>CM024607.1:22370387-23025387 GCA_014182555.1 Eucalyptus erythrocorys | reverse complement strand
AGGTTGACCTCGCCCTAGTTTGGCAAGGCCCAACCTCATGCCGGCTAGCGAGGCTGAGGCTTAGGGTGGCCAGGTGAGCTTTCAGTGAGCTTGCCGATTCTCGCCTAGCTGGTCGCTAGAGATTACTAGCAACGGCAACGGTCGGCAGTGTTCGATGGAGGAAGAAGAAGAAAGAAGGGGAAAAGAGAAAAAAAGAAAAATTAGACTTGATTTTGAAATTATTTCTAGGAATGAGAAGATTTTTATTTTGTTTTTTTTTAAATTTGAGTGTGCATTTACATAAGGTAAGCATCCAATATGTTTAATTTATTGAAGGAAATGGAATTTGCAATTTGATCTTGTATAGTTGGTGATCCTAGGGTCAAGATACAAGTATCAAATCAAGGTAAAAAGGTATGAGTAGTCTTTGGACTCTTGCCCAAAATCCCAAATCATCTTCGTACCTTTTAAAATGTTACACAAGTCATCATTTGATTTTTTTCTTGATTTTTTCCAACTAATTATTGTTGACATTGATTATCGAAGGGTAGATATGGCCACTAAAGCCGACGTGTATTAGATGAACACAAAAGAAAAATTTTAAAAGAAAAAGAAAAATTTTAAAAAAAAAGTTAAAAGCAATCCTAGCCCCGCCAACATCACAACACCGCTCGCCACCATCTCGCAATGCCGACTCAAGCTCGATCGCCCATTGCTTTCACAAGCTTTAACTTCAACTCGGATGGCCACGGCAGCCATGGCCACTTGGGCTTCAAGCTTGAGATGTAGTAGCCACAAAGGCCATCAGACTCTAGTTGGCACTTCGAATCAAATCCTTCCAATTTTACAAACTTTCTAATCAAGCTCTCTGATACACTAACTATACACCAAGGTGTCCACGGGCGTTTGATACCATAATTGAAAATTGAAATCCCAAATTCATGGATGGCAAATCGAAAATCAAATCCTAAAATGTAGTCAATTCTACACAATCGTCTTTTCTTGACATAAAATTGGGAAATATGCAAAATAACCAAAATTTGAGTAAAATCCATGATTAGTATCTTATTTTCAAGTCTCTGTTTGGCATAACATATAATATTGTAGCACATTATCCTTCTTAAATATTGATCGAAGCACATTATATTCAATATTTCATCGTATGATATTAAAAAAAGATTGATCTCATGTCAATTAGGAAATAAAATGGCAAGAGTTCATTTCCTTTCTTTTCTCCAAATCTAGTGTCCAATTATATAAGGTAAGGATCTCAACAGGTTTATTTTATCGAAGGAAATGGAATTTGCAATTTGATCTTTATATAGTTGGTGGAACCCAGTTGGGACCCGGAAGTGTGCCATATCATCTAGTATTGATATGTAAGAAGTGAAGATCGATTTGTATTACAACGGAACCATAACAATAAAAAATGCACTAAGAATTAGGATAAAGCCTACTCTGTTTGATATGTGTGTATGTATATGTATTATATGTATATGTATGTTAGTAGATTTAGTGATAAATTGATAAATACACTTTAGATACAATATTCGGTGGAATCACCTAATTAGATGCATATAATTTGGATCTTGAATCATAAGATATTCATTAAGTCCATTGTTGACCCAAGTTTCAACTTCGAGCTTCGTTGTGGCTTCGAGCTCGAGATGTGGTGGCCATGGAGGCTATGAGAGTCCAGTCAACAATCTTGATCAAATCCTTCCGGTTTCACAAACTTTCTAGTCAAGTCTCTCCAATATTGAATTCGGCCAAATCCAACTAGTCTAATGGTACAACAATGTGTCCACATGGGCGTTCATATTGACTAAATTTTTCCGTACACTTCCACGTGGGCATGTGCATGTTCTAACTATCTATACTCGAGTGTCTTCCGATGACACCTCAGTGGAATTTAGTTGGATTAGAAAATTTGTAAAATAAAACAAGGATGATTAGACAAACTAAAACTATAGGGACTTGATCAAAAAAGCGTAAAAGCTATGAACCAAGCGCTTTTGGGAACTATTTGCTCTCCAATCGAAACCCAGCATATTAATTTTTTCATCATTGCGCATCCAACTAAACTGACTGGGTACTTCCTACATACTACCAACGGAACGGAGAGCATGTCAATTCTAAACACTATTGACAGTTAAAATGGTTACTCGAATGGAATTTTCTTCGCCTGTCACGCAATTGCAAAGAACTACATGACCTATCCAGGCATTATTAGAGTGGAAATGAACCTTGCCACTCTAGTGATCACGACAAGCAAAAGTACAACCGAATTTGATCTCCTCACTCTCGCTCAGAGTCTCAGATGAAGCCAGAAACACAAATCACAGCAAAATAAAACCACTGACAAAATATCAAGCAGATGGCAATTCAAAGGAGCTTGAATTTGAAGCAGAGCATCCTTTCAGGCCTCCCAGCCCCGGAGGACCGTGGCCCGGGCAACTCGGCTGACCCCGAGAGTGAAGGCGCCCATGCGGAGATCGCAGTCGTGGGTCTTGCACATCTCTTTCACCGCCCTGAAGCCCTTGGTCATGTAGGTCCTCAGCTTATCGTTCACCTTCTCTTCATCCCACATGAAACCTTCTATGTTCTGCGAAACAAAAGACACGGCAAGAATCACATAAAAAGCAACTCTAGAATTTTCTCCTCGGTTTGTTAAAACCCCAGAGAAAGTGGTCTCCCAACTCTAGAATTGGCTCCTCCCTCCCACTCTCTCCCGCTTCTCTCTCTCCTACGCTCTCTCCCTCCCTCCCGCGCTCT
Source organism: Eucalyptus erythrocorys (assembly GCA_014182555.1). Classification (NCBI taxonomy): domain Eukaryota; kingdom Viridiplantae; phylum Streptophyta; class Magnoliopsida; order Myrtales; family Myrtaceae; genus Eucalyptus; species Eucalyptus erythrocorys. The sequence continues at coordinate 23,022,633 of CM024607.1, read as the reverse complement.
CCCGCTCCCTCCCTCCCTTTCTGTTCCTCCCTTCTTTCGTAACATCAATTAATATTTCTATTCCTTAGACTAAAAAAGTAATAAATAAATAGATTTGAAACAAAAAGAAAAAAATAATAAATAGTAGCTTTTTGTTCTTGAATACAATTTCTAAAAATGTCTTTTTTTTAAATAAATTTTCTCTTTTTCTTTTCTTCTCCTCCCTTGCCGCTCCCCGCGGGCTACCATCTAGCGGCGGCTAGCGACGGCAACGGCAATCATATGCATTCATATTCTTTTTGTGGATTGTACCAAATGTATTCCTATTCTTTTTCTATTCCGACAATATAAATTTTATATAGTTACCAAACGTATTGTTTTACTAAGAAATTGTTCCGTAGAGTAGAATGTGATCTCTCGCAGCATGAGCATCTTTCCTGTCATTTCATTAATTTGCATGCATTCCTTTGTGAATCTTTAGCCAAAACATAAAAGGTTTTAGTGTAATGGACTTTTATCGTCGCGCTGTAGTACTATTCTCAGAGCTAATCACTCTTGAGATAACTAGATTATCGGGAAAGTCATTAAGAGATTTTAATGTAATAGACTTGAGAATTTGACTAGGAATCGACTACTCGACCGTGCTCATCTGCGAGATCATTACAGTACAATTAAAAATCGATTAGAGATCAGAGATAAGTCGGTTTGACTGAGATGTGTGTTTAAAGGTGGGTGATTCCACTAAATTGCAAAATTCTCGTCGATCGGCACTAGATTAATTCTTCTATCGTTTTGGTAATCTGTGTCCGTATTTGAAATCTCAAAATTTTCACGACCACCGAGAGTCGCTAATGTGTCGAAGAGGTTCATTGTGGCTTGAAGAAAATCGACCACGGGTCATTTATATTAAAAATTTCTGAAAGTTACCCGGTAGTCTAGGTCACGCTAAAATCGCGCCAGATTGAAATTAATCGCGAATTTGAATCCGATTTCAAAAATTGAAAGTTCTGTCATGTCATAAGTCATTTTAGGAACGTCGACTCGTCTCTGAAATTTTTCTGCAAACCGAAACTTTTGGGAAAAAGTTGAGGTAAGGTCGCTTTGTCTAGAAAATTCGAGAGGACCGTTTTTGATCACGCAATTGGGATGCAAGTAGGTTCAACTGGTGAGGAAAAATACAAATTTGATCGATGACTTGATATTGGATTTTATAAAGGCCGATTTGAGTTAATTCAAGTGAGAATTTAAATCCAAATTGAGGGAAAATAATGTGCAAATTCGTATGCCCCCTTGGATCCAACATTTGGACCAACTTAAGGCTTCTAGAAGGGGTTTTTGGTTTGGAAAATCAGCTGAGGAAGATAGCTAGGCTTGGTGGGCCAAGTTGAGGGGACAAAGAGATGAGGAAGAGACCTTGGTGGCCCCCTCCAGCCCAAACCGGTTCTCTCTCCCTCTTCTCTGCCCGTCGACCCCCCTTTCCCCTCCATTTCCAACCAACTGAAGCTCCAACAACTCAGAAACCGAACCAGCAAGCTGCCGAGCAGCTCGTTGGACCGTCAGCTTGCCACCGTCGCACGACGAAGCCGTTCGCTGCCCGCTTGCTTGCGCGCCAACCTCACGTGTGCCTAGCCATCGTCCCGCTTCAGCCGTGAGCTAAAGAGATTCCCCGAGCTAGTCACAGCCTCCTCGCTGTCGCTGGAGCCGTTTGGAAGCCCGCCGAGCTCCGCCAAGGCTGCTATAGCCCGTCCGCTAGCTGCTATGCTCGTTTCAACCTTAATCAACCCCAGAGCAACCTAGTTCAGCCCCCAACCAGAACCGAACCAAGTGGTCTCTAGCCCACTTGTTTGGCCGTTTGGTGCCTTCTCGAACCTGTTTGGTGATCCCGCTTTGGAGTTTATCGCTCCTCGCCGCGTCCCCGTCGTTTTGATCCAAGCGGATCATTAATCAAGTAAGTTTAACTCACTAATTCCCGCTTAGTAAGTTAATGACACTTAAGGTTTGATTAGTTTCTGCTAAGCTAGGATTAGGTGGTTAGTTAGAATAGATTAGTGAATTAGTTAATCCTTGATGCATGTTAGGTGGTTAGATTAGTGTAATTAGTAAGTAATTATGCTCTAGTATTTATTTAGACAGGTTCGGGAATTTTCCAAACCCGTATCGGCTTTTAATTAAGATTTACAGGCCTAAGTTCTATTTATTGGCATTTAATAATTAATTTACGTAATTATTTAGTTATTTATGTATTTTCCGAAAATTAGACCGGAATAGCCGGTAACCGGAATTTTATGCCAATTGCAGTGGTGTGATTGATTTACCTATTTGGCCGTTATTTAATGCAAATTGAGTGTGATTGGCAATTTTGGGGTATTTATATTAAAATTTATTAATTTCAGTATTTAATTAGAAAAGTACTGGGCGTCGATTTATAGCACCAAAAATGTTTTTATCAACTATATAAATGGTGGGAATTTTGAAGGTAAAGATATTATATTTTTGGCTGAGGCCGACCGTGTACCCACACATGATTATTTTTTATCGGGTACCCTTAATACAAGGGAAATAAGTCAAGAAGTTATATAAATTGAGGAATTTAAGTGTGGAATGCCACGTCCTTGGCCGTAGGTAATTAATCGTGTGACGGTTTATAGTCGTAATAAGATGACTATTGAAAGTTGTTGGGCATGATACTATGAGTTAGGTTAGGAAAACCGTCGAAGTATGACTATGCCCACTGGGCCATGATTAACCACCGAAGTGTTAGGGAAATCCCTTATGATATTTTGAAGATGACAAAATAAATCAAAGGCTACTAGCGTGTTTAATTATTTGAGTAATAGACTATGCAGATGATGGAACATGTAAAGAATATTATCAAAGTCTATGCTTGGAAGAATCAGAAGATAGACTCTATACTAAAGCTGAACTTATTCAGACCGTGTCCAAACCTTAAGGTCTATCGCACAGAAAATGTTCAAACTCAGATTGTAAAGTCTATCGCACAGAAAATGTTCAGACCCAGAAGTTCGGTCTGAAGATTTCAAGACCGAAGCGTTTCCGTCTGAAGACTTCCAGACTCAAGTATTAAAGTCTGAAGACCTCCAGACTCTATCGTCAGACTCTGTCGTCAAAGTCTGAAGACTTTCAAACTCTACCATCAAAGTCGAAGACTTACAGACCATCAAAGTTTGAAGACCGCTAGACTCTAGATTCAAAGTCTGCCCACGTTGACGAATTCCAGACCGAACGCGATGAAGAACGAAGACGAAGACAGATTCAAGTTTATCTTCAATTCTTCAAAGCATTGGTTTCTTACAGGATGTATAACGGCTAGTGATCTGATTTGGATTCTACATCAAGATAGATTTGATTGACTCAATCTAATTGATTGACAATTGGATCATGAAGACAAGAACTTTATATACGAAGAAGCTCTACTTATGGAAACCAAGATTCTGTTTGTATGGGCGATCATAATCAATTTGGGATTCTACTTTTGTCACTCAACGGCTATCAAATCTTTTAGATACAAATCTGTTCAATGGATTGATTGGAAGACGATCCTCAAGATACTGTCCAACGGCTAGTTTGGAAGTGGAGGAGTATTTAAGGAGATCAAGGACCGATGAGCAAGTAAGAGACAAAGCGTAGAATTTATAATTCCAAAGTCGGAGCCAACTTCAATCATACACTTGTCTCTCGTGAGCTTAAATGTTTGTGATCTTGAGAGAAATACCAAAAGAGTGACTTAGTGAGATAGTGTGATCTACTACTAAGTGTTTGCACTCAAAGTTGCAATCTCTTGTTAATTGCATAGTGGAATCCAGCAGAAGGCTGTTAGCGTGGGAGAGTGGACGTAGGCTTACATTAAGCCGAACCACTATAAACCTTGTGTTCTTATTCTCTTCGTTAACTCCTTTATTTTGCTCAAAGTTTATTTTATTCCACATATATTTGCCAAGGTTTATTTTAAACACCTATTCACCCCCTCTAGGTGTAGCTACTAGCCTTTATCAATTGGTATCAGAGCCAAGTGCTTGTTTTATTAAAGTGTTCTTACTTTTGAGTTAAAGATCTTTTATGGCTAGTATCTTGGCACCAGGACTAGTGGAAGGGCAAAGCAACACCAGACCATCATATTTTGATGGAAAGGATTACAATGTTTGGAAAAACAAAATGAAGGTATTCTTAAGATCCAAAGATCCCTTACAATGGGATGTTGTGGAAAAAGGAATCAACCTCGCTCTTATGTCTCGGACGGAGATGACCAAAAGAGAAGCGCTTGATGCAAAAGCCATTTATTCTTTATATTGCGCATTGTCTCCTGTTGAATATAACAGAATTTCTTCATGTGAAATAGCTAAGGAAGTCTGAGATAGACTTCATGTTACATATGAAGGAACCGATCATGTAAAAGAGACAAAAGTAAACTTCCTGCTCAGCAAATATGAATCCTTCAAGATGAAGCAAGGAGAGTCGATTGGAGATATGTTCGATCGTTTTATAGAAATTGTAAACAGTTTGGCGTATCATGGTCATCCAATTTCTTCTCCAATGAAGGTCAACAAACTCTTGCGAGATCTCTCAAAAGATTGGAACCATATCAAAACCTCAATCCGGGAGACTCAGAGGATTATGCCACTCTCCGTTGATGAATTGATTGGCACTCTTCAATCCTATGAAGTGGAACAAATCCATGATGAAGTTCCTGAAGGTAAGAAGTCCATTGCTTTTATATCTAATGCTGATTTTGATGATACAGACTCAGAAAATGACATGGACGACGAAGAACTTGCTTTTATGACCAAGAAATTCAAAAATCTGAGTAGCAAAAGAAGGAAACTCAGTGGAAGAAGGAAATACAAGCAAAATGGGCAAAAAAGAACAATGAAAGAAGATGATGAGGAAGGAAATATATGCTTGATGTCGCATTCAAAATTAGAGTCTGCTTGGACACAGACTCAGAATCCGATGAGGAAATCGAGGTAAGCCATTCAAGAATTCCTACTAAAGTTCTTAAGTATATAAATGAGCTCTGCTTAAATCTCAAATCTTCTCTTAAAAGGATCTCCGAACTTAAAAATGAGAATTCTCGGTTTAGGCAACAGGATCTTTCTCAAAAAGAAAATTTTAAAATTTTGCAAAAAGATTTTCAACAAACAAAAGAAAGTCGAGATTTACTTGTCAAAGAAAATGATTCATTAAAAAAGGAATTTTCAAATATTTCGACAAAATTTTCAAATGGATCAAAAACATTAGAGCATATTCTTTCCATTCAAGCTCCTTACTATAATAAGTCGGGACTTGGTTTTAATAAGGAAAGTAATTCTCTAATTGATTTTCCTAAAGTCAAGGAGAGACTTAAACAAAGACCTCCTAGACTTGCGTACAAGAAGCATTTTCAAAGAATCTTTACAAAACCTGTTGGTTGAAATGCCCTCAAATGTTCAAATTGTGGAGATTCAGGACACTTTGAGAAAGAATGTCCTAAAGTCTGGAAACCTATTAAGAAAGATTGGATAAAAGCAACATACTCTACTAACTTTCAATGACCCAGGAAAATATGGGTACCAAAGAAGAGATGAGTTGTTTTTGCAGGATTTAAAGGAAAAGAAGAAAGAGAATTTGGTAAGGAATGTATTTTTTTTTATTTGGGCACTTAATTCTCATTATGCTTGATATTCGATATATCCTTGATTGATTTAGATTTTATAATGATCATATTCCTTGATTGGTTTGATTGAAGAAAGAATCGCATGATTATTTTTATTCGTGGGTTGTGATTTGATTTAATACGTGTGATTTTGCTTAAAGACAAATGAGTTTATTTGGTTTGATTTTATACTCTCATATTTTGTCATATTTAGCAAAGTAAAAATCTGATTCTACGTGATGTTAATTATGCAAAATATTTCTAGATACTCAAAATTTTCATTCTTCGTGATTTTATTGTGCTTTAACTAAGCAAGAATTTCTTTCAAGATATTATTGTGCATAATATTCTTTCCTTAAATAATTTGTTATGATGAATTAAGAAAAAATATTTGTTTATCTATGGAGATTTTCTATTTTATTCTAACGGAATGGAAGGATCCAAATCGATGGATACCAAAAAGGAAATGAGTGCATTACAGGAAATTCAATAAGGCAAGAATGATTGCAAATCTACGCAGATTTTGGTGTAATAAGAAAAGAATCTCAGGCGAAGATTGGTAATAATTTTTCAATGGTATATTTCAAACATATATCATGGGTAAGAAAATTTTTTATCATCCTGCCTTATAAATTTCTATGTGCATTTATCATAATTTTGGATGATTGTTTATCATTTTGCAAATATTTTTGTCATAAATATAAGGCATTGCAAGTTTTTACTTGATTTGGCATGTGATGGAAATATATATCTACTTTCTTTTTGCGGAATGCATCAATGATATATTTTTCAGATTTATGCTTAAGGAAAATCCTTTGATCTTGAGAGATATTATTACATATTTATGGATACTCTTGCTATATTCTTTGAAGATGTCTCATATGTAGCAAGTTTGATCCACAAATCAAAGGAAGGTATTACGTGACATTTTTGCAAAGATTATTATCTATTATACAAGATTTTGCAGGTGGTAATAGAATCTTTCATATGGATTTTGGAAAGCTCAATCTGAAAATTGTGGAGATTCTGTACTATTCAAAAATAATATTTCTTGTGCAAAGTTTTTGCAAATTATTGAGGAAATCCCTTATGTGTGGTACGAGAGGTTGAGTAGTTCTGAATTTAAATATTTGATATCTTAATATATGCTATTCAATTTATTCGTTTGAAGAAAAGGCATTATATATTATATTGTTACAGCTTATTTGTGCAAAAAGTTTGTTAAGTTTATGCAGGTTAAATTCGAGAAAAGCTTGATTAAAGAAAATAAATTTCTGCCTCGAATTTCAAAATACAAATGATCGTTGTGGATATTGTTGCTACAAAAGGTTTTGTAAATAATGGAAAAATATTCTGCTCAACGTGGACAAGCCACAATTAGTGCTATTCGCAAATATTGTCATGATGACAGGGGGAGAAAGTGAATCCAAAAGAAAAGGAAAAGAATCGTGATCACCTCAAAAAGGCAACAAATTGAGGGGGAGCTTTGATCTTTTATGGAAAAATCTTTTTGAATTGATCATGATCTTGATTATTATGGAATGGAGGAAAAGGTAAATGTGTCAAAATATGTTAAGCTCTACAAAATCCGGTTTGTACATCTTTTATTACCTTTTGTCATTAACAAATCTTTTATTGATATTATTGTTTTATTATGACAAAAAGAGTAAGTAAATTTTATAATGCATCCGTGATTTTTATTTGTTAATATATATGATCGAATTGAGCTATATTGCATATCTTTGATATTCAATTTACTTTATAAAAGCTGATTTTTGAAAATTATGCAAGATACATTTATTATCATTTTATATTCTCTACGTGATACTATATCTATTGTTATTGCTTTTTGATTATGACAAAAAGGGGGAGAGAATATAAATATGCATATGTGTTGATTGGTTGATATTATTTATTGCATAATATTGAGCTGCGATTACTTTTCTATATATTGTTATGTTCAATCTATTTGCTATCTTCTGAGATGCGATTACTTTGATTTATCAATATTTAAGAAAGTGTAATTACACATCTGCATATTCAGAGATTGTTTTGTCATCATCAAAAAGGGGGAGATTGTTAGGGAAATCCCTTATGATGTTTTGAAGATGACAAAATAAATCAAAGGCTACTAACGTGTTTGATTATTTGAGTAATAGACTATGCAGATGATGGAACATGTAAAGGATATTATCAAAGTCTATGCTTGGAAGAATCAGAAGATAGACTCTATACTAAAGTTGAACTTATTCAGACCGTGTCCAAACCTTAAAGTCTATCGCACAGAAAATGTTCAGACTCATATTGTAAAGTCTATCGCATAGAAAATGTTCAGACCTAGAAGTTTGGTCTGAAAATTTCAAGACCCAAGCGTTTCCGTCTGAAGACTTCCAGACTCAAGTATTAAAGTCGAAGACCTCCAGACTCTATCGTCGACTCGTCGTCAAAGTCTAAAGACTTTCAGACCATCAAAGTCTGAAGACCGCCAGACTCTAGATTCAGAGTCTACCCACGTTGACGAATTCCAGACCGAACGCGATGAAGAACGAAGACGAAGACAGATTCAAGTTTATCTTCAATTCTTCAAAGCATTGGTTTCTTACAGGATGTATAACGGCTAGTGATCTGATTTGGATTCTACATCAAGATAGATTTGATTGACTCAATCTAATTGATTGACAATTGGATCATGAAGACAAGAACTTTATATACGAAGAAGCTCTACTTATGGAAACCAAGATTCTGTTTGTATGGGCGATCATAATCAATTTGGAATTCTACTTTTGTCACTCAACGGCTATCAAATATTTTAGATACAGATCTGTCCAATGGGTTGATTGGAAGACGATCCTCAAGATACTGTCCAACGGCTAGTTTGGAAGTGGAGGAGTATTTAAGGAGATCAAGGACCGATGAGCAAGTAAGAGATAGAGCGTAGAATTTATAATTCCAAAGTCTGAGCCAACTTCAATCATACACTTGTCTCTCGTGAGCTTAAATGTTTGTGATCTTGAGAGAAATACCAAAAGAGTGACTTAGTGAGATAGTGTGATCTACTACTAAGTGTTTGCACTCAAAGTTGTAATCTCTTGTTGATTGCATAGTGGAATCCAGCAGAAGGCTGTTAGCGTGGGAGAGTGGACGTAGGCTTACATTAAGCCGAACCACTATAAACCTTATGTTCTTATTCTCTTCGTTAACTCCTTTATTTTGCTCGAAGTTTATTTTATTCCACATATATTTGCCAAGGTTTATTTTAAACACCTATTCACCCCCCCTCTAGGTGTAGTTACTAGCCTTTATCACGAAGTATGGCCATGCCCGCTGGACCGTGATTACCGCCTAACATAGGCTATGCCCATTGGGTCATGATTTACCGCCGAAATTGGAGTCGACTATGCCCATTAAGCCGTGATTACCACATGATCTAGGTTGTACCCATTGGGCCGTGATTCACCGCTGAAGATTTAATAGGCCATGCTCGTTGGGCCGTAATTAAGAGTTGGGGATGAGTAATTGAAATGACCGTGTGATGGTCATGTTGACATAGAATCAACTAGATCGATTGATCGATGGATTGATGATTCGATCTAAACTTAATGATTTGAATTGATTGATGTGATTCGATGTATTCCAAATTGTATCGACTTGCAGGAATGGACTGAGGCCAAGGTAAGTCATCTGACTCGTGTTTATGCTTAAGCAACCCTTATGGCATATTTTCTTTCTAGTCGAGTCTTATGGGGTGAACTTGCTAAGACGTCGTCTCACCCCGTTGTGGGATAACAATTTTTAGGTCCTTAGATGGTAGCTCCTTTCGAGCATTTTGGACGACCGAAGCAAATTAGGGAACATGTAATTTATATTCCGTTGCATGGGGACCCTAGGGGATGGGAATACGCACTCATGCAGTTTGTGGTATGGGTTGATATGGGTCTACCCTGCAAGGTGCCCTATCATTACTGATCATGGTACCATCGAGAGCGGAATGGACAGAGAGAAGGCCCATACCGAAATCTAAGGTACCTCGGTTCGTGTTGGAGGTTGCTTTTAGGAAAGGCACTGCAGATCCTACCGGTGGTTCGGTGGTGGACCTGAGTCCGTCGGATCCAGGATCCCGGGTGTACTCAGAGGAGAACTCTGTTAAAGAAAAATCCCTTAGTGTTTTGAAGCTAACAAAACATCTTTATCAATCTAGTCTGAAGAGTTCAAGACCCAATCATTTAAATCTGAAGAGTTTAAGACCCAAATGTTTAAGTCTGAAGATCTCTAGGCTCAATCATCAAAGTCTGAAGATCTCTAGACTCTACTATCAAAGTTTGAAGATAGTTAGACTCAAACTTCAGAGTCTGCCCAAGTTGACAGCTTTCCAATCTAACGGTTTAGGATTTTAAAGATTGGATAATATCTCCAATGATACGTTCTATTTTATGGAAGATCTCTGGCTGGATTTAGCTCGAAAATTATTTGGTTATTCTCATCAAGATCTATCTCGATTTGAATATCCGTTGAAGAACAAGCAAAATTTGGAAGGTTCTACTTATGGAAACTCAAGATCCTAATTGTATGGGCAAACAGGATTGACGAGCTATCTTTCACATCTATTCAACAGCTTGAAGATCACCGTAATTGATTCATTTTAATAGGTAGATTGGATGAACTCCTTTGGAAGGTGCTAACGGCTATGAAGGCATGAGGGAGTATTTAAAGGTGAAGTCATTGTTGTTCGAAGTGTGCGCTGATAGAAAATTTCAAAATCTGAATCTCTGAAACTCCTTGTTCTCACAATTCTTTGAGCTATAGTTGTGTACAAAGGAGAGAAATATACAGTGAAAATTTGTGTGTGTAATAGCCAAGACTTTCTACTAAAGAAGTCTAGATCATAAGCTGTACAAATCTTTTTTGTTTCATAGTGAAATCCAGCCGATGGGCTATTAGCGTGGAGAGTGGACGTAGACTTGGATTAAGCCGAACCACTATAAACCTTTGTGTTCAAATCTTCTTACCTTAATCTCTTTATTTATATTGCCACACGATTTATTTGGTTAAGTGTTTTACTTTAAGTCTTTATACTCTGATTTATATTTCAAAGTTGATTGAGTCTTCTTAAAGTCTTCAAAAGAAATTTTAAACATCTATTCACCCCCCTCTAGGTGTGTATACTAGCCTTTATCAATTGGTATTAGAGCTTGTGTGCTTGATTGTTGGAAGTGTTTATACTTCTTAAGCTAAAGATCTATGGCTAGTATTTTGGCTCCAGGTTTGGTTGAAGGCCAAAGCAACACCAGACCACCCCACTTCGATGGGAAGGAATATAATGTATGTAAGAACAAGATGAAGGCATTCCTAAGATCAAAAGATCCTCTGGAATGGGATGTAGTAGAAAAATGAATCATTCCTAAAGTTACATCATCCTTAGGGAAAAAAATAGTTGATGCAAGAGAACTGTCACAAAGTGAAATAACAAAAAGACAAGCTCTTGATGCTAAAGCTATTTATTCTCTATACTGTGCTTTATCTCCTACTGAGTATAACAGAATCTCATCTTGTGAAACAGCTAAAGAAATCTAGGACAAGTTGCATGTCACCTATGAAGGAACCGAGCGAGTTAAAGAAACAAAGATCAATATCCTTCTTTGATAGTATGAAGCCTACAAGATGAAGCCAAGAGAATCCATTACTGACATGTTTAGTCATTTTACAAAAATTATAAATGGCTTAGCATATCAGGGTCAGCCGATTTTAGGACCAATGAAGGTCAATAAGTTGCTAAGAGGACTCTCCAAAGACTGGAATCACGTAAAGACTTCTATAAGGGAAACACAAAGGATCATGCCTCTTTCTGTAGACGAATTGGTTGGCACACTTCAATCATATGAAATCGAGCAAATCAATGAGGATATAGATCCCAAATGTAAAAACTCAATTGCTTTAAAGTCTAATGATGACTTTGATGATACAGATTCAGAAGATAACTTGGATGATGAAGAATTAGCACTTTTGATAAGAAAATTCAGGAAGTTGAACAATAAAAGAAAAAGGTTCAATTAGAAGAAACAAAGCAATCAAAGACTTCAAAAAAAAATCAAATGAAGAAGATGAAACCAACAATGAGGTTGTTTGCTTCGAATGCAAAAGAAATGGACACATTAGACCCAACTATCCTTTGCTGAAGAAAAAGAAAGGAAAAATAGAAAAATTCAAGAAGGCTCTCAAAGCTGAAACATGGAGCGACACAGAATGTGAAGACAGTAATGAAGATTATGCCAACATTTGTCTTATGGCAAAGTCAGACTCAGATTCAGACTCAGATAGTGAGGTCAAGGTTACTATCAAGAAGAAGATCAAATGGTACCTAGATAGTGGCTGCTCAAGACACATGACAAGAGATTCAACTTGTTTCATAAATCTCTCACAAGTGAAAGGAGGAAGTATATCTTTTGGTAAGTCGGACTCGGATTCAGACTCGGACGGTGAGGTCAAGGTTACTATCAAGAAGAAGATCAAATGGTACCTAGATAGTGGCTGCTCAAGACACATAACAAGAGTTCAACTTGTTTCATAAATCTCTTACAAGTGAAAGGAGGAAGTGTATTTTTTGGTGGCAATAATAAAGGAAAAATTGTTGGATATGGAACTGTGAAGATAGGAAGTCTCACAATCAACAATGTCTCTTTAGTTGAAGGTTTAAATTATAATCTTCTCGGTATCAATCAACTATGTGACACTGGGTACAAGATCAATTTTCAAGAAAATACGTGTTCTGGAATTAGCAAAGACTTCTCTCAATCATTCACTGGAAGAGGACATGAAAATATCTATCTACTGGATATAAAGTCTGATAGTTCTCAATGCTTGATATCCATTCAAGATGAAGCTATTCTCTGGCATAGAAAACTTGGACACATCAACATGAAGCAAATTGCAAAAGTATCATCCAAGAAGTTAGTCTGAGGACTACCCAACCTGAAATATCAAAAATATGATCTTTGCACACCTTGCGTGCTAGGTAAACAGGTTAGAAATTCCTTCAAATAAATAAATCAAGTATCTACTAAATGTGTTTTACAGCTTTTGCACATGGATTTGTTCGGACCAACAAGGACTCAAAGCATTGGTGGAAAAAGGTACCGTTTGGTAATAGTAAACGACTACTCTCGTTTTACTTGGGTATTCTTTCTTTCAAGTAAGTCTGAAGCATTGTCTTACTTCACTAAGTTTGCTAAGAAAGTTCAAAATGAAAAATGCTATACTATAACAAGTATTCATACGATCATGGAGGTGAATTTGAAAATTAAGATTTTGCTAATTTCTTTGATGACTCTGGTTTTCAGCATAACTTCTCATCTCCATACACTCCACAGCAAAATGGAGTTGTGGAAAGAAAAAATCGTTCATTACAAGAAATAGCAAGAACTCTTTTAATTGAAAGTAATATTTCTCCTCATTTTTGGGCTAAAGCAACCTCAACTGCTTGTTATATTATTAACAGAATTTTTTTAAGGCCTATTTTGAAGAAAACTCCTTATGAATTGTTCAAAGGAAAGAAGCCAATTGTCTCTTACTTTCATGTATTTGGTTGCAAATGCTTTATTTTAAAGAATGTGATCGAACTGGTAAGTTTGAAGAAAAATCAGATGAAGGGATTTTCTTTGGTTACTCAATGTCAAGCAAGGCTTACGAGTACTCAACAAGAAGACTCAGACTATGGAAGAATCCTTGAATGTGAAGTCTGAAGACTTAGTTCAGAATCATTCTAATCAAGCTCAGCCTGAAGAATCTGAACCTATGCAAGCTCCTACAATTTCAAAATTCCCCGAAGAAAACCAAACTTTAGAAGTTCAACAGCAAACTGCATTAGAAGCCTCAACTAAAACAGAGACTCGGCAAAATGACAAACCAATCAACAATTGGAAGCATAAGTCTAGTCACCCTGCAAATCTCATCATTGGCAATATTGATGAAGGGATTCATACAAGATCCAAAAGGCGTGAGGAGTCTAGTGCTCTAACACTTGTTTCATAAATCGAGCCCAAGACAATAGAAGAAGTCTTGATTGATGAAAGCCAGATTGAAGCTACGCAAGAATAATTGAATCAATTCAGAATCAATAATGTTTAGGAACTTGTTCCTAAACCAAAAGGTAAGTCAATTATTGGAACTAAATGGGTTTTCAAAAACAAGCTAGATCAACAAGGAAAGATGGTGAGAAACAAAGCAAGACTCGTAGCAAAAGGATATACACAAGAAGAAGGAATCGACTATGATGAAACCTACGCTCCAGTAGCAAGGTTAGAAGCAATAAGATTACTTCTTGCTTTTGCTTGTTTCAAAGATTTCAGGTTATTCAAAATGGATGTGAAGAGTGCATTTTTAAATGGAGTTATCCAAGAAGTCTATGTGGAACAACCACCTGGTTTTGAAGATCCAAGGAAACCGAATTATGTCTTTAAGCTAAAGAAAGCATTATATCGATTAAAGCAAGCACCCTGAGCATGATATGAAAGATTAAGTAATTTTCTAATTCAAAATGATTTTGCTAAAGGTAAAGTAGATACTACTTTATTCATTAAAAGAGAAGGAAAAGATTTTATACTTGTTCAAATTTATGTTGATAATATAATTTTTGGCTCTTCTAATGAAAATCTATGCAAGAAATTCTCAAGATGCATGCAAGATGAATTTGAGATGAGCATGATGGGTGAGTTAAACTTCTTTGGGACTACAAGTCAATCAATCCAAAGAAGGAATTTTCATTCACCAAGAAAAGTATGCAAAAGATTTAATCAAAAAATATGGACTGAAAAATTGCAAGAATACAGAAACTCCAATGTCAAGTTCCTTGAAGTTGGACAAAGATGAAAAAGGAAAAAGTGTAGACCAAAAGCTATACATGAGTATAATTGATTCCCTTCTTTACCTTACTGCATCTAGGCCTTATATTTTGTTTAGTGTTTGCATCCGTGTTAGATTACAATCAAATCCCAAGGAATCTCACATGATTGCTGTGAAGTGTATTATCAAATATGTTGCAACTACTTCTAAGCTAGGTTTATGGTATTCCAAAGAATGAGACTTCACTCTCCTTGGATATTCAAATGTTGACTTAGCTAGCTGTAAAGTGGACAGGAAGAGTACTTTAGGTACATGTCAATTGCTGGGAGACAGGTTAGTATTTTGGTTCTCAAGAAAAAGCAGTACCGTAGCTCTTTCAACAGCTGAAGCGAGTACATAGCACTTGGAAGTTATTGTTCTCAAATATTGTGGATGCAACAACAACTGAAAGACTTTTGAGTTGAAGATTCATGCACAAAAATCAAATGCGACAATACTAGTGCCATCAATCTTACAAAGAATTCAATACTTCATTCAAGGGCAAAGCACATTGAAATTAAAAATCATTTTATAAGAGATCATGTTCAAAATGGAGAAGTGGTGATTTAGTTCATCGACTCAAAGAACCAACTGGCGGATATATTCACAAAGCCACTAGAGAAAAGTCATTTTGAATTTATTCGCTCAAGACTGAACATCATAAAGTCTGAAAGTGTTTAGACTCTGAGGTAAGGTCTGGAAGTGTTCAGACTCTGAGGTAAGGTCTGGAAGTGTTCAGACTCGACGTAAAGTCTGAACGAGTTTTATTTTAGAAATTACATCTGTGAGTTTTTAAATATGCCATAATAGATTTATATTTATTTTTGATATATCGATATTTGCCTTTTATTTAGTTTCTAACACTTTTATTTATGGCAGTTTTCTTTTTCAAAATATGGCAGTTTTCTTTTTTCAAAAAGGTAGTTTTCACCTTCTTTTACGACGGTTCAGTCTCCTCTTTTTGTTCCTACTATATATACCTCTGGTTCGTCGTCTTCGCTTTTCACACTCCCTTCCGAAACCCTAGAGTTAAAAAACTTCCACTTGCAATCTCTTTTGCCTTTGTTTACTCCATAAAAATCTCTTCTTTTTGTGGACATTCTGCCTTTTTCTCCCTTAAAGTTAACATGTCTTCAAGGAAGTCGTCAAGACTTGCTGGCAAGGGACCACAGAAGAGATACGAGGGACCTAATCGAGTTGATCTCACCGAGAAAGAAGATTCTCCTCAAAAAGATCGATCCAGTCAACAACGACAAGAAGAAAAAGTCGTCGAGAATGTTGAACCGGTAAGAACCCTAAAACCGAAACTCGCTTATTATCTCTACAAGAAACTGAAGGAGGGAGGAACAGAGTTGAACCTAACCAACGGATTTCTAAAAGAAAGGGGTTACAGAAATGAAACTATCTTTCTGCGTGAGATGGAAAAGTTGGAGGTGGTTAAAGAAGGAGAAGCGAAGAGAACTTTTGAAAACATGCCAAGTGATTCACGGTTCGGAACCGAAAATCAGCCTTTGGATGGCGATGAAAGGCTGTTTACTCAATTCCAACCGAAAATGGGTTTGGCTGTTAACTCTGTTTGCTCTGAGGGAAGCATTTTTCGCTCAAAAGAACATGAGAGAATCTATTCGAAACTGCTGAAGAGAGGGCTCATAAACCCTAGGAGCGTGGATTTTGATTTCCTTGATTCGATTAAGATCAATCTAAGAGGAAAATTGTCTCAATTGCAGCTTGAGGCCTTTTGTACTGACTTTACAATCGCCTATCCCGAACTAACTGCTTATTTCTATTCGAATCTATCATTTTTGGATGCAAATAGATTCTCATTTACTTTTAAGGATAGGGAGTATGTTGTGGATGTTGACACTTTGGCTGACATAATCGAGGTGGAAAGAAGGAGTTTCCAACCGATTAAAGTGTCCATTGCACATGCTACATTGGAGCTAGTTCGTGACAGAAGCCTAGAGGGCAAGATCTCCTATACGAGGATGAGCGCCTCTAACGTTCTGCTCCACAAGATTGTGATTAACTGTCTCTGGCCCAAGTCGACGTCAAAAACAGATGTTTCGAAGACGGAGGCAAAATTGATGTTTGCTGTCAATGAATGAGTTAGATTCTCTCTTCCACACACAATCCTATTTCATATGTACAAGACTGTGGTTAAGGATAAGGGTCAACTTCCTTACTTCGCTCTGGTCACTTGACTGTTCAAGCACTTTAAGATTCAAATTCCTGCTCCCCTGTGTCTGACTAACTCTGCTCTTATGCTCATTGGTTATAAGATGATTATGAAGATGAAGCTGAAAGAACTGAACAAGGCTCTTGAGGAATTGAAGGAGAAGACTCCTTCAAAGACTGTCAAGGAATCCACTGCTGCTGCAAAAAGGAATGGCAAGGAGCCCATGGCCGCTCCTGAGAAGAAAATAAGAAAAATCATCTTACAGGACGAAGATGATGAAGACGATGATGATGATGCCATGACCCTTGCAGCCTTAAGAGGTTTGAAGAGCTTTGTTAGTTTTCGTGACAGAAGAGAAGAGCAAGAGAGAAGAGAAGAAGAGCAAGCGAGAAGAGATGGAGAGACAGAGAGAAGAGACGAGAGAAGAAGAGAAGAGGAAGCAAGAGAAGAAGAAGAAGAAGAAGAAGCACAAGGAAGAGAAGAAGAGGAGAGAATGAGAAAAGAAGAACAAGAAAAGGAGAATGAGAGTAAGGCAAAAGAGGAATTTGAAGAACCACCTTCAGGAGAAGATGTAGGAAAACATCACTCTACTTCTGCAGAAGAAGAAGAGCATGGCGAAGAATTCTCTACTACTCCTACTGGCAACAAAACAGGGGGAGTTTCTGAAGCAAAAGGTACTTCATCGCCATTCTTTGCAAGTGATGTTAGTAGGTCAGGTGCAGACCCAGAAGATGTGTATGCCTCACATTTTCCAGAAGTAGAGGAATCTTCTTCGACAGAAGGTCAAAGGGCTGGAAATGAACCTTCCAGCTTCAAGACTCAGAGAATAGAGTCTGCAGGTCCAAGTACTGGAAATAATCATTCGGTAGATTTTTCAAAGCTGATGGATATTATCTTTGGATCTCAAGAAGTAGATATATGGGATGGAATATGACATGCGGGATCTAAAGAAAGCACTCTTGGCTACTTCCATATCAATGCAGGATCAAATTGACACCCTCAAAAATCAAGTTCAATCAAATGTGAATGGTGCAGATTTGGAATCTTTGAAGGAAGCCTTTGCTAGCCTTGAGAAGACGGTTAACTCATTGGGAGAATTCCAGCTTGTTCGAATCCCAAAACATACTTGATTTTGATCATCTCTTTCATTAATTTTCTTTAATCTTCTACCTCCTTTTGATGTGACAAAAAAGGGAGAGTGCTGCAAATTTAATTTTTCGTTTCTCGTTTTGGACTTATTTCATTTGGACTTCGTTTTCATTTGGACTTTTCATTCGTGTTTTGACCTTAAGACTTTGACCAGATGGTGTGTTTGGACTTTTACTATCTGTGTTATTAAAGATTTGGTTTGGACTTTTGAACTTGCAGGTTTATATTATATTCTTGAGGATAATCATTTGCAGGACTAACATATTTTTTGTGGTTGCAGAAGTAATATAAATTATTCCTCAAATTATGTACAAGTTTTTCTTTGTAGGTCAAAAGTTCTCAAATCTGCCGAGATGTTTTGTCACCATCAAAAAAGGGGAGATTGTTGGAGAAAAATCCCTTAGTGTTTTGAAGCTAGCAAAACATCTTCGTCAGTCTAGTCTGAAGAGTTCAAGACCCAATCATTTAAGTTTGAAGAGTTTAAGACCCAAATGTTTAAGTCTGAAGATCTCTAAACTCAATCATCAAAGTCTGAAGATCTCTAGAATCTACTATCAAAGTCTGAAGATAATTAGACTCAAAATTCAGAGTCTGCCCAAGTTGACAGCTTTCCAATCTAATGGTTTAGGATTTTAAAGATTGGATAATATCTTCAATGATTCGTTCTATTTTATGGAAGATCTCTTACTGGACTTAGCAAGAAAATTATTTGGTTATTCTCATCAAGATCTATCTCGATTTGAATATCCATTGAAGAACAAGCAAAATTTGGAAAGTTCTACTAATGGAAACTCAAGATCCTGATTGTATGGGTGAACAGGATTAACGAGCTATCTTTCACATCTATTTGATAGCTTGAAGATCACCTTAATTGATTCATTCCAATGGGTAGATTGAATGAACTCCTTTGGAAGGTGCTAACGGCTATGAAGGCACGAGGGAGTATTTAAAGGTGAAGCCATTGTTGTTCGAAGTGTGCGCTGATACAAAATTTCAAAGTCTGAATCTCTGAAGCTCCTTGTTCTCACAATTCTTTGAGCTATAGTTGTGTACAAAGGAGAGAAGCATACAGTGAGGATTTGTGTGTGCAATAGGCAAGACTTTTCTGACTAAAGAAGTCTAGATCATAAGCTATACAAATCTCTTTTGTTTCATAGTGAAATCTAGCCGGTGGACTGTCAGCATGGAGAGTGGACGTAGACTTGGATTAAACTGAACTACTATAAACCTTTGTGTTCAAATCTTCTTGCCTTAATCTCTTTATTTATATTGCTGCACAATTTATTTGGTTAAGTGTTTTACTTTAAGTCTTTATACTCTATTTATATTTCAAAGTTGATTGAATCTTCTTAAAGTCTTCAAAAGAAATTTTAAACACCTATTCAACCCCCTCTAGGTGTGTTTACTAGCCTTTATCAAACTCATTTTGCCTAGTGTGCCTCGTAGCACTTTGAAAACCCCATTTGTTTTGCAGACCTTGGTTTTTATAAGATTGGTTTTGTATATGACATGGCTTAATATATATGTATATATAAGCATGTTATGGTTTGAAAAATTTATGGCCCTACTTTTCTATTTCATCTTGTTTTTGTCTAGGGATTTATTTATTCGCTTTCGCATGCGTATTAAAATGAATGGGTCAGCGATACGTCTTAGGACGTCACTATTATATCAACCAAGTAGGGATTGGCACGTGCTTAGAGAATCGGGCGTGACATATACCGCTTCAGTTAAAGTTACCATTCAAAAAAGGAATCTTAACATCCTTTTTTCGTACACGCAAATTAGATATGCTACTGGAGCATATGTGTTAAAATAACCAATAGTTTCTTTATGTTTAAAGCCATACCAACTAATCTAGCCTTAAATACTTGTATAGGACCATATGTACAATGTTTTTCCCCACTATAAACCCACTTGCATCCCAAATATCATTTCTATACCTGTATTCCTTACAACGGTGGCCTTTCTTTCTGTTGGCTGGGTCCGCCACTTGTGGGCCGCGCTAACGTTAACATGGAACAAAGGAAATAGAGAAAAAGTCAAAAAGTCGAAAAAGAAAGAAAAGAGTGGGGCTGCTTCTTTTGTGGAGTGAAGCCGGAGAGTGAGGAGAGAGAAGAACAGAGAGAAAGCGTGAGACCGAGAGGAAGCCAAGAAAAAGAAGAAAGAGGGCAAGTCTTTGTGATGCCGATTCGAAGTCTAAATATTGATAAAATTGGCTCAAATTTTGAATATGCTATTTGCGGGATCGAGGCCTACGAGTTAATCGGATTTGTTCATTGAGAACCTCCTCCGAATTCTACAATCGCAATTAGAATTTTCTTGCTTCATTTTTGTTCATTTATCTTTGTCGTGAAGAAATATAATTGTATTGTTGATATTGAGCCATTTTGCATTGGATTTTCACGTCAAATCCTTAGTGTTGGCGGCAGTTTTATTTTATTATCATTTGGCATTATATATTGCTGGTTGTTGGAATTAAGTCGATTTTGGTTAATTTTATTTCAGGAGAGAAATTGATTCTAGATTAAATTTAGTTCTTGGTGAATTGTTCCCCAGATTCTTCGCAGCACTTTCAACAATGAAGGCAAGGCCTATTTTACTTGACGAATGTGGAATTTCGTGAAATTTCCTTTGGTATCAAACGAGTCTAGATTAAATAATAAATCTCGATCTTTATCCTATTCTTTGTTCTGGACAATGTCGAACATAAGGGATGGATATAGACACGTGCTATCTAGAGTATTTGGAAAGATTGTGTAAAGATTAAATCATCAAATGGAAAAACTTACAAGTTCACCCAAAAAGACGGAAGCCTTGAAATCGACATTCGAGGCAACCACCGCTGCTTCCAATTACATGCTTGAGACTGAATTTCAACTGATGAGAACATTACCTTTGACACAATTTGTTGACATACTTATATCATTCAAATTCCAGAAACCAAGAATATCAGATATTAAACCCTCGAAAGGAGAAAGAACTCAAAGTAGATCATCATCATCAGCTGCATGATGCAGATAAATCATCCATTTATTTTTACTCGATCTAGAGGAAGAGAGATGCAGAAAAAAAGAACATTCAGATAGAGAAGAGATTATGAGAAACAAAACGGAATAAAAAAGAATAATATCCATTTGCCTGGACCGTCCCATGTATGCCACACACCGATCGGTGTCTTCTCTATCTTTAATTACATTATCAATCTCCCCATCTATTGTCCCTCTAGCTCGTCTCACAAAAACACTCACAAAATCTACAATAAAAAAAAAGTAAACACGGACACAATCGCATAATTTCCTTTCTGTGGGGCTGTATACCTTTATAGGGGTCTTTCGAAGCTGGAAAAGAGAAAGACTATACACTGTTTTGGTCAAACCCAAGGAAGTACGGACCGAAACCCATCAGATTTAATCCCTTCGGGAACTGGACTCTTCACGGGAAGTACTGCGTGCATGCAGAGATGGGTCTGACGCCACTGTGGTTCCCTCCTGTAGAAGCAGCTCAAACTTTCACGCTGAGAGAGGGAAAAGTCGAGAGTGTTTTAAGAGAAGCTGACATTGTAAGACTGATCAATCGCATGGTCCCCCTGCCATGCATGTACTGCTTAAATTTGGAGAATGCCCGTGCTTTTGAGAGAGAGAGAGAGAGATATAAAGAGAGAGAGAGAGAGAGAGAGAGAGAGAGAGAGAGAGAGAGAGAGAGACATTTAATAGGGATTTAGGTTGAATTTCGACAATGGCAAATGATCGGTGAAAGTAATACGACCTTATGTATCTTCTTTTTGTATCCTTTTGGAGGATCCATTAGAAGTTTTCCAAGCGATGATGTGTTTACAATTACTTGGGAAATTAAGGTGATGTTAGGAAAGAATCAATTTGCCTCAGAAATAAGTTGGAGTAGTCGTAGGGGCTCGGATATGCAAGTTTATTTTGGCAACGTATCACCCCTTGCTCTAATGCATGTTGATTCCTAGGTCAACCGGCTAATTATTTATTTAGAGAGGCCCGAATTTGTAAGAGGTCAATGTCGAACCAGCCTTGAAGTCGGACTTTTCACAAAAGACAAACTTTTTATCTAGTTTTCCTAAAAACATTACTTACCCAAATGTACATTTTTCATATTTAATATTCATCCAAGATCATAGTGTTTATCCTAGTTATTGCCAAGTTCTCTTTACTATAAGGTGAGAGACCTTCCCAAGTGCTGGAGGTGAGCAATTGCAAGTACTCTTTCAATACCTACGAATATCTAGGTATCTTTCAAGATATTTTTCAGGAAATGATAGGGGTGTGCATGGTCCGGGCAGGTGATTTTCGACCTAGAACCGGGAACTACCCGCTAAGAACCAATTTTGAAAAATTGGAACTAAGAATCGCCCGCTAATTGCATGGATCCACCCGGGAACTGGACCGCGGGAACAGACCGCGGTCCAGTCCGGTTCCGGATAGATTCATAGAACCGGTCCAACCTCCACGTCTTCCTTTTTTCGCCTTCAACCGGTTGCAACCCTCGCTCCACTTCTGTCTCGGCCGCCACCACCATCTTGGCCGTCGCCTCTGTCATCTCCCACTCCTCCCTCGAGACCAACAATGAGGAGGACAACGGGGACAATGAGCCGTTCTTAGACCTAGAGTTCGCCCGTCCCCGAAGATGAAGATGATGGGGAGAAGCCTGAGGAGAGAGAGGAGGAAGAGGGGAGGTAGAAGCAAGACAAGCCCAACAACGAAGAGGACGATAGTAATAGTGAATGCGGAGGTGGCGATGACGTGAGAGAGAGTTCAAGTTCAAGGGAGGAAAAGAGAATTAACTCACTATTTTGCCGAGTTCGGACTAGTAATCAAAGGGACATGAGTAGATCCGGACGTGAATCGGAGAGGAAGAGGGAGCTCAAGGAGATTTTGAACTCGAGAGACGAGATGGAGTAGAAGAGTAGTGAATTAAGACAAGATGGTAATTAGAGCCCTAAATTTTAGATTTGCTAATTTCGAATTTTTTTAATATTAAAAATTAATATATTATTATAATATAACCGGTCCGATCTAGGTGGACATGTGGGCGGATCTGCCCATGGAAACGGGAACTAGACCGGTATCCACCGGTTCCCATAAATTGGAACCGGGAACCGGATTGGTTCCCTTAAGAACCACCGATTCCGGGCGGTCCGGGCAGATTCCACTCCTTTTGCACACCCCTAGGAAATGACACGACGTGCTTCCATAGCCCAGAGTCCACCTATATCGACGTTCTTCCGTAGTTCGGAGTCCACCTATATCAACCCGATTTGCTTCCGTAGCCCAAAGTTCCCACTTCACCGACCCGGCGTGCTTCCATAGCCCGATGTCCCCCTGCATCGACCCAGCGTGCTTCCATAGCTCAGAGTCCACCTACATCGACATGGCGTGCTTCCGTGACCCGATGTCCTCTTACATTGACTCGATGTGCTTTTATAGCTTGGAGTCCCCTATATCGACCCAACGTGCTTTTGTAGCCCAAAGTCTCCTGTATCAACCCAGTGTGCTTCCGTAGACCGAAATTCCCCTACATCGACCCAATGTGCTTTTGTAGCTCGGAGTCCATCTATATCAACATGGCATGCTTTCGTAGCCCAGTGGCCCCCAACATCGACCAGTTGTGCCTTCATAACTTGGAGTCCACCTATATCGACACGACATGCTTCCATAATCCGACATCCCCTATATCGACCCGAGTTCTTTCGTAGTCTAAAATCCCCTTACATCCACCCCGCATGCTTCCATAGCCCGAAGTCCCATTGCATCGACCCGGCATACTTTCGTAGCCCCAAGTCTCCTTACATTGACCCAACGTACTTCTATAGCTCGGAGTCTACCTACATCAACACGGCGTGCTTCCATAGCCTGATATCCCCCTACATCGCCTTGTCGTGCTTCCATAACCAGAAGTCCACCTATATCAACCGAGCATGCTTCTGTAACCCGAAGTCTCCCTACATCGACCTCGTGTGCTTCCGTAGCCCAGAGCCTCCCTACATCAACCTTGTGTGCTTCCGTAGCCCGGAGTCCCCCTACATTGACACGACATGCTTTTGTAGCATGATGTTCCTTACTTTGACCCGACGTGCTTACGTAGTCCGAAATCCTCTTTCATCAACCCAGCGTGTTTCCGTAAACTGGAATCCCCCTACATCGACTCAATGTGCTTCTGTAGCTCGGAGTCCACCGACATTGACCCAGCGTACTTCCGTAGCTCGAAATCCCCCTACATTGACTTGGCGTGCTTCCATAGCCCGGAGTCTACCTGCATCGACCCGACATGCTTTCATAGCATGGAGTCTACCTGCATCGACCCAACATGCTTCCGTAGCCTAGAGTCCCCTTTCATTGACCAAACATGCTTTTGTAGCCCGGAATCCCCTTTCATTAACCTGACGTGCTTCTGTAGCTCAGAATCCATCTTTATCAACCCGGCATACTTTTGTAGCTCGGAGTCCCCCTTTCATCGACTCGACGTACTTCCATAGTCTAGAGTCCCTCTTTACCGACACGGTATTCTTCTATAGCCCGAAGTCAGGTAATCGAAAAACAGGTTCAAGCCTTGAAAAAACAGCTTCCCATATCATCAAGTAAGATGATACCTTGATATGTGCCAAAAAAACTCGGGTTTACATCCAGCATCTCCTTCCGGGTAAGTAAATGCAGATATCTTCTTATCCGTCTTAGTATGTATTATGCTATATTGTCCTTCTTGCATAGGAAACCCGGTCCCAGCATAAAGTATTATCCACTACATATTTATGGACAAAATTTAGGTATTAGTTTGTCTTTGAATGCAACCTTTGTAAGCTTACCTTCAAAAAAGGGCAATTATTGACACCGAAATTTTGTCTAAATGCTTTAAGATAAAATTGCATAAAAGAAAACCAAGGATCAATTTGGCCTTAACAAAAATGTTTTTCACATCACCTAGGTATTAGTATCATTTGCTTTTACCAAGTTTTTTTTAATTCCCTTTTCTTTGGATAATTTTTTTTTTTTTATAAAAAGTGAGGGCAAGGCGCACGTGGGTTTGGCCTTCACGTCCATCCCTCCTTTTTTGTCTTTCGCATGGGCCAGGTGTCACGACCCGAACTCCGAGTACATGCACATCCCTCCGTGGTCGATATAATTTTGCGACGTCCCAGGGAGTGTCGCCGACCCATTGATTATTATGCACATGCGGAAACGTAAAACAATCTCCATACAACATAACAGTGGGATAGAAACGTAGGATAGTATTTTCACAACCACACCTACAATAAAGTAGTACTTAAATACAAACCAGTTTAACACTCCAAGGTCTAATACAAAAAGTGAAGCTGTTTGATTTCTTATAAGTTAAGCTTCTATTTACAAAACCGAGGTTCGTTAATATATTATCATACTCCTCAACCCTTCTAGGGTGAACTGTCACCATTCCCAGCCTCGACGGAAGACCCGTCATCACACAGGTGAAGGTAGAAAGACTTCTATTTTTCCTTCCCTGCAAACCATTGTACACGACCTGGCCTTCCTTCGTCTAGGGACCTGAAAATGTTAGCCCACTAAGGGGTGAGATCACATCTCAGCAAGTCAATCTACTAAACCCAGATTAGGAGAAGGGTACATATAACATGCAATCTGGTCACCCTTCTTACCCTTTCTCGTCACTTGCACTTTCCTGCACGTTAGTGGCATTCAATCATACAATATCACATTGACATTTATAGCAGTTGAATAATTCAATGCACATACAGATAGGGATGCAGATGTCAGATCATTGACCGTGGCCAATTTTTAACAGATAACAGTCATCCGGTATAACCGGGCTTCGCCTCACACCATTGAGCGCGGCAACGTCTACATCTAGACGGCATTCCAATTAAGGAGCATCGGCCCGGCATCCACTTTGCGACCAGCATCCGTTGATGTGGGGCATTCCCGAAGGAGCATCGTCCGGCCCCAAAGGCACGTGACGGAATCATGTCGTGAATGCATATGATAGATGCCACATTTCAATAATCAATTATACACAGCATCCACAGCATCAATTGAGCAATTTCATAGTAAGAATTCTTCAAAACAAGCATATACTCTTATTCACCCAAATTTACAGAAAGCTGTCCAATAACGTTCTTCCAGTGTCACAGTCAGAAATTCACTCAAATGATCTCGAAAAATTCTCAAATTCAGACACGTGCTAGAAAACATATAAAAAAACATTTTTCATGAAGACACCGAGATCCAGATCCCTCTGGATTCGGCCCAGAAATTTCTTCCATCCAGCACAAAAATCGGGTCCAGTTCCAGAGAGTCTAACTCATCAAAATCAGTTCGGTTTTGGGTCGAAATATTGTTCATTTAATTTGAAATTCGATTATGTTATATTAGAAGTTGTAAGGAACAACTTTCATGAAGGAACCGATTGGAAATTCTACCTCTAAAGGTAGGTAACAACCCTTGGAATCATGGCAGGTCACGGGTTACTGGACTGTCCGAAATACTGTTCCGAGGGTGACGTCATTAAAATCGTCACATTTTTAATTTCTAAAAATTCTGAGAAAAATATATGTTATTATTTAGGATGTCCAAAACATTTTTTCAGAAGTAAATTTCTTCAAAATCACATCACAAAGTTGTCCACGAAATTAGCAAAACATACATGTCCTGGAAACTGTTTCAGAAAACAGCCTCTGTTCTATTCCAAATCTCTCTCCACGACTTTTATTTTGCTCCATAAATCCTATCTAAACTTTTTCTATGGCCATTATAGCATCCCTAAGTAATATTCATCCACATATAACTTCATCTACATAGTTCCTCCACATAAAAATTCCTAAAGAATGTACTCAGCCCCTAATCTACGTTTAGGAGACGACTTACCGATAAATCTAATGGCGATCCTCACTTGTGGCCGGACGGCAACACAAGGACAGCCCTGGAGGTGTTTTGACGATGATTTGGACCCGGCACAACGGCTGGAGGTGTCGTTGAGCGACCACCACAGCAGCACACAAAGTCCTGGATTTTCTTGAGGAGGGAGGAATGCTCGAGACCTTGCTGTTCAGTTGCTGTTTTGTCGTCCAAAGAGGGAGCAAGAATGGCTGAATAAACTAACTTAAAGGAGAAGAAGACAAGGCTTTTTGTGGCTGTGAAAGGGAAAGGAAATTGTTGTAAGGCTAGATAAGGGAAAGAGAGAGACAAGTGCACGGCAGCAGGGGAGAAGAAATGAGTGCAGAAGAAAAGAGGGTAAAGCAGAAGTAATTGCAAATAAATTACTCAGCATTCACTCAGCCATTTGCTGCTGCATTTCGGTTTCCTACGGCAAGAAGAGGAGAGGGAAAAGGAGAAGTAATTGCAGATACATTACTTAGCATTCACTCAGCCATTTGCTGCTGCATTTCGGTTTCCTACGGCAAGAAGAGGAGAGGGAAAAGGAGAAGTAATTGCAGATACATTACTTGGCATTCACTCAGCCATTTGCTGCTGCATTTCGGTTTCCTACGGCAAGAAGAGGTGAGGGAAAAGGAGAAGTAATTACTGAGAAGTTATTCAGCCTTTACTCAGCCATTTGCTCAGCATTTGGCCTAATTTTCCATGGAAAAATGGCTCTCCATTACTACCTTAGGTCCCCCTATCTTTTCCAAGTCTATCTCCATTTAATAACAAGGAAATTGAGGTGAAATTGTAGGAGAGAGGGATTCCTACGAATTTCATTTTGAGGAGACTTTTTTTTTCTTTAATTACCAATCTAACATCTAAATCAATAGGGTCAAGTCCCTTAGTAACAACTTATAATACCTCTTTTACACTTCTATAACTCTTTTTCCAATTGTCTCATATTAAATGCCCAAAACCTATTTAAAAAGTGGCATTTCCTTTTTATTCTTTTAATTTGTTATTCTTGCCTCTTTTCCGTTAATAATTCCTGTCGTCCATAAAATTTGGAAAGATGCAACAACATTCCCGGGATTAATTGTGACACGTGAAAATTCTTAATTTCTGTAATCGACATTATTTCCTCGGTTAATTTCAGTCAAATGTGATTTTAGCGTAACTTAAACTATCAGTTAGTTTTTTGGGAATTTTGGTGCACTAACCGTGGTCGAAATCTCAAGTCGGTTGCATCAAAATTCTTTAATAACTTTCCTGATTAGTCTAATTATCTCATGAGTGATCAGCTCAGAGAATAACGCTATAGGCACATTGATGAAAAGCCCGATTCATTTCATTGAAAACAGAAGTGGAAAAATCATACTGTCACACCAGGACCCATCTGGACCCCTCACCTTTCCTCGAAATCCCCCTGCATTGACTTGGCATGCTTCCATAGCCCGAAGTCTACCTGCATCGACCCGACGTGCTTTCATAGCATGGAGTCTACCTACATCGACCCAACATGCTTCCGTAGCCTAGAGTCCCCTTTCATTGACCAAACATGCTTTTGTAGCCCGGAGTCCCCTTTCATTAACTTGACGTGCTTCTGTAGCCCGGAATCCATCTTTATCAACCCGGCATACTTTTGTAGCTCGGAGTCCCCCTTTCATCGACTCGACGTACTTCCATAGCCTAGAGTCCCTCTTTACCGACACGGTATGCTTCTATAGCCCGAAGTCAGGTAATCGAAAAACAGGTTCAAGCCTTGAAAAAACAGCTTCCCATATCATCAAGTAAGATGATACCTTGATATGTGCCAAAAAAAACTCGGGTTTACATCCAGCATCTCCTTCCGGGTAAGTAAATGCAAATATCTTCTTATCCGTCTTAGTATGTATTATGCTATATTGTCCTTCTTGCATAGGAAACCCGGTCCCAGCATAAGGTATTATCCACTGCATATGCATGGACAAAATTTAGGTATTAGTTTGTCTTTGAATGCAACTTTTGTAAGCTTACCTTCAAAAAAGGGCAGTTATTGACACCGAAATTTTGTCTAAATACTTTAAGATAAAATTGCATAAAAGAAAACCAAGGATCAATTTGGCCTTAACAAAAATGTTTTTCACATCAACTAGGTATTAGTATCATTTGCTTTTACCAAGTTTTTTTAATTCCCCGTTTATTTGGATAATTTTTTTTTTTTAAAAAAGCAAGGGCAAGGCGCACGTGGGTTGGGCCTTCGCGCCCATCCCTCCTTTTTTGTCTTCCGCATGGGCTGGGACCCATCTGGCCCCTCACCTTTGCTCGAAATCCCCCTATATTGACTTGGCGTGCTTCCATAGCCCGGAGTCTACCTGCATCGACCCGATGTGCTTTCATAGCATGGAGTCTACCTGCATCGACCCAACATGCTTCCGTAGCCTAGAGTCCCCTTTCATTGACCAAACATGCTTTTGTAGCCCGGAGTCCCCTTTCATTAACCTGACGTGCTTCTGTAGCTCAGAATCCATCTTTATCAACCCGGCATACTTTTGTAGCTCGGAGTCCCCTTTCATCGACTCGACGTACTTCCATAGCCTAGAGTCCCTCTTTACCGACACGGTATGCTTCTATAGCCCGAAGTCGGGTAATCGAAAAACAGGTTCAAGCCTTGAAAAACAGCTTCCCATATCATCAAGTAAGATGATACCTTGATATGTGCCAAAAAAACTCGGGTTTACATCCAGCATCTCCTTCCGGGTAAGTAAATGCAGATATCTTCTTATCCGTCTTAGTATGTATTATGCTATATTGTCCTTCTTGCATAGGAAACCCGGTCCCAGCATAAAGTTTTATCCACTACATATTTATGGACAAAATTTAGGTATTAGTTTGTCTTTGAATGCAACCTTTGTAAGCTTACCTTCAAAAAAGGGCAATTATTGACACCGAAATTTTGTCTAAATGCTTTAAGATAAAATTGCATAAAAGAAAACCAAGGATCAATTTGGCCTTAACAAAAATGTTTTTCACATCACCTAGGTATTAGTATCATTTGCTTTTACCAAGTTTTTTTTAATTCCCCTTTTCTTTGGATAATTTTTTTTTTTTTAAAAGCGAGGGCAAGGCGCATGTGGGTTGGGCCTTCACGCCCATCCATCCTTTTTTGTCTTCCGCATGGGCCGGGACCCATCTGGCCCCCTTACCTTTGCTACCCAATGTCTTCCGCATGGCCCAGGACCCATCTGGCCCCCTCACCTTTGCTACCCAATCTAGCCCCCTTTCTTTCTTCTTCTTCCTTCCTTCTTCTCCCCCCTGCCTCTATGCCTCACGTGCAGAGACCGACAATGCAAGCAAAGGACAACCTACGGTAGAGAGAGGAAGGTAGGCCGACAATGGATGGGGACACGCCTTTAATGAAAGCAGAGCACGTAGGTAGGCGGTTGAAGAGATGGTGGTTTGGCCGCACCAAGGCTGGTTCGCGTGCCAAGTCTAACAGTCCGAGCACCTCTGCCGACCGGCCCCCTTGGCCTATAAATAGAGCTCTGGGCGGAGAACAAAGGGGACACACGATGGAGAGGATGAAGGCAACGAGCTTAAAGGATTTCCCTTGAGAGACATCAAGGGAGACCCCGAGAGCGAGCGAAATCCGAGTCGAGAGCGAGCGAGATTTAAGTCGATGAAGAAGAGAGAAAGAGGAGCTGTGAGACTGATCCTCACCACCTGTTGCTGCCACGGCGTCACCTATCGTCACCCCATCGACTAATTGCGAGCCCTGTTAGGCTGAGCTTGCCAGCTTGATGCTAACTATGGTCGTTCCCTCCCAACGCAAATCCGTTTCCCAGAGCCCAGCGTAAGCTACTATCGTCCCGCTCCAACATCAAGCCCGCCATTTTATCTCGGCCAACCAACAAAAACCCCATCGCGAGATCCCCGATGGTCGCTGTCACCTCGATGCCACTACTCGTTGCTTCGTCGACTCGCCATCGATCTAGCTCGCGGCACCACCCCAACTGAGAAAGCTTGGAGCGGTCAAGCTACCGACCGCGCCACCGCGATAGAGAGGCTTGGGCTAGCTGCCGTTGCTTGCCATAGTGATCTCCGTCGAGACTCGCGATAGAGGAGTTAAGGAGGCTACAAACCGAGTCACTACTGCTAATCGGGTCGAGCACACGAGTTTCAATCAGGTAGGGTTTCCAGTTCTTAAGAGAGAAATGGGCTGGGCTTCTTTTTTTGGGTATTAGCCTAATTGGCGGGCTGGGCCACGTCCTTCATTTCCATGGTGGCTGAGGGGTGCGGCTGGGTTAGGACCATTCATGGAAAACAGCCTAGCCAGAGGCCTGGGCCATGCACCCAAGCCAAGCTCAATCGAGTCGGACGCGGAGTTCTGACCCAATTCCGTTTTAATAAAATAGAATAAAATATTATTATATCGATAATATTTTAATAATAAAAATCAAAGGGAAAAGGTTGAAGGGAAAAGGTAAGAACAAGCAGAGAGAGAGAGAGAGAAGACCACCGAAAACATAAAAGTAAGAATTCAAAGATAAGAACAAGCCAAAGTCAAAGGGAAAAGGTTGAAAGAAGACCAACAGCAGTGCTTGGTTGGCCGAGAGGGAAAAGGAAAAGGTGTGTGTGCAACCACAGAGAGAGAGAGAGAGAGAGAGAGAGAAGAAAAGGGAATGTGCAGCCGAAGGGGGGTGTGTGTGTGCGCGTGGAGGGCGTGGATCCAAGAGAAAAAAATAGAATAAAATCAAATTATAATTTTGATCAACTTCAAAACACTTGTCAAGTGGTCATCCTAGGCCCAATTTCTTCACCAATTACACAATTTGAAGTCCCATTGAAGACCAAGATGAGACGGTCTCTCCAACCTACAAATTTCCTTCAATTCCAAATTCTATTTTCTTTTTCTCGGATTCCGATTTCTAAACAAATTTCTCCAATTGAGGTTTGATTTGATGCGGAAAAAGCCCATGAAATTTCCTAGCACTAAATCACTCACACCATATGCCAAAAATCCCTTCAAATTGGCCAATCCAAATTTCCGTTCGTTTTCCAAAACATCCGAAACGATTTTCTGTAAAAATCCCAAACTCGCCGGAGATTCCTCAAAAGGTGAGTCAATGTTCCTAAAATGATTCATGACACGACAGAACTTTCAACTTCTGAAATTGAATTCAAATTCACGATTAATTTCAATTAGACGCACTTTTAACATAACTTAGCCTACCGGGTAGCTTTTAGGAATTTTTGGTGCAATTAACCCGTGGTCAATTTTCTTCGAGCCACACATACCTCTTCGACACATTGGCGACTCTCGATGGTCGTGAAAATCTCAAGATTTCAAAATACGGACACAAGGTACCCAAAACGACAGAAAATCGGTTTAGTGCCAATCGATAAGAATTTTGCAATCAAGTGGAATTACCCACACTTTGATCACACATCTTAGTCGAATCAACCTATCTCGGTCTCGATCAATTTTTAATTGTGCCGTAATGACCCTTGCGGACTAGCACGGTCCGGCGGTCGATTCCTGGTCGAATTCTCAAGTCTATTGCATTAAAATCCCTTAATGGCTTCACTTGATAGGCCAATTATCTCATGAGTGGCCATCTCGGAGAAAAGCACTCTAATCGCGTTAATGAAAAGCCCAACTTATCCAATCGAAATCAGAACCTCAAATTCAAGATGTCACAGTTAACATTTGAGTGAGGCTAGAGAATTTATATGGTCCACCAGAAAAAATTAGATCTTGTTCATGAACTTGTGGCTCTCTTTGAAATTTAGACTTTTTTTTTTTTTTGGTAATTAAGGATCCACTCGGGCCCCTTACGGGTCCCAAAGCCCTACAGCACATGGAATGCCTAGTACTAAGCGACTATACCTCGGGGGAGATTAGCACAAAACCCCAACACCATGGCTCCCCACTTATAATGCTTTAACAATCGCGAGTTTCGAACCATCGACCTCGGCGATAAAGGAAAGACTCTAATCCAGCGCAGCTGCCCATGGTTGGGTCTACTTTGGACATTTTTTAATGGATGTGTTTGGATAATCTCTCTTATGTAATTTCCCATCTGATTCTCACGCCTCGCTTCGTATTTCAATGTACAACAAAAGCATGCAATCAGAGGCATTAGAGAAACATGGAGATTTCTTTTTATAAGGAATTATGATGGGAGAATTGTTATGAAGACATAATCAATTCAACGGAAGAGTTCAACATCATATATTGCATAGTGAGTGGATGTTATGGTAGTATCTATATGGCGTAGTTGCCCAAGGAAAATTGTGGCATTGGAGAAATTTCACCATCTTGAGGCAAAGGACACTTCTTTTGGCAAGAGCATCCGAAATGAAGTGAAACAATTGATGGAAGTGCGATATAGAAGCATAATGAAGTTTCATGGTTTTTGCTTACACAAGCGATGCATGTTCTTGATTTATGAGTATGTGATGAAAGGGGAAGTCTACTATGTGGTTAAATGATTCCAATAGGGTCACTTTCATTGATGCACAACATGGATCTTTCTCTTTCTAAGTTGAAGGCTTGTTAGTCAAAAGAAGAAAAGGCTGAAGAATTGGTCCATGACATTTCCCTTACGATGGGTTAGAAATTTTTGCGGCCAAACATCACCCAATAAAAGTGTCATAGAGACCTTGACTTCCTATGAACCATTGACCACTTAATGGTCCAAATTCAACGCATGTAAATCCCCAAAAGATCTTGACTTCTTGATGGATGTGCACAAGATCCATCCTTACATGGTTTAAATCCTTTTCTTTTAGCTGGTATGCTTTTTAAATTCTAATCGAATCACAGAACTATGAAATTCAGAGATTTGCAATAGTAGAATATTTTGTTTCCTTGAAAATTAGAGGCATAACTCTTAAAAACCGAATAACTAAATTTACTGTAACGGTTTTTTTACCTTGAAAATTCATTATGGCATTAATTTAATATGAAATTATGCAATTGATTCGCCAGGAGTCAATGCCACACATGAATCTCTAGTAAGACAATCACCTATGTAGCTTAAGTGAGCTAAAAACTGACACTTTAATGATTACTTAAAAAGTTATATAGTATTATTATTGCTGATTTTATGTTGCATAAAATCACACCCAATGAAGATACATTTATCATTAGTATTTTGGCACTTACCAACTCTTTCAAGAATTTACGGGCACGGAAGAAGATCCTTTTTTCTTTTTTCTTTTTTCTTTTTTCTCTTTTATTTTCAGTTCAAAATATTAGAATAGTCCTTGATGAAGCAATATGACTCTACAAGGACATCAAAAGTGGAGATGATATTTGATACGCAGTTTTTGGTTTGGCGGGGTGCTGAAACTTGGATTGCTTCACAACCCTTTTTACGGTCCTACGAGTTGATGGCAACTCCATCATCTCAAAAGAAAAAGGAAGGGAGGAAAGAATAAAAGAGTTACAATAAGTGTCAAGTCAATAAAAAGATAAGACTTGAATTGTGGAAATTGTGTTTCCTTTGACGCGTCAATACAGTGTCTCGCTTTACTTTTTAAATGTCGTAGTTCAAAGAATATGGCAATAACAAGTGACTAGAGCTGTAATATGATAAGCACAATCTATAACATGTCCTTCGCTATACTGATCACTATAGCTTTCTCCTGCTACAATTTCATTGTTGCAGTACTAGCACCTTCTAAATAGTCAGAGGCAAGTGCGCTTCTCTACAGCGGGTGGTGGTCTCCTTCCTTCACAAACAACAATACCTTACCTCATTGCGCATGGCCTAGTGTATTTTGCGACGCCTCTGGGAGCATTAACGAGATTTACTGGCCATATGGGCACCAAATCGGAGGTAATTTTAGCAACATAAACTTCTCTCTACTTCCAAGCCTCACCTTTCTTCATTTCTCTCATAACGGACTAGCCGGCAAAATCCCCCTTCAAATATGTACTTTGTCAAGGCTAACTCACCTTGACTTGTCCTCCAATTCTCTCACTGGCGAGTTGCCTCCCTATGTCCAAAACCTCACTAGGCTTCAAGTTCTTGATATCAATGGTAATTACATCAGTGGCTCTATCCCTTCTGAGTTGGGAAATTTGGAGAGATTGACCAACTTGGATCTCGAGTACAATTTGCTTAATGGTGCAGTCCCACCGACGGTTGGTCACTTGCACAATTTACGATCCCTTAGACTTCACTCAAACAATTTAAGTGGCTCTA
This sequence comes from Eucalyptus erythrocorys, assembly GCA_014182555.1. Classification (NCBI taxonomy): domain Eukaryota; kingdom Viridiplantae; phylum Streptophyta; class Magnoliopsida; order Myrtales; family Myrtaceae; genus Eucalyptus; species Eucalyptus erythrocorys. The sequence goes on along the minus strand of CM024607.1, from coordinate 22,987,734 downwards.
TCCCCCTTGAACTAGGTAACCTCGCAAAAACGAATGTTGTTGATTTAAGTTTCAACAACTTCACTGGTCCCATTCCATCCTCTATAGGGAATTTGACAAGCTTGATCTATCTCTATTTGCAAGGAAACAAACTCGGTGGATCTATTCCTCCGGAAATAGGGAATTTGATGAGCTTGACTTGTCTCCTTTTGCAAGGAAACAAACTCGGTGGATCTATTCCTCCAGAAATAGGGAATTTGGCGAGCTTGAATTATCTCTATTTGCAAGGAAACAAACTCAATGGATGTATTCCGTCACAAATAGGCAATTTGAAGAGCTTGATCGAGCTAAATTTACAGGAAAATGAATTGATTGAGCCAACCCATCGGAAATTGGAGATTTAAGGAATCTCCAATGTGTATATTTGAGCTCGAACAATTTGGTTGGGAATATCCCCGTTGAACTTGAGGAATTGTGCTGCTTAAACTACCTCGATCTTCACAACAATTCTCTTTCCGGCTCCATTCCAAATAATCTCAGGGCTATTTTTCCTGATACCACTTTTCTTGGCAACAAAGATTTGAACCAATTTCATGAAAACCAAGCCTCCAGAAGAAGGTCTAGCGCAATTCATTATATGACAGTGTTCCTTCCGCTGGCTGCAATTTCTTGTATAGTGGTTGGATCTTGCTTTCTATTTCAACGTGCAACAAAGACAGAGCAACCAGAGATTATAGAGAAAAATGGAAATTTCTTGTCAATATGGAATTATGACGGGAGGATTGCATATGAAGACATAATTGATGCAACGGAGGACTTCAATCTCAAATATTGCATCGAGACTGGCCGTTATGGTAGCATCTATAGAGCACGATTGCCCATTGGGAAAGTTGTGGCATTGAAGAAACTTCACCGTCTTGAAGCGGAGGACCCATCTTTCGACAAGAGCTTTCAGAATGAAGTGAAACACTTGACAGAAGTAAGGCACAGAAGCATAATCAAGCTCCATGGTTTCTACTTACACAAGCGGTGCATGTTTTTAGTTTGTGAATATATGGAAAATGGGAGTCTATTCTGTGCTTTGAGAGATGATATTGAAGCCGTGGAATTGGATTGGACCAAAAGAGTCGATCTCGTCTGAGATATGGCACATGCTTTGTCTTACATGCACCATGATTACGCTAGGCCATTTTTCATCGAGACATATCTAGCAGTAACATCTTACTCAACAGTAAAATGCAGCCTTTGTATCAGATTTGGGCACTGCAAGACTTCTAGATCATGATTCCTCATCTAACTTCACTACAAATATCGCTGGCACCTATGGATACATTGCACCAGATCAGCAATACGTTATGATTCATAATTTTTTTCTTTTTTTTTTTTCCTGAAAGTTACTACTAGAGGTAGAAGTCAAATAAACAACATCATAGAAGTTTTGCTATCCATACACATCAGTGACTTGAAGACTATTATTGTACTTGCCGACAATGGCTAAGGACTGGTTGTGCCACGATTGGCAAAATGTCCCCCCAAAACCACCTTGTTCACCATCGCTCGGACTCTTGTATTCGTTTTATTCATTTCTATATATTTGAATTTTTTTTCAAACGAATATTTATTTTATATGCTACTATTGTCAGTTTTACTAGGTTACTTATTTTAGAATAAAAATGTCTCAAACTATATTTTTATGTTGCATCTAAGTAAAAGCATGTCGGAATAGTAAGATTTTTAGATTTTGTATTACATCCATATTGGTATTACTAAATCATTCATTTATATCAAATGTTTTATTGTGGAAATAATATTAACTGCTTTCAAAGAAAAATTGGAGGGACAACTGGAGCGGGGTGGGGTGCCTCTTATAGTTATGAGGGGCACGATGGAGAGGGGAAAGTTGCCCCACGCGAGGGAGTGACAGGGTGGGCGGTTAAGGGTGTAATCATCCCATCCAAAGCCTCAACTGCTAATATTTTGTATGCCTTTTGTACTCTTTTTTTTTTTTTTTTTTAAGAGCTTGCGTATACTTTGGTCGTTAATGAGAAATGCGATGTATATGGTTTTGGAGTGGTAGCAATGGAAAAAATGATGGGTGAGCATCCAGGAGGTATTGTATCTATCTTGTTGGCATCCTCTGGAGAAGACATCATGCTACATAAAATTCTAGACCGACGGTTGCCTTTTCCAAGAGAGAACTCTGTTGCAAGAAGTATTGTTTTGATAGTTTCTCTGGCACTTGCCTGCTTGAGTACTAATCCAAAGTCTTGACCAACTATGAAGCAAGTCTCGGAAGCTTTTCTAGATCGAAAGTTACCATTGGCGAAGCCCTTTCATGAGATCTCATTGGCTCAACTCCGATATACTAATAGATCAGGGTTGGAAGGTGTATCAAACGAAGCTTCATTAGGATGGAGCGATGAGTAATGATCATTAAGTGCTTGTCCAGTAAAGAGATAATTGATAAAATGTAGCTGCAATTTGGTGAAAGTGATTTTTTTTTTTTTTTTTGGTCGGTAGGTGGTGGTGAAAGTGATTGAGGATATAAAATTGTATGGCTTCTGCAAATTAGTAAGTCTTGTTAAACTTTTTTCCATTTTATGCTCTAAGCGTGAGATGCAGTTTATATATGACATCCGTTTATTTTTCTTCTTTTCAATGAACAATGCATCAAGAAATGACAAAACCGACTCTATTCCCAATAGAAAACACGAGTACCCATTCACAATTTCCATAACGTAATTGATTATATTCAGATGAACTCGTAAAGTAAGTCTATTTAATATTATTTTAAGCTCCATAAAAGATGGGTATTTTCCAAGGCCAAACATCGGCAAAAAGTCTTTGTAAGACCATCGAGGAAAGAACACTTGGAGTGCCATAACAGTACGGAGGGACACTTAAGTGCCATAACTTCAAAATGGTACACCCGGTTTGAAGTTAAATGGAACACTTAAGTGCCACTCGGCGAAAATCCGGCCAAACGGCTGACGTGACAATTTTCGGCGACGGAGGTCCAAAACGGCATCGTTTTGCACGCGACGTGACGAGAAAATGCAAAAATGACGCCGTTTCGTATCTAACGTGTAAAAAATAATAAAAATTAATTAAATTAAATTAAAAAGTTAATTTTAATTAAAATATTCTAAAATTTTTTTTTAGAAAAAGTGGGGAGGCCGAAGGGGGCGGGCGAGGGTTGAGCCCTCACCGCCTGCCTCCCGCCGCCGCCGTCGCCGGAAGGGCCGGCGACCGAGGGGAGGGTCGGCCGGGGTTGCCGACCCCCGCCGACCCTCCCTCCTCCGTCGTCGCCGGCCCTTCCGGGCGACGACGGGGAGGCGGCGAGGGCCCGCAGCCCTCGCCGGATCTAGGCGAGGGCCGCGACCCTCGCCCCGGATCTGGGTGAGAGCTCGCGGCCCTCGTCGCTAGTCGGCCGGGTCGGCGACCCCGGCCGACCCCCCCTCCGTCGCCGGCCCTTCCGGCGGCGACGACGGGGAGCGGCGGCGGTGAGGGCTCGGCCCTCGCCCGCCCCCTTTGGCCTCCCGCTTTTTTTTTTTTTTAATTTAGAATATTTTAATTAAAATTAAGTTTTAATTTAATTTAATTATTTTTTTATTAGTTTTTACACGTCGACACGAAACGGCATCGTTTTTGCATTTTCTCGCCACGTCAGCATGCAAAACGACGCCGTTTTGGACCTCCATCGCCGGAAAAATTGCCACGTCGCCCGTTTGGCAGATTTTTGCTGAAGTGGCACTTAAGTGTTCCATTTAACTTCGAAACTGGCGAGTTAAATGTACCATTTTAAAGTTATGGCACTTAAGTGTCCTTCCGTGCCAAGTTATGGCACTCCGAGTATCCCAAACTCTAAGACCATCACTTCTCACGAACCATGTAACGCGTAGTGGTCCAGAAAATCAACATATGAAACCCCAAAGGACCCGCTGCATGTCGTAGTTCTCACAGTCCTAAAATCAACACATAAAACCACGAAGACCATGACTTCTAGTGACACTTGAATTGTATACTCTCCATAGAAGACCTTGACTTCTTGATGAACGGGTACAAGTACCATTGAAAAAATGCGTTCTATTTTAAGTTCTGATTTTTTTTTTTATCTCACTTCTCTCTTCTATGTATATGTATATGCGATAGTCATGGAGATCAAACATCAGGCCTGGTACTCTCCAGCCCCAACCCTCAATCCCTTTACCAACAAGGTCGCATGTCTACTGGTGGTTTAAGTTGTAATTGAATCGTTAAAATTTATTGATTTTTGAACGAGCAGATTATTTCCCGATGGTGGGGCTAAAACTTCTTTAAGATGTAAGATTCTTAGAATACTTCAGCTTAAGACTCACTCCTTTGTATTATCCTTCGCTTGTGAATTAGTTAATCCTATTGCAGATCCAATTTTTCTCCTATATATTAGATGCGAAGTCCCCCTCTATGAGATCAACCAAAAGCAACATGTGTTACACCACTAAAATTGAGCGTACCTTGTATTAACTTGTGAGAAGACCTTTTCATTTTCATGCTCACTTCAGACATGGTTGGCCCGAACTTGAACCCAAAAAGTATAAGACCGACATCATCTAACAATTGAAATTCATTGGGATCTTGTGCATCCTATTCATGCAGGTTTGCCTTGTATCTGCACTAAAGCCACTGGGCCCAACGCCTCATTACCATGTAATATCTAGTATAGAGACATGGTGACGGTGACATGAGAGTGGCACCGCTTTCTCGATGCAAGAAGACTTCGAGGCGTCTTGAAGTCTCTCGAGGAACAAGACAAAATACCAAAGAAAAAGTAAACAAAAGAGAAATTGCATCTGCTGTGTTACATCAGGAGGAGGATCTTTCTCCATGACTTGTGACGTGTCATTAGCAAATGAACTCTAACATGTGGAGTAGATTGATAAAATGATGCTGCATATCGGAAAATGTGTATGAAGTCATGCCGAACTCTTTTCACACTAGCTAGGCTAAAAGTTTACCCAAGTAGCGATTACTGACGAGCAAGAAGAAGTCATTGGGCAGTCATTTATCTTTGGACATTTTAGTAAGATTAGAATGAACGATGATTGATAATAAGTCGTCGTCATTGCCGCGAATGTTTGGCTTGTTAAAGACATCCGCTACGTATTTGCAGGGTCATTTCTCTTTTGTTGGAGACCAGAAATTGCACAATCGATGTTTTTTTTCGCTTGGGCTGACGATCAAACGTTGCCGGTAACTACAAAAGACCGCGACATATCTTGATAGCACACAGACAACCCATTTATAAGAAAAGAAACTTTGAAGACCTTAACTTTGGAATTGGGCAACCATGAAATTTACGACGGAGGGCCAACCGGCGACTTCATAATATATTTCTAAATAAATATATTATTGCAGAATAACTCAATTGCAGAATAACTCTATTCTCGTCCTTAATCAATGCCACTTGGATTTAATAGAACCTTTTAGAACATCATAAGTTCTCCATGAAAGAGGATGATTCATCGCATTGGATAGATATTTCTAGATTTGATCATGATTACCAAAGATTTGTCTCGGAAATCAAATAAGGGACTCTTGGACAAATGGACCAATCAAGAGAAGGCATATAGAAGATTCTAGAATACCTCATTAACTGTAAGGATGAGTCACCCCGCTTGAGTTTGATAATAATGGCTCAAGATTTTCTTTGGGGAAAAAGCAAATGGCTCAAGGGCCTAAGTGGACCAATTAGAAGAGAACTTCGTAGACTACTCTAGAAGGCCAAAACTTAGAAAGCAAGTTATTTAATTTAGGCATGTGATAAATATCCAAACCTCATGATTGTTCAAATCTAATCCATTAATAAAGATGGCAAGCTATTAGCTTGGTTGGCCTTATGAAGATTATGTAATGATGGCCAAAAGATTTGGCTTGGAGGACAAGTTGGTGAATCATAAGCTGAGATGTCCCATGAAGATTCTAAAGAGAGAGAGACAATTAGGGAGTAAGTTTTGCTAAAGACATGTGAAGAATATCTAACCTAATGATTACACAAAATCTAAGCATGAAATACAAGAAGCTTAGTCACTAGCTTAGGTGTCCCTATAGAGATTTGTTCATCATTACAATAAGATTCGCCTAGGAAAGCAAGTGGGCTAATTTATGATAGCATGGAATAGGTGGTTCAAAGATGGCAAGTGTTCTCCTAGGACCTTAGGTGTGCCACCTTGCAAACTAGGCTTGCCACCTTGACTTTATAGCCATGCCATCTCGAGAAATGTGAATGGGTCATTTGGATAAGTAATGATGAGATTGGTGCCTATAAATAGGAGGAACCCTCATTCATTTCCATCACTTTTGAGCCCTCTTCCCATTTACACACCGTTCTCTCCTTTCTTTCCTTTCTCTCGGCCTTGCACCATTGTCCCATCAAGTTATCCGAGCTAGGTCCAAGTTGTGGTAAATAGACTTACTAAACCTTGATTAGGGTGTTGTGTTACATTGGTTGAGTCAGACGTGTTTTTGATCGTGCTTACAATGCATGTGTTTATTGTTGATTGAGTTTCTATGGCGTTTTCATTTTCCATGTTTTGGTCATTTAAGATTTCGTATGGCTTACTCATAAGTTGGAAACCATGAACAAAAACATGCCCCGAGCCATGGACAAGTCTGGCTTGGTTTCGGAAAACGAACCTTGCTTGGCGGGTCAATATTAAGGTGTACCAATCCAAGTCTTGCTTGGCGAAGATAGGTGCTTGGCTAGTCAGTTCGAGCCATGAACCTTATGCCTTGCCCGACATATTATATAGTTATGGTACTATGGAACATGACATGCATACACTTGTATGGGCACACCCTCGGGCCTTGTAAGTGTTGGCTAAGAGAAATAATAATAAACTGGTTTGTGAGTTGTATAATGTGTGATTACTAAATGAAAGATAAGACCCATTGTCATATAAGGTTGGCGGCAATGCCTCATTCATGAGAACGGGATGCCCGGTGGACTCCGGATGCCTGATGGATTCCAGATTCCGAGTGGATTTCGGATGCCTGATGGATTTCTGATACCCGACTAATTTCGGATGATAGCCATCACCTTTGGATTAGGGGACATTGTCCGAAGAATTTCGGAAGAACTATAAGAACGATTAATTAAAGCTAACCACAATTAGCCGTAATCTAAACTACCCCTAAATGCAATTAACACCCTAATAAAATATTTGGAAGTTAACTCACAGTTTAATGGTGATAGTGAGCTAACATTGACGGTGTCGCAATGGCGACAAGAGTGTGGTGCTCACGGTTTGAATGGTGGCATTTAGGGGTAGTTTAGATTACGGCTAATTGTGGCTAATTGTAGTTTGGTTGATAGGTTGTTACAATAAGTGATAAATGGAGTTGATAGGTTATTGCGATAGGTGATAAATAGTAGTAATAGGTTATCAAGGAAAGTAATAAGTGGAAGTGATAACCTATCATGATGAGGATGATAAGCTATCCGAAAAAGATTATAAGCTATCACTAAATGAGTGATAAGTTATCAGCAATTAGGTGATAAGCTATCAGAAAATAGACAATAAATTATCACTAAATGGATGATAAACTATCAATGGTAAGGTGATGAGTTATCATAATAAGGTGATGAGTTATCATAATAAGGTTGATAAGTTATTGCAATAGGACGATAAGTAGTGACTATATGTATTTATACTTGAGTTATGAGGTGAATTTATACATGATTTGTATTGCTTGAAGCTTGTGATATCATGAAAAATGATTGCCCAATTTAAAGACTTTAATTGCTATTTTAAAGAAGGGTTTTATAGATGTATGAAGGTACTTCATGAGGTGTCGTGTTTGGATACCATATTTTATGTGTCTAATGGGGTAATGATGTTCAAAATGAAAGTGTACAAAGCTGGGAAAAGTGTTAAAGAAGTCATAAACCTTTTGTATTTGTGTCAATTTAGTCATAAACCTTTTGTTGGTGCCAATTTAGTCCTGAACTTTTTCATTTTGTGTCAATTCAGTCATTCCGACTAATTTTGGCTGGATTTTGTTAGCTGGACGCTTGGTCAGCTGACGTGGCACAATTGGCACTAACGTAGACAACTTTTAATAATATTTTAATACTTTTGAATTTTTATTTTCTTTTTTTATTTTTGTTTATTTCTATTTTCTTTCTCCTCCTCCTTCTAGCCGATCACCGAACTTTGGCAACCAGCCGAGGCGGTGACCACTAACGAGGACTTGAGCCTCACTAGTGGTAACAAGTGCAGCCTCGTGCTAGGCAGTAAGACTTGCCCTCACCAAATCTGGTGACGATTAAGACTCGCCGACCATGGCTAAGGCTCGACCTCGCCTAATCCATGAGGGCAAGCCTTGCCAACCCAGCACGAGGCTGCCCTTGTGGCCTAGGTAGCCTCACGCTAGCCTCACTACCTCGCACGAGGCCGGTGAGGTCGACGGAGGAATGAGGAAGAGAAGGAAAAATAAAAATAAAAATAAAAATTCAAAAATATTAAAAGTTGTCCACATTAACACTAATCGTGTCACGTTAGCCAGCGGCGCTCAGTCAGCAAAATCCAGCCAAAATTAGTTTAAAAAATGAATTGACATTAAGTGAAAAGATTTAGGACTAAATTGACACCAACAAAAGGTTTGGGATTAAATTGGTACAAATGAAAAAGGTTTATAACTTTTTTAACACTTTTCATATACAAAGTTTGATAGGTTCATTATATGTACATGATCACATATGATTATTTTACTGCATTTTTATATGTGAAAGTTGCGGTAGTTTGTTGTATTAACACGAACCACGTCTACGTTGACTAATTGATGAGAAATGAAATTAGCATAAGTAGTTGGTATACTTGAGTGGTCACTTAAAGGAATTCGTCACCCAACGAAAGTTTGGGGATAATGCCCGATTTTATCATTTGCCCGACCGGGATCCGAAGGCTAAGGAGCAATTGAGGCCGAACCAATGGTCCTTATGGAATGCCATCTATGGCGAGGTTCTAAAACAACGCTATGCCTAATGGGGTGGTGTCACGTCCCAATCCTCGAGCACGCGCTCACTCATCTGGTCGATTAATAGCGATGTCCCAGGACGCATCGCCGACCCTTTTATTTTATTACGCAAGAAAAAGTAATTAAACAATCCCTAGACAATAAAACAATGGGATAAAAAAGTAGGGCCATATTTTTCATATCTGAAAATCACAACCACACTTTTATACAAGCCAACTTTATAGTATATATTACAATACTATTCACAACGCCCGATCTATCACACATCAATTCACAACCCGGGGTTTGCAAAATAGGGTGAGGTCTCAGTCCTCATCCGAGTCATACTCTAGATCATCCTTCGGATCCTCATCTGATTCCTCTTCCAGTTCTTCTTCAGGCTCCTCTTCGGGGTCTTCCATCTCCTAATCCTCTTCCGGTTCCTCCTCCTCAGGCTCCACAATCTCCCCTTCCTCGCTCCAGTTAGCACCCTCTACTGAGTACACTAGAGAATGAGGATTGTCCTCGAGCTTAGGATGCTTGGCATCCACCATTGACCCATCCTTAGGATCTGCCGTCCCTTTTCCAAACGATGCCTCTAAGACGTACAAATCTAAGACGTATAAAGGCACAACATCTTCCGGTATGGGACCTTCTCTTCACCTATCATGGTAGTGGCGATACCGTGACCTATATTCGTGGGGCACCAAGTCTTCTCTACCCAAATCAACCTAGACGGTGGACTTCATCAAAACATACTCCAATCCCTCAGGGTGGTGATCTATCGGTATGTGATAAGCTATCTCTGAAATACTCTCTGGTATACCAAAAAGCTCAGGAGGAGGGGGAGGTGGAGGTGCTACCATCTATGGACTTGAAATGTTGTCCCACAACAGGGTAAGACTACGTCTCAGCGAGTTCTACCCTCCTAAGACTCGATTAGAAGGCCAATATGCCATAAGGGCTGCCTATGCACAACACAAGTCGGAGGATTTACCTTGGCCTCATATTCCACCTGCAATTCAATACAGTTCAATAGGCACCCAATCGATCACCACAAATCGAAACATCGATCAATCAACCTAGTCGATTATATGTCATTACGACCCTTCTCCGGTCGTTCTAATTAACCTCATACATTCTCCAAGATGGAATATCTAGTCATCGAGCCCACGTGCATTCTCCAAGATGACATACCTAATCATCGAGCCCACGTGCATTCTCCAAGATGACATACCTAGTCACCGAGTCCATGTGCATTCTCCAAGGTGATGTATCAATTCACTGAGTCAACAACTCATAATGTCTTTCTCCAAGACGACTTGCTTAGTCTTTGAGTCGACATTATATAACGCCGTTCTCCGAGACGACATCCTTAGTCATCGAGCCAGTGTGATATATATTGCATAATCAATTTCCTTTCCACAAATCCCACTATTTTCCATGGTCCACCAAAATATTTTTGGCATTGACAACCAATGCCCGATTGTTCTTCAATTAATTACCCAAAATTAATTAATTTAGGAATAAATCCTAAAAATCATAATTAAATCAATTTAGCACAAATTAAAGCCCGAATAAATAAATAGGCCGTACCATGATAATCAGCATAAAATTCCAGTCATCGACCATCCTAGTTGAATTTCCGGAAAATAAATAAATAATTAATTAATTACAAAAATTAATTATTAAATAGCAATAAATCCAACTTCGGCCTGTAATGCCTAATTGGACGTCGAAATAGACCAGGAAAAATTTTGAGGTTCGTTCAATAAATACTAGAACCTATCTATTCACTAATAGCTACATCTAACCACCTAACATGCATCGGCAAATCACTAATTTAATTACTCTAACCTAATCTAACCACCTAATCACGCTTAATTAAATCTAAGCAACCCTAAGCACCATTAGTCTACTAAGCAAGGATTAGTGACTTAAACTCACTTGCTTATCGAATTGTTCGGTTCAATTCGATGGGGACGCAATGGGGGCCGACTTTCTCCAAAGCGAGCCTAGGTTTCGAGACCGGAACACCTTCAAAACGGGCTTTGAAGTTGCTGGAAACCCACTAAAAGTACTCTTTGTTCTAGGCTACAAAATAGAGAAATCAAAGTTGGATGGGGCGGCAAGAGTGACAGTGGACCGGCGAAGGTTAAACAGCCAATGGCAGGGGCTCCATAGCAGCTCCGGCGGCCTGAGTTGGTCAAGACAACACGTGGGACTAAGGCTGAGGCAGAGATGGAGGTCTGGGATAGCGAAGGCACACGCGATGAGACGAAGTAGCGACACTAGCATGGGGGCGGCGAACGGCAACAACGGCGTGCGGTGTGCAGCTGCGACGGCGTGCAGCTTCTCCTGTTGTCTCCGGCGATGCTGCTGGATTCTTATTGGCTGCTGGTGTGCGAAAAATGGAGGAAGGTGGAGAGGAAAGATGGCCAACTGCTTGGTGAGGAAGATAGGGGGACAAGGGCTCCGCCAATGTCCAAATTTTCCATTCCATGGTCTCCCTTAACCATTCTCAGCCACCAGCCCTTCCTTGGCCTCCATTAGGCCACCAATGCTCCCTTTTGCAACCTTGAAATGGTCCAAAAGACTAGACAATGGGGGGTATACGAATTTCAAAGACTTAGGCTTCAATTGGACACTAAATCTTGCTTCAATTAATCCAATTTGGCCTCAATAAATTCCGTTAGCACCTTAATTATCAAATTGGTTTTTTTCCTCACCAATTGATCCATCCTGCATCCCAATTGCGCGATCAAAAACGATCCTCGGCTTTTTCTGAACAAAAAAGCCCTACCTCAATTTGCAGAAAAATCTTTTAAGACTGAGTCGACGTTCCTAGAATTTATTGTGACATGACAGAATCTTCAATTTCTGAAATCGGACTCAAATTCACAGTTAATTTTCATTCGGCGTGTTTTTAGCGTAACCTAGGCTATCGAATAACTTTCAGAAATCTTTCAGTACAAATGACCCGTGATCGATTTTATTCGAGCCACAATGAACCCACTCAACACATTGGTGACTCTTGATTTTCATGAAAATCTCGAGGATTAAATACGGACACAGGGAACCAAAATGATAGAAAAATCAGTTTAGTGCCGATCGACGAGAATTTTCCAATTTAGTGGTGTCATCCACGATTAGCCACACATCTCAGTCGAATCAACCTATCTCTGATCTCAAATCGATTTTATACTATGCCGTAATGGCCTCTAAAGATAAGCACGGTCGAGAAACCAATTCCTAGTCGAATTCTCAAGTCTATTGTATTAAAATTCTTCAATGGCTTTCCTAGGTAGTTTAGTTATCTCGAGAGTGATCAGCTTTAAAAACAGCCCTATAGGCGTGTTGATAAAATGCCCGATTTATTCAATAGAAAACAGGATTGAAAATCTAGGATGTCATAGGTTGGATGATGCCTAGTCATGCCAGAAGACCGCCAACTCTTGTGTTAGCTGTGGCTCTAAGTGCTTGTAATAATTGGAGAACATGTTAATGCATTGTGCATAGAAAATTACAAGAAGTGTTTTGATTATATGTATGCTTGATGCATTGTCATTGGCATGTGGTAGTTGTTTTTATCCAAGAGTGTCCCGAGATGAGGTGAGAGCGCCTACATGTTTAGTTAACGGCTTTAATGGTTGTCTTTGGATCGTATTGTATGATCATTATTATAGTTAGGGCAAAGTAGGGGTTGTTTTGCTATTAATCTGTTGTTAATATGATGTTGCATGTGTAGGTTACATCCAAGACTAGTTAACGTCTTAAATTAGGCTTAGGTTGTTAACTTACTGAGATTTTATCTCACTCGTTAGTGTTTATTATTTTCAAGCCCGTAGTATGGAGAACTTTCATGTTTAATTCGAGGTCCCTATGGACCAAAACACTGTTGCAACCCTAAACCCTATCCCAAGGACCAATCATGTTCACGAACTTTTTGTTACTACGGTTTGGGTAGACAAGGGGTTGGCCAACTAGGTGGTTCACAGGTTTAAAGTGTGGTTCATTCAAGTTGACGAGGAATGTTTTGGCCCAATGCATGATTTTGATGGACCCCTGGCAGGGGTCCTGGGGAGCAAATCTAGGATCCAACGGATATCGACACCCTAGACAATGCCATAGAGGATCCAGAGACTAACTTAAATGAGGAGTCTGACCTTGAGACTCCACCCGGATACCATGGCTAGTGTTGGGTGCAAGATGCATCACTTTTTAGCTAGCCCTCATGTTAAAGAAGTTTAAGTTAACCTTGACCCATAGCTGGTTTTTGTTAGAATTGATCGATTCTCAATCCAGTCCAGTTCCGAGGTGGAAGCAGGAACTAGACTGGGAGGACCGATTCCCAAATTCCAGGATCAGGAACCGGACCAACCAACCAGTCCAGTCCAATCCAGTCAAGCCAATCGATGAACTCGATAGATTTGCTATTTTGGGCTAAAAATAGAATGAAAAATGGGAGGAATTTGGATTTGTTCTTAAGAAATTTAAAAATATATATTTTATATATATGTAATTAATCGGCCCGATCCAATTCCCTTGGGAGGAAATAGGGTTTGTTTATTAAGAAATTAAAAATATACATTATATATATATATATATATATATATATATATATAAAATCAACCGATCCGATCCGATCGATCGATTCCCATCTTGGAACCGGGAACTAGACGACTAGCCACTTTGGTTCCAAATGTGGAAACCAGAATTGGACCACCCTCTTTGGGAACCATCCAAAATCGACCAGTTTGGGTAGTTCCCAATTCGAGCGGTTCTTGTTGCACCTCCTTAGTTTTTGTGTTGGATGGTAGGAAGTTACTGTACAAGGGCTTCTACATGTTTAACTTCTCAGGTTATTAAGTATATAATCAAAAGTAGTGCTTTGAAAATATTTGTTATTATGTTTTCACTATCCCTATTATTATGATTGACTGAGTGTTTATCATATGCTTCCACTTGCATTTTAATCGAAAGATAAAACAAATGGGTCGGCGATGCGTCTAAGGACGTCATATCTAAATGGCCAAAGAGAAATAGGGGTTGTCACGTGCTCAAGGGTCAGGGTGTAACACTGCCAGTCGCTCACCATCGATTGCCTGCCGCTAGCCATTGCCCACCGGTCACTGGACGTCACTTGCACTCCTCTCGTTGCCGATCATCGATTGCCAGCCATCGGCCACCAGTCACTAAATGCTGCATGCCCGCCTACCTCCCTCCTTTTGTTGATCACTAGTCACCCGCCACCAACCGCCCGTCACCCGCATCCGGTTGCCCGTTGCCTCCTATCACCACTCGAAGAGAAAAATTTTGTGTCATTATTTAATGAATTTGTATTTTAGGAATAGAAATTTACTAACGTTATCAAACTTATATTTTTGCTTGAAACTTGTCCGAAAAATAAAAAAATAAAAATAAATTTTTAGTAAAAAATTGATTTCTGGAATAAAATGGTTATATGTACACTCAAGGAGGTCGTGTCTCGGTGGGTTTGAAGAGCGGCAGCCTGACGATGGCAGCGGCGACGGTGCGACTGCTATGGTGGCAGGGCAGCGGGCAGAGAGAGAGATTTTTTTCCCGATTTATCTTATGTAAATCGCCACCCGACAATATTGCCACAAGGTGCATTTTTAAGTAAAGACCTGCCAAAAGGCCAGAAAATCGTCTATTCCCGATGCTGTTAAAAATTAAGATTTCTACATTTGCTTCGAAAAGGCAGGAGGAGCACAGATATGCTCGTGGAATTTGTGCTTGGTTTGTATTATGGGATTTACTGCGCTTTGTCTCAGAAGAAAAAAGAAGAGCCAGCTCATTTTTTCTTAGTTCATTAAATCTTGACAAAAATAAATAAAGAGAACACTAAAGTTGGCGGGGAAAAATTCTATTATTCTGCATATAAGATTACGATTTTCTTTTCCGACCGGTAAACTTTAGTAAGTATTATGGGTATAAAAAAACTGTTGGTAAATGACCTTTTTTTATGTAACTTATTGATAATATTTAAAAGAATTGATAAATTTAAAGGGTTAGTTAGTATTTCATTAGAAAATCAGTTAATCTACAGAAAGAAACTCACTAAATGTTAGCAAGCAATTCAAATTATACTTGATAAACCAAAGCTAGTTGACAACGTATGAGCGAAATAACTGGTGCACAGAAATAATTGTTGGTAATTCATATGAGTGTTGATAAATTTAAGGCGATTATAAAAGAGGCAAAGTATAAGCGATTGATTATAATAAGAGTTGCTAAAGTAAGAAAAAAAAAAAAACAAATGTCATAAGTAACTCAAATGTGAGTTGTTATT
The DNA here is from genome assembly GCA_014182555.1 of Eucalyptus erythrocorys. NCBI lineage: Eukaryota > Viridiplantae > Streptophyta > Magnoliopsida > Myrtales > Myrtaceae > Eucalyptus > Eucalyptus erythrocorys. The sequence continues at coordinate 22,972,445 of CM024607.1, read as the reverse complement.
CCAATTCTAATTGGTGATTTAATCGAGAAAAAGTTGGTAAGTCACTCCCAAAAGATTGATGAATTCATATAGGGGTTGGTAAATTTAAGGGAGTTGTAAGAAAGACAAATAAAGATTAGTAAAAGATTAAAAAAAGTTGATGATTTGTGAACTGCCAAAAAAAAAGTTAGTAAAATATAAAAATGTCAATAATTTATTGAGAAATTATTGAGAAATCAGGTGACTAGTAACTTTATCATCAATTTTTTGACACATACCAACTATTTTAGGAATTTAACAGTACATAAGAAGATCCGTTTTCGTTTTTTTCTAGTACGAAATAATAAGATCGGGCTAGCTGCAGCAATGCTACTGTGCAAGAATGTAAAATATAGAGAAATAAAATTTGATGCACAGCTTTTGGTTTGCGTGGGTGCTGAAACTTGGATCGCTTCCCAAACTAATTCCATTTGTTGTCATTAGTTCCCCTTTTACGGCCCTACGAGTTGATAGTTCCCCTTTTACAGCCCACGAGTTGATGGGCAACTTGACCATCTCAAAAGAAAGGGGAAGGAAAGTCTAAGAGAGTTCAGGTTGAACGTAAGAGTGTCAAAGTCATTAAAATGATAAACGCGCGGACCGTACAAAGGGCGTTTCCCTTGACGCGTGAGTACCGTGTCTTCTTGCATTACTTTATAAGTGCAGTTTAGCAAGTGACTAAACAAGACCTTGTTTCTCTGAAAACGGCAAAAGAAAGAGGCCACTCCTTGATAAGCATAATCTGCAACATGTCCTTATTTATACAGATCACTATAGTTTTCTCCGACCACAATCCAATCCCCCACCAGCACCTTCTATTAAGTCAAAGGCCATTGCACTTCTCCACAGTGGGTGGTGGCTTAGTTCCGTCATCAGCAACACTCCCTTGCCTCATTGCGTGTGGCCCGGGGTATTGTGCGATGTTTCTGGGAGGGTCAACAGAATTCACTTCACAATTGAGAACCAAATAAGAGGTAATTTCAGCAATACGACATTCACTGTCCTTCCAAGCCTCACTTCTCTTGAACTCTGTTGAGGATAACTCACCTTGACTCATCCTACAATTCTCTCACTGGTGAGTTGCCTCCCTATGTCCAAAACCTCATTAGGCTTCAAGTTACTCTGTTCAGGCTACCTCACCTTGACTTTTCCTACAATTCTCTTAGTGGCGAGTTGCCTCCCTATTTCCAAAACCTCACTAGGCTTCAAGTCCTTGATAGTAGTGGTAATCAAATCAGTGGTTCTATATCTCTTGAGCTAGGAATCCTCATGATGTAAGTTATGTTATAATATTATATATATTATTCTAAATATGATCCCACTTATTGGTGTTCCCAATAAATTCCGATGTTATTGCCTAATTTATCACCCATGTGTATTTCGTGATATTTGCCCGTTAATATGTTATTATAACGGTCTTGATGGAAGATATCGGTAACGTAATAAACTGTATATAAACGTCAGGTCGTCTAGTTCAAACCCTATCACTATAGAAAAACACACCATCAGGTTTGAGGGGTATTGGCTAGTAGAATAGGACGTAGAGTTCTCCATATTGCAAATTGATCGTGCTGTGTGGACCAATCAAAGGTTTTGAGGCTTTCTGCTTTTGCAGATTTCATCAATGGCTGGAGGTATGTTGATCTTTATGTTTACGCAAATTGATCCCGAGTTCTGTATGAATTTATCTTGATTGATAAATCGGGATCATTAAGTTTTAGTTTATATTTATTCTAACAGTTGGTATCGAGCATGTCTATAATCTCTGTCTTGGTGAAATTTTTGGAGTTTATTTTCATTGAATTATATGTGAGTAAATTCCATGTTATATAAGGTTTGGATCGAATTTAGAATTCCGATCAAATTTGGGTGACCCACCACGCGATAATGGATTTGCTTGATCACACCATCATTAGGAAGAAAAATCCTTAATTTTTCGTCTATTACTCATCGTCGGAGGTTAATCGAGTGATGAAATTTTGATGGTTAGGGTTTTATAGAACATATTGTTTTTAGACCTAATTCTGGTCGAGGCAAAAAAAAAAAAAATGCCCGAAAGGAGGGCTTCGGGCTGCGGCGCGTGCGAGGCACGCACCCGAGGCTGCGGTGGGTGCGTGCAACGCACGCGCCCGAGGAATGCAACGGCGCGTGCGACGCACGCGCCCGAGGGGCAACCGGGCGCGTGGGAAAAGCGCGCGTGCTATGATTTCTCGATTTTGCCCTCTACTTTTTAGAAAATTGCAATTCTGCCCTAGACGCCTAAAATTCCGATTTTGCCCTCTTAGGCATGAAAATCTACGATTTTGCCCCTTTTGGGTGTGAAATTCTGTTCTGCCCTTATGTGTAATTTTATGAATATTTACTTATAAAATTAAATGTCTAGTGATCCATATATATTTAATTAATTAAAGATTAGCCACAGCATCTTTGATTATATTAAATTATATACATTAAGAGTCTTTGGATCACATATAGTAAAAGACAATAATTGTGATTAGTCACATTAATATTATGAATTTTATCCCATAGGAATTTTCAATATATTAATGTGATTAATTAGGATGAAATATTATTTTATCTTTCTTAATTTACCCACAGGGATTAAGGAAGGGAATATAGTTTGATAGTTTCATCATGAAGTAATTATGAATCAATTTAAATTAGAAACTTAGCCCACGAGGCGGTTTTTGATGTTATGCGATTCATATTTTATAACATATTTTACATTGGTAAAATATGATTTAAGTTTATTTGTCTCAAATATATTGATACATAAGTTTTATTTGATTATGATGCAGTCTTACCACCTACGATTAATTCCGGTATAATTGTTCCCGAACTTAATGGAAATAACTTTAAAGAATGGAGGGAATTAGTCATTCTTCAATTGGGGTGCATGGATCTTGATTATGCTCTAACGTCAGACGAACCACCTGAACCTACTGAGAATAGTACTCATGCTGAACATACTCGTTATGTTCAATGGGAGCGGTCCAACCGTCTCAATGTGATGTACATAAAGACAAAACTCTCAGCTAGAATTCGTGGTTCAGTCATTCAGCATAACAACGCTAGGGAATTGCTGGAGGCTATCGATGCACAATTTGAGTCTTCAGAGAAGGCGCATGCCATGACCCTAATTATGAAGTTCTCCTCATTAAAGCTTACCAGTGTAAAAGGTGTGCGTGAGCACATCATGAAAATGAGGGACATTGCGGCTCGGCTAAAGAATCTTGAGGTTGGGATATCGAATCCTTTCTTATATACTATATCCTAAATACTCTCCCACAAGAGTATGCCCCTTTTAAGATCTCTTATAACACACATAACACTAAATGGTCAATCAATGAACTCATGACCATGTGTGTTCAAGAGGAAGAGAGGCTACTCATGGAGAAAGGAGAAAGTGCTCATATAGCAACACAGAATAAGTATAAAGGGCAAGGCAAGCGGAAGGGAAAAGGTAAGATGCCTCTACCTCCCCAAGCTGGCATTAAGAAGGAATCCAAGTGCTTCTTTTTTAAAAAGAAAGAGCACATGAAGAAGGATTGCGCCAAATTTAAGGCCTGGCTCAAAAAGAAAGGTAACCAACTCGCATGTGTTTGTTATGAAACTAATATGGTTGATGTGAGTCACAACACTTGGTGGATTGATTCTGGTTCAACAATTCACATTTCAAATTCCTTACGGGGTTTTCGAACCAGCGGAAACCGGTGGGAAGTGAACAAGGCATCTATTCGGGAAATAAGATGCGCTCGAGTGTGGAAGCTATTGGGACATGCAGATTAGTTCTCAGTAGTGGTTTTGTTTTAATTTTAGAAAGAACCTTTTATATTCCTAGTTTTTATAGGAATTTAATTTCAGTTTCAAGACTTGTACCTTTGGGATACTCTTTTAAATTTTCAGATTCAACATTCAATTTATCGTATAAATCTGAAATTGTTGGGAGTGGTATTTTGTCTAATGGTTTCTTTCGAATTAATTTACAAGACAATGCCATTAATAATGCGATACACGTTCATGATAATGCTGGTATAAAACGAAGTGTTGTGAATGAGGATCCCTCTATGTTGTGGCACCGGAGATTGGGACATATCTCCATAAATAGAATTAAGAGACTAGTAAATGATGGAATACTTAATACTCTAGATTTTACTGATTATGACACTTGTGTGGACTGTATAAAGGGAAAACAGACCAACAAGTCAAAAAAAGGTGCTAAGAGGAGTACAGAAATATTAGAAATCATACATACAGATATTTGTAGTCCCGATATGGACTCAAATGGTTAGAGATACTTCATTTCTTTCATAGACCATTATTCACGATTCATGTATCTGTACTTGCTTCGTAATAAGCACGAAGCACTAGATGCCTTTAAGGTATTTAAAACTGAAGTAGAGAAACAATGCGACAAACAAATTAAGATCGTGAGATCAGATAGAGGTGGAGAATACTATGGTAGATACACCGAAGATGGACAAGCACCTAGTCCATTTGCGAAGTTTCTTGAAGAGCATGGGATTATTGCCCAATACACTATGCTTGGTTCACCGGACCAAAATGGTGTTGCGGAAAGAAGAAACCGAACATTATTGGACATGGTGCGGAGTATGCTCAGCAACTCCAAACTTCATAAGTTTTTGTGGACTGAGGCTCTTAAAACGGCTGTGTACATATTAAACCGAGTTCCAACCAAGGTTGTTCCAAAGACGCCTTTTGAGTTATTCAAAGGTTGGAAACCGAGTTTGCGACATGTACATGTTTGGGGATGCCCATCTAAAGTAAGAGTCTACAATCCACAGGAAAAGAACTTAGATCCAAGGACTATAAGTGAGTATTTCGTTGGATATGCCGAAAAGTCCAAAGGATACAGATTTTATTGTCCATCTCACATCACTAGGTTTGTGGAATCAAGAAATGCTAAATTTCTTGAGAATGACCTGATTAGTGGGAGCGATCAATTCAAGGACTTTTATCCCGAAGAAGATCATTCAGATACTCAACCTTCCACTTTAGGTACTGAGTTGGTTATTGCTTACAACGCCCCTTCAGTTCAACCGGTCGTTGAGCAACCAATCATTGAAAATCCACAACCTGCCGATATTGATCTAGTAGACTCAACTGTTCAGCAGTTACCAGATACTATTGAGCTTCCAGTTGAACAACAAACTCCTCAGGAGGATGTTGATGCAACATTAAGAAGGTCTACTAGAATAAAGAAATCAGCAATTCCTAATTACTATATTGTGTATCTACAGGAATCTGACTATAATGTTGGAGCTGAAAGTGATCCCGAAACGTTTTCACAGGCCATGAGTTGTGATAAATCCAATTTATGGTACAATGCCATGAAGGAAGAGATGAATTCTATGGCATCAAACGAAGTCTGGGATTTAGTAGAATTGCCTAATGGAGCGAAGGCCATTGGTTGTAAATGGGTCTTCAAAACTAAGAAGGATTCATTAGGCAATATAGAGAGATACAAAGCCAGACTCGTTGCCAAGGGATTTACTCAAAAGGAGGGAATCGATTACACGGAGACATTTTCTCCTGTATCCAAGAAAGATTCTCTTCGTACTATTTTGGCATTGGTTGCTCATTTTGATATGGAGTTACATCAAATGGATGTGAAAACGGCGTTCCTAAATGGAAAATTGGAAGAAGTGGTTTATATGAAACAACCAGAATGATTCTTCTCTAGTACTGGTGAGCATTTGGTATGCAAGCTTAAAAGGTCTCTATATGGCTTGAAACAAGCATCCCGCCAATGGTACTTAAGATTCTATGAGGTCATCTCTTCATTCGGTTTTATAGAGAATGTTATGGATCAATGTCTATACCAGAAGGTTAGTGGGAGCAAAATTTGTTTCCTTGTACTATATGTAGATGACATTTTACTTGCAACCAATGACAATGGGTTGTTATATGAAGTGAAACAATTTCTCTCTAAGAGTTTTGATATGAAGGATATGGATGAAGCCTCTTATGTCATTGGCATTAAGATCCATAGAGATAGATCTCGAGGTATATTAGGACTATCTCAAGAAACTTATATCAATAAGGTCTTAGAGAGGTTTCGGATGAAAGATTGTTCACCAAGTATAGCACCGATTATGAAGGGTGATAGGTTTAATTTAAACCAATGCCCAAAGAACAATTTTGAAAGGGAACAAATGAAGAACATCCCATATGCTTCTCCTGTCGGAAGTTTGATGTATGCTCAGGTTTGCACTCGACCTGACATAGCATTTGCTATGGGAATGTTGGGAAGATACCAAAGTAATCCAGGTATGGACCACTGGAGAGCTGCAAAGAAGGTGATGAGGTATCTTCAAGGAACTAAGGGACATATGCTTATGTATAGACGGACGGACAGCTTGGAGGTAGTTGTTTACTCGGACTCAAACTTTGCTGGCTGCGTTGATTCCCGTAAATCAACATCGGGATATATTTTTATGTTTGCTGGCGGAGCTGTATCCTGGAGGAGTGCAAAACAAACATTGGTTGCCACTTCCACTATGGAGGCAGAGTTCGTTTCCTGTTTTGAGGCTACCTCACATGGTGTATGGTTGAAAAGTTTCATATCGGGGCTTAGAGTTATGGATTCCATTGCTAGGCCATTAAGAATATTTTGTGACAATTTAGCTGCAGTTTTTATGGCTAAGAACCACAAAAGTGGTAGTCGAAGCAAGCATATCGACATCAAGTATTTAGCCATCAGAGAACGTGTTATAGAGAAGAAAGTGGTCATAGAACACGTGAGCCTGGATTGATGATAGCTGATTCTTTAACTAAAGGCATGCCACCAATGAGTTATAAGGATCATGTATTTAGAATGGGCATTGGTCCAATCATGTAAATTTTTTCTTATATGGAAGAATTTATGAGACTTTTATTTATTTATAATGTTTTTCTCAATACAGTTGTATACATTCAGTTATTTTGAGAAAAACAATTATGTTTGACCCGGAGTAAACATGAGGTTTATTCATTAAGTTATTTGATCACATATGAGCTGATGAAATACATTGTGATACATACTCGCTCTAAGAGGACTTATCGCCGTGATTCATGTGTTTTATTTCAGTATGAAGTTTATGTGGGTTAAGGTTAATAATTCATTTGATGGGTTATTGGGATCAAGTAGGAGAATGTTATAATATTATATATTTATATTACTCTAAATATGATCCCACTTATTGGTGTTCCCAATAAATTCCGATATTATTGCCTAATTTATCACCCACGTGTATTTCGTGATATTTGCCCGTTAATATGTTACCATAACAATCTTGATGGAAGATATCGGTAACGTAATAAACGGTATATAAATGTCAGGTCGTCTAGTTCAAACCCTATCACTATAGAAAAACACACCATCAGGTTTGAAGGGTATTGGCTAGTAGAACAGGACGTAGAGTTCTCCATATTGCAGATTGATCGTGCTGTGTGGACCAATCAAAGGTTTTGAGGCTCTCTGCTTTTGCAGATTTCATCAATGGCTAGAGGTATGTTGATCTTTACGTTTCCGCAAATTAATCCCGAGTTCTGTATGAATTTATCTTGATTGATAAATCGGGATCATTAAGTTTTAGTTTATATTTATTCTAACAAGTTAACCATGCGCTACCATCCGCTTCGACCGTGAGCCACTTCAAGTTCAAGTCCAACGTTCGCCCAACATCTTAATGTGGCTACAATTACACAAGCGGCCGTCCCATGTTGTTGCCTGGTTATGTTAGGGCCCAGACTGGGCCACTTGGCCAAGAGAAGCAGCCACAACAAGAGCAGACGAATCACGGCAGCACCGGGGACAAGGACCGATAGATTTATTCTCAACAGTCCTTGATGGAGATTTTGACCAAGTTGCTCATGTCAAACTCGAGTTTCCGGTTGATTGTGACAGCGGCCATTTCATCCATGGTTGGAGGTGATAAGGCACCATGACGCCAGCTGATCAGCTCCAAAGTGTAATCAAACTCTGGCTCACCTGGAAAGGCATTCTTATTGGCCCAGGATAGAAGCAGATGTCCATGGGTGATGGGTTGTGTGTGCTCTATGCAGCACGTCGAAGCCGTCCAAGAGGAAGTTGGGGCTGATATCTTTTGGCTCGTAGATAACGAGCTCAGACAAGGCTGTACAACAACAAAATTCTTCACCGGGATAAAGATATGCTAGTATGCGCAAATCTGTGATTTCCACAGATGCTGATGACTTCAAACAATCAAGAGCCTAAAACAAAACTAGTTAGTTCCCACTCTGATTGCCTGCAATTCTAGTTTCTTGTGGAGATGGGGAAATGGATATTGTATTGCCCAGTGATACTTTGTTCTCATCGATGTCGTATATTGCGATATCTTAAAATTCGACCCTTGAGATAAATGAAATGATTACTTTATCAATACACTGTTAGTTGAATCTACTTTAAACTAATCACTCATAAGTTAACTAATCTATTGAGAGATGCCATCAAGGGTTAAAACGCGAACGATCAAAGAATTCAATCGTGGGTAGACAACTCAATCATAAGGATCGACAAGGACGATATCACACAGTTGTAGGTTAATTGGCGAACAGATACAAATCGATTCGACAAGAGTACGAAGTTGGTTTGCAGGTAATTCCACGTGATCATAATACTCGCTGCAAATGACTTTAGACCGATTTTCTATTGATCTTGTATTCAGGATGAGTAATTGATTCCTTGTAGTTACATGAAAACCAAGGGTTATCCATGATTTGAAGGGGCACAAATGTGGGCTGAAAATTATCGACCACGAGTCAAACGCACGAAAACCCTAAAAGCCACCTGATAGTTTATATCGTACTAAAGTCACATTTGATAGATTTCAACCACAAATTTTAATCTGATTTCAAGTATCAAACTTTCCAGGATTTCAAGACCAACATATTAGACATCGCCTCATTTATTTGTCTATTTATCGGTAAGCATTAAATTTTGGACAATGATTTATAAGTCGAGAATTGGAAGTCGGAAAAATGATCTAGGCCGAGTGAAGGCCCAATGGCCTCATGTCTAGGATGTGCGGCCAAGTAGGCCCAATGAGGCCCACCAAGCCCATCCAAGCCCATTTCAAGCAATTGGGCTCAAGGGCAAAATGGAAATTTTTGTTAAAGTTAGGGAATTGACCCAAATGCCCTTTTTAGAAGGCTTTAGCATTTATGGAGATGAAGCTCAAAAGGGAAAGGCTTGGATGAGAGGGTTCTCTCTCTCTCCTCCCTTTAGCTTCGGCCAACCCTCCTCCTCCTCCATTTCTCTCTTATTTTCTGTCTTATTTTTCCTATTTTCTTCACCACCTTGCCGCCCCCTTGCCCCCGTCTCCACTGCCATTGCCATTCATCGCTAGCCGTTGCCGTCACGCCACCACCGCCATCCACTATGCCACCTTCCCCATCCCTCAAGCTACAAGCCCCACGACCGCAAGCCATCGCCATCATCCAAACTTTGCCAAGCCTTCAAGCCTCACCAAGCCGCCGCTGTGTTGCTGCTGTTCAAACCATGAGCACCACATTCTTGTCACCATCGCGCTTCCGTTGTCATTAGCTCACCATCGCCACTAAATGGTGAGTTGACTTCCTAATCTTTGATCTGGATGTTAATTGTGTTTAAGGGTAGTTTAGATTAAGGTTAATTGTATTTAGTTTTAATTAATGATGGTTTAGTCGATAGGTTATCGCGATAAGTGATAAGTAGAGTTGATAGGTTATTGCAATAAGTGATAGATAGAGTTGATAGGTTATCCACAATCAGGTGATAAGCTATCACTAATTAGGTTATAAGCTTCATCAAAGGGATGATAAGCTATCACCAAGGAGTGATAAGCTATTTGAAAATAGATGATAAGTCGGGTGATCTCCCATTTGATGTTCATGGATAATCTCCCATTATTCGTTGAAGCCTCTGTTGATTAAATGCAGGTTATTAGATAGTGTCTTGACTCCTTCTGTGATGCTTCAAGTTAGAAGGTTATTGACACTTAATCTAAATTCTCTTTTTATAAGGATGTCACGAGTTACTCGAAGAACTTACTCGCCTATTATCATAAAGTAACAAAAAAATTAAGTGGGTGGAAAGCTGAAAATCTATCTTCTGTAAGCGGTGAAGTTGCTACTATAACATGTGAGAGTCTCTCTCTCTCTCTCTCTCTCTCTCTCTCTCTCTCTCTCTCACATAGACACACATTCGCGACTCAGCCTCCTCATGGCCGATGCCGATCAGGTCGATGTACTGTAGATAGTGGGAGATCATGTTCTTCATGGGCTCATCTCCGCTGTTGCCGCAGACCTTGTTCCCGTAAAGGACATCCATGGTGGGTTCGATTACGCAAAAGCAGGGCAAGAACAATAGTTCGAGGATTTTTGGTTCTCCTATCCTTCTTACTCCTTCAAGATGAAGTCGTCCATATTTCGTGATAAACCGAGAGGCCGACCAGAGTTTTAATTCGATCTCTTCTTCTGCTTGACCGATTGGCTCTTTCTCTGTTTCCGGTTGAGTCTTTTCCTTCCGTTATGAACGAATTTGTACCAAAAATCAACGGTACGTTGTGGTTTTCTTTTCTTCCCCCTTGGAATCAAATGACAAAATCGATACTCAAACATAATTACTCTTGAACAAAATTGAAATCCTTTCAGTTAAGTTAGGATTTCATCCTCAAATCAATTTGGGGCAGCAAAATGGCCAAAATGTCATCGGATATGCACTCTTTTGATGACTTCATATCTTTGGCGAGCCACATTAGCATATTTATATTAGATTAATGCCACATTGCTTTTTCTGACTATACGAATCACCGATAATCAATACAACTCTTAATGATTGTAAGAAAAGAAAAAAAAAAGTTATGACATTCAAGTAAACATCATATGAAAGTTATAACATTTGTAGTGTTTTTATCCCTTATGTATGCTATAGTTCCTCGTAAGTTGAGCATCTCGTTAATCGATTTGATGACTACACTACACTACAATGCACAGAGCTGCCCAAATTGGACAACCTAAAGAAGAGAATAAGGTCAGGCGGGCTCAGTTCATTGATTTAGCCAAATCAGTGTCATTCGAAACTGAAACGGATCTTCAGCTTGAAAGTAGGAATACAAAAATATAACTATTGACCCATATGTCATAGAAGAACCACTGGTGGACTCGCACCATATTAAAACCTTAATGTTCGGTCCGTTGCATATATAACAGAATGGTGCTTTCAGTTGGAAAGGCTTTTAGCATGGCCATAATAATCGCTCGCCAAAGATGACTAAGTTGCCATTCGGGTGCAGTTAATGAAGCTCCCTTGATACCCCTATTTCTGAATATGGGCATGCATTATTGATGATTTTTATCGAAATAAAAATTGTTGAAAAAGTCTCGAGACACGCTATTAGTCAAGGCTTGATCAAAGCTACTCCATCAGATACACTGGACCTTGGATATTGAGCTAACATCTGCGATATTTCCAATGTTTGGCCAACAGTTATCGGGTTGCTACCTAAATTCGGAGGGAATTCGCGGAAGCAGCGCTTTTCGCATCTTGGAACGCTCTCTCTTTCCGGAAGAGCGTCGTCTACAAAAGTGGGATGTGTCTCGTACAAGCACGCGTTATGTGGCGGGCCTGAAGGGAACACAAAGCCATGGGAACAAATGAAATGACCACCCTCAAAAACCAATTTAATTTATTGCCTTTGTCTTTTATGGCTGACAATGCGCTTTGTAATCGTTTACTCAATCCACCACCCTAAAAAATCCCCCATAAAAAAACAAAAGGCCAAAAAAAAAGAAGTTTATGATATTTGTTACCTAACGTTAAATTATTGATCCATTTTCTAAAGTTTCCTAATTACATTTATCTAGAAGCCCCTAGGTGAACTCTTGTTGCAGTAAAGATTAGGAACAAAATTGATGCAAAATGTGTTCTTCCCTTTTTGAAACTCTTTTGGCCCCTTTCATTCTTTATTGTTTTCCAACTGATTGGTTCAAAGGTCGGGCAGCGAATCACACGGCATTTAGAAAATTTAAGCACGACCAAGCCGAGGCTTAATTTTTTTGCACTGTCTTTGCGGCATTGTGTTACAAGCCTGACCGATGAATAATTAATCCAACACTTGCGATACTGCCGTGGAAGAGTTTCATGACCTCCTTATTATTCAAGATCATCTCCAAAAATGAAATGCCGAGAAAGCCGTATAAAATGGATAAAAATATCTTTATATTGAGGGTGCATTTGTTTTGCGGAAAATCAACCAATTAGAAAATATCTTCCTAATTAAAAATGATTCGCTTATATTACTTACAAAATTAAATTGATAGAAAAAAGTATCCTAATCATCAAGGAAAATGCTTAGGCATCTATTGTTATTAGTTATGAAAGAATTTTTTGTTGACTGATTACTCTAGGCGACACGGAAAGATAATTTTTAGGTAAATCATGTAAGAAAGTGAAGAACAGACACTGGGAAGAGACACCGTTGGATGTTTAATCTGATCTCGATTCTTTATTGGTCCCAGGAAAGTTGGATGAAGAAAGGGTGGAAAGCGTGTTTCCGTTGAGCGGCATTCACCGGTCCTTTTCGTTCAAGGGGAAAGGCAGGAAAAAACCTCCCTTTCATCCATTCATGAGGAAGTCATCATCACCGCAGCTAACTCACGGCATTCACCGGGCGCGTTTGGTAACGATTCTGTTTTCGAAAAAAAATTTAATCAAAAATGATTTTTCGATTCTATTCCCGAGAACAATTTATGAGGAAAAAAACACCATTGGTAACTGTCCAAAATTTCTATTCCCGGAATAGAAATATGTTTGGTAGGATTCTTAATTTTTTTTTATTTCTTTTAATTTTTTAATATTTTTATTATATTTTTCTCTTTTCTCTTTTCTCTTTTCTCTTTTTCTTTTCTTTTTCTCTTCTTCTTCCTCCTTCTTGGTAGCGCCGTAGCCAACAACTAGCTGGGCGAGGTCCAGCGAGCTCGTCGAAGGTTGAGCCTAGCCTCGTCTAGGTGACGCGAGGTTAGCCTCGCCCTAGCCCGACGAGGCCGAGCCTAGCCTAAATCTGGCAAGGTGGAGCTCTCCCAGCCACTTGCGAGGCTCGGCCTTGCCAAGCCACTGCCAAGCGACGCTGACCTAGAGGTAGCCTAGTGAGGCTTGGCGTCACTACAAGCCAGTAGCACTCCAGCAAGGTCATCGGCCCTTGTCTAGCCGATCACCGGACATGGCCGAGACCGACAACCAGCCAAAGGAAGAAGAAGGAAAAAAGGAAAGAGAAGGAAAGAGAAAAGTAACTTTTTTTTTTTACTTCTTAATTATATTCCAAATTTATTCCCAAAAAAACTGATTATTGTTTCCGAAAATAAAAAATTTACCAAATGGATTTCTGTTCTTTTTTTTACTTCTCGGAATAAAAGGACAAAATCAGTTGTTCTCGAGAGTATTACCAAACAAACCCACCGTGTGTTCTTTGTTGCCTCAAATCAATTTCCTCATTACTCAGCATGGCCGAATCGCTGCTTTTCAGTATTGCAGATAACATGCTAGGGAAGAGAGCATCACCGACACTCCAAGAAGCCGTCGCTATTTACAGTGTTGAAAATCAAATCCGCGAACTTAGAGAGACGTTGACTGCCATTAAGGCAGTGTTGTCAGATGCTGAGGCACCGCAGGTGAAGAGCGACAGCTTGCAAGTGTGGTTAGACCTGCTTCAACTTGTATTTTACAATGCGGAGGATGTGCTTGATGATCTCGAATGTGAAGCATTACGGAAGCAGGTTATAAGTCGCCATGGGAGTGTCAAAGGGAAGGTACGCTGCTTCTTCTCCCTCTCTAATCCACTCATGTTCCGTGTGAAAATCAATCATAAAATCAAGGAGATTTGGGAAAGATTGTCCAACGACAATGGTGTGGGACATATGTAATCACGAGAAATGACTTACTTACTCATGAACCAATTAGATGCCATCGGAAGAGATATTGATAAAGAAAATATAATTGAGATGTTGATGCGGTCATATGATAGAAAACTCTTGGTGTTTCCCATTATTGGAATAGGAGGTATGGGCAAGACAACCCTAACTAAATTAGTTTATAATTACGATAGGGTGAAAAAGGAATTGGAGTTGCGACTATGGGTGTGTGTAACTGATGACTTTGATTTAAAGAAAACTATCAAAGGAATCATCAAAGACGCAACTCATCAAAATTTGAGTAACTTAGATATTCAACAATCTCAAACCTTTCTACAAGATATCATTAAAGACAAGAAGATTCTACTTGTCTTGAATAACGTTTGGAGTAACGACCGCAATAGATGGAAAGAAGTGAGAAATTTGCTAACTGGAGGAACTAGTGAAAGTAAGATAATTGTGACTACTCGTAGTGCGGTAGTTGCTTCTATTATGGATACCGATCCAATGTATAATCTAAAGGTCTTTCTCATGAACATTGTATGAACTTATTCAAAAAATGGGCATTTGACAAAAAAGAAAAGAGGTCATGTCTTGATCATCTAGAGATTGGAAATGACATTGTCAAAAAATCTCAAGGAGTTCCTCTCCTTGTGAAAACTCTAAGGAGCCTTCTATATTCTAAGGATGATGATGGGCATTGGAAACATGAAAGGGACAGTGAAACATGGGAGTTAGTGGAAGCGAAAAAGGACATTGTGCTGGTACTCAAGCTTAGCTATGATCATTTACCATCCCACTTAAAAATGTTGTTTTGCCACATTTTCACTTTTTTTCCAAAGGAGTTCAAATGAAGGGCCTGCTTTAGCTAGGTTATGGATGGCTTTAGGACTCATTAGTTCAAAAAGGGAAAAATTAGCATTGGAAGATGTTGGTATTGAGTACGTCAAAGAGTTGTGGAAGAGATCTTTGATCCAAGAAGTCAAGGAGTATGAAGCAAAATTACTATTTAAAGTACACAATTTGGTCCATTCTCTTGCAACGGGTGTGGCACAAAATGATTTCTCTATTGTTCGCTTAAATACTATTGAGATTTCAGAAGGGGTTCGACGCATTTCATTCTATAGCACTTTGTTAGAGGGAATTTCAAATTTCAATGAATTCCCTCCTTTTTTGAGAAAGCCAACTTCAAAGAGGCTACGTACCATTTATTTTCAATACGAAGTTAATGGTGGAGTTATTACTAGAGAGTTTGCTAGAACATGCATCTCCAAGTGTAACCACTTACGCTATTTGGATTTTTCATATAGTAATTTTGAGGAACTACCAAGGTCCACAAGTAATTTGAAGCAATTGAGATTGTTAAGTCTCTATGGGAACAAGCTATTGAAGAAGCTTCCAAGTACCACTTGTGACCTGCAAAGTTTGCTAGAGTTATCCCTCGTTGGTTGCTTAGAGCTAGGATCGGCTTACACTTTGGAGTCATTTTTAGTCTATGACTGCCTAAGCTTGACAAATGTTCCGAAATGCTACCAAATCATACTTGTCTCAGATTAATTTATTTGATCGATGTCCAAACTTATTGTCCATGAAGCAAAGAATCCGGTCCCTCACTTCCCTCAAAAAATAATGCATCGAACACTATGTTGAATTGAGCAAAAGATGTGAACCTTAAATTGGCAAAGATTGGAACAAAATCATCCACATTCCTCGAATCCAACTCGATTTGATAGATGTACAAAGGACAGATGATTAGGCACGCATCAACCTACCTCTCCCTTCCTTTTTATTAGCAAAAAAGAGAAAGTGTGATCTAGTCATATATATTGAGATTTTCTCCTTTTATTTTTTTTCCTAACTTTCTCATTGGATGAAAATTAGAATAAGAACCACCCGCCATGATGGTTCCGCTGGATAGGCTTCAAATTTCCTTTCGCTGAGAGGTCTGGAGTTCGAAGCCCCTGTGACGCAAGTTGCAGGGAGGCTAGCATGAGACATTGGTGACTTACCTGGTGGCATGTGTGTGGTGGCTAGCACGTGTCGCCCTCAGTGGCTTATCTCCGGCTGCCAGCCGTGCGGGGTTCCCTGAGTCATCAAAAAAAAAAAATTAGAATAAGAGGTTAATGAATTATGCACTTTCATGATATTGACGACTTTAACTATATGTTTGGACAACTTTTGACAAATCTCAATTTCCCAATTCCATGTGGTGCATTAAATGTAAAATTTAATTTCCTACAATGAAATCTCATGTCCTCCTTTTACTTGGAAAATGGAACGTGACGTAATGTTTTGAATATATACTTTTTCTGTTGATGATTATTGTTGAGTACAATAGCTGCTCTCGCTCAAATTGATATTTTGAATATAATTTACTAAGTATATCTGTTGCAAGTGTCCTAGAAGGACCGGTTAGTTCACCAATTATTTCATAAAGAAATTGGGAAATATTTGGAAATTTATCGTAGAAAATGCACTTGGCTAGAAACTTACAAAACCTCTGATTTAAGAGAACATTTTCGGTTTCCATTTTTCTTCTTATTAAAAGAAGGAAACAGAAAAAAAATTTAAAAAGTTTAAGCAAAAATAAAGATTTCTTTCTTGCAACATGAGTACGTAAAATAGATCGTCTTCAAAATCTCCAATTTTTCTTTTAGAATAAAAGCATAGAAAATATTGAAAGGTTATTTCGAATCTATATGTTAAACGCGAAAACAATTTTCCTAATTTCAATTTGACAATTGGTTTTAGATAATATAATTTGAAGGCTCGGGATAATCTTTGTTGCAAGACACTTGGCTTAATACCAGTTCCAGTTGTAGGAGTGTCGAATGGAGCCAATGAAAAATGCCCACAATCAACATTAAAAAAGACGAATTATCTAAAAAAATATTAGAACAATGCACTTTCAGAATAGTAACTGTTGCGCATAAAATTTTTTAAAAGAAAAGGAGATTGACATATAATACTGTTATATGCAGGGGCGAGATGTCTAAGATCAAGGGTAATTGAGAGCAATTAAACTGCTTTCATTTATTTTTGTAGTGTTTTAAATAATGTAAAGTATGAAGTTAAAAAATGCAGGGCCTTTTTTGGAATTTTCTTTTTTTTATGTATCAATTTACCTTCACATCTTTCTTTTTTTTTTGAAGATATGACAACTGATGGAAAAGAAGAAACTTTTTGGCTAAGAATATTCCTATGTCGTTTTTAACCAAGATTGAAAAAACATGAAGATTGCTATGCACTTAATTTGGCAATAATAAAAGGATTACTAGCGGTCGATGCTGTCTCTATAAAGTGTCCATCCATGGAGATATCGATATTTATAGTCTGCCATGAAAAATGGCCCGAAAAAGGCAGAGGTTAAACAGCTAGTGACCTAGGATAGGTCCTCAACTTAAAAAGTTTTAGCGCTTTTTTATTTCCAATTAAGCAAAATTACAAGGCTTTTTTTTTTTTTTTTGCTTTCTATTAAAATATAACATGCTTTTCGAATTTCATAGAATTACAAATAAATAAACAAAATGTGAATATGCTTGCCAACGATGTTGGGAAAATTTCAGATGTCTTTGATGAAGAAAAAGTCAGAGTGTGTGCTTGATAAGATTTCGATTAGAAGCTATTTATAAACTGTTCATTTTGAAGTAACATATTAGCAATAAATCAAGATTCTGTTTTGAACAAAGTGCTAATATTAGCACTTTGTTCAAAAATAATGTGAACCATCAAACATGTAAGTACTTACGTATAGTGTGTACACAGCATATAAAAAGTTTGGTTTCCACGTGTTATTCGGATACATGCCCTTTTGGAGTCATGATATTATCATTTGTTAGGGAAAAAAAATCAGAAACACTTATAAGAACAAAAATTCCCACATTTTATACAAAACAAAAACTTCTGTTTTTAGTGATCTGTTTTTAGTGAAAGAAAGTTTACGTAAATATATAAATTTATTTCACTAACAACGAATATATCTTGGTAACAAGAATGTCAAAGAATGACAAATTTGCATGACACAATACTATGTAACGGGTACTTTAAGCTCATTTCTTTTTTTATTTTCATTTTGACCGCAGATGAACTTTCACAATCTATTTGCCACGACATGTGGATCTCCGCCTAGATTTGAACTAGCACTAAGCTAATTCTTCATCAATCTCTCTTGTTTTCAGAAATGAAAACAATGGTCGCTAATGTCGGAATTTTCTTTTCCTTCCTTGAATGAGTGTTGTACTTCATCATTTGTTTGTATTTATATTGCGAATTTCTCTATAAAGAAATTGTCTCATTCATATTACTTAAGACCAATTGTAGAATTGTCACCATTTAAATTTTCTTAGAACGATACTTATCTTTCATTTATGGACACTAAGGGTAAATTTGGTAATATTTCTATTCTGGAGAACAATTTTTTATTAGAAATATTTTTTTCTAATTATGTTCTCAGGAATAATTTCTGAGTAAAAGAACGCATTTAGTAACTCCATAAAATTTTTATTCTCAAGATAGAAATGCGTTTGATAGGATTCTTAAATTTTTTTATTTCTTTTAATTTTTTAATACTTTTATTATATTTTCTTATTTTTCTCTTTTCTTTTTTTTTTCCTTTTCTTTTTCTTTTTGGCGGTCGCCGGCCACAATGGTGGTCGGCAACCGGGCCGGGCGAGCTCACGAGGCTCACCCCGGCCATGACGAGCCTTGAACTTGCCCGGGCAACACGAGGTTGACCTTGCCCTGACCTAACAAGGGGGATATGTGCAACACAAGTCCTAAAACTTACAGGGAAAGTGCAATTGAGTCCTAAAACTTACAAAAAGTGCAATCAAGTCCTAAAACTTGTCAAATTGGTTCAATTCAGTCCTAAAATTAACACCGTCACATTTACTAACGAAAATACGACATGGCGCGACGTGGCATTTTAAATTATTTTTTATTATACACATGGATTTTAATATTATTTTTATTATTATTTAAATTAGATTTAAAAACAGAAAAGGAAAAACTAAATTTATTTTTAAAAAAAAAAGAAAACTGTGCAAAAAAAAAAAAAAGGAGCACCGATGGTGCTTCCGCCGCCGCCCATCGCCGGAGTGGCCGGCGGTGGTGGAAACCACCGATGCATCGCCCTCTTTTTTTTTTTTTCCTTTTTGGTTTTTAATCTAATTTTTAAAGATTTTAAATCTAATATTTTATTTTTTAAATCTAATTTTTTTAAATAATTAAAAATCTATGTGGAAAATAAAAAATTATTTTAAATGCCACGTCAGCAATTTTTAACGGAAAAGACTAACGGTGCTAAATTTAGGACTCAATTGAACCAAGTTGACAAGTTTTAGGACTTGATTGCACTTTTTGTAAGTTTTAGGACTCAATTGTACTTTTCTTGTAAGTTTTAGGACTTATGTTGCACATATCCCCCTAACAAGGCCAAGCCTCACACCGGTTGGGGAGGCCAAGCCTCGCCGTAGCTGCGCGAGACTTGACCTTGCCCAGATCTAGTGAGGCCAAGCTCACCTAGCCATCGGCAAGGTCGCCGACCCTTGTCTGGCCGATCGTCGACACCGGCCATGGCCAAGGCTGGCAACTAGCCAAAAGGAAGAAGAAGAAAAGAAAAGAAAAGAAGAGAAGAAAAAATAAATTCTTCGTTTTTGTTATTTTGATTTTTAGGAATTGTTCCCGAGAGCAAGAAGTTCTGTTCCAAATCTATTCCCAAGAACAAAAAAATAAATTTTTTTTCCTGAAAATAAAAATTTTACCTAATAGGTTTCGATTTTTTTTCGTTATCTGGAACAGAAGAACAGAAATGGTTATTCCGAGAAACAAGAGTTTTTTTTTATCAAACAAGGCCTAAATGAAATCAATGACGTAACATCAAATTTTACTTTTCATAAAATAGTGTCGGCAACTTGATCTTTTTATAATTATTCCACTGGACTATATATAAAGTTTCCTAGGACTGATGCATTTAAAAAGGAGCCATGTCTTTTGTTCCTAATTTGTTTTATTTCACTTCTACATAGGAAGATGATGTTTTTCTTTTCCTTTTCCTCCCAAGAGTAAATGTAATGAACATGAATGCACAAAGGCCAATTGCATCGACAATAGTTTTTGTTATGTTCTCGAAGCCTTTGTCAGTTGTAGTCTCCCAAGAGCTTTCATTTGAACTGGTGATTGTGTAGGCTATACTTTTCCCCATAAATCCAGCACCCCTTGGCCAATTTCATGACTGCAACGGAGAGCACAAAACTGAACAAATTGGACAAATCAGTGTCGTTTGAGGCTCAAACGGGTTTACAGCCTTGAAAGTCAAAAACAAAAAAGATAATTGTGAACCCGCATGTCCTAGAAGAATCAACGATCGACTCGCACTACGTTGAAGCCTTGATGTTCCATCCATTGCTTGTAAACAGAATGATCCTCTCGGAATTATTTCTTGTTTCTGCGAAAGACGAGATGACAGTAGCATCCACCATTTATGATTCATGAAGCTCCGTTGATTACCCCTACTGTTTTTTCAATGACAAGTACTGAAAATAGCTGGATCAATTGTTTTCAACATCGCAGAAACGTGCAGAGCCAGCTTAAGTCGCCTGTTCACCCATAATTGGGATGGGATGCTAGGCAATACCGTGCTTCCTTAGTTTGTGTTCAACATCGAGAAGGTGCAAGAACAACCAAATTGCAGAATATCGGTATGCATTTCCGATGATTTTGATCTTCAAAAAAACATACTTGAAAATGTCTTGAGAGACGCTATTGGTCAAAGGCTTGATCAGAGTTCCCACCCGCTACTAGATACGTTGACCATCGAACATTTCATTGTAGTTCCAGTTCAAAATAATTACAACGCATTAGTCAGCTTATTCAAGACCTATTCACAAGAATTACAAAAGTAAATATATAAGTCTACTCACCTTGGATGGTTCAAAAGTTTAAACTAAAAATAAATAAATAAATAAGTTGGCTACCTCCATTTTCCAACTTTCAATTCTATGGTGTTGCTAACCACTTCTGTAAGCGGTTCCATACGAATTAATCAAAGCTCATCTACTTTAAGTCAATCGGTATGACAGAGTTCAGACTTTACCTAAGTCTAATTGCACAATTCGTCATATTTCTTCACTAATTACTTGATGAGGGGATGTGGTATCAAATCAGTAAAACCTGTTACAAACCTGAAAACACGGATAATTTCAATTGTGATCATAGATAGGCCCACAAAGAAGAGTTGCCACAAACTCCATCTTTCTCTCTCTCTCTGATTACTTTCTAGTTCTTTTTCAGAATGGTTTAGGAGCAACTACTCTCAACTAATACATGAGATTCAGATATAGACAACCAAATTTGCCATGCGAATTTATTATCTTGTGTCTGCACAGGCTAACCAAGAGTGGAAAACCCAGGAAAAAAAGCGGGGCATGCATACTATAATCAACTGCTCGCTGCGCGAGGATTTTCTAGTACACGCAAAAGAGCAAGTGGATATTCCTAAGTAAAATTACTGTTAGCCCCAAAAGAGAAGAAAACACATCTAAAGGATGAACTGTCATTTCTCTGTGGATGAAAAAAAAGGGGGGATGATACAAAAAGATCACAGCAAGGATCCCCAACTGTGGGACTATTGCAGAAAGAATATGTACCATTCTTACAACAAGTGAGTGCTGTCGAGTCATTTGCTTCTTTATAACTTTCCCTGGTGTCTCCAGCACGACCTACAAATGCTTCAGCATCACACACAATTAGTCCTAGATTATCGACATTGCCAGTATGAAGAAAATGAAGTGTGGAGGAAAGATATTGATCAGGCAGCAAATCTCAGCTCAGCTAAGAGATGGTCACCAAATTGCCTGACCACAAATCCTAATTACAAAACATGTTGGTTCAGATTACTAGATGGCATGGGAGCTTATGAGATCAGAAAATTCCAAGTAAAAGTCTCTGAGGACACACTCAAACAACCAATGGAAGGGTTTCTGATCTTTAGATAACCAAGCAGCTCCAAAAGTCATCCAAACATTCTAGTCCTATAAAAGAAACCTAAGGAAAAGACAAGCTTGCCCACCTGGAACATCAACGTCTGGGTCTAGGATTGCAGCGAAATTCAGCTAACAAAGCTATATGATCTGAAGACCACTCTGGAGAAGGAAGAGCCGTGTCTTTCCTCAAGCTCTCCTCGTCCAAGAGCTCTAGTAAGGACTCCACCGTTAAAGAGTCCGCTACAGCAGCAACAAAAGAAATATTCATACAAGGGTGAGCTCTTTTCCAGATACAAATTAGCAAAGACTTAGATGTGAAAAGGAGAAGAATCAACAAAACAATTTCACCTGTGTAAAAAATGTAATCGAGGGTGCCAATGAAATCCCTAGTGCAGCTTGTAAATAAAGGTTCATTTGTTGTGGGGTCCATTCTTTTTTTCTGCTGCTCTGAAGCAGGACCAACACCCATTCTTGCGAAAGAAGAATACGCACTGACCTGCAATATCAACCATTTCTCAGGTAACTGCCACTTTTGGGGTACTCTCTCTCTCCCCCTCCCCCTCCCCGCCACCACCCGGGGGCCCCCAGTGTTGTGTTTCAAAACAGTCATTATGCATGTAAAAGATTACCAGTGGCAATTGATGAGCCAGCTTGCTAGGGGGACGCAGGATATTTAGAGGGTCAACCACTAAATCTAGATGCATGGGATCAACCTTTCCCTCGGCAAGGAGTGCATGAGGAGCACTGCAAGAAGCATTAACAGTCATCACATCAAAGTCCGTTTATTACAACCATGTGGCCAAAAAGTCATGAGAGCTACCCACCTTCCAGGAACTGAATTGAAGTCCCCACACACCAACATTGGAATGTCTGCACTGGCAGCTATTTTTTCCAATCCTTTCAATAGAGTGTGGATCTAAAATGACAATAAAAAGGGCAACGAGGTTCAAAAGGAGAAAATGCAGGATAGCTGAGACAGATTGAACACTGAGGATGAAGATTTGGGAAAGGTACCTGCCAAAGCTTCACGTCTTTGAGATCATGGGGGACATTAACATGTGTATTGGCCTGCACTCCAACAGGAAGAAAATAAAATGGTCACAAGACGTATAAAGCCCCAATATGAGTTAGAATACAGATTAAAGTGTATAAATGAACCATCAAAAATCCTTTAAAAGATATTAGGGATAAAGGCAAGAAATTCACTTTGAAAAATTGACACCTGTAGCTTTTAAAACTACTGAAAAAACATAGGTGATACAGCAAAAGTCCAACAATTGGTGAACAATAACGGCATATCCACCACTCAGAATAATTCTAAAAGGTCTCTATCTAAAGGAAGCACATGCATCCCAAGTCTTGATAGGGGGTCAAACTCCAACAACCCACAAAAGGCAACTTCAACAAAAGAGGCTCAATTCGCAAACCACCAAGGCAAATCTAAGGGATAGCTTCAGTATTTCAAACTCTAATATAAAGCAAAAAGAGCCTCATACTTCTAAGAAATCTCAGTCCTTTTTTTTCTTGCCTCTCATATCTTTAATTACTTATTTTATTAAAATTACATCTATGGACAAATGTGTAATTTCATAATTTAATTTTATCTCTCACGTCCCTTATTAAAATATCTAATATTTTCTATCCCATAACGGCTTTCTTAACAAGATATCAAATCTCATAATATTTGTCTCATTCCATAAATATATACATTGCTAATATTGTGTATTTTAATAAATCATTTGTTTCCATTATATAATAATTCATATATTTTGTGAAAATATAATTTTGCTTAATCTTTCAAATGTCCATTTTTTGCACACAAGCAGCAGGTGAACACAGTTGCTAGTGGGAGGAAATTATAACATGATGATTTCCTAAGTCAAGAACAAAAATTCTCAGTAGAAAATTCTTGCCACTGTATGGAACCCAGCATCTATTAAGCCAAATTACTCTACCAGAACACCAAAAAAAAAAAAAAAAAGTTATATAAAGAAGTAAAAAGAAAATACTAGCAGAGATGAACATTAGATGGACAATCCAGCATTTTAGTTGCCAAAGCTCAGGAAAGCCCAAGGAAATAAGTACTGAATACAATTCCTCTCTCTCTAATATGCCTTTCTAACTCTGCCATTGTTAAAGCTGGTAAGCCAAGTTGCCAAATGGAGCCCAGTTTAAAGCTTTAGAGGTGCGGAATGGACAGCCTAATAATGCTCAGTGTTAATGTAAACTAGAATCTAAAAAATAGGCATCAGGTTACACAAAATGACATGGCATAAACAATCCCACTACAAAGAGACAAATTTAGGACCCACCATTCACTCAGAGTTTAAGCACTTAAAAACCCCCCAGTCTATGTCCAAAGGAAGCAATCAGGGTAATCAGAGGTGCTGGTTCTAACGGATAGTGTTACAAAAAGATCTCTCCAAATGTCGACTTCATTCCTCATTAATGTAGTGGTCTTGCTTTTTTAGCTACTGACATGCTGAATCTTGTAAGAAGTGGAACAGTTGTAAATTAGGGCCTCACAGTACACAAAGCTCATGATCAGCTCTCTAAATAGGAGTTTTACATTTAACAACATTAAAATGCATGGTCAGTGACAACTTCCTCTCTAGTTTTATGGAGACACTAATAATACTTCAGATATCTTACCACACATAGAAGCTGCCTTTTCCCAGGATTGTCACCTCCTTGGTTACTGAATTTTGCTTCCAAAACAGCTATTAAAGCAACATTATCCTACCATGAAGAAGGAAATTACACAAGCAGAAGTTAACGAACGTGACTGCAGGGCACAAATGGAGAAACTTTTTCCTGGATGAAAAACTGAATTGAAGCAGAAATCAAGCCACCTTCACCAATCTGCTTAAGGCAGTTTTCTTTTGGGCACTAGGTAGCAAAGCATCTGTCAAAGACTGCGCAGCCTTGTTAAATTCAACCTGCAATCAATTAAATCTTTTAAATAAACAAGAAACCAAAAAATAAAAAAGAAGAGATGCAAATTTGCAAGCCTATGACTCCAGACCTCATATTTTTTAACATGGGAAAATCTGTCTCGCCGGAAAAACGTTGCACAACCGTCTATTGCATTGAAATTCCCACTGTAAACCTGTAGAAAGCAAAAACAAAAAATAAAAGAAGCTCCCTTGGGCAGAGACTAACAGGTACTACAAAGCTTACCTCATTTGTCTTTCTTTTATATAAAGCTAAATAGCCATGCTTCTCCAATTCAGGAGCAAAAAATTCCTCAAAGTGATCACTTTGAACCTGAAAAGAAGCTATAGTGACAATTAGAAATTACGCAACTTCATCTAGCGATTCCAAACTGAAGCCAATACTTGAACTCTAAACATTCAAACAGATGGATCATGGACAAAATATCCTCACCCATGCACAAACAATAATCATAATTTAAACTCAGTTTCCTTAAGCATCTTAATTAGTAGCATAATTCTCCATCAACTAGACTCCTCGGCAATTTAATAAGAGTAGAGTATAATTATCATATATGTACTTATTGCAAAACCCAAATATCAGACATAGCACAGGATTACTTAAGCTTCATCCCCTGAGTGCAGAGGCTATATAATTCCATTTGGGCAATTAAGATCAGTTGTGTTTCAGATCTATAAGGTCTAAGTGTTCAAAATATCAAACATGGCATAATATATGATTAAGCACCTAGAAATCTGTGCATGCCCACTCTCATTAAACAAAAAACCAAAAAAAAAAAAAAAAAAAAATACCCCATAGCAAACTCAAACCAGAAAAACACAGAGAACCTCCATCTAGAACAACAAAAAGAGGAATTTATTGTCCAAACCTAAGGTTATGTCAATCACATGACAAAGGGAGAAGTCGGGGGAGGAAATTTTCACTCAGTCAATCTGGTTTGTGCATATGGATCAATTTTATTTTGATCTCCTAAACGCACATCGGAAATCAAAACATGAAAGGACATGGGACATTTACAATTGACGCAAGAACCATCTTCTGAACATGGAATTTAAGAAGAAAAGGAATTGCTTTAGATGCTTATTATTCAGAACAAAAATTCTTAATACTTCCATGAATACACCTGGAGTGCAACCTGTGCACATCAGATATCTAGCAATCTTCAGAAAAGCTTGAAAAATGACACAGATTTACGAGCTTATAGAACAGATCCTGTTCAAGGTCATAGCTTGAAAAATAGAACAGTTCATGGTGAAAAAAAAAAAAAAACTACTATGTCTCAAGCACCAGAGAATCTCATGAAGATAGACAAGTTCCCTGAAGCACCTCAACTCAACTTGAAAAATGATACCAATCTAATAAGATGAAAATTATGATTGCACATGCACTTTTGTACCTCCTGAAGGCAAATAATATCCGCACAGTAACCAACAATTTCCCGAAGCAGATTCTGTCTGCGATATGGCCAAGAAAGAGCCCATGAAGGGCAATAACTGTATAATTCACTTGTGGCATATATATCAGACAAAATGTTGTATGACAACACGGAAAATGTTCCTGACGATGAAATGCGACCATCAGCATCTAAATGTCCCATCAAATCATTTGCGCCGACTGAAATCAATCGACGAGGACTAGGTGAGGGAGCTGGAATGACACGAGAAGTTACTATGGTGCTGACATGCCCAACAGGAAGCTTCGTTCCTGCATCTACCACAACACACTCAAACTTCAAAACGTGACCGATATCTTCAGCTGTTGGTGTGTAAGTTTTAGATCGTCCAACTTCAAATAAAGTTTCACCACCAGCCCTCTGAGTAGCTGCTGCAGGATATAAAGATGCTGAACCATTAGCCAGACTAGGGCTTGATCCAGAACTAGATAAACTAGCACTTATATTTCCAGATCCTGAACTGTTGAAACGCCCAAATAACTCTTCCTCTTCATTTCCATTCTCATTTACAGCACTCACAGCTCGGTCGTGTAGAATTCGATGATGCTGCCATGCATCCGAGAAGCATTTTGGTGAACAATGGTAGCTTTTGGCAACAGGTATTTTAGTCTTCACGCAACCCAAGCACTGCAGTGTGGCTTGCTCTGAGGGGTGCACACTACAAACAGCAACTTTTCTGTCACTTTGGACGCGATACCTGCAAAGTGGAGATTGATAGCGACCGTTCAATAAATGGGTCTAGACACATAGTCAAAGAAAACTAGATATGTCGCATTCATAAAGTTAAACACGTGAACCAATATTTCCTTCCCATCACCGGATATTATTATACTGAACATAATCTCATCAGAAATAGACAAGGATGAGTTCCTTAATATTAAATTAAACTAATAACGAACATAATTTAAGTGTCACAATCAAGGTGCAGAAAGACACCATAATTGGCACAAGCAAGAGAACTTATATGCCAGAAAGGCATCTTCTTTACCGGCCTAATCACCTACAACATGGAAAGTTGTTTCCTACACAACATATACATGTAGAAGTTGATTATGTAAGTAGCAACAATGCTAAAGCGAGTCAAACATTGTGAAGAAGTCCCATATTAGAAAACTACATTCAGTTAGACTTTAGGGTGAAAGAAGGTCAATTAACATCATTTTCCTTACTCAAGACTAGTTTCATGACAAAGTCTGTGAAATATAATCTCGAATGAAATCATATAAAGGACATGAAGATTATATTCAAAGAGATGCACAACGTGAATTTATAGAAGCATTGATTCCTCTAGTTTATAGTTCAATCCCTACTTAGTACAGTAAGACTTAATTTGTACTTACACTTCTATGCAAGACCTCCTACAGATAGAGTGGTTCATACATAGGATGAAAATGGAAAGGCCTTCAAATTTACATTCTCTTATCTCCTAATAAGCTATGACATTATTTAAGTTCTAGAAAGGCTCATTCACCCATTGTGATATGGGCTTCTCTTTCCATGATGCCAATCCACATCCCCCCCAACCCAAAAAAAAAAAAAAAAGAAAAAGAAAATTTCTGGGAAAGACCCAGCACCCTAAAGAAAGGATGAGTTGAAAACATATTAAAGATTTTAGTGATTAACGACCTTGACAAGCAACTCTAAATTGCCACACAAACTCTCAAATTCCACTCAGTTGGAATCTTTTTCGATCACTTGGACAGAAACAAATAAAACTCAAAACTTTTCTAGTGGAAATTCCTTAGGTTAAAAAAAATAAAAAATAAAAAATCCAATAAGTGGCAGTATCCACGGCAAAAAGAATCATGTGTTGCCCCGAAAGAGTGGCGATTAAATACTTTTTTCTGCTTTGCTTACCAAACATCTACCTGAGCAGAGAAATTTATGTGAAACTGCACGGCTTCCATAATGAGAGACAAAACTCAATGAGAAAGACACAGCAAGCCAACCGACAGAACATTACAAACGAACCTAAAGGGACCGGACAATGATTAGAAATACCAGAGGGAAGTTGATCGAAGAAACAATGATTGACCACAAAACTGAGCAAATAAACGTAGCATTCCCAACTCAAGTAAACTCAAGAGGCCATAAACATTTCACACAACTTTATACTATACCAGCTCTACTGCACGCAAGTAAAACAAAGCCAACCCCATCTCATACCCAAAAACCTACCACTCCAGGTCCAGGTATCCTAGGTCAAAAAGGAGAGCCGAAACCCCAAAATTTAGAGAATCCTCGAGGACTCAGAGCAGGGCACTCGAAACTAAATCTTCCATTTCAACCCTACACAAGCTCCACAGAAAACCAAATCCTCACCACTTATATCTCAGGAAGTAGCCATC
Organism: Eucalyptus erythrocorys; assembly: GCA_014182555.1. Lineage (NCBI taxonomy): Eukaryota > Viridiplantae > Streptophyta > Magnoliopsida > Myrtales > Myrtaceae > Eucalyptus > Eucalyptus erythrocorys. The sequence goes on along the minus strand of CM024607.1, from coordinate 22,943,778 downwards.
GAGGGGAGCGTAGTCGGACACGTCGTCATTGGAGATAGTCTTGTCGGGCCGGCGCAGAAGCACATAAGGCGTGAGCTCGCAGCCTACAATCGGTATGTCGGAGGGCAAGTGCACGCGAATCACGCTCAGCATACTTTAATCCTCGCAATCTTCCACTCCTCCAAGCTCAATCGAAGAATACGAATCCACGAAAGCGGCGGCGGCGGCGGCGGCGGCGGCGTCGGCGTCGGCTCCTCTATCGCTGCGCACGCGCGGCGGATCCGCCATGAACGGGCACGAGACTGCGCGCCAGGCTTCCCTACGGGGCGCTATCGCACAGCAATCCGCAGGATTCACGGGCCCCCCTCGCGGATCTCGCGACGGCAGCGGAGGGCTTTCCCCCGCGATTGATTGGAGCGAATCGGCGGCGGAGGACGGCGGAAGCAGAAGAAATGCGGAATTAGGGTTTTAGAGAGAGAGAGGGAGGGAGAGGAGGAGAGGGAGTGTGGGAAATCGATTGCTGTGCGGAGTCTCGAGATTGCAGCGCTACTGAGCCGGTTTTCTGCAGAGGCGGCGCGTGGTGGCGCGTGGGCGGCGGTGGAGGAGGAGGCGGCGGTGGCGATGGGTGGCGGTTTCTGCTGCGCCTGCGACTCACTCCATGCGAGGAGGTTTATAGAGAGATGCGGGAGGGCGAGACGACTGGAGAGAGGACGGCAACAAAAGCTTGAAACGGCGTCGTTTGGCTTCTTTTTTTTTTTTTTTTCCTTTTTCTACGCATTAGAAAAAGAGAGGGAGAAAAAGAAAATCTTGGAATGTCTAAAGTCTGTTCTAAAATTCATGATCACTTATCTGAAAAAAAGAAAACACATTTGAGTCAAACTTGCAGGAAAAAATTGCACATCGTTTTGTTTTTGTCTTTATTTTCTTAACGAGAAGTCAATGATAAACTTTTATAATCGTATATAAAAATGGAAAGTATTTTCATAAGTAGCACGATCTAATTATTTAAAGGATTAATGCCTTAAAAAATCCCAAACTGATACACCTGTGACAAATTTACCCCAAACTATTTTTTTGACCACCAAAAACCCCAAACTTGTATACCTTTGACAAATTTACCCTAAACTGGTACACTTGTGACAAATTTACCCTCTGTTAGTTTTAGTAAAGTTAAATGACACGTGACAATTGACCGATATACTAATTTGAGATTTTACACTCTATTTGTCACAGTTTATAATTTTTGTGATTTTTTTGTGGTATTAATCTAATTTAGCATGGGGTATATTAGTCACAAATTTATCATTTGTTTTTTTTTTGGTCGAATAAATTAGTTTGGGGTAAATTTGTCATAAATATACTAGTTTAGGGTTTTTTATAGTTAGTCGGGATAAATTTGTCACGGGTGTACCGGTTTGGGGTATTTCATGGTCAAAAAAATAATTTGGGGTAAATTTGTCACAAGTGTACCAGTTTGGGGTTTTTCAAGGTATTAACCCTTATTTAAATTGTATTTTATGAAAGCTAAAAATTTAAATCATAAATTGAGAAAATGGTTTTACTAGCAAAGGGAAATAATAATTCCATAGGAAACTTTAAGTCAACCAAGTTTCGACTGCACTATCCAAATTGGAATTTTTAGCAACATATGGTCGGATGGAGGTTTAAAGTGCTCTAGTAAATAGTTGAAAAAATAGATAAATGAAGAGGAAGGCATGTATAGCATTTATCAATTCTCAAAAAAAAAAAATTGAGAATGTAGAAATTATAATAACTTTTCAATGCGGGCTAGTCTCCAGCGAAAATCAAAATGTTTTTGCTTAATCAAGAAGTGAAAAGAAAAAAGAACTTAAAATAATAGAACATATAATTGGAACGTAGCATCCAAATATATTAAAAAATCACCATACATGAAAATCATATATTAGACGTGTGCTATGGATAGCAGACTTTTTACTGGATGTTCAAATTAGTAAACTTTATTTAAAACATGTAGATCCTCAAATGAGAAAATGTTTTTACTATTGAAGGGAAGAAATAATTTCATAGAAACCTTTAGGTCAACCAGATTCAACTCAAAAAAAAAAAAAAAAAAAAAAAACCAAAAAATTGAGAAGGGAGAAATTATGATAGTATATTAACTTGGTTTAGTCTGGGGCAAAAATTAAGACGTTTTTCCTTATTCACGAGAAAAAAAAAAAAGCAAAAAAGAACTTTAAATAATAGTATATATCGTCAGAACATGTAAAGGTGTTCGAAAATCACTATTACGTGAAAATCATAGATTAAACTTGCGTTATGTATAGCAGACTTTTTTATAGGATGTTCAAATTAGTAATTTTCATTTAATCGTAAAATGAAAATTATGTACTAACTTATTGTCATTGCTAATTAATCATAACCGATGAGATGACGGTTAAAATATCATGTACTAAGCTTGCCACATGATGATAATTAGTAATTCCTTTCATAGGAAAAGTAAAGTTGATATTTCAAAATTTTTCAAAAAAATTTGGCAATTTCTAAGGTTGCCAATGAGAAAACCGATTTTCAAAATGTTCTCCGATTTTAATATTTTCCTACGAGAGGAAAGATTATGTTACATTTAATAAATGAATGTCACACGGATGTTTATGAATTGTTAATATTCCTAAAAGTGATTAAATTATTGCCTCTCACTGACATCTCAAATGATAATCTCTTCGGAACTAAATGAACAATAGAAAAAAAATTATTTCTAAAATATCTTACTTGATGTCTAAAAATATATCTTTTAATAATGAATGTTGAGGGTTCAAAATATGCATTGGATTAATTGTCAATGTACATTTTTATCACATCTATTTTATTATGTAGTTAAAGCCCGATTGGAAGAGTTTCACTCACTTATCATCTCGTGACACTTACTTTATCTCCACGATTGTCACATGGTAAGACACAGGACATAGTTTTTGCCATGGGGCCTACATTTGGCTAGTGAAATTGATTTATTAGTTTGTTATCTTTAAATTTTATATTTTTTAAGTTCGAGTGTCAAAAAACAAAATGAGTAAAGAAAAAGTACTTCATCCTAAGTACGACATTAATTGCTTCGTCCAAAGCTTCGTACAAATCTCAGCATTCCTCAAATGTAAAGTAATCAAACCATAGAGTCGAGTGCATGACTTGATAAAGGTATCATATCAACAAAAGGGCTTGAGGACACTAATATGTTAAAATAAAGAATGTATCCCAACAATCCACTCTAAAAAGGAAAAAGGCACAAAAGGCCCTATAGAAGGTAAAGCTCCCTCTTCAACGTTGTTGAGTTTTGAGAACTAGAAAATAAAATGGTTACAGAGAAAATATTTCAAATATATTCTCCAATATTTATTTCTTTCAATTTTTTTTTTCTGTCATTGATTTTGAATTTGAAAACGACAAGAAAGGGACAAGATATCTCAAAAATTATAATTAATATCCTTTCAAAGCATTTATCCTTTCGACAATCTTCTTAGATGAATAATATTGATGTTATGGAGTATAATTTCACATGTGGATAAGCGTACAACTTATGTATAAAATTATATTAGTATGACTTGAAGGATAGGTTATGTTATGACTCTCGTGCTTGATAGTCACCAAATATAAATATTGAAATGACAAATATTTATCTTAAAAGAAGTTAAGAGATTTAGCTTATTTGAAGTTTGCATGTTGACATCTCTTTCAATTTTTTGACTTCCTTTCGAAATCCACTTATTTTTAATATATCGCACATCCTTTAAAGCAATTTTTTCGATAGAAAATAAATTGATTCCAAAAGAAAAAAGATAAGAGAGAAGTTCGTAAGCTTTAATGTACTCATCTGTTGTTCAACAATTTTAAAAAAAAAATACTACTATTCAAATGAATTTGAATAATGGATAAAATATAGATAATTTCGAGTTTCATATTTTCTTTTTAAAAAATTGAATGAAAGTGACGTTTGAAGAATATGACACTAAAATAAGGAAATCTATACACTGCAAAATGAAATCAAATTAAACTTGTGAAGTTAATTATATGCATTATCTCCTCTTGTATTTTTTACAATACATCTATTTAGCAAAACTTTGAATTTAAACTTTTAACCCGCACATGTCAAATTTATAAATTTTTTGATTTGGTATTTTCTACCCCCAATAGGTCACAACCTCAAGTAGTAAATAAGCAAAAGTACACCGTGTGTCACTACCTACTTGTGAAACTTGGGTAAGAAGAAATGCATGTATTTGTTTACAATAAGAAAATAAGTTATGTCTAGCCCATTCTTACTAAATGGCGATTGTAATTGACTATTCTAAAAATGAAATCTTATATTTGCCAGGACAGCATCCAAGTAAATATTCGACCTATAAACAAAATCTTGCATTAAAATCACAAACTAAACGGCTTCAGCATAGTGTGGTGGCAAATATATTTCTTTTTCATAAATAAGCGATTATATGTGTGTGTATATTGTTCTAGGTGATTATTTTGAATAGATGATGGGGCAGCTATGTAATCCATCGGAGAAAATTTTATTGGTGGTCGTTGAACTTTAATACATATTGCAGTCTGGTTATTGAATTTTGATTTTAATCACACAATTCATTAACTTTCTTTGTTTTTTCTATTTTTTAATGAATGACACACTTTAACTAGAGTCCAATTAGCACTTGAATGAGTACAAATTTAGTCAGACAGATATGATTGGGACACGGCTGATCACATATTCGCTAAAGTCAGCATTTCTCTTGAAAGTTGGTCAGCTTAAGGTCAAAAAGCGTATCAATTACCCCAAAAAAAAAAAAATTATACCATGAAAATCTCAAATTAATATATTTATAATAAATTTTATCATAAATTAAATTTTTGACTATAAAAACCTCAAATTAATACATTTGTAATAATTTGACCCCAAAATAATTTTTTAACCAATAAAAATCCTAAGCTGATATATTTTGTTACCATTCATTAGTTTCTATTGAATATGATTACTATCACAAAAATATATATATAAATCGGTGTACCTATGACAAATGCAGGGTAAAACTCCAAATTAGTACACTCATCAATTATCATGTGTCATCCAACTCAATTATTTGATGGGTAAATTTATTACAAATGTACCAAATTGGGGTTTTTTATGTTAAAAAAATTAGTTTGAATTGAAATTTCATTAGTGTATTGGTTCGGAGTTTTTATAGTATTACCACAAAAAAAAAAAAGAATTGAATAAATATTTGATATCTTTGATAATTATATTCAAAGTTTGTTCATTTGGTCTACAAAATCCATCCTATTCATTTATGGGCACTATGTTTCCTCTCATTCAATGATAAGTTAGGAAGCACCGACACTATCTAAAAACTTTTATGCATGCCAAATACTCTGACACTCTCTAACACTTGATTAACACGTGTCGAAAAATTTGACATTTGATTAATTTTTCTCATACTCAAGTTAGAATTCTAACATGATAGTTTTCGACACATAATTTCAACACGTGATTCCGACATGCGAGATAAATTTTAAAAATTTTAAATAAATGAGGGATCAAAATGTACATATGTAAAATAATAATAAATAATAATAATAAATGGGGAAAAATAAAAATCTAGTCTTCTCTTCTAAACTGACTCTTACTTCCATACACAATTCACCCCAAGTTTTTTTTCCCTTCTCTTTTGACACGTTTGATATGCGGGTCCAAAATATAAATTGCTTATTTTTTCTCCAATTTTTATAAATTATTAGAATAGAGTTGAATTTTTCGTTGTTCATATTCTACTATTTTATTGCTCATATTATTTTGCAGTAAAAGAATGAAACCAATAATAATAAAAAAAGGAACAAAAGAAAAGCATGCTCTCAAGTAAACTTTGGAATCAGATCGAAAAATAGGTTAAGTTCACCAATTGGTCTAGGGCAAACAAGATAGATCCCAAATTTCAAAAATTGAGAAACAGTTCGATCACCCCTAGTTGCCATTACTGTAATTAGGAAAAGTGCACACGTGTTACTTGTATATAAAAAGTTGGCATCTAATAAATATTGAATAATCAGCTTACTACAAAATATTTGAATTATTTAACACAATATGAAACATTTGTGCCCATGTTTGCGAAAAGGAAGATTTATGGAAATGAACTTTTTGGTAAGGTTACTATGAAATACAAAAATTTCGATTTTGAAAATTGAAACATGAGAGAGATAATAATAATAAGAAGAAAAAGAATAATTAGTTGAGGATACTAAAAAATTATAATCCCATAATTGAGAGGGTTCTATTTATTTTATCTAATGGTAAAGATAAAATCTATATAATTATCAAAAGTAGTTCTCTTTGGTATAGCCTCAATGTTGGTTTAGTGTAAACCTTGGGAAACTAATGTTGGTTTAGTGTAAACCTTGGGAAACTAATGTTGGTTTAGTGTAAACCTTGGGAAACTAATGGCTAACTCGTGCCTTCAACACAATGACTCAATCTTATGTTCGACCCTTCGCTAGAGTTGTAATTCACTAGTAAATCCTAAACATATTGCACCAATGCCAATTCAGTAATAATTTTTTTTCATTTTTTAAAATTTAGTCATAAAGCTTAATTCTAAATTCCGTTATAGTCCTTCAGGTGAATTTTCACTAGAAATCACTAACGCGCTCATTTGTCCTACATTTGTGCAGAGACTTAGGATCTAAATTAGCAAAATTGAAAAGTTTATGAATAAAATACTATTCGTACATCAGGATTATGATTGATTGGACAATTTTCTCAAATTTAATCTCTCAATTTGTGGAGTTCAAATCATGGAAATGGTCATGAATTTATATGGTAATGCTTGGCCTATGTGCAAGAATCGCAAGAGGGAGAGAACGACAGGAGCAAATAAGTGCCGTGAGTCAATGCAATTTATGATATTCCAAGGACCACATGTGTTGATAGCGTGAGAAAAGCATTGGCGAACGAAACTCAATTAAAAATCCTCGGATTGCTGACGTGGCATGGAGATGGAGACCTTAGGATGGATGACGTGGAATTTTCACAAGATTTCCTTGCTCAAGATTGGCTCTGAGGCCGACGACAAATTAGGCCGCGCGGCCTGCTGGTGAAGAATATCAGGCCCATCAAACAAACTAAAGAAAATCAAAGGCCTAGTGCCCAAAGATTAAGGGAGTTGGGCCCTTGCATTTCTGTGTATATATATATATACACGTATATGTATATATGTAACCATAAGCTATCAAAATATTGTCGGAATAAAAAGTACCTAGGGAACCATTTTAAAATATTTTAATCGTATCCCTCGACGTAATTTGACGCCATTTTGGCATTTTTTTTTGTGTACTTTATTAACAAAAGGAGCAACTGGAATTGAGAAAAACATATGATTTAAGGATCCACTTGTACAATAGAAGGTTGAGGGACCTAATTACTTTACAATAATTCAAGGATCCCAGTGCATTTATTTTCACCTTTTTAAATATGTAATAAGGGAAATTTAATTCCATTTAGGATTGTAAATTTGATAAGTTTAGAAGATGACTATCTAACAAAATATCTTCTTCTTTTTTTTTCTAAAAAGTGGCATGTAAATGTCAAATTGGGATAGACCCTAGAATCGGACTGAATGGACCCTATTCGGCCAATCTTGGTTTGGTTACAAAATCTACATAATAGGTTCCAAGTTCCAGATCCAGATCATATGCACCCTAAAATTGTAACATACCCACCTTGAAACAACTCACTCCTAAATTGCACACATTACATACTTGTCCAACCAAAGTCCTTACACTTTGATGATACTTATTTGTCCTACAACATTGAAAGTCATGATTGTTCCCCAGCTGAATAATGTCTTTTGCAACTTTTGGTATCGTCTAAATAATTCAATTTTTTCAAGCCGTTTACGGCTCTCAATACTTCACAATAACATAGCTAAAGATATGATGGTTTTTTTTCTTTCTTTTTTTAATGAATTGTTACTTTTGGTGGATTGGAATTTCTATTGTTTCTTTAACTTTCATTTTGCTTGATTAAGGGATGAGTGAGACATTTCTCAATTGCTTTATATTTTGTTTGATTTGTACTATACTTCTCATTGTTTTGTTGCTTTATCATTTTATTGTAGTTGCTATTTGTCTTGATTGTAAATAGTGAGGTCTTTTACTAAAGTTTGTCATTTCAAGGAATTAAAGAAATGGGTCCGTTCTTAGGTAGATCCTAGACCTCGGCCAGATCAACATGGTTAATTCTAGAATTTATAGGTAGGTTTCAGATTCCAAATTTGGAACCTACCCATTAAGGACTACTCACCCTTAAAAATAAGGATAGAGATCCTCTTATTTTATGAGATAACTATATCTCATCCAACCACCCAATTGACATGGTGATCACGTCGAATCTCGGTTTCATTTTATGAATTCTAAAAACCACAACTCTCTCTCTCTCTCTCCTTCTCGCTCATCCTCCCTCATCCCTACCCCTCCTTGCCTTTGACATTGTTGTGCCCAAGACATCTCAACCACATTGGATGGGAGATACTCTATTAAGTCATTCATGAGTAAGAGCTACTCTGAAATGAGCATTACCTTATATGGTCATTCAGAGTAATTATTATTTGAAAAGGAAAATATGTTTTTGAATTCATGTTTAGAGAAGAAATGCTATGGTAGGAGCAATTCTATTTCATTTATGTTTTATTGGGCTGAGGTGGCATGGACTTGTTAAAAATGGAAAATTTTTACATATTTACCATTACAGTTTGGCTTTTTCTCAAATTTTAAAGGGGCATATGAGATTGGAAGTACCTAAACTCTTACTCATGTTACAATCAAGTACCTATTTTTATTTTTTTTTTTTTTTTTGGTTCAATCAAGTACTCTCAACATTTCAAATGTCAGTGAATTTAAGACCTCCGTTAAAAAAATTGAGGATGGAAAATGTTAACGCGGACACTAACGTTGTTAAATAGTCATCAATTATCTACATTGACATTCAATGGGACCTTTTAAGATGATATCATGTCTTTATAAACATATTTTTGACAACTACATAAAGATGATAAGATTTTTGCTGCGTAAATAAGTCACATCACCAATTATACTTATCTTTTGATGAGTAAGCAAGTTACTTCAGCAAAATCACATTACATGACTACTTACATAAGGTGCCTTGCATTAAGCCAAATTTAGAAAGTTTGAGGTATTTGATACTTAGAAAATGCACATACATAACAAAAAATGTCAGAAATTTTAGTAGAGGCATTTGCCCCACGTCAATATACTCACTTATTGTTCTTCCATCACACAAGCTTTTAAGATAGATGGGATGTAAGAAATTTACCGGATCACACATCAAATAACAGGGGAAAATTGTCGGACGATACATTTCAATACTAACAAAAGAACATCAATTATTTTTTTAAGTGAAGGGTTTGTACATCCCCAAGTCCCACTTTAGATGGCCTCGGCCTCGGTAAGTAGTGCACAACCAAAAGATTCAGCCCCCGAATGAACATTCGTTTATACTGTCCTCGGAATACTTCTTTTGGGGCTTCGCTTGTGCCTTGGTTCATTATAACGTCTCACCATTGCTGCCGCTGTCGCCATCGTTCGCCACTGATTGATTGCTCATCGCAAGCCTCGCCAGTCTCTTTCTCTCTCTTTACTGCAAAGAAGGCTAAAGGGGGCGCGACATCACCGCGTATAATGACCGTCCCAGCAGCCTCGGGAAGCCTCAGATACGTACACTGTCGACGCAGAGTTTGAAGGGGCTGCTGGCCAGTCACATTTGTTGCGGGCGGATCCTACTCGTCCTTGACTGATAAATGCTTTAGGTTGTATCGATCAATCATAAAAGACAAATGATTGGGTGACTCATGATAACTCTACAAAAATAGAGTTATTTTACCTATCTTAAGTAACAATTAATACAATATTTATGGGAAAATATTTGTATTTCCTTTGATTATTTGAATTTTCCTTGTTTATGCAGAATAATGAGATATAGAGAAGATAAGGAAAATAATGACAAAAAAAAAAATCATGAATTCAAATCAAGAAACAGTGGAAGAAATATATCAAATCAAAATCCTCTGATTTACTCCCTGATTTTATGTATATATCCTCTAAATGGGAGAACATGGAGGGAGTCACAGAGAGAAGCTAGGTTTTTATTAGATCGTTTTTCATTGTTCGAGAGTTTTTCAAGTATTTTGAAGAGAAAACAAAAGTGGTAGCAGAATTCATGTTCTTTGATTCAGAATACTGGGTTTGATTTATATTCTTATTTCTTATTATACTATGTTCTAATTTTCTTTTGTTAGGGCTATGATGTAGTCTAACCATGATGATGTGAATTTCATGTTTTTTATGTTTTATAATTGATTTTATACATGTGAGTTATATATTATTATGCATAATGCTTTTGAATAACTGGCCACCACTTAAATGATCTTATGTACATGTTTGGGACTGAGAATTGATAATATGCAATTGCTCTTTATAATATATAACCATGAATTAAACGTGGATAGAAATATACCACATTATTTGTGTAGCTTTTGGTGATAAGGTGATCCAAAAGACTCGTTGTAAGCTAGGAATATTCATAGTTTTTAATACACTTATATTTATTTTAATTCACATAGAGATAAGTGGATACGTAAGCTGAGTAGGATTGTTATACCTAGAGATATGATAGTAAATAGGTTAGGAAATTCTACTATCACATATTTGATATCGTTCTTATACCCACAATAGTATGAAATTCATATATAGTGGTTATGGTGAAATCGGATGCTCTAACATATTTATCTGATTGATTTATTGCATTTAGTCTCCAATTTTTTTTTTTAATTTATTCTCAATTATATTTTGATTTGTTAGATAAATTTTAGAATCAATCTATTTTAGTATTTAATTAGTTTATTAATCATCGATCTCCATGAGACGATACTTTTTCTCATCATTATATTACTTGTTCGACATATTCACTTGCGTTTAGAATTTTACGAACAAGTTTTTGATGCCATTGCCGAGGATCATTTGTTTAATACTAATTAATATTGATACTAGATAATTCTAAATTCAATCTAGCTTTTGTTTTGTTTTATTTTTCAGGGTATACATCAGTTTATGACACATAGCCAATAAGGGAAACTTGTTGAGCTTGATCCAGAAATCGAGCGTACATTCAAAAGACAATTAAGAGAATAGAGAAATCACGCTAAGAAGATGGCAGACGGTGAGAATGAAAATCCATGTAGACTCGTAAGAGATTATGTCGCGCCAGTAGTTTTAGGCACCACATCAAGTATCAAAAGACCTGCAATTCAAGCAAACAACTTTGAGATCAAGTCGTCACTCATTCAGATGCTTCAACAATCAGTGCAATTCAGTGGGTTGTCAAGTGATGATCAAAACGCTCACATCGATGTTTTTCTTGAAACCTGTGACACCATTAAATATAATGGAGTTACAGATGATGCTATTAGATTGAGACTATTTCCATTATCTTTTAGAAACAAAGCTAAGAGTTGGCTTTCTTCTCTTCTTACAGGATCAATCACTACATGGAATGATATGGTTTAGAAATTTCTTGGTAAGTTCTTTCCACATGCAAAGTCTACGAAGATGCATAACGATATTACTAATTTTATACATATAGATAATGAATCATTATATGAAGCATGGGAAAGATTCAAAGAATTTCAAGAGATGCCCACATCACGGACTACACGTATGGATGCAGATACAAACTTTTTGTAATGGCTCTAGTACAAATCTCCATTCTATGATTGATGCAGCTGTAGGGGGAACTTTAAATAATAAAACACCAAAAGAAGCCTACAATCTATTAGAGGAGATGGCGTCCAATAGTTATCAGTGGCCTACTGAGAGACTACCAATATGAAAAGCTAGTGGAGTTTACGAAGTGGATGCTTTTGCTACAATTGCCGCATAATTTGAAGCACTCAACAAAAGACTAGATTATATGAGTGTTTCAGCCATAAAAATTCAGACTTTGATATGTGATTTTTGTGGTGGAGGACATGTTAGCATAGAATGTCAGGTAAGCAATACTTTTAAACAATCTAGTGAAAATTCTAACTTTGTTGGAAATTTTAATAGGTCACAGAATAATCCCTACTCCAACACGTACAATCCGGGATGGCACAATCATCCAAATTTTTCATGGAATAATCAGAATATGACAGGACCACTAGGATTCAAACCATTAGAAGAGACAAAATCAAATTTGGAAGATATAATCACCAAACTTGCTAACATGACTCATGATTTCATCAAAAGCACGGATGTGAGATTTCAAAACCAAGAGGCTTCAATCAGAAATTTGGATATGCAAGTGGGTTAGTTAGCAAGCATGATGTCAGGGAGACAACAGGGTTCTTTGCCGAGCAACATAGAGAAAAATCCAATTGAAAATATAAAGACTATTACCTTGAGAAGTGGTAAACAAGTGGGAGAAGAAGAGATTTTCAGAGACAAGGAAGAGATGATCAATAAACAATCGAAGGAGACAAGCAAGAGTAAACTTTTTTCAAATAATCCCAAGCCATATGTGCCGCCAATTCCATTCCCTTAGCGACTCCAATAGCACAAAATAGATAAGCAATTTTCTAAATTTCTTGATGTATTTAAAAAAATTGCACATTAACATTTCTTTTGCAGATGCCTTAGCGCAAATGCCTAATTATGCAAAAAATTTTAAGGAGATTTTGACAAACAAAAGGAAATTGGAGGATTATGAAACTGTGAAGTTAAATGAGGAGTGTTCAGCCATCCTACAAAACAAATTACCTTCGAAATTAAAAGATCTAGGGAGTTTTACTATTCCTTGCACTATTGGTGATTCTTATTTTGAAAAAGCATTATGTGATTTAGGTGCAAATATTAATCTGATGCTTTATTCTGTTTTCAAGAAATTAGGATTGGGCAAGGTAAAAGCAACCACAGTGTCACTTCAACTGGCTGATCAATCAATTAAATACCCGAGAGGTATTATGGAAGATGTTTTGGTAAAAGTTGACAAATTTATTTTTCCTGCAGATTTCATAGTTCTTGATATGGAGGAAGATTTTGAAGTACCACTTATCTGAGGTTGACCTTTTCTAGCAACAGGAAGAACTCTTATTGATGTACAACAAGGGAAGTTAATTCTTAGAGTTCAAGATGATCTTGTTTCATTTAATGTTTTTAAAGCATTAAAATATCCATCTGATGGTAATTCTTGTTTTAGAGTTGAGACAGTTGACAAGTTGGTGAATAAGGTTTTTCAGGAAAATATTTTTAAAGATTCACTTGAAGCATGTCTAATTCGACCAAGGGACAAAGATATTCAGAATAATGAGATAAAGAAGTACGCAAATTTCATGAAGGCAGTTCCACCATATTCTAGACAAAAGGCAATTAAATTTAAGGAGTTGGGCCAACACATTACAAAGCCTAAACCATCAATTGAAGAGCCTCCAATTCTTGAACTAACTGTGAACAGTAAACCTTCAAGATGGCAATAAATTCTCCTAGTGCGGGGGAATAGAAAGGGATTAATCAGCACGGCTTTTCCCACATCCATGGTGTACTTCTCTTTGTCAATCATTTTCCTTTTAAACTCAAGCAATCAAGCATGAATCTCAAGCTCTTAAAAATGAAAATTGGAATTCAACTTATGATAACCACACCAACCTTTATTACAAAAGGAGTTATGTTTAGCTTTTCTGTTTTCCTTATCTCAAATCTCTAGCTCCCCCTCTTCCCACCCCCACCACAAAAAAGAAAAAAGAAAAAAGGTTTCATTCTTTCACACCAAAGGCTAGATAAACATTGAATCTATCACAAGCTAAGAGTAAGGAGCAAACTTTTCGATCAATGCTAGAATGAAGAAAAAGAAGCCAACTTTTAGAATAATTTGCAGCACATGCCCATTCAAAATTCCAATCTAGATTCATAAAAAAACCACCCATAAATTATACATACTTTTAGAATAATTTGCATTACATGCACATTCAAACTATCAAATCCATATCCATAAAAAAACTACCCATAGCTTGTACACTCTTCCCCTCTGGCCCATAACACCCATCCATCCAATTTGATGTTCACCAAGAAAGAAGAAACAAGAGGAGTTTGCCCAATTAGAAGATGAAAAGCTATTCTGATGTTTCACCTTTATATGATGAGAAGATAGAATCAGTTAAAAATAAAAAAGCAATACATCGACATAATTGATAAGTCACTACACCAAAAAATTTTGCCCATTGAGCACATACACAGCTCAGCTGTACCATCATCTTTGTTTCCCAAACAACCTTGTATTTGAAACAAGAAGCTTACAAGGTCTCCAAGATAAATAGCAGGATGCCATTCTAAATTGAAAGACAGTTGCCCTAAAAACCGAATGTTGATCTAGTACTTACTGCAAAGTCAAAAACACAACAATAGAAGAATTCACGTACTTCCCCCGCATCCCCACCGAGCTGAAACGGGCCATGACTACCCGGACCCAGCGGTGCGACAAGGATGATTGAGGCGCCGGCAGCCTCGGCGGTCGGGCCGCAATTGAAGCGGGGAAAACATGGTGGTGGGGGGGAATCAATCGGGAGGGCGACCGGTGAGGGATCGCTAGCGGACCGAGGGGGGTCTTACCTTGGCGGAGGAAGAAGGCTTTCAAAAATTTCGATGAGAATCGGAGAGCTATTGAGGAGAAGGCTTCAACATCAACACTTTAGAAACAGAGAGTCGTCTGTGGGTGAACGATGGAGAAAGAAAAAAAGCGTAGGGTTTTATGTTTCAGATAAAAGAAAGGGAAAATGCCACCAAAAACCCTAAACTATGCACAAAGTGACAAAAATACCCCAAACTTTTTTTGCACCACCAAAAACCCCAAACTTTGCCATCCGTGACACATTTACCCCAAACTATTTTTGTGACACAAAAAACCCCGAATTTTCATTTCGTGACACATTTACCCTAAATCTTAGGGGTATTTTGGTCATTTTGCTTTTAAAAACATTTTTTCTTTTTTTTTTTTTTTTTTTTTTTTTTTTCTCTTCCCTCCGCCGGAGCCGGCGGAGGGAAGATAAAAAAAAAAAAAAAAAAGGAAAAAATAGAAAAAGATGAAAATACCTTCAATGGGGTAAATGTGTCACAGATGGCAAAGTTTGGGGTTTTTGGTGGTGCAAAAAAAAAGTTTGGGTATTTTTGTCACTTTGTACATAGTTTAAGGTTTTTGGTGATATTTTCCCTAAAAGAAATCCTATCCGACCTTATCCCACCCCCCTCAGATTTTTTATCCGGTTTATATCCCATCTATATCCGACCTTATCCCATCCTAGGCAACTACTAAACACAAGATAGGATAAAACATATCCTATCCTCGTTTTTATCCGGTCGACCAAATGCAGCCTAAATATACAATAATGGCTATCACAAAGTTTCTCTTATTCGCATGATCAAGAAACCCTTGGCTCTTCTCCACGTATCCACATCATTTCGTTTTGTCCCCGAGTATCATGGAAGACAAACTTCATTTGCAAGATGGCAATTGCAGCCTCCGAAAAGTTAACTCAAGCAGGAGATATTGTGATTTGAACACGAGCTTATTAATAAGCATGAGCAAACTAACGCCAAGCACAAGTTACATTTCCTCTCTTCCAAACAAAAGAACAATTCAAACACACACTCTCATTCTGAACTGAAGGTACTCTGCAAGTGAACAGACTTGCATTCCGGATCAGTTTATTGAGTTCTCCCTCTCCCCTCCTGATGACTGATGGCTTCATAGAGTCTAGGAAGCGGGAGAGGCAGAGAGAAACGAAAGGGAGCCACTTCAGAGGCAAGCGTAGAGGCAAACGCAATGGAAGCTACTCACGTACTCCTGATGAGCGCATTCGCCGATCCCACGGTATTGGGCGGCGCACCTTGCAGCGCAGTCCTGGGGGTTGCAGCCGGTTGAGTCCAGTTCGATGGAGCAAGTCCCCGGCTGAGCGCTTGCCCTGGGCGGCATCCACGCGACTACAAGGAAATCAGAAATGGAAAGTCAGAAAGACATGGCGAATTTTCCTAGAGGGTCAAGTTTTGCCACGGTTTTCAGCACCACTGAGGCTCGTGGTGTAATAATGAGGCTTTTCGAGCGAGTTCTCGCCATCGATTTGAACATGACGAGGCATTGGAAGCAAACTTTTTTAGTCCGGTCAACGTGCGGCCACGCTTGGATAAGGTGTACCAGGAAGATTATATGGTAGAGACTTGGCCTGTATTTAATGTGATGAACACGACCGATTACAGAAAAGTGATGAGTTTTCATTTTAGTGAGATTCGGTGACCGGACCGCACTGACATGTGCCCCTAATCTAGGCCTAGCCTAACAACTTCGTGCGACAGTGACAAGAGATATAATCCAAACGGCCAGGACGCCGGTCAAGCCATGCTATCACCACCATGTGGCATGACGGGTCACATGCACAGAACACTTTTTCGCGCAAGAAGGAGAGCTGGATTTTTATACCTGAGAGGAGAAGGACGAGGAGAAGGAAGAGAGAGGAGAGGGGAAGCTTGGTAGCCATGGCTGAACCCGAGACGGCCTTGCGGCGCTGACTTTTAGTGCGTGCCGAGGCAGGGGACGAGCTTAGAGCCTTAGAGAAGAGAGCGACACTGGGGTGGGATTTGGAATGTTGCATGCCGTGGTCGGGAGGCCGCTGCTATATAGACCCGAGAGGATCTCGTGCGGACGGGGTTCATTTATGGAGGCCGCCAGAAGAGGAGGCTCTTCAATACACCGCATAGGTAGTTGGTTTGGACTTTGTCGCCTCCATTCACTTTGAAGGAGAGAAGAAATCCTCCGTTTATCAGAAGTGAAGGGGGACGGCCAAAGTTGGTGGAATAGTTTAACCTGGCCTATTGAAATATCATATTAACAAGCACCTCCGAGATACTTGATGAGCGTTATTAATTTTGAAAAATTTGTTAGTTTGTTTTTTCTAGATTAGTTGTCTAGCAAGTCTTTATGGGCAGTACGTATGTCCATCATTTTATACTTTGAATATTTAATATTCATATTGAAGTTTAAGCTTAGTTGCTTCGAAAAGCTTTATATCTCCTACAATAAGAATTAATTAACAATGTAAGATAGCAATTTCACTAACTATGTTTGTATGAATTGGATTAAGAAATGCTCGAGTTACATACATGTAATGTATCTATTTTCTTTAAACCTCATTTTTAGGTTTCATTTCATATGTGATTCGGTTCTCATAAATAATTATAAATGTATGTAATAATTTAGACAGGATGTTATTCATACATTCTATATTCTATTCCCCTTGCTTAAAATAAAAATTATTGGTTAAGAAAATCTACTAAAAGGGGAAAAAAGAAAAACAAATGAAAAGAAAACACATGGGAATCCCTCTTTCTTTGTTGCTCGGGTAACCACTAAAACAGTAATTTTCTAAGCAAAATCCTTAATTGGGCATGGACGCGGATTCACTGTCTCATTCAATGACCTGATCTGTCATCTTGCTCACGAGATTGTACCGTTTGATCGTATTTTCATGGTTGATCAGCTCCTCGATAGGGACGAGGTGGAGCTTGACACAATCGTGTTGAGCTTTGCTTCGCCACATGAGCGACAAGATCGATTTCGAGAGCTTTTGAGAGAAAGATGTCCCCGACGGCAGCGGCGGTACTATGATGGTGCTCATGGCGATCATCGTAAGCAGTGATGGTCAAAGGTGCACCATTAATAATATATAACTTCCTCTCATTTTTTTTTTTCTGGTTTTTTTAACTAATATTAAAAGTATCCAACCAAAAAGCTAGTATTAAAAGTGAATATTTTATTAGAAAGATATTAACTTATAGTCATTTTACTTTGGTACCTTGTGAAATTTTGTAAAACCGCCATCAATTATTTCAAAAGATGTTATTACGTGAAGGCGTAATTTAATATTTAATATTCTATCACAAATTCCTTGGCAAAATCTTATGTTTTACGTTTTATATGCATATGAGAATAATCAAATGTAGATTAATTCACCCTTTTAGCGGTTTTGAAACCTCATTGAAGATTTATTAAAATGTTCAAGAGAATTACCATTTTAGGCAAGCACCGACACGACACAAAGGGTCCATTCGTTTCACGGAAAATGAGCCATTTTCGGAAAATATTTTTCCGAAGTAATTTTCCAAGAAAATAACAATATTTTCTGGTGTTTGACTAAAATCTGAAAATATTTCGGAAAATATTTTCCGTTCATCAGATTGGCGAGCGCAAACATCAAGCTCGAGGCTCGCCAGATTGATGAGCGCGAGTTTGAAATCAACGAGCTTGAGGTACTAGCTAAGAAATAAGAAGATGGGAAACAAAGAAAAGAAAAAAAGAAAAAAAAAAAGGAAATAAAAATTAAAAAAATTAAAAAAATAATTCAAATAAAAAAAAAAAAAGAAGAAGAAATGAGATGAAGAAGTAAGGATTTGTAGGTATGTGAGATAAGAAAGATCAAGTGAGAGAAAATATTTTCCACTTTTTAAAAGTGGAAAATATTTTCCCTATTTAAAAAACTTTTTTTCCCTTGATGGAAAACATTTTCCTAAGGAATTCATTTTTCGTGAAACGAACATCGAAAAATCTAAAAACGTTTTTCCGAAAATTATTTTTCGTGAAACGAACAGAGCCAAAGCTACATTTTATTTTATTTTTTTACTTTATTACGAGTATGGGGCGAATATTCCACCATTAATTCTTCTTTTCCTCTGTGCACGGCCCATAAATACGTGCAGAACTCTGTAAAAAGCACAACACCCTGTGATATCCCAAATTGTGGGCGTTGCGTTATTTCGAATCATCAATTGCTTCTCTGGGGGAAACTTTGTACCTAGTTCTAACTTTTATTACGTAGGCCCTTCAGGCCCTGTTTGGTAACGTGCCAAACAAATGGATCGGTCCCGATTTTTTATTTAAGAATCAATTTGGGACGATAATCGCGTTTGGTAAAATTTTTGTTCTTAGGAACAAATTTGTTTTCGGAATCAGTTTGGGATAAGATTTGAGAATAAAAAAAAAATTAATTCTGCATCCGAGAATAAAAAAAAAAGAATCAACACAATAAAATTCTTATACTAATAATTATTATACCATAATAATAATATAATAGTAATTTTATTAGTATACTAATAATATAATATATTAGTATACTAATTATTAGTATATATAATATTACTATAATAATATATAGTAATTATTACTATAATATAATTATTATATACTAATATAATTAGTATATTAGTGTAATTATTAATATAAGTATACTATTATATAATTATATTATATTATAATTAGTATATTATTAATAATATTACTAATTATTAATATAATATAATAATATAAACTATTATTAATAGTAATTATTAATATTATAATAATAGTTAATAATTAATATACTAATTATTATAATATTATTATAGTATACTAATAATAATATAATATATTAATATACCAATTATTAGTATAGTAATAGTATATAGTAATATAGTATACCATTACTAATAAGTATATTATATGAATTATAATAAGTATGTTAAAGTATATTACTAATAAGTAATAACATTAATAGTATAATTAATAGGAGAAAAAGAATAGGAGAAAAAGGAAAAAAAGAAAAGGAAAAAAGGAAAAAGGAAAGGAAAAAAGGAAAAAGAAAAAAAGTAAAGAAAAGAAAGTAAAAAAGTAAAAAAATTATTTAAAAATTAAAAGAAATTAATTTGAAACAGAATCAATGAACATGTTATCAAACGCAATTCTATTCCAGAATCAGAAATTTTGGACAGTTACCAAACGTGTTCTTTTACTTAGAATCAATTCTCGGGAACATAATAAAAAATAATCATTTCTTGTCAGAATCAATTCCCGGGAACAAAATCGTTACCAAACGTGCCCTCAAAATCTTTAGAAAAAAAATTTACTTGAATTACGAGAGATTATCATAATAGAATATGATTTTATATATCGACATTTACTTATTTTATAAAAATTTCAGGATTTTTCAATTAAATGAAAATCAAAGAAAAATTCCACAAAATATAGAAATAAGAAAAAGTAAAAACCACACTGAATAATTGTATATTCAGTTTCATGAATTTTCTCTAGACCTAAAATTTGGGATTGTTTAGGATATTAAACCTTAAAAAGGGGTTTTTATGTAACCTGTATTACAATGCTCTTCCTTTTTAGTTATTAAAAGGAAAGCCTTTGAAATGTGATCATTATTTGGAATAAACTGATTAAAGATATATGACGAACTCATACAATCGAGATCTGTTGAAAGAGTAATCTCTAGATTCAAATCTAACAAAATATGTTCTTTTTTAAAACGGGCACTTCTTTCAAAGGTTTTAACGAGAAGTGCCCCTAGATATTTGTTAAGAACTCATTAAAGTAAGTTTGTAATTTCTCACCAACTATTTTTTTAATCAAAATTAAAAAATAAAAATAAAAACATTCC
Organism: Eucalyptus erythrocorys; assembly: GCA_014182555.1. Lineage (NCBI taxonomy): Eukaryota > Viridiplantae > Streptophyta > Magnoliopsida > Myrtales > Myrtaceae > Eucalyptus > Eucalyptus erythrocorys. The sequence continues at coordinate 22,923,274 of CM024607.1, read as the reverse complement.
GAATTTGCTTAACAAGTAGTGCTTTGGATTTTTTTTCCTTTTAGCCTCCATTTATTTCGCAAAAAATGAATGATTTAAAAAGTAATTTATAGTAGATGATTATTTGTATCGTTTGAAATAATCAATTAATAAAATAATATTGTTGTTATTGATAGTACTTTATATTTAACTATTTGCATGGATGATAAAAACACTTTCCCATTATTCATTTTTGCAAATGATTTAAATAATAATTTTTTAAAAATATTTTTCAAGTTATTCATTTTGTGGAAAAAAAAAAAAAGGTTAATATCACGAAAAATCTCAAAATGTTATACTTATGACAAATTTATCCTAAATTAATTTTTCTACTATAAAAAATTTATAAGCGATAAGTTTGTGACAAATTTACTCTTCATTAGGTTTTATTAAAATTGATGACTTTAATAATATGTAACAGTTGATGAATGTACCACCGATCGTGGTGGCTCCGCTAGATAAGGCTCCATCGATCCTTCCCCTAGAGGTGAGGAGTTAAAAACCCAATAGAGGCGCTTGGTGTCTTAAGCGTGACGTCGGAGTGGTGGGTCCTTCGCTTGCGTCACATGGGGTTTACGTCGCCGCTACCGGCTACGGCGGTTCCTCCAATCCCAAAAAAAAAAAAAAGTTGATGAATATATTAATTTGAGATTTTATAATCAATTTATCACTTATGTAGGTTTATGGTTTTTGGTGATATTGTCCAATTTAATAAAAATTAGCAGTGGACAAATCTATCATAAATATATCAGTATGAGTTTTCTATGGTAAAAAAATTATGTGCTAATATGGAGTTTGTGGTGGCCAAAATTTGGGATAAATTTGTTATGTATCTATCAAATTGAGATTTTTTTTTATATTAATCTAAAAAAAAAACTCACTCTGGATTAGCATTTATTGAATATGGGTTACCCCGACCTGTCTGTACTATGGGATGAAGTCTTGTCATGGGCTCTACAGGAAAGGACAAGCCCAAAAACAACCTTGTCGGCCAATAAAACTGAAGCTCATGAGAAGACCCGGACAGCGTTGCTGTCCACTCCGAAGCGTTTCTCCTGCTAATCAATGCTCAAATGAAACGCTTAACCTTTCACCAAGGCGCAAGATCAGATCTCGCCTCGTCGGCGAAAACAGGTTTGTCACTGACTATGAAAAGGCGCAAAATCAGATCTCGCTTCGTCGGCGACCTCCAATCTCCTCGACTCTAAGGTAGGGGTGAGGAAAAGAAACTGCTCAAAACAGTCATATTAGCCGATTTCTAGGTACCTGTCTAGTTCCTAGTTCATTTGGTGAATTTCGGTCCAATTTCTAGTTTTAGGTATGGAACTGCTCCCTCGAGCCATCCGGATAAGACTATTTTTATTTTTTTTATTTCTTAAAAAGCTATAAAAAAATCCTAATTCATTTCTTTTTACACTTCACTCATGCATGTAGACAAGAACCGGTTGCACGAATCCCATTTCACTAAAATATGTGAATAAGGTGACAATAACATATCAAAACACAACAATTATTGCTCATTTCAACCAAATTTTGCCACAAATTGGACAAATCTCCATGGAACCTACAATATTACATGTATCTTACTAAATGTAGAAACGCCTTGATTATCAAGAGCATCTTTAATTTTGTCTTGAACATTAACAACAAATAAAATTTTTTAAGAAAAAAAAGATGAACATTCCACCCATTCTATTGGCCCATTTGGTCGAATGGAGTTTCCCAAGATCTTCGAATGCGTGGCCAAACTTAGAGTGGATTTCTCTCTCTTTATTCGATAATTTTCAGCCGGTCCCATAGAAGCCTAAGCCTTCGGTAAGGCCCGATCGTCTTGTTATTTCTTCTATTTTGGTAGATACTTTGGTAAATAACCTCGTATTCTTCGATCAGAGATTATGTTGTTTTCACCCCTCAGCCAAGAAGAGCAGGCCGGTAAAAGTAGACCTATCAGAGTTTTTCGGATGAATCCGTTTTTGTACCTATTGTTATTGATACCACTCTTTCTAAATCGGATGTGAGCCTCTATTCTACATAAAAAATCGTAACTGGTTTTTCTTCATTGAGGTCTTGGTAAACTGAATTCAATATCAAAGAGACACTCGATTACCTCTTGGAGATTGACTCCTATTGGCAAGCTCACATCTACAGTAGTATTGCGATATACTTGAAACAAAATTACTAGTTCCTCGATTATCTTTTCTTTAACAGCATTTATTGCTAGCTCAGTGACCTTTCAATCCATATTTGGAAGATTTAATTCTTTTGAACTTAATCAGTCGGTTCAGTTTTAGGGGACATTGGTCTGAGTATGAACCAACTATTCAGGAATCGATCACCCCTATTGTAAGGTCTCATCTTATATACTGGCGAACGACAAAACCCGTAAATTGAGAGGGATTTTCTCGACCTAATTTTTTGTGTGGATATAGATATCCAATATGTCAAGGAAAATGGATTTCAGTGCCAGTTGCTCGCAAAATTTACTAATATAACTATGGTTAACTTCAGATATATATATATATATATATATATATATATTTTGGTCAAAGTTAACTTCGGATATTCAAAGACAAAGAAACCTTGCATGAGGCATAAAATTAAATCTTTGAATCATTGAGTGTAGTTCCCGATTTGCATCCTGTCAAGTGTTGAGGTAGAATAATAAATTTATTTGTTTCACTGAAAATGAAAGATTGAAAAATAACTTTCTTAAAACAATCGTTTATATCACTGGAAATAATTATTCAATGGAAAATATTTTATTATCGAAAACAATTCATATGTAAACATTTTCACGAACAATGAAAGCATTTTTTTATTTATCTATTTCTATAAGCGATAGAAGTGATTATTTTTAGAAAAATATTTTCTAAATTATTCGTACTATGCGACGTTGAAGTCGGCAAGTCAGGTACGAGATTCCAAATGGGAAAATGTCACAAATGGTACATAAACTTTCATCTAATGTTCAATTTCATCCACAAGCTTTTGATTTACTCAATCTGGTTCCTGAACTTTCATCTAATATTCAATTTCATATCCCCAAGTTTTCAATTTGCTCAATTTGGACCCCGAACTTTCATCTAATGTTCTATCTAGTCTCTAACTATTTGAAAATCGACAAATTTCCCCTTTTTCAATACCAAGCTGTTTTTTTTATAAATAAATAAAAACCAAACTAGTTTTTTTTTGTCAAAAAAATACCACATTTATGCAAAATAATAAAAGTCAATATTTCTTTCCTTTCTCCATATTAAAAATAAATGGAAAAAGGAACGGTAATAATAAACAAAAGTGAATCTTGCATTCTGGATTTTTTTTTTTATATATGCAAATTACTTGAATAATGTACTTAGAAAATGCACATACATAACAAAAAATGTCAGAAATTTTAGCAAGGCTTTTGCCCCACGTCAATATACTCACTTATCGTTCTTTCATACTCCGCACACTCTACGCAGGCTTTTAAGACAGATGAGATGTAAGTAATTCATCGGATTACACATCAAATTAAAGGGGAGAATTGTCGGGCAATACATTTCAATACTAACAAAAGAACATCAATTATTCTTTTAAGTGAAGGGTTCGTATGTCCCCAAGTCCCACTTTAGATGGGCGAGGCCTCGTTGAAAGATTCAATACTAAAAGATTCAGCCCCCGAATGAACATTCATTTATACTGTCCTCGGAATACTTCTTTTGGGGCTTCGCTTGTGCTTTGGTTCATTACAGCATAGCGCCATGCTGCCACTGTCGCCATCGCACGCCGCTGCGATGGATTGCTCATCGGAAGCCGCGCCAGTCTCTCTCTCTCTCTCTCTCTCTCTCTACTGTAAAGAAGGCTAGAGGGAGGGGGCGGCCAATCCACCGGGTGTAATGGCCGCCCCAGCAGCCTCTGGAAGCCTCAGATACGTACACTGTCGACGCAGAGTTTGACAGGGTTGCTGGCCAGTCACATTTGTTGCGGGCGGTTCCTACTCGTCCTTGACTGATAAATGCTTTAGGTTGTATCGATCAATCACAAAAGACAAATAATGTGACTCATTTACTCTCTCTCTCTCTCTCTCTCGCGCGCGCGCGCATTAGCCTGCTCGCTGAATTATTCGTTGCTTTGAATGTTAGCTCAGTCTCAGAATCTTCATCATTGCTTGAGCATTGATGGTCCGGATGATAGCTCGAAAGGGGTCTCCTCTTGGGTCCGCGTTGGATCTTCTTTCCCAACTCTCGTTCACTTGTACTTGCCTCGATGATACATTTGTTCACTCCTCACTCTAGTAACGCAGGTAAGTTCTTATCGACATCCGACTGCCAATGGGGGAGGCTACAGACTGAACTAAAACTTACGCTCTTATTATCATGTATAATGATTAGCTACTACTTTAAATGAATTCTTATCAGTGTTATAGGGTAAATTTGGAACCCTTAGCTGAGTCTATTGACTAAGTAACCTAAGCTAAAAATGTGGAGCGAGAACTAATAACCCGACTCGCTTAATTGATAATCGCTAACTGTATTCTTGACAGCCTTTACAGGATGGAAACATTATTCTTAATTATATGAGAATTTTTATGAAAGCATTTCATCTGCTTCTCTTCGATGGAAGTTTTATATTCTCAGGATGTATCCTAATTTTTTGCCTAACTCCTTTTCTGATGATTGATTCGACCTCTAATTCGAAAAGATTGATTATATTTCATCTTTTCAACAAATTTATTACAGAGTATAACAGTCCTGTTATTCCGATAAAGAGAAGAAGTATATTTTCATGAAATTTCCTAACAAACAATTGCAACGAAATCTTTTTAATTTGTTACTTTACTATGTTCAATTCTATATATTTCTTTATCCAGAGAACATTAAATGTACAAAAATGGCTATCATAGGGTTTCTCTTATTCGCATGATCAAGAATCCCTTGGCTCTTCTCCACATATACACATCGTTTCGTTTTGTCCCTGAGTACCATGGAAGACAAACTCCATTTGCAAGATGGCAATTGCAGCCTCCGAAAAGTTAAATCAAGCAGGAGATATTGTGATTTGAACACGAGCTTATTAATAAGCCTGAGCAAACTAACGCCAAGCACAAGTTACATTTCCTCTCTTCCAAACAAAACAACAATTCAAACACACACTCTCATTCTGAACTGAAGGTACTCTGCAAGTGAACAGACTTGCATTCCAAATCAGTTTATTGAGTTCTCCCTCTCCTCTCCTGATGACTGATGGCTTCGTAGAGTCTAGGAAGCGGGAGAGGCAGAGAGAAACGGAAGGGAGCCACTTCAGAGGCAAGTGTAGAGGCAAACGCAGTGGAAGCTACTCACGTACTCCTGATGAGCGCATTCGCCGACCCCACGGTATTGGGCGGCGCACCTTGCAACGCAGTCCTGGGGGTTGCAGCCGGCCGAGTCCAGTTCGATGGAGCAAGTCCTCGGATTAGCACTTGCCTTGGGCGGCATCCACGCGACTACAAGGAAATCAGAAATGGAAAGTCAGAAAGACATGGCGAATTTTCCTAGAGGGTCAAGTTTTGCCACGATTTTCAGCACCACTGAGGCTCGTGGTGTAATAATAATAAGGCTTTTCAAGCGAGTTCTCGCCATCGATTTGAACATGACGAGGCATTGGAAGCAGACTTTTTAAGTCCGGTCAACGTGCGGCCACGCTTGGATTAGGTGTACCAGGAAGATTACATGGGAGGCTTGGTCTGTATTTAATGTGATGAACATGACTAATTACAGAACATGAGTGATAAGTTTTGTTTTTAGTGAGACTCGGTGTTCGGACCGACATGTGTTCTGATCTAAGCCTAGACTAATAACTTTACGTGATAGTGACACATGATGTAATATGACTGATTAAGATGCTGGTCAAGCTGTATTATCACTGTCACGTGTTATCACCGTTATGTGCACAGAACACTTTTTCGCGCAAGAAGGAGAGCTGGTTTTTATACCTGAGAGGAGAAGGACGAGGAGAAGGAAGAGAGAGGAGAGGGGAAGCTTGGTAGCCATGGCTGAACCCGAGACGGCCTCGCGGCGCTGACTTTTAGTGCGTGCCGAGGCAGGGGACGAGCTTAGAGCCTTAGAGAAGAGAGCGATGGAAGGGTGGGATTTGGAACGTTGCACGTCGTGGTCGGGAGGCCGCTGCTATATAGACACGAGAGGATCTCGTGCGGACGGGGTTCATTTATGGAGGCCACCAGAAGAGGAGGCTCTTCAATTCACTGGGTCGGTGGTTGGTTTGGACTTGTCGCCTCCATTCAATTTGACGGAGAGAAGAAATCCTCCGTCCATAAGTAGTGAAGGGGACGGCCAAAGTTGGTGGGATAATTTAACCATGGCCTATTGAAATATCATGTTAATAAGCACCTCCGAGATACTTGATGAGCGTGATTGATTTGGGAAAATTTGTTAATTTTTTTTCTAGATCAGTTGTCTAACAATTCTTTATGGGCACTTTACCAAAAAAAAAAAATTCTTTATGGGCAGTCCATATGTTCATCCCTTTATACTTTGAATGTTGAAGTTTAAGTTTAGTTGCTTTGAAAAGCCTCATGTCTCATACAATAAGAATTAATTAATAATGTAAGATAGCAATTTCACTAGCTATGTTTGTACAAATTGAATTAAGAAATAATCCAGTTACATACATATAACATATCTATTATCTTTGAACCTCATTTTTAGGTATTTTATTTCGTATGACGATGGTGGTCATCGCGATCATCGCAAGCGGTGATGGTCAAAGGTGCACCATTAATAATAAATAACTTTCTCTCTCTCTTTTTTTTTTTTTTTTTTTTGGTTTTTTTAACTAGTATTAAAAGTATCCGACCAAAAATCTAGTATTAAAAGTGAAAATATTTTATTGGAAAGATATAAACTTATAATCATTTTGCTTTGGTGCCTCATGAAATTTTATAAAACCGCCATAAATTATTTCAAAAGATTAAGTTATTAAATGATCGCGTAATTTAATATTTAATATTTTATCACAAATTCCTTGGCAAAAGCTTATCTTTTACGTTTTATATGTATATGAGAATAATCAAATGTAGATTAATTCACCCTTTTAGCAGTTTCGAAATCTCATTGAAGATTTATTAAAATGTTCACGAGAATTACCATTTTAGGCAAGCACCGACACGACACAAAGCTACATTTTTTTTCTCTTTTTTACTTTATTACGAGTATGCGGTCAATATTCCACCATTAATTCTTCTTTTCCTCTGTGCATGGCCCATAAATTCGTGCAGAACTCTGTGGGAGGCACAGCACCATGTCGCATCCCAAATTGTGGGTATTGCGTCGTTTCAGATCATCAATTGCTTGTCTGGGGAAACTTTGCACCTAGTTCTAGCTTTTCCTAGGTAGGCCCTTCAAAATCTTTTTAAAAAAAATTATCAATTAAATACACATCAAACAAAAAATTCCACAAAACCATCGGCCACGGTGACTACGCTGGCAAAGTCTTCCCCATCGTAGGGGAGACCCACTGACCTATTCTCAAAGGGCGAGGATTCGACTCGCCGCGGAGGTACTTGGCGTCTTACCCATTCTACGGGGGTGGTGAGTCCTCCGGTGGGGCCCCAGGATTTACTTCTCATTACCCCGGGCCTACCGAGGCTATCCGTGTTGGTATGGTATGCGAGTTCCTTAGGTCTTCCTTGGGTCATAAAAAAAAAATTCCACAAAATATAGAAAAAAACAAAAAGTAAAAACCACTCCGAAACAATTGCATATTTAGTTTCTCGAGTTTTCTCTAGACCTAAAATTTTGGATTTTTTAGGATATTAAATCTTAAAAAGGATTTTTATATAACCTATATTAAAACACTCTTCCTTTTAAATTATTAAAAGGAAAACCTTTGAAATGTGATCATTATTTGGAATAATAAACTGATTAAAGATATATGACGAACTCATACAATCAAGATTCGTTGAAAAAATAATCTCTAGATTCAAATCTAACAAAATATGTTTTTTTTTTTTTTTTAAAACGGGCACTTCTTTCAAATGTTTTAATGAGAAGTGCCCCTAGATATTTGTTAAGAACTCATATGAAGTGAGTTTGTAATTTCTCAAAAACTATTTTCTTTAATCAAAATTAAAAAAATGAAAACATTCCGCATTTGCTTAACAAGTAGTGCTTTGGATTTTTTTTTTCTTTTAGTCTTCATTTATTTCGCAGAAAATGAATGATTAAAAAATAGTTTCTAATAGATGATTATTTGTATCGCTAGAAAGAAGAAGTAAATAAAAAAATGTTGTCGTCATTGATAGTATTTTATATTTAACTATTTTTTGCGGATGATAAAAACACCTTCCATTTATTCATTTTTGCAAACAATTCGAATGATAATTTTTGAAAAATATTTTTCGAGTTATTCATTTTATGCAAAAAAAATGATAATATCACAAAATATCTCAAATTGATATATGTATAACAAATTTATCATAAACTAACTTTTTTACTATCGAAAATCCATAATTCATTAGCTTTCATTAAAATCGATGACTTTAATAATACGGATTGCATTAGTTAGAGATTTTATAGTCCGTTTGTCACATATGTAGGTTTATGGTTTTTGGTGACATTGTCTAATTTAATAGAAATTAGTGGAGGACAAATCTGTCATAAATATATCAATATAAGTTTTTTTGTAATAAATAATTTATGTGCTAGTATAGAATTTGTGATGGCCAAAATTAGGATAAATTTATTATGTATATATCAAATTGAGATTTTTTCCAACCCATAAATTCGTACAGAACTCTGTGGCAAGCGCAACACCTTGTCACATCCCAAATTGTGGGCATTGCGTCGTTTCAAATCATCAATCGCTTGTCTTGGGGGAAACTTTGTACCTAGTTCTAACTTTTACTAGGTAAGCCCTTCAAAATCCTAACGAAAAAAGAAAATTACATGAATTCCGAGAGATTATTATAAATAGAAGAGAAAAAACCACCAAAAATTCCAAACTTTGCCCCAAGTGACACATTTACCCCAAATTTTTTTTTGTGCCGTGAAAAACCCCAAACTTTTCAAACCGTGACATATTTACCCCATAAGGGCATTTTTGTCTTTTTAGTTTCTGTTTTTTCTTTTTTTTTTTTTTTTTTTTTTTTTTTCTTCTTCTTCCCTCCGCCGGCCATGCCGGCGCCGGCGTGGGGCGAGGGGTGCCCTCGCCGGCATCGGCGAGGGCACCCCTCGCTCGACGCAGCGAGGGCCGCCCTCGCCTTCGTCGGGCGAGGGCGGCCTCGCCCGGTCGGCGAGGGGAGGCCCTCGCCGGCCGCGAGGGCTTCCCTCGCCGGATCCGGCGTCGGGTGGCCCTCGCCGACGCCGGCGAGGGCCACCCTCGCCCCATGCCGGCGAGGGCGACCCTCGCCGGCGCCGGCTTCCCTTCGCCGGCTCCGCCATGGCCGGCGGAGGGAGGAAGAAGAAGAAAAAAAGAAAAAAAAGAAAAAATTTTTAAAAAATGAAAAGACCAAAATGCCCTCCAATTTTGGGGTAAATGTGTCACATTTGGAAAGTTCGGGGTTTTGGTGTCGCAAAAAAAAAGTTTGGGATAAATGTGTCACGATTTGGAAAGTTTGGGGTTTTTCACGACATAAAAAAGTTTGGGGTAAATGTGTCACTCAAGGCAAAGTTTGTGGTTTTTGGTGGTTTTTTCCCTAAATAGAATATAATTCTATAGCAAAAAGTAAAGGGTTTTTATGTAACCTATATTATAACACTCTTCCTTTTTAATTATTAAAAGGAAAACCTTTGAAATGTGATCATTATTTGGAATAAACTGATTAAAGATATATGATTAACTCATACAATCAAGACTTGTTGGAAGAGTAATATCTAGATTCAAATCTAACAAAATATGTTCTTTTTTAAAACGGCCACTTCTTTCAAAGGTTTTAATGAGAAGTGCCCCTAGATATTTGTTAAGAACTCATTCAAAGTAAGTTTGTAAGTTCTCACTAACTATTTTCTTTAATAAAAAAATAAATGAAAACATTCCGCATTTGCTTAACAAGTAGTGCTTTGGATTTTTTTCTTTTAGCCTTTATTTATTTCGGAGAAAATGAATAATTAAAAAAGTAATTTCTATTAGATGATTATTTGCATCGCTTGAAATAATCAGTTAATAAAAAATCTGTTGTCATTGATTGTATTTTATATTTAATTATTTTCGTGGATGATAAAAACATTTTGCATTTATTCATTTTTGCAAACGATTCAAACTAGAATTTTTGAAAAATACTTTTCAAGTTATTCATTTTGTGGAAAAAATGATAATATCACGAAAAATATCAAACTAATGTATTTATGACAAATTCATTATAAATTAATATTTTTACTATAAAAAATCTATAATTGATAAATTCATGACAAATTTATCATTAATTAGTTTTCATTAAAATCGATAACTTTAATAATACGTGACAGTTGATAACTATATTAGTTTGAGATTTTATCGTCCGTTTGTCACATGTTTAGATTTATGGTTTTTGGTCACATTGTCCAATTTTATAGAAATTAGTGGAGGACAAATCTGTCATAAATATATCAATATGAGTTTTTTGTGGAAAAAATTATGTGCTAGTACGAAGTTTGTGATGGCCAAAATTCAAGATAAATTTGTTATGTGTATATCAAATGGATATTTTTTACGATATTAATCTTAAGAAAAGAAAAACATACCCTTGATTAGCATTTATTGAATATGGGTTACCCCGACTTGTCTGTACCATGGGGGATGAAGTCTTGTCATGGCCTGTACAGGAAGGGACGAGTTCTGAATCAGCCTTGCCGGCCAATAAAACGCTTAACCTTTCACCTAGATTTGCTATTGCTCACCTAACATGTGGGGCGCACATGATTGCCCATAATTTTACGTTCTAGAAATTATTTTTTATTCCGAAACAATTCGGAATAGAAATCCGTTTGGTAAAATTATTTCACTTTTCTATTTAAAATAGATTCTTGTTAGAAATAGATCCGGACAAGAAATCGAAATAGAAAATATGTATTTTTCTATTTCTGGAATAGAAATGAGAAATAAAAAAAATTTTCATCGTTCATCGTTGTTGTCACCGTCACCAGTCGCCTTTGGTTGCCAACCACCGGTTGCGCCGCCGTTGCCGCCGACTGTTGATCGCTGGCCGCCGTCGCCGTCGCCGCCGTTGGTCGCCGGACGCCACCGCCGTCGGTCGCCGGACGCCACCACCGCCGGCGCCGGTCACCAGACGCCGTTGTCGCCGATTGCCCATCGTCGGACACTACCGTCGACCGCCGGTCGCCGGACGCCGCCGCCGCCGGTCGCCGTCCGAAAGAAAGAAATTTTGTGTTGTTATCAAACGAATTTCTATTTTTAAAATAGAAATTTTGTGTCATTATCAAACGATTATTTTTGCTTAAAAACTCATCTAGAACTAGAAATAGAAAAATCTATTTTTGTTCCGGAAACTATTTCTGGAATAGAAATGATTTCATGATCGCCCTTGGTCGCGAAGACGGGTTTGTCACTGACTATGAAAAGGCGCAAGATCTGATCTCGCTTTGTCGGTGACCTCCAATCTCCCCAGCTCGAAGGTAGGTGAGGAAAAGAAATAGCTCGAATCGGATCATGTTAGTTGATTCCTGGGTACGTGTCTAGTTCCATATTTTTTTGATGAATTTCGGTGCGATTTCTAGTTTTAGGTATGTAGCCGCTCCCTCGAAACATTTGGATAAGACTATTTTTTTTTCCTTAAAAAGCCATAAAAAATCCTAATACATCTCTCATTTTACACTTCACTCATGCATGTAGACAAGAACTAGTCGCCTGAATCCCATTTCACTCAAATATGTGAGTAAGATGACAAGAACATATCAAAACACAACAATTATTGCTCATTTCCACCAAATTTTGCCATAAATTGGACAAATCTCTGTGAAACCTACAATATTACATGTACCTTACTAATTGTGAAAACGCCTTGATTATCAAGAGAATCTTTAATTTTGTCTTGAACATTAACGACAAATCAAATTAAAAAAAAAAAAAAGAATATGCCACCCATTCCATTGGCCCATTGGGAACTAGATTGAACTAAATCGGTCGGTCGGTTCGGTTTTAGGGGACATGGGTCTAAGTAAGAACCAACTGTTCACGAATCAATCACCCCTATTGTAAGGTCTCATCTCATGTCCTGGCGAACGACGAAACCCATAAATTGAGAGGGATTTTCCTGACCTAATATTTTGTGTGGATATAGATATCCAATATGTCAAGGAAAATGGATTTTAGTGCCAATTGCTCGTGAAATTTACTGATATAACTATGGTTAACTTCAGAATTCCAAAGAAAAGGAAACCTTGCACGAGGCATAAAATTAAATCTTTGAATCATTGAGTGTAGTTCCCGATTCGCATATTGTCAGGTATTTAGGTAGAATAAATGATTCATTTGTTTCGCTGAAAACGAAAGATTAAAAAATAATTTCCTCAAAACAATCATTTATATTGCTACAAATAATTATTCGATGGAAAATGTTTCGTTATCGAAAACAATTCATATGTAAATATTTTCACAAACAATGAAATCATTTGTTTTCATTTATCCATTTTTATAGATAATAAAAAGCGATTATTTAAAAAAATATTTTTAAAATTGTTCGTCGGTAGCCGGGCGACGTTGAAGTCGGCAGGTCAGGTACAAGATTCCAAATCCATAAAAGTCTGCTCCGGACCCGCTCGATGGTGCAGTTTGCTCCGGCCCGAAACGCAAATGCCTTCACATGGGCCAAAATACGGTAGGCCTAGGCCCGACGTGTCGGTTCCGGGTCGAAAAGGTTCGACCCGAATTTGGTCCGACCCGCCCGCGAACGCCCCCGCCTCCGTGCTCGGCGCAATGGCTCTGCTTATGAAAGCTTATGAAGGGGGGGAATTAACGAGACTGGTAGGTGCTCGAGCGGTTCAACTCTCGGGTAGCCGATCATCGCGGTTTCGCATCCCGGAGGAATCCGCACGGCACGGAACGGAATCGATTCTTCCGGTCTCGGATCGAATCGGGCGCGTTTTCGACGTCGGAGAGGTGATTTCTGCGACTCCCCTGCATTTCCGTTCCGAACGACGGCTCTGTACTTCGACGGTGTGAGGATTTCAGCTCGGGGTGGGTATGGGCGACGGTGATTGCTGCTGTGGGGGGGGCGCATTTCGTTTAGGGCTTTCGTCTGATCAGTCATTAGTAGGAACTCGTGCTTTGCCCGCAGTGAAAACCGCTGATCGTCCGACCTTTTGTAGTCGTTGTTTGGTGAAAGATCTTGTCGATAGTCATAGGTTCTTCGAATTTTGGGCCGGAAACGTTTTTTTTCATGTTAACGATAACAATTCCTTCAATGATGAGAGTTCTGGTCTTGCGTGGGTCGGGATGGACATGAGTCGAAATTGTCGATGTTAACGGAGTCGAATCTTCTCGGCAGGAATGCGGGCATGAAGGAGAGGAATACTACCTCCCTGCTCAATCGAATCTTGGTGAATTGTTCTTCCCAGGTTGGTTCTTGACTATACCTTTTGTATAAGGGTTGCCTTTGGTTTGGTTTCGCCGGTTTCGCACCCTTGCGAGACCTTTCCCTGCATTTGCTTTCAGCTTCTTCTCAGTATATGTGTTTTCCTTGGCTATACCTAGAGTAAGTGACACGATATTTTTTTATTCCTCACAAATTTATTTGTAATGATTGATAAAATGAAGAAGCTGCGCTAGTGCCTACTCCTTGAATGTAGAGTAATCAGCTTCGGTGTAACGTGAGGGTGCAAAACTTTCAAAGTCAGGCTATTTGGTACTCCGTCCATAGATTCAGATCTTGGGGCAATGTCCATATTTTCTTCTACTTGGCTTTTTAATACGGAAAGGATGAGTTATGTATTAGGAAGTACTATTGAATTTTGTAAGCAACTCGTTCGTGGAAGCTTGATGAGACTTCACATTTGGACAAGTTTTGCTTATGTTCATAAGAAAGTCTGTTAAGCAAAAATCAGATAGAGCTTATGGTATAATTAGAAAGATGACTCCATGTTCACTCTTTCCCCTGAGGGGCCTTGACGTTAATTGATGGAGAGGCTTAAGCTTGCTGGCATGGCAGATGTATGATTGGATATGGTGTTCCTCTTGGTCTTGTGAAGAGTAGTATGGTTTTACAATTTCTTCTTGCATCCTGAACATTTTGAAGGAATTTATATCATCTTGGTTTATTCTGGGTGTGCGTTTTTTCTCTGTCCTTTTCGGGGTCAGTAGTCTGGCTGGGGGAAAAGAGGGTTCCATAGGGCTTCTGCTTTGTTAGTACTTAATATGACATGACGTGCCGTATTTACAGGCAAAACTGTATGGGAGCTGCGTTGCAGCAAAGGTTCCAGAGGTTGAACGTGATATGTGTTTGAAGGAATTTCTTGCACTCAAGAGTTGCATGCAGAGAACGGTATGATAATTTGGAATATTTCATATCTTGGGCATTTGATCTCGTCTAGTATGATTTCCTTTAAGAAAAACACTCGTTTCTCATGTCTCTTCCTCGTTGTGATAGCTCCAACGAAAGGGTTGACTACATACTCCTGTCAATCTATCTGTCGAGGTAACATGTGAGTATACTGCAATTGTTGTTTGTGGAATCCTGATTAGCAGCTTGAAGCATCCTTTTTAAAAGGTAATTTGTGCATCCATCAGGTTACTCTGAATTTTTTTTTTTTTTTTTTTTAACCACTACGTGAATTAGTGGAGCTTAGACCTGACATAATTATATTCTCAAGGTTGAACAGCGAGGAACCTATTGATGTCTGGTTTAGCATCAAGTTCACATCCTGTTGTTGGCATGAGTGGGTCAAGTGGGCTTTCACACGTTTATATTCAGCAGCCACCTCTGCGTTGCAGCATCCCAGGATCTAGGGGTTTATTTTATGATGATTGTAATAAGATTATTCTTTCACCAGCTAATGATCAGGTATTGTAATCAACTTTAAACGGTACTCCTGTCTTTTGGAAGTGTATGCACATGAATAATCCTGTTCAATTCAGGAAATTTACAATATGCTAGTTTACATTTAATTGAACTAAATATGTTGTTCTTGTCTTCTGTTAATTATTTTAACTCTGACATAGGTTTACTCCTGGAAAGTTGTTCCCTTTGACCCTGTGGCTGCTCCTATCTCTGATTCAATAAGTGACGGGCCGATTCTCGCAATTCGTTTTTCTTTGGATGGAAAGCTAATTGCTATTCAACGTTCAAACCATGAAATACAGTTTCAGCACAGAGAAACTGGGGAAACTTTTAGTCACACTTGCAAATCAGAGTCAGAGAATATATTGGGATTTTTTTGGACTGACTGTCCATTGTGTGACATCGTTTTCGTAAAAACCAGGTATGGATAAACTTCACTTTTGGCTTCAATTTCTTTGATTACTTTGAGTAGAATAAAATGATCCTGTTCTCCTTATTACAACACCATCTTCAGTGAGAAGAGTATATGAAGTTTCTAGGCCAATCAACTTTATAACCATTTTATTCGTTGCTCTTACACTTTGGTATATCCAAAGACTAGGTACTTTGACTTATCAGAAAAGAAAGGCCTGTTTTGGCTGATAAGAGGTAGAATTATGTGCTATTTTTTCACTGTATTCTTGGAGCATCTCAGCATGGCGGCATACTTTCATAAATGACTTAGTGCATTAATTGCTTCTATGCAGTAATTCATTAGGATACAATTCTTTCAAAATTGTGACATTGTTCAATAGGTGTACAAATGAAGCAGTTGGAGTAAATTTTGAGAAAATTCCTTCTTGCAAGATAAAACAGCATCCAGGTTGAAATGCTTTTGGTGGCAATTTTGGGTAAATGAATCATGAGATGGAGATACTGCCTTTTTTGTTAGTGCCAATCATTTATGCCTCCCCTTGGTCACAGAATGACACAGTAATTGCACAAAACTTAATTAGGCTTTTATCCCTCTGGCTACAGTAATGTGCTATCCTGATGTTATCTTGAAAACACACTGTAGTGGCAAAAGCTTTTGATTTGATTGTTGAGCCAATGTTCTTCAGATTCTATTGCCAGCTTTTTTGACATCCAGTACTAGCAATTACATTGTTGTATTTCTGACTGAGATGTTACTGTTTGAAAATATATATGACCTTGGTACATTGGTGATGTCCTGTGCTGGGCCCATGTTGCTCTATTATCGTTTGAAGTTCTGTGTCTAGGCTCAGGCTTACTATTGCAGGGAAACTAGTTTGGGACTTCATTCCTTTTTTTTTTTTTTAAAAAAAAAGAAAAAAATATAGCAGTCATGCTGTTTTAAATAAACAAGTTAGTTTCCATGTTGCTTTTACCGGTCCCATGTATATTCTTTTTCTTGCAGTTTTGGAGGTTTAGGGTCATTTTATACCTTTCAATTCTTTTCTTGGACTTCCTTTTGTATTCTTAGCTGTGACGAAAATTTAATATTCTAAATTTTTATATTTGTTTCAGTGGGCTAGATTTGTTTGCTTATAATTCTGACTCAAAGACACTTCATTTGGTGGAGACGAGGAAATTGAATGTGAGTTGGTATGTATACACACATGAAAGTCGTTTGGTTCTACTTGCTTCCGGAATGCAGTGCAAGACTTTCACTGGATTCCAGGTAATTTTTATCCCATCCTTACGTTTTTCTGTTTTATGAGGACATTTTTCTGTTTGGAGATCGCAGCCATTATTTAAAATGGTGGCCTTTATCAGCAACAAGCTTTGACATGGTGGAAAATGTGTCAAGAGCATTACACTTGTACTTAATTGCTCATCTGTAGGAGTTCAAGTGCTTGTGTTCAAACAACTTGTAATCTAATTTTGAGAGGGAATTTGGTTGCACTTTCTTTATTTGATGTCCTCACGTTTTCATTTCACCTCTTCTCCTAAAAATTTTATTGCATTCGAACATTTTGGACATCCGTACATGTTTTGAAAGGATTGGTGATTAGGATGATCAAAGAAAGAGGGAAAAGTATACCATAAGTGCCTTAATTTGTGTACAGTGCTCATTTTAGTGCCATAACTTTTCGTTAGCTTACTTAAGTGCCAAAATCGGAGAAAAACAATCATTTAAGTGCCCTTGGTGAACAATTCCGATTAGAGAAATTACATGGCTTTTATAATTAAATTTTTTATCTAATCTGGCATTTTTTGGGATTAAAGTGATTACTTTTTCATTAAGATTGGCATTGAAGTGATCGCTTTTTAATAATGATTGGTATTGAAGTGATCATTTTTTTACAATGACTAGCACTTAAGTGATCACTTTTTAACTTGCTATAGACATCATTTAGGGATTTTTTTGGCACTGAAGTTATCAATTTTTCATTAAGATTGGCGTTGCATGATCACTTTTTAACAACAATTGGCACTAAATTGATCATTTTTTTATAACAATTGGCATTGAAGTGATCACTTTTTAACTTGCTACATGATCTTGTTTAGAGAATTATATGTTGACTAGGCATGCCGGTAAGCCACGTAGGATTGAGAAATTAATAAAATATTGCCACATTAGATTTCCGATGACTCAAATTAGAGTTGGCATATAAGGATCTTTTTTTTTTTTTTTTTTTTTTTTTTTAAGTGGCACTTAAGTGAGCCAGCGAAAAGTTGTGGTTTAAATTGAGTGCTGTACACAAGTTAAAGCACTTCCAGCATACTTCTCCCCAAAGAAATATTACTAATCAAAGCAGTATGTTTCATTTTTAATTTCCATGCTCCACTTTTACTTAACGTAACATGCCTATGCATGTCATTTGGGGAGAGTTGCATGTATGTGGTCCTAGACTCCTGTTATAAACATATCCATTTACTATCTTCCTATGGCACGACTATTTTGGACCTTTGTATTATGAAAGTATGTGCAAGTTCATGCACGATTTTAGTATGCCTCTTAAAATATGGCATGTCTTATTGAATTGTTAGCAGTCTTTCGTTATTGCTTGTGAGGTCTCTTTAAGTTCATTCCTATGCACCCATTTATTAAATTTGACTCAAATCCAGATACTTTTCTCACAAAAATTATTGGTGCTCTCCTTGGATAGGTAACCAACATCTGGTGACTTTGGTAGTTCTCATGGGCAATGGACTAACCCAGATATTTAATATTAAATGGAACCACATATTCAACTTTAGAAACTGTCCTTCCGGGGCTTTTCAACAAGTTTATACTTATGATTTTGTTGGTTAGTATGCTTATATGGATCATGAAAATGAGAATTTTTTACTTGGTGGTCTTTTGTATTAATCTTTGCCTTGAAGATGTCAGTGGCAATGTCTTTTTCTCTAGATGTGTGCCTGAGTTGATGCTTACGATTGAGACAGTGGCAGAAGGGGAGATTGATTAAAAGCATTTTCTTCTTCTTCTTTTTTCAGCTTTCTTGTTTTAACTTTTGGTTACTTTCTTTATTTTTGAATTGGTGCAACTTCATGCCTGTGAATTCTGGGTTGCTCATCTTCTTGTTCTACAAAGTAACATTATGTTGGATTTTGTTGCTTCAGACATTATGGGGTCATTTTCTGTCTTTTAGTTAGGTAAAGTTTGCCTTTTAGGCTTTGACTGAAGTAGTTGTGTGGTTTCTTTTTCTATTGCTTGTATTGCTTGAAATAATCTATTAATGAAAAAAAAAAAAATTTCACTATTAAAGTTTTATGAATTATGAAATTATTTTTCATTCATTCATTTTTGTAAGAGATAAAAACAATCATAATTAGAAAAATATTTTCCGAAGCATTAATTTTCCATGAAACAAATGGAGGCGTAGTCTTTCCTGCATTTTCTGTTACTGATATATAATAACCAATTCTCTTTTATTTCAGCTTTCTTCTGTTGGAATCATTAGATTGCCAAAATTTGAGATGGCCATGGCAAAGACCGAGGCAAACAACAAGCCTGTGCTGGCTGCTGAGGATGTTTATATTGTCACCGTGTGCGTACCTTTTCTTCCCTCCTCTTTTGGATTAAATGTCCCTAATTAGCAAGTATAAAAGAGGTCCTTCTCCTGATTGGCAGCTATGGTAGAATATACTGCTTGCAAGTTGATAGAGTGGCGATGCTACTTCATTCTTATCGGTTTTATCGCGATGCTGTTGTACAACAGGTATATCTTTGCTGAAGATTCTGTTTCCATTGCTATGAATGTGGTTATTTTTTCTGGAAGTTGAAGACAAATTCTTATCCCTGTTACAATTCCATGGAACTAACCAATTTATAGATGCATGTTTTTTCCCCCTACTAATGTGAAGTATTTTTTTTTTCTTTTAAATTTATATAGACTCAGTTTACACCCTTGAATCACAATGCATCATTGAGGAATATTCTTGAGCTACCCCATCTTTTATAACGAGGGTGTCATGATCTTAATGCTTTGTTTAGGAACTCAAGAGGTGTGGAAATTCTTTTTTTTTTTTTTTTTTTTTGGGGGGGAGTGAAAATTGGCATAAATTAAAGATTTTCCCTCCATATCTGTTTCCCAAAAATTTGAAGGATATTCCATGTTTTCCTCGCTCACTTTCAATCCTTCCTCTTTTCTCAATTTCCCAAACGGTGAGTAAAGGTCTAACTTGAATCATTTAATAGAGAGATCTTCTCACTCCATGAGTAAAAGACCAAGCGCCAGACTAAGAAAACAAAAAAGAAAAAGGAGTAAGTAATAAGTATTTCCAATGATATAAACTTGATCAGTGTGGTGCGATGATGATGTTTATTGCATTTATGGTGCATCTCATAGTCATCAGTTCCTAGTCAAATCAGAGGGGAGGATACACTCTTTTCTTCTCTTTCCTATTCCGATTGTGTTTCAATTCACTCTTATTCCTTTGGACTACAAGAAGGCTTCAGTAAACTAGTAGAAAAAGTTTTTAAGACTTGTCTTTGGTTTAAGCTCAAAAAGATCAGTAACCTTCCTTTGGGAGGTCCTGTTGATAATTTCAGTGATCTCTACAGGAAAACTATAGATTGGGTAGCTGGCAAAACTGATTAAATCTAGAAAGCCATTGTTAGTGTCGATAGTCCACCTCTTAGCTTTTAGTCCCTTCGTTGCATTCAGACCCATCCTCACATGCTCAGACAGTAGTTATTGATGATTTTTAAACTTTCACATGATCTTCCTGCTTGTTAGACTTGAGGTGTATCTTCTTTTAATCTTAGAATGCAGAGAAAGCAAATTATGTAGGAGAATGATCAGCATTTGTGTGTAACATAATAGCACTGTTTCTTAGGTTACTGTGCTGTACCATAGCTTTATGCCATAAATAATGCCCATTGCTATTTTCAGGGCTCTTTGCCAATTTATTCAAGCAAGGTCGCAATCAGTGTGGTTGATAATGTGTTGCTTGTGCATCAAGTGGATGCCAAGGTCGTAATACTATATGACATATTTCTGGACTCTCGAGCACCAATATCAGCTCCACTTCCGCTTTTGTTGAGGGGTTTTCCAAGATCCAGTAGTCTGGGTGCGCGGTCCAGTTTTAAAGATGGGGAAAGTTCAGAGGTGGCAAGCTATCCAAGTGATCATGAAGCAACCATGTACGGAGATGACTGGACTTTCCTAGTGCCCGACCTGATATGTGATGTTTCCAGTAAACTCCTGTGGAAGATTCATCTTGATTTAGAGGTAGATTTGCTTGAAAAATTATTTTCTGTGTCTATTTATGGCATTTTCCTTCTTGGATTAGTTTCCTCTTCTCTTGGTTGCAGGCCATTGCTGCTAGTAGCTCAGAAGTGTCATCAGTACTTGATTTTTTGCAACGACGGAAGTTAGAAGCTTACAAGGTCTGCTGTTTCCTTTGTTTGTTAGAGCTATCTTTTTAGTTATTAAAGGATGAACCCATTGAAAGGATAAAGCAAAGCAGACTGTAGTGTAAAATGATTTGCTTCAATGGCTCTAAGAAAATCTGATTGTAGTAGTCATGTAAGAACTTCTTTGGATTGTAGTAGTCATGTAAGAACTTCTTTGGAGTTTATGTATAGAAAATGCCACGGTTATTACAATTCTCTTACTTGATGATGATTGATATCATGAAATATTATAGTTCATGGGTCACACGGAGTAGTTAACATTGTTGCAACTTCATTTTGATGGATGTACTGGTGTATTTGATATACATGTACAATGCAATCAAAGGGAGCATAGCTAATCTGCTTTTGGCTGAATGGCTGGTGATGGGTTAGATTTAAATCGCCTATGGGAAAAATACGTGTTTAGTGGAATAATGTTGTTCCATGAGATATAATTATGATACAAACGCAGAGGTAATATCATGCTATCATGGCCGCTTCAGTTGTTTGTGCAAGAGGCAAGTTCAATATTTCAATAAGACTCCATGGAAGCAGAGTTGGGTGTACCAACTTGGGAACTTTTGTGAATATAATTGTTTCAAAAAATGAAAATGCTCCCTTTTTTTAATCGTTTCAGCTTTTCTTTGTGAATACCTCAATGGCAATTATCTTATGGATTTACTTCTATTATTTCAGGCTAAACACTTGTGTTTGGCAATGGCACGTACAGCCATTCTAGAGCGCAGACCTGTGACCATGGTTGCCAAGGCAACAGATGTATTAGTTACATCCTACTCCAATTCATTCAAAACAGGTTACTTTAAGGGAACGAAAGCTGAGAAAGCACAATCTTCTGGTGCAGCATATGCTACTATTCATGGTACTGGTGTTAATGCCAGCAGATCAGATACAACTGGAAAGTCTGTGGAACGTGAATATGTTGCTGGATTGGATGGAGAATCTTTTGAAAGACCAACTTTTCCAGATACAGACTCAGATGAAGATGGAATTACGGAATATGTGAAACCCAACTCCAACGGCGGCAGCAGCAAATTGTTGTTGGGTGCTGAAACTCGGAGAACTGGAGGTCAAACATCTTTACATTCTGAAAATGTCGGAGCAAGTAACAACATTTTGAGATCAACTTTACAGCCTGAGGCTCTAATTACATCACCTGCAATTTCTCCTGATGAGATGTATACATATGTATTTGCTCCGGTTGAGGAAGAGATGGCTGGAGACCCATCATACCTGGTTGCGGTCATTGTTGAGTTCCTTCGCAGGTAATTGACCAATGAATGTCTTTCTCGTCTCTGCGAAGACTATTTATGCCCTGTTGCAAAAAATATTTATTCATCTAATCCACCCATTATGTCACTCAATGTTAATAGCCATTTTGAGGGGATTGAAGAGGATCCTGTTTCCTTGGAATTTTACCTTTTTATCCTGCTTCTCTGTGTCCATGCTTTTTGGGTTGACGGTTCAAACTTATACACGGCATAAGGAATCTTTTTCCCAGTGAGGCCACCACCTAGTTTGTTAGGCTTTTTTTGTTGGTTCACTAGAGAGTTGGCCAGTATATGTGGATTAGCAAGTTATCCCCATGTGTATTTTATAAATTAGCCAGCTGAGTGATGGAGCTGAGTATTTCTCTAGCTGGTAGTCATGGTCTGGGCCTGGACACGGGCAAGACACCTTGACAAGCTTGGACCGTGCCATTGGTCATCTTAGCCAGCTGAAAGATCACGCATAACAAATCTGAGAGTGCTTTGAGAGAGTGATTTTCATATTCTTTCCTTCTTGCCAAAGTTTAAATGCTATTCAATTTGGTTTGATGAGTACTGATGTGCTTCTATTGTCAGCTGTAATCTGGAAAGGATTAAGGTACGGCCAAATATTTATGCCTTGACAGCACAACTGCTGGCCCGCAATGAGAGATATGCAGAACTTGGGTTATTCATCATAAACAAGGTTCTCAAGTCTTTGCTTTAACATGTAAAAAAGTTCTAAAAGTTGTCTATAGTAAATTATATATGGCAGTATTATTGATGAGACAAGCATTTTGTTGCAGATTCTTGAACCTTCTAAAGAAGTCGCCTTGCAATTATTGGAGTCTGGTAGGCATAATCGACAAACTAGGAAGTTGGGTCTGGACATGCTAAGGCAACTCTCCTTGCATAATGAATATGTGGTATTTTTGGTGCAAGATGGATATTACCTCGAAGCTCTACGTTACATGAAAAAGCATAAGGTAAATGGTGCCAAGCGCAAAGTTTGTCTTCATGTTTACTCTTTTCTATCACAAAGCTTAGGTCTGGTTCATGCACATCATTTCCTTTCCTAGTTTTGCACCAGTACTTCTTGGCGACTCATGTTTTGCTCTTTGCCAGTACAATTTCTGTTGTTCAGATTTTCCTGCAAATTTTTTAGTGAAAAACATGGTGGTGTATTTGTCCTATATTATAGTCTGTTAATTTGGACAAACAACAATCCAATCCTAACAATCAGAAAGTGAATTTTTCAGGTAACTACCGTGCGTCCTTCGATGTTCCTCGAAGCAGCATTTGCTTCCAGCGATTCACAACATCTAGCTGCAGTCCTCAGATTTTTCTCGGATAATGTTCCTGGCTTCAGGAGCAGTCCAGATCACAACACATATTACCATCTTCTCAATGAGATGAACACGGCTGCTGCTTAGATATCTTAGAAAAAGAATTTCAGGAGCTTTTTCCTTGGCGAAGGTGTGAATAGCGTAGGTCTTTACGCTTTGTTTTTCTTCTCCCGTTCTTTTCAGGAGCAAAGAACGAGTTACTTTTTGGTTTCCAATGTACCTTTTTCGGCAATAGATGTTAGACTAGATTTCTTTTGTGCAATATGTAGCTCACGTAGTGCATCACATCGATCCGAGTTTTTAAGCTTAATGACTCTGATAATATTCCCTTACTAATGAATGTTTGATTTGCTGTTGAAAGGAAGGAAGCTCATGATATACGGCTACTAGTGTTTTCCCTCAATTTAAGATTTCAGTTTCTTAACTTCTTGGGGCAATGTCGGCTAGAGTTTGGAATAATCCGTGTACGTCAGAAATTGTCCATAGAAAAACTACTCTCAGAAATTGTCCATAGAAAAACTAATCCCTGGTTTGAAATGAAACTCCACTGTTTTCTACCGGAGCAAGAGGAGATTATCATTGAACTTACCTCAACAGGAATCAGTCATTGGAGTAACAAAAACAGCTAGACGACCCCGGAAGTGCTATAGTTCTCGTACAGCGTTAACTTTAACATGAAAAGTGTTATATCAGAAAAAGCGATCACTTAATGTGGCTTTTTAATTTTATTTTATTATAAAATCTTACTTTCTACCTAAGCTTTCTTGTTCAAAAGGGTGTTGGGATCACTTAATGTGGCTTTTTAATTTTATTTTATTATAAAATCTTACTTTCTACCTAAGCTTTCTTGTTCAAAAGGAAGTCCAACACGGATGATGACTTGACCCTTCTTGACAAAACAACGTTTTTTCATGTTGAAACTTATTCCCGCTCTCCATTCCCAAAAGTGCATGACAATCCGTCGTTCTCTTGATCTGCCGAATTAGCTGCATGTGTTCTTCCTTGTATTTCTTTTTCCTGGCGTTTGAATCTCCATCGCGGCTCCGTACTTATTCTCATCTTAATCAGACTTCTCTCCAATATTAGTCTCCGCTAAACCAAAATTAAGCTCCTCGCAGCAGTCCAAGAGCCCAGCAGCAGGCGAATAGCAGTCCAAGCGCACGCTCTTTGTTGCCTGCAGTGATCGCCTCCTCAATGAAGCAGATACACATCAATGCTTCGTCTGTGTTACTATCCATTATAAAAATCCCAGTGTAAAAAGTTTCAATTCAAGTCCGGCCAAACAATATCATACAAAAGAAGTAGCAGACCTCCATTACAAGTTTCAGCTACTAATTTTGCCTCAAATCCTCGGTTGTGGGGTTAGGCTTTGAATAAGAGGCTGAATTCAGGGAAAACATATAAAGGCAACGTCATTTAAGTCGATGCAAACTCACTTTGCTGGCTAGTCACATCCAACGGTACCTCAGATTTTCCTGCCATACAACTCTGCGATGGCACTAAAATGACCGTTATTTATTTATTTATTTACAAAATGACACTCAAGTAATATTCGAAAAGTTTTAGTACTAAAATGGGCATTGCACAAAAGTCATGACATTCCCTAACAAAAAAAAAAAAAAAAAAAAAGATTCGGTCTGTTTTTTCATCGGCACAGCAAACAAATTCTTAGTCATAATTTGAAAAATTGTTATCATATCCTAATCTCCTGCCAAAGGGACGAAAAAACCGAGGGACATGCACAGTTTGAGTGCAACTAGGAACTATTTGTCAAAGAAAAAAGAATAACAAGGGAACAAATTTTCTTTTCCTTTCGGATATTAGAGAAAGAATTCTAATCAATGGGTATCACAGAGGAGCCAAGCCAACCCACATCCGATTTAAATCAGACCTCACTAGATAAGACTTCAAACACAAGCTAAACAATATCAGATGTTCGATATAATATTGAAGTCACGTAATTGGAACTACATATTAGATAACTGACATCAATTTTAGCTAACTTTTATTTGATAAATATTTGGATCATCTACTAAAAAAAAAAAAAAAAAAAAAAACTTTCCAAAGTAGAGATTCTTGTCCCATATCGGAGTTCTCTCTGCCGCCCCCACCCCACTTTTCTCGGGCAATCTCAATGTAGCTTATAATCAATGCAACCCCGGCATTAGTCAACACCGACGTTAGGCATTTTGAACCCTCCGGTGTCTGTTAGTAGGTTACTTGGTGAAAAACCTAAGAAACAAAACCATCTTGTCTTTACTACTTAGGAGAGATCTAAGGACAGACTCCTACATCACCTGCAAGGTAGTCTAAGAAAGGGCCACTAATTCCAAATTCATCTAAGTGATAAGAATTCTCCACAAAGCAATGAAACCTGAAGAAGCAAATTACTCAGTATTGAAAGCAAGACATTGTTGATACTGGCACTAGGTCAACAGTTCTGAATAGTACTGCCTAAAATGGATCCGCAAGCCTCTTAAGTCTTAATGATACAGTTCTGTTCAATTGAATGAGGCGTAATTTGATAACTATCGCCATTGATAATTCCTGCAGTGTTTTGTACTAAAGCCAATCAGCAGAGATTAGGCTAAATGCACATGGAGCCTCAACAGCAAAAACTGTTAAGAAATATTCTCACTGTCTCTTTTCTATACTTCAAATAAGTCCACTGTCATTACTCAGTCAAAACAAATCACATTGTAACCAACTTATGGACAATGATACGATAGTAAAACCTCACCCAATGGAGAGAGTAATCTATAACTCAAAGATATTCAGTCAAAATTTACCACAGACATCCTGTTTATATGCTCCCCATAATGCTACTACTGGTGGAAGGAAAAAAAAAAAAAAAAATTCTGAGAAGAACTTTTTCAAAGAAAGAAGTCTGGTCAATGGGCACAAAAAAGGAGAACACCACATCTAATCGGGAAAGAAGTCGCCAAAGGGAAGGAGATCCGATACAAACCAAAGAATCCCGACATCTAGTGTAGCATGCAAGTCAAGTGATTGGAATTTGGCATTGGCCAAAAAGAGAAGAAAACAATTGGAATGTTTATATTTATGAAGTTCAACTTCTTAATTAATTAAGAGATCTACCAAGAAATACAACTCTCTCACCTCCTATTTCACAACATCAAACATGCATCTAATTCACCTTCACTGCAGTCCAAGAAACTAAGTCCAAATGAGCGATCAGATCCCTATAGCTACATTCAGTATAGAAACTCAATGAACTGATGATACTGGCAGTAGACCAATATCCCTGAGTGGTACTGCCTAAGGAGCTCTTTAGGCAGCAAAGTCGAATAGGCATTCGGATCAGAAGATATAGATATGCTGACATAGACCCATGAGTTAGGAAAACAGCAGGGACAGAACAAGAGAAGCACTGAAGCAAGAAGAGAATCGACAAGAAACACTAGTCAGTAGTCAAGCCATTTAAATCAGTCCTACACCTCTACTCATTATCCAGAAAATTCCTAAATGTCACAATTGATACCAGGATATTCAGTTCAAGCAAATTCAAACTAATAGCTATTGGACACAAAACATACGGCGGCTTCACTCACTAATTCATCAGACGAAGCCCCGAAAAAGTAGTTACTTTTTCACAGATTCATCGTCACACATGAAATTCGTAAGAGCGAAACATTAATTCAACCAAACGAGGAAATCGTCGCTACCCGAATTATATTGATCAATTCAAGTCTCGCACTTTTGCGATCTGGCGCAATCCCAAATCCCAATCAGCCTAGTTTCTGTTCTCCCTGAAGAATCCCACCATGTCACATAAACCTAACTCACAACAATCAAGAAAAAGTACTTCTCCGACCTCGAATCAAACAGTTTCGTGCGAAATACCGAGGCGGAGGCCGAGCCGATCGATCAATTCGTCTTGGGATCCGGCATCGGGAAGAGCCCGCCGCTGGCGCCCCGCGGTGGCGAGAACCCAAGGAACTTCTGCAGATTCGTGCGAATGCTGATCGAGCAGAGGAAGTAGAGGAAAGCCATGGAGCAGTCGGTGGCGTCGGTGCCCTGGAGGCCGCGGTGGCTCATCTTCATGACGAGGCCGAAGGGGGTGAAGGGGAGCTTGGCGACGGGCTTGCCCTCGAAGAGGGAGTTGAGGAGGGCGAAGACGACGACGAGGACGAGGGCGACGACGGCGCCGGACTTGAACTTGAAGAGGGAGAGGTCGCGGGAGGACTCCTTGAGGCTGGACTCGACGCGGTCCATCTTCTTGGCCTTGGAGGGCTTCCGGAGGGAGGAGGCGGCGGCGGCGGCGGAGGAGGCGCCGGTGGTGGCCTTCATGGACTCGAGCTTCTTGGAGGCCTTGTCGATGGAGGAGCGGAGGGCCTTGTAGGAGGCGGTGCGGTAGATGAGGACCCACGAGATGGCCTCGCACACCAGCGCCGTGCAGACGGAGATCCCCACGACGGTGAGGGCGTCGCCGTACCTGAAGGACGAGAGGAAGCCGGGCGTCGCCGCCATGGCCGGCGGTCGTGGGAGGGAGGAGGCGGCCGGAGGCGGAGCTCTAGAGAGAGAGAGAGAGAGAGAGAGTTGCAGAGGAGGGATGTTAAAAATGTGTTGACTTTACGTGCCATGGGGAGATTATATTCACATCTATACATGTAGAACACGAGATTAGTAAAAAAAAAAACAATCTTTTTGTAAATTCCGGAATTTAAATAAAATGGCACTTTTATAACGTGCAAAGTTTTTTTGTCGTTGAGTTGAGTATATTATTAGTATAAACTCATAACAATTACGGGTGTTAATGGACCGGATAAGGTTTTACTATTTTCTGACCTAACGCAAATCATTAGGGTTTCATGCGTGCTCTTTTTAGCTCGACTCGACTCAAAACACATGTTGGCTGCATAGCTCCCTTTATTTGCTGGTTGGCGGGAGAACAAACCTTTACGATGAAAGGTAATTTTTGTCTTGTGTTTGCTACGAAGTAGACTTCTTGGCCATAAACCACCTGAACGTGTCAATCACGACTAGAAAAATATACTTTGTTGTCTATGGAGCTGCAAAAAAGGAAATTGACTGAGTAGAAGAGTTCATAGTAAAGAGAAGCGAAAACGAAATTATTCAATAAATTTGATATGAATAACAATTCATACATATATGTTTGGTTGACATATATCATCTAATTGAGAACAAAAGCAGCTATCTTTAAATAGTCCCATATAGTTTCAGATGCAAAAGATAGCTCCCCATACAACTGTGTAACAAATCTGGTTTTCTCATTACAATTTGGAATAAGAATTCTTGCTACTGCAATTCCAAGGACCTTTCCTATGTTTTAGCTTAAAATAAGAAACTTCAGTTGCAGTATGACCCAAAACACAACCCGAGTGTTAAGGAGACAGCACCAGTCCAAAAGACACAGATTATGAAATGAAGACAAGACATATTCCAAAATTTCATCATGGGGCGGACTACTGCATAACAGCAAACAGACCGGTGAATACTAGGAAAAACTAACATGGTGTATGGTGTTTCATAAGGTGATGAAACAGGCGATGAACTTGATAGTGGTTGCCAGAATCTGACTTGAATCATACTGTCACATGCTCTTCAGTGAGTTCTACAGCAACCCAATTGCAGTAATCAGTACGGGAGTTGATTCCACACACAGAGATGAAGCAGATTTTATTTGCGGTAGTGAGTAAGGTCAACCTTTGCTCCACTAAGGTGAACCTGCAAGTGAGAAATGAAGAAGACAACGATCACTAAATCCCTAATGCAAAATATGAAGAAGTAAATTCAAAAAAAAAAAAAAAAAAAAAAAAAAAAAGTAAATAAAAGCATTGGTGTAACGAGTACCAAGCTCCAACTTCATGAATAATCTAGGGAAACCAATATCGAGTTTGGCTTCATGATTGTAGTTGGCAACTCTGCACTAAATTCACTAAGTTTACAAGCAGCACAGTTCAAATAGCTTGATAGCCGTGACGCATGCGCTGAGTTCCTGTTCCTCTTCACCAGTAAAATCGTGGTCAAACTGTACATATTTCTGAGCCTGCGAGAAGGTCATAATCCATCAAAAGTAGTGGTGAAACATATCACTCGGCCAAAAAGCATTTTGTGGTGGCATTTTTCAATAGTCACCTTCTTGTGTTTCTTGGATGCGCACTAGAACTTTCCTGTCTTGAACAGAGAATTCCCTGTCATTCTTTACGTTTTCGGATGCTTCTAACTTTTCACGACTGTTCATCTGGTAAAGCGATTTGTCCTTTAAAG
The DNA here is from genome assembly GCA_014182555.1 of Eucalyptus erythrocorys. Classification (NCBI taxonomy): domain Eukaryota; kingdom Viridiplantae; phylum Streptophyta; class Magnoliopsida; order Myrtales; family Myrtaceae; genus Eucalyptus; species Eucalyptus erythrocorys. The sequence goes on along the minus strand of CM024607.1, from coordinate 22,893,577 downwards.
AGGGGAACTTGATTCCACGTGTGACCACATACTTTAATTGTATCAAATAAAGTGAAAAAGAACATGAAAATGACCTCAATAAAATTTATCAATTCTATTTTATTAATTTACAGTGAATTCGCCAAAACCACTGAATCATTGAGATGGACGGCGGGGTTGGTACTTATGGTAACAAGGGCTTGTTCTCCTTTATTCATGCTCGGGATTGCTCTGTCTAGGCCCTCATTGACTTGTTCTGAGCAGGCGCAAACACTCATAATCAGCTTCTACTCATTCAACGAAGTTGGAAATTGCTGTCTGGGATTGCTGATGAATGCATGGTACCTTCAAGGGCTACATACTGGGAAGGTTCCTCGGTCGATCCCTTCTTCTCAGAAGTGCTTTCATCTTCAAATTTACCAATATCTGCCACTGAAGGAAAGAATCTCTAGCACAATGATTAAAAAGGAGAGATCTAGATTGACATTCACATCACAAACATGTGTGGTTGAGTGTGACAGTCCAGTTAAAAAGACATCGGATAACTTTTCCCATTTCCATATGGCAGCTCGTCAAATGTTTAGAACACTGAGCAAATGAAGTGATTACCTAAAACTTCATTAGCGTCCCAAGGAGTAGCTCAATCCTCTCTCTCTCTCTCTCTAATAATCTTCTTCAGGAGTCCTCCATCTCCCGTCTAAAACCCGATGTGGATCTGCGATGCCATCTTGATGATGAAAATGAGAGTGGCATTGGGAGGGATGAGAGGTGGAGATCCCTCTTCACCGTAAGCCAAGTTCGGAGGTATCATGATGATCGCCCTCTCTCCCCTCTTCATCACGGCAACTCCTTTGTCCCATCCTTTTTGCCGTCTCATCTTAAATTTAGTACACTGTCTCATCAGCGAGGAGACAACCTAACTCAAGCATACAAGAAGGTTCACAAATATTTGCATTAAGCAATATAAGATATGTCAGGATTGTGTGAGAATTTTGCAGCCAATGTTCCATCCAAGTAATGTTCACGGGGGGAACTCAATGCTAGAGCACCACAAAAAGGTGCCTCAAAATGCAGGATCTATGCCAATGCAGGATCTATCCACCGCTATTTCCATTTCGAGAAAGCTGGAGTCTATTGCAATTTCGGTACAGAGAAACAAAAAAGAGTTGTGTTCTCATGATCAAGCTTCAAATCCGAGCTCCAGAAGCAAAAGCAGTCTCCTGAAACAACAGAGTGCAACAAGTAGATTTTGCTGCTTGTCGCACTTCCTTCACCACTTGAATTGAGATGAGCACCACCCTTGATTTGTCCACCATAGCGACCTGCATTCCACGAACAAATGAACAAAAACCCTGTCCACCATTCGCTCATTTAAATCGTGGAGAACACCAAGCAGTTGTGCCCGTGAACCGCGTACTTGGTCGCCAGGATAAGGAAGTCCGCCCCAAAGTTCCCTTCCTGAGAATCCTTTCCTGAGCCCGCTTTTTCCTTATTTGAATTCCCTCATCTGAGAGTCCCAAATGCTCAACTCCAGCACTTTGAGCTTTCAAGCAAGATGCTACCACTAGATATGAGAGTGTCAGCGTGTGTGAGTGTGTTGGTGCTTGCAGGAGAGGGTGTAGATAGATTTTTCAGTTAAAAAGAAGAGAAGCCGTCGTCGGTTTCCCTCCTTTCCGGTGATTTTTCAGTTGAGATTCTTCTTTTATTTGCTCTGTGGACGTTGGGCTTGATATTGGGCCAAGTTTTGGGCGTATTCATTGGTTTGAGTGGACTAAGGATCAAAACAGATGTTTCTTTATATTATTATTTCCTGTAGTACAAGGTCTCGAACTTCCAACTCGATGAGACTCTCAATTATAGATTTATTTTGATTATGAAAAAGGTGTATATTATGAAAAATCCTAATTGATATATTTAAAATAAATTTACCCTAAACTAATTTTTTAATCAACAAAAACTTCAAACTAATACATTCGTAGCGAATTTACAATATATTAGTTTCAGTTAAATTAGATAAATACCATGAAAAACCTCAAACTAGTACCTTTGTAACAAATGGATAGGTAAAACCCCAAACCATAATACTCATTAACTGTTGCATGTCATTTAACTTAGTAATTTGATAATAAAATTTAACATAACTTAATGGAGGGTAAATTTGTCATTTAGAGTTTTTATGGTCAAAAAATTAGTTTGAGCTGTTACAAGTGTACCGATTTGAGATTTTGTGATATTAGCCCTTATGAAAAATTCAATTAATAAAATGCCCCAAGCACTCGTGTGAGCTACGCATGACAATTTTTCAAAAAAGATGTCATTGTTGAGAAACATTCAATCATAGTCACGACATAACTCGATTTACGATGATGTATCGGTATTTGTAGCCATGACCGAATCTTTACACTGTTAGGCACATCTTCTCACAACTTTTTATGGCTAGTGGATATTTCCTCAGGCATAAACAATGTTTGAGATAAGAACTCATGCAGTTACAATGATGATGTCACCCACTTCAAATATGCTAGTTGTGACTTACAAGGGAAACTCATTTTAAATCCAAAGTTTCACAAGAGCCCTTTCTCTTCATTTCCTTTCTATTGGTTGGGTCCGCCTCATTTGTGGGGCCTAGCCAATATGTAGATATGTAATTTAAAAAAAAAAAAGAAAAAAAGTCAAAAAAGGGGAAAGAGCAAAAAGAAAGAAGGTGGTGGCTTCGTGTGTGTGTGTGTGCCCAAAAAATCAGGAGAGAGAGAGAGAAAGAGAGAAAAAAACAAAAAACCACCAAAACAAGGAAGAAGAGAAGAAAAGAAGAGGGTTGCAACTTTGTGGTCTCGATTCGAAGGCCAAATGTTGATGGAATTGGCTCAAATTTGAGTATATTGTTCATAAGACCGAGAGCTATGAATTGATGGCTTTTGTTTGTTGAGAACTGCCTCCAAATTCTCTAACTGCGGTTAGGATTTTCTTACTCCGAATTTACTTATCCACCTAAGTAGTGAGAAAATATGGTTGTAATATTGATGTTGAGGCTCTAGTGTGTGACTAAAGAAGAATACTTTGTGTATCCTGTTATTCTTGATGATTAGTAGATGTTTTTGGGCGAGTCGTGGTTTTTCCCACATTAGGTTTTCCAACTTTAAATCCTTGATCTCGCTTTTTGCTTTGTCTACTTATCATTTTTGCATTATATTTACATATTATGAGGTTATATATTGCCGGTTGTTGTTGAGGGTTAAAAGAATTTTGGTTGATTTAGTTTCTGGGAAGAAATTGATCCCAGATTATCTTTGGCTCATGGTGAATTATTGTTCCATTTCTCCCTAACAAAGTGGTATCAGAGTCAGGTTGAGATTCTAGTTATTAATGGAGGAAATTAGCAGCACAATGTTTCAGTGAAATGCCTTGAATTATTCTATTTGCAAGCCTCGGATGGAAGACATGTTGTATTGTAAAGACTTGTTTGATCTAGTTGAGAGTGAAGAAGCCAAAGGGGATAATGAAGACAAAGAATGGGAAAGAATGAATTGGAAAACAATTGAATTTATTTGGCAATGAATTGATGATACTGTGTTTCATTATGTTGCTCAAGAAACGAAGGTGGACGCTTTTCTAGTTAAACGATTTGTGAATTTGAGACACAAGGAAGGGAGTAGCATGTTGAAACATTTGAGTGAATTTCAAGATATTGTAAATCAATTGACAAATCTTAAGATTGATCTTGGCGATGAATTAAAAGCATGCTTATTACTTGGTAGTCTTCCCGATAGTTGGGACTCATCATGTTGCTCAAGAAACAAAGGCAAACACTTGTGGAAGAAATTACAAGATATCTATGAGAGAAAAATTTCACAAAATAAAGCTTTTCTAGGTAAACGACTTGTGAATTTGAGATACAAGGAGGGGAGTAGTATGTCAGGACATTTGAGTGAATTTCAAGATGTTGTGAGTCAATTGACAAATCTTAAGATTGATCTTAGTACTCTTACTGATAGTTGGGACACCTTGGTTGTGGCATTGAATAACTTAGCTCTTTGTGGTGTGCTTTATATGAGCATGGTTAAAGAAAGCTTGTTTAATGAAGAAACAAGAAGAAAACACTTGAATTATGCTTCTATATCGGATGCTCTTGTCATAGAAACAAGGCGATAAGTTAATCAAGAAGGTTTCAAAGAAATGATAATCGAGGCAAGTCAAGAGAAATGTCAAAATCAAGACCAAGAAGGAGTGTGAAGTGTTACAATTGCGGCAAGATGGGACATTATGCAAAAGAATATTGGTTGCCATAGAGAGATAAATCCCATGATAAAAATGGAGATCGAAAGAAAGAAGAGAAACGAGTTATGACGGCAGTTGCATCCAATGGTGATATTGTGTTTGTATGTGACAATAGATGTGTGAACCTCACATGCCAAGACTCTACGTGCATTGTTGATTCCACGACTTCTTTTCATGTCACCTCATAGCGTGACTATTTTGCTTTTTATTGCGGCAGTAATTTTGGTTATGTTATGATGAAAAATACTGATGTTTCCAAGGTTATTGGCATGCGGATGTTTAGTTGGAAACCAATGTCGGATGTAATTTGTTTTTGAATAATGTGAGACACATTCCAGATATTTGACTTCATTTCATCTCCGCGAGTGTCTTAGATAATGATGGTTATTGCAATTCTTTCTTTGATGGCAAATGGAAGTTGATTAAAGGTTCTATGGTAGTGGCAAATGTTAAGAAGACAGGCTCTCTTTACACTATGCAAGCTAACTTGATTAAAGGAGAGGTCAATGCAGTGGAGAATTCCTCGATTGATTTATGACATATGAGGCTTGGTCATCTTAGGAAAAAAGGGCTTGAAACCCTTGCGAGAAAGAACCTTCTACTCTTAAAAGAGAAAAATTTAAATGCATTTATTGCCTTACAGGTAAGCAACATAGATTCTTATTTCGTAATTCCTCTCCTCAAACAAAATCAAATATACTTGATTTAGTTCACACTGATGTTTGTTGCATGTATGTTAGAACTTTTGGAGGTGCATTATATTTTATGACATTTATTCATAGTTGTTTTAGAAAAGTGTGGGCTGTTGCTTTGAAATCTAAAGATTAGGTACTTGCGGCTTTCAACCAATTTTATGTCAACGTGGGAAGACAAATCTGGAAGAAGCTTAAATCTATTTAAACTGACAATGACGATGAATATAGGGAGTCCTATTTGAATTTTATTACCTGAATTATGGTATCAAGCTTGAGAAGACTGTTCCAAAGCACCACAACAAAAATGAAGTAGCAGAAAATCAGTTCTTCTTAAGGAGGATGTTCCTCAAAGAATTTGGAGTGACAAAGATGTTTCTTACAAATCTAAAAGTGTTATGTTATTGGGCATTTGTCCATGTTCCGAGAGATGAAAAATCCAAGCTTGATGACAAGTATAAAGGATGTATCTTCTTAGGTTATGGACATGAAGAGTTTAGCTACAAATTATGGGATCCAGTTGCAAAAAAAGTTATTAGAAGTCCAGATATAATGTTCTTTAAGCATCAAACTATTGAAGACATCAATAAGGCAGAGAGACCAAAGAATATAGCTCAACGTTCAGTTAGTTTCAACCCAAATCCTCCTACTGTGGGTGGAAATCTTGGGAAAGAAGTGCATGGAAATCATGAAGATGATAAATTCTCACATAATGTTAATTTTTCAATCGAGACAATTGAAACGGTTGAGCAAGAGCAGCCTATTGAACTAGTTAAGCTAGTTGAGCTAGTTGAGAAAGAGCAATCTATTCTACCCTAAGTTAAAGGATCTGAAAGAGAGCATGGACATTCTTGAAAATATTTGCCGCATTAGTATGTATTACTCACTGATGCAGGAGAGTCAAAATCTTACGAAGATGTTATATCATGTGAACGAAAGAATGAGTGGTATGAAGTCATGTAAGAGGAGCTTAAATCCTTGCATGAAAAACACACATTTAAATTGGTAAAGTTGTCAAAGGGTAAGAGAACACTCACAAATAAGTGGGTGTACAAGCCGAAGACGGAAGGAAACAGTTGACAACCACGATACAAGGCTAGGCTTGTTATGAAGGGCTTTTGTTAAAAGAAGGGCATTGATTTTGAAGAGATTTTTTCACCAGTTATAAAGATGTCTTATATTCGAGTTGTTCTTGGGTTGGTCACTAGTATAAATTTAGAAATTGAATAACTTGATGTAAAGATGGCTTTTCTTTATTGAGACCTAAAAGAAGACACACGCGCGCGCGCGCGCGCGCACACATGTATGGAGCAAATACACACATATATATAGAGCAACCGAATGGTTTGAAGTTGAAGGCAATGAGTACCATGTATGTATATTAAGGAAAAGCTTATATGATTTCAAGCAAGTGGCAAGGAAAATGGTATATGAAATTTGAATCATTCATGGGAGAACAAGGATACAGTAAGACAAACTTCGATTCTTGTGTCTTTATGAAAATATTCTTAGATAATGATTTTCTTATCCTCCTACTTTATGTGGATGCTATGTTGATTGCTGGATATGGTGTTAAGAAAAACAAGAGCTTGAAGAATAAGTTGAGTAAAACTTTTGCAATGAAGGATCTAGAACTGGCCAAGCAAATCTTGGGCATAAGAATTACTCATGATAGGAAGAATAAGAAATTTTGGTTATCTCAAGAGAGATGCATTGAAATGGTACTTGAAAGATTCAACATGAGTACATGTAAACCAATAAGTACTCTACTTGCACGCAATTTCAAGTTGAATAGTAATAAGTGTCATTCAAGTGAGAAAGAGAAGGAAGAGATGATGAAAGTTCTTATGTATCAGCCGTGAGTGGTTTGATGTATGCCATGATTTGTACAAGACCTAATATTGCTCACGCAGTTGGTGTTGTGAGTAGATTTCTCTCAAATCCATGTAAGGAGCATTGGACAATTGTTTAATGGATTTTGAGATATCTTAAAAGCACTTCTGTACTTTGCTTGTGCTATGGAAATGTGAAGTCTAATTTGAGTGGCTACTCGGATGTGGACTATACTAGTGATGTTGATTCTTGGAAATCCACATTGGGTTACATAATGATTTTTGTAGGAAGTGTTGTTTCATAGTAATCAAGATTGCAAAAATGTATTTTTTTTTTTAAACAACAAAAAAGGAGTATATTGCTATTATTGAAAGAGGTAAGGAACTCTTGCAGTTACAAGAATTCCTACAAGAGTTGGGTTTGAAGTAAAAAAAGTTTGTTCTACATCATGATAGCAAGAGTGCTATCTATCTTAGCAAGAATCCAGTATTGCATTCAAGACCGAAGCATGTTGATATGAAATATCATTGGATCCAAGAGAAGTTAGAAGAGAAGCTTTTCCTATTTGAGAAAGTCCACACCGACTATAATGGATCAAATATAATGACCAAGGTGTTGGCCGTGATGAAGCTTGACTAATGTAAAAGAAAAGCGGACAAGATAGATCTTCCCACATGAGATGGAGGGGGAGATTTGTTGGTTGGGTCCGCCTCATTTGTGGGGCCTAGCCAATATATAAATATATAAATAAAAAAAGAGAAAAGTCAACAAAAAAGAGGAAAGAACAAAAAGAAAGAAGTGGTGGCTTCGTGCACAGGTGTCCCCAAAAAGTGAGGAGAGAGAGAGAGAGAAAATAAAAAACCACCAAAACAAGGAAGAAGGGAAGAAGAGAAGAACAAAAGAGGGCTGCATTGTGGTCCTAATTCGAAGGCCAAATGTTGACAGAATTAGCTCAAATTTGAGTATGTTATTCGTGAGACTGAGAGTTGCGAGTTGCAAGTTTTCATTCGTTGAGAATTGCCTCTGAATTCTCCAATTGAGGTTAGGATTTTCTTGCTCCGAATTTATTTATCCATTTATGTGGTGAGAAAATATGGTTGTAGTATTAATGTTGAGCCTCTAGTGTGTGAATAGAGAAGAATACTTTTTGTATTCTACTGTTCTTGGTGATTAGTGGATGTTTTTGGGTGGTCCATGATTTTTCTCACATTGGGTTTTCCACGGTAAATTCTTGGTGTCGTTATTTGCTTTTGTCTACTCATTATTTCAGCATTATAATTGCATATTGTGAGGTTATATATTGCTGGTTGTTACTAGGGGTTAAGTGAATTTCAATTGATTTAGTTTTAGGGAGAAATTGATCATGGATTATGTTTGGCTTGTGGTGAATTGTTATGCCCTGTTCTCCCCAACACTTTCTCCGTTCTATGCTAAAGAATGAAACATTTCCTCTGCTTTGCCGCATGCTATGTAGTCTCAAAGGAGCCATTTTTGTATTTGGTGGGCTTGGATGTCTTGGTCATGAGAGCGGGATTGGGTATTGTAGATGTAGTTGGAGCAAGAAACAAATGACTGGTACAGCCCTGACTGAACCTGAGATAGCAGTTTGGCTAACGTCATAAGCTTGTTACAAGGAGGTGATGCAAAACATCCTCACAGCCAACCTTGAATAATGTCAACTCTATTTAAGAGAATTCCTGGGCACTCAAAACTTTTTTTTTTTTTTTATGTCTGGTTCCTGCATTAGGAACTGTCAATTAATGTCCTTGGCATGTTAAGCAAGATAAAGAATGCATGCTGATGCATTATCCACTGCCCATTTATTTCTCTCAGTTCATTTGAAAGCTTCAAGATACAAACTGCAATGAGCAAGGTAGTTCCCGGAATTTCCAAAATAGTTGCACAGGACGATTATGATCAGATCATTAAAGATACAATCCCAATTGCCAACCATTCAGTTCCATTATCATCAGCGTGATTTTCAATGCCTACCAATGCCTTGACGGTCTCATTAAAATGTCGAAATTTTTTACTTATTTTATCTTAGTCAAATTAACTTGTATAGATTAATTTATTTGGCCAGCCATTTACAATCTTATTTATGTCTTAAATTGACCTAAATCACAATTTTGGCTTTGACCACCACACAGATTCTCAAGCGAGTAGCTTCTTGCCTTCATAAATTATTTAAGGTTCTTCTTTTAAACGAGCGTCCGCCTTCGGAGCACTGGTTGAGGGGGCTCTCGTTGGACATATTTAGTTAGAAGACCATTGTTCTGTATATCACGAAACTAGTTAGTAAATTGAAAATTATGCAACAGTCAGCGTTCCTAGTCGATGTGCTCAAATTCATATCTTAGTAATTGATTTAAGGAAAGAGGGCCTAGTTTGTGCAGTGTTTGCCCTTTTATTGTCCAATAAAAATTCCAACATAAGTTTTTTTTTGGTAAAGAATTCCAACATAAGTTTAAACCTCCTTTATTTCATAAATGAGAAAGATCGAGAAATGAATGTCATTTCCGAATGTCATCAATAAGAAAAGTGACGTGTCACAAATATTTTACCAATATTGAAGGTCAGAGTTTAGGTATGTGATGCCACATGTCCCGAATTTCGTCACAACAATCATTTAAATTAAGGGTTTGGGCCAAATTGACACAAGCAATGAAATTAGAAGTGGTCCGTAGAGACTAGGTCAATAATAGAGGTTGACTTAGATAATCCCAATATTAGTAGAGGCAAATTGTAATTTGATCCAGCTCATATCTATGTGCACGCTGGTTATATGAGTTCGAACAATATAACTTTATTTCATTCTTCAAGGTCCTAACAAGATATCCACTTATTTTAGCATGAACCTAATTTCAAATTGATCACATGCTATGCCTGAAAAACTCTATTGAGTCCTCCTTCATGAACTTTTCTTTTTTTTTTTTTTCTCTTTTTTTTTTTCTTCTACCCTCTTGTCCATTTTCTCGACCATGTGACTCAATTAAATTCCAAGAATATAAAAAAAAGAAAAAAAAATTATAATTTCCTCTCGTGAGCTTGCGGGCGAGAAACGTGAGGAACCCATCATAGCTCTGGCAGAGAGACTGACCGGATCCGATAAAGCATGGCGAGGCGTCAGGGGTCCAAAGGAGCCAAGCCAAACCCAAGCCAATGCATGAGAGACTAGATTGGATTGACAGGTGTTCAAGCTTCCCTAGACTTGTCCAAAAAAAGAAACTACATGTCACTTAATGAGCAACCTTCCAAACCACCAAAGCACAATAAATGTGTTTTCCTTTTGTCTTTTTGTTGATTATTTTGGTTATCGAATATTCGACTGAGAAACTTGCTAACCAACTAAATGAAAAAAAAAATAATAATATCAACCAAAAATACCCTATTAATTATTGAATTAATCAAATAAAAATTTAAAAATATTGTGGGGCATCTTTGTGCCTGAAGGAATACGGTTTCATGCATTCAAGAGGCATGTTCAACTACAAGGCCAGCCTCAGTTCTACTGAACAAAAGTAACGAGCCAGCATCAAGCCACTTTTCTCCTAACTTTTCCCTCGAGTTTGTGGCTGGGGAGTCCTTGTTTAGGGATCTCTAAAAAGAATCGCACCGAGAAAGGTGCTTCTCCTTCTGTTGAGGAAAAGCTGACAGAGGTAAATTGATTTCAACGTTCCTTTTCATCCGGATTGTCTCCTCTCTGGTCATTCTTGAAACAAATGATGAAGCATGATGATGTCTCTCCGCAAATGAATGAGTAAAGAAGTTACACTGACAAGAGGTCTCTTTCTTTCTTTTGGGTGTTCCTCTTTTTTCTTTTTTGACTTTGTCAAAGCTGCCTACTAGGTGCCTACTCCAAGTGGGGTCTGCTTTCATTTATCTTGCTTGAGCTCTTTGTTCACCCAAAGAGAGGTTGAATTGTCGGTTGGGTTTGTGCTCCAAAGGCCATGGAGAGTTGGGGTGATGGCGCCGATCATGATGCAAAAACGCCACTTTTGTCGCCAAGAAATGGCAGCGAAACTGGTCAGGACAATGGGAATGACGCTTGTGGACAAGTGAACAACGCCAACGCTGGCAACTCTGTTTCGGTTCTGAGGCATGAGTTCTTCTTGAGATTGCCGGAGAAAGTCCGGTCTGGGCTTGACCCTGAGTCCCCCTTTCATCTCGACCTTTCCAAGACCACTGGGTTGGTTGAAGGTAACCTTTCAGTTTCTAGACTCTGTTCATAGGCCATGGTTCACATAAATTAAGCACAATTTGTTATGTATAGATACGTTCACTTCTGAATATCAAGATAAAGCTGGTTTCTTCCCTGTGCACTCTATTTTACTGGTTTCCAAACTTAAACGGCAAATGGAGATTCATATTTCTGATTTGCTTTTGGTTTGGAGTACAATGGAACTATCCCAAATCTAAAGGTGCAGACGGATGCATAACGCACGTATGAGTGATTCATAAATTATGCTTACAATTGAAGGGTGTATGTCGTTTAAGTCAACTTTATGATTTTGAATATGAATATGTCGGATTTGGTTAGTTTTCAGACTAGATTTTTGAGGTTGTTTCCAAACTACAAAAGCGTTCTTCCAACAAAACTGATAAATAAAAGATTTTAACCTACGTAAACATCAAATAACCAAAATTAGCAATTTATATGTTATCAATAAAAAGAATTGTCTTAGCGAAAATGAACTATAATCAAAATGAATATATTCATTTCCTCGTTGATCAGGGGAGAAGGAATACTATGAGAGACAGTTTGCCACCTTGAGGTCATTCGAAGAGGTTGAGTCCCTCGAATCACCTCATGTCATCGATGAAGATCAGAGCAGCACATTGCAAGCCCAACATGAAAGAGCCATGAAAATATCAAATTGGGCCAATGTGTTACTGCTCATATTCAAGGTACGCATAGAACTGTTAATTCTACCTTACTTGTGATTTAAATGGATTTCTATGGCTTCTTGAGCTGCCACATGGTCATAGAAAAAGTCTCCATGGTGTATGCATTACATGGAATCTCTCCCACTTACGCATCCTGTGCATGAAACAGAAAATGTTGAACATGTGAGGAGGGCAATATTTTGAAAGTACTAACAAATCCAGTAGTTACGAATTCAGCAATCTCTTCAAGTACAATTGGACTTCAAGGACTAACCTTGCTACATTGTGAATTTAGACATAATATAGCCGAGTTTCGCTAACCTCTATTCTAAAATGTAATTAGCACTATCATAACAAATAGATTTGGAAATGGTTTACGTCAGAATTAACTCGACTTGCCAAATGTTGTCCAACTTACTGCATAATTTAAATCTTCTTATAGCATTTTTGCACCAAAAATGATTTAGATGACCTGATATTTATTGTTTCCCTTTACCAGGTATATGCAACTATGAAGAGTGGGTCCATAGCCATCGCAGCATCAACCTTAGATTCCTTGCTTGATTTAATGGCCGGTGGTATCCTTTGGTTTACGCACTTGTCAATGAAGACAATAAACATATACAGGTATCCTATCGGGAAACTTCGGGTACAGCCAGTAGGCATTATCATCTTCGCTGCTATCATGGCCACTCTGGGTGAGTTGTTTCTCCAATTCTCAGCTTTGCTACTCTGTCCTGACATTATTTAGATTCATTGAATAGGATATATTTGGTTGCAGGTGTAAGAATTTGATGACATCTTTCACATTATTATTACTTATACAGTAGGCAAAAAAGCTTTAGGACATTTCCACTTGCTGTGGAATACATCTGATTATATAACTGCAAGCCATTGGCAAAAACATTGATAGAATTCAGTCTTGAAGCTTTCACTAAACATTTGTTAAAAATCCTGCTGGAAACACTAGGAGAACTACACTTTACAATATAAGCAATCTATTTTTCTGTAAGATACAGGGTTTCAGGTGCTTGTCCAAGCTGTTGAGCAACTTATCAGAAACCAACCTTCCGAAAGGATGACATTAAATCAGTTAGTGTGGTTGTATACCATTATGCTGACGGCAACCGGAGTGAAACTCATCCTTTGGATCTACTGCAGAAGCTCAGGGAACAAGATAGTTCGCGCGTATGCAAAGGTAAGATGGCGGACCAAATTGACAAGGATTGTCGAGCCAACAAAATTCCATTTGCGCTAGTGCTTTAACGGTTCAGTTGTTTTAACAATATCTTAATTCCACCAGGATCATTACTTCGATGTGGTGACAAATGTGGTGGGTTTAGTTGCTGCCGTTCTTGGAGATAAGTTTTATTGGTGGATCGACCCAGTTGGTGCCGTAGCACTGGCTGTTTATACAATTTTGAATTGGTCCGGCACAGTTTTGGAAAATGCCGGTGGCTCCTCTCTCTCTCTCTCTACTTATCTTTCTTTTTCTGAGGATTAATATTCAATCAATCTTGTTCGACCAAAGTATGCCATATGAAAACAAGTTAACTTACATATTTACCGAGAAAAAGCACGATTTCATCAATTCCTCACTGAAAATTTTGTACTGATAGATGTGATCTTGGAAGATAAAAATTCCTGTCTCCTCTCAGTGCTAATCTTTTGCTGTTTGGTCTCTTAGTGTCTCTTGTTGGGCAATCAGCTCCACCAGAAGTCTTGCAGAAACTGACATACCTAGCCCTTAGACATCATCCTCAAATTAAACGTGTCGACACAGTTCGTGCATACACCTTTGGTGTCCTTTACTTTGTAGAGGTTAGCAAAATTTGGGTTTTTATGCTAATGATTTGTTGCACCTCTTCAACCTGTTATGCTCGAGTTGCTAATTCCATAAAATGATTTCAACATTGCACATTCTACATTACAATATCAGGTAGATGTTGAGTTGCCCGAAGATTCACCGCTGAAAGAAGCGCACGCAATTGGAGAGTCGTTGCAAATAAAGATCGAAGAGCTACCTGAAGTGGAAAGAGCCTTCGTTCATCTAGATTTCGAGTGCGACCACAAACCAGAGCATTCTGTGCTCCGAAGGCTCCCAAATAACCAGCATTGACAACTCATACAACGAACTGGTCTTTCATTGTTGGGATTCTCTAGCACTTGAATAAACTCCAGAGTTTGGTAATATGTGTTGGATGTTTGTTTGTAAAATAGATAAAATATATTTTTCCTTGTCCCACATCAGAAGTTAGAAGGACATAGGTTTATTTATTAATATAAGCCTTTTCTAGGGCACCAGGTAAAAGTCGGTTGTGGATTAGATTCCACAACGCCTTTCTAGGAATGTGTGATTGTTTTATTTTATTGACCTTTATTAGTTCATAGGTTTATTGGTTTATTAAGTATTTTTAGAAATTATGAAAATTCGGAATTTTATTTATTTTAAAATATTATTTTATTTATTATTTTTATTATTCAGAAATTTTATGTGTCTTTTTAAGACAACCTTTGGAAATTATAATTAGTTAGTTTGCAACATTTTTCGAAGGATTGCATTTGTTCATTTTACAACTTCTTTCGAAGGCGTACCTTTGTTCACTTTGTAACCATTTGCGAAGAGTTGTCTACGTTCTTTAAGACCGATTTATATACACACACATGTTAGTTTTTATATGAATGAATTTTTTTTCCAAAACTATAGTCATCTTTTTAATTATTTTTTAGAGAGACTCTGGAAAAATACTATAATTGTTATCTAGTATCCTCATTTGAGATTTTATTGTATTATGAATGATATTTGTTAGTGACCATTAGCAATATTGTGAAATTAATAAATTCTTAAAGAAAGTGATATCACATTTTAAGTCCGACTTGATTGCTTAATTGATTCAAAACCATATTTTTCCAACAATATGCAAGTTAAAAGGACAAAAGGAAGAACCGTAGGCCCAACTAAAATACAGGTCGGTGTGTTTCTCTGTGCTGAAAACATACCATGTCTTATTCGTAGCACAAATGGTGCTCATGGGACTTCAGATACGTGAATTTTAAGCTGTCTCCAATTTTCTACTGACCCATAACGCCCACAAAAATATACTTGATGAGAAAAGCGTGATTAACACAAGATGCATGAGTAACTTTTTAAAAGGGGATGAAATAAACTATGGGAGGATCATTGGGGGGTTAAGAAAACTTGATACACTGAAAAATGCCTGCTTTATGGGCATTCATAGAGTATTGTCACTAATTTCTTTTCTTCATGGATCTATGAAATGTCACGGCCAAAATTATCAAGAATGGTTATGGCATGATCGTCTTTCCACTCAAAGGACATAACATCAATCCATCAAGATCCAACTCTCAACTCGTAATGCAATCCGCATAGCTCGCGCCCATTCTTCATAATTCTCTCCCTTCAACTGAACTTGGGTAATCAAGTTACCCAGGTTATCATTCGAATTCAGTGTGTAAGGCCTAGAGGTTTTCTTGTTTGTTCCAAAACTCTCCTCACATTTCTTTCCATAAGTCATGACTTTGATGCCATGTAAAAGAATTGAGGAATTTTGGAATGAGAATTCTATCGTTCATTACCATAAAAACGCAATATATATACAAGAAGATACAGCTATCAAACAATATCCTAATAAGACTAAACTACCAAAAATACAAAGGCAACATAATAAAAAGGTACGTATAAAAAACTTCCTAAGTAAAAGGCTTAAATAAAACCATATCATGGTTACCTTCCCAATATATATTTGCCTTTCCAATACCGTCGCCGTCGCCCCCCTCGTCTCAACGCCGGAACTCAAGCCGCTGCCGAATCAGTCTAGCGTCGCCGTCCGTCGCCGAAAACCCGTGAGGTCCATGCTTCCATCGATTTCTTGATCCACAAGGAGCTTCGACGTCCTTCTTCTTCGTTGAATTTTCCTGTAGATTTTTTTCCGAATTCGATTGGCTATGGTGGTGGTGAAGGAGGAGGCGGGTGCTCTTTTAGGGCTCTGTTTGAGGTCGCTCTCTTCGTTCGAGCTTGCCTCTTTTTGAGCTGCGCGGGCTCGAATTGTTTTCCTTGGGAGCGATTCGGTCTCTTTCTGTGGAGAATTGGCTCTTGTGGTAGGCTGTGCTGGGAGGGTGGGGGGATTGGATTGCTCCTTACTACGCGTCTGGAGTCGCGTCGTGCGGGGTTTCGGGTTCTCAAAAGAACGTCAAGAAACGATGCGCCGTCTTTTTAAAGCAGTTCGAATTCTTGCGGTGGATGGGTTAATCAGTCTTTCTTTTTTGGCTTCTGTTTGGAAGGAAATATTGGGACTCTAGGCTGAGCTGAGGTAGTGATGTAGGAATTCGGTAGTTTATGCGGTCTAGCCGTGTTTCGGTGTTGTTCTTAGCATGTGGGCTAGCCTTTGCTGGTGATGGGGGCAGTAGTAGTTAACCCCATATGATCTTAGAGATGTTGGGAAGACTTGCTATATTGAGTGGTGGATGAAACCAGAGGTTCTGTGATGTAGATATTTTAGTGCACGAGTTGCAAACAGGGTTCAGGACAATTTGAAATTACTCTGTGCGGGAGAGCTGTTAGGTGTTGATACACTGCTCTGTATCTTGAAAGGACTCCATCCATCATAAACAAATTGTCCATTGTAATTTTTTTAATCACACTAGTCTTGAAAGTTCTTCCAGATATGCTTTTTAAGTTTCCAATTCTATAATTTGCATGGTGGTGCAGAAACTGAAAACCTTCCCATGAAAAGATGGTCATTCCCACAAAGGCATATTCTTTCACCACTGATTTAGATGTTAAATATGGCTGATCTTTGAACCTCTTGTGCTGTCTTTTTATAAGTTATTTGTTGGAAAAAAAAAAAACTTTACATTCTGGTTCATGTGTAAGAATGTCTTTCTTCTCATCGTTTCAATTGAACTTTTGTGTTCCCACTGAAATGGGTTTCCATGTGAACTAAGAGAATTAACAGAAATTCTTATTATTGGAGCAATTATCTTGTTTTTTGTTCCATTATGTATCTTTCTCCTTCAAATATGGCAGTCGGCATCTTATTATTGGAGCAATTATCTTGTTTAGCTAAACTAGACAACAATATTTGGATGAAAAATCAGACCTGGACAAGTACTTGGGGGAAGCGTTGTGGTCAATGTCTGTTCTTTCAGGATCTATCAAAACCCAGTACTTCTCAGGGCTGCGTCAAACGCCTTTTGGACTTCTTGTCATGTTATATCAAAGCTTCTCTGATCTTCACGATCTGCCTGAAGAGGAGCTTAGTTAGTTCATTCCATGCCCGTGCTGCCAATGCAGCATGATGTTGTCCACCTTGTTTGACATTAGTGCATTAATTAGGCTTTCCAGTTTGATTTATTACCCTCTGGTGTCACCAAAATCGTGTAAATGAGTAACTATTCTATAATTCAAGTTTGGACACAAATGCGATGTAAAAATTGTCTGCTATTGAATGCAGAACTGGTCTTTCACCTTCTCTCAGTACTTCGCAGTGTTATGAACACATGTCATGTCAAGGGGGACCTGATGGATAATTTTTTTCATTAATTCGACCCCCCGCCCCCGCCCCCGCCCCCCGGCAATAAATAATTTATTTATTTACTCAGAGAGTCAATAAGAAAAACAAAAGTATATAGTTTCCATCCCCACCCAAACCCTAGAGAAAAGAAAGGTGTGAAAAAAAAAAAAAAAAAAAAAAAAAAAAAGAGTGGGGAAACCCAGCAACCCTACCCGACCAGAAGCAACCCGAATTTTCGATGCAGGTCTAATGTGTTTTGGGTCAGTTCGGGTCGGGTCATAGTGTGTGACCCTTGTGATTCGGGTCGGGTCGGGTAACAACAAAACCCGACCCGACCCGACCAATTGACACCCCTACCTGCAAATCCTACAAATTGGTTAAGTACAATTCTCCAGTCCATGACTTGATGTAGTTTGCGTACCATTGGTAGTATCATATATGTTGGTAGTATCATATATGTTGAACATAAATAATGGAAAAAGTTATCCTTTTAAAGTTATATATATATATATATATATATATATATATGTATGTATGTCATATATGTCAAGTTTGGGATCTAATGTCAATGGACAAAATAATAATATCTTAAGACTTTTCAGGACAATAATTGAATTGTACAGCCGTGGAAATTGAAATATTTGGCACCATGGTATATCCCGTTCATTAATGGGTGCTTGTACATTAGCATATCTAAGTCTCTATCCACAGGTTTTCACCCATTCAACATGGAATTATTCGATATAGATTAATCCAAGTCAACTATACAACGCTCTTTTTTAGATAAAATTACCAAAAGCAAGTTCTAAACCGATTGTATTTGTATTAAATAAGTTGTAAAATTTTCAATTATACCAATTTATTCTTAAACTTTTTGATAATTGCCAACATAATCCATCTAGCCCTCGCCTCTAGTCGGCCATGGTTACCAGCAGAGAAAGAAGGAAAAACAAAATGAAAGAAAAGAAAATTAAAAAATAAAAAACGTGGATTTTTTCAATTGCAAAAATTATTTACGTGAGCGCCAACTGTGCCATGTAGGATGGCCAATGGGCACGACTAGTATCTATATGAACAATTTCCTATCAAAATTGGCCAGTGAACTTAATTGGCAAAATTTGAAAATATTTAGGACTCAATTGATATAGTTAAAAAGTTTATGATTAAATTGACACTAGTGCAATAGATTTATGATTTTTTTAAACATAAATTTCCCATCTTTCTTGAGCTGCTCATAGACTTGCCCACACACTTCAACAATTTACTACCAGAAAAATTAATATATATACACACACATGACTGTCTTTGTATTTGGCTTCTAGAGAAGTCCAATAATTTTTAAACTCAAATATTTGAAAAATTATAAAGAGATTATATGAGAACTATTGTGGCAAATGAAAGGTTTCAAGTGCTTATAATTTTTTTTTTAAAGTCTAAATTATGTGCGTAAATATTTAAGTAACTTTTAACTGTTTAAATAGTCACCGTCGAAAGAGGCTGAAATTTTCCAATTACAGGACGAGTCATGGAATCGTAGCGAGGAGGGGTTTTGTACTTTGACTTTGCTTTGGCCTAACATGGCCTCTTTTATCTCCGTTCCATGTTATAAACGTGGACACCAACAGCAGAAAAATTAAGGCACGTACAACAAAAGTTTAGACTTAGACCAAATAATAATGGTTCCATGGATCACGTCATGCACAAGACCTAAGCAAAACATAATCTTCTATGCATGTGTAATTAGATTAATGTCGAGTCGTTGAGGGTTGTTTTAATATTGTCAATCAACGCAGTTATATTCAACACGCAAGTTTCAGAGCTTTGAAAATTCTAGGTTAACTTTAAGTAATGTATGCTAAGCGCGGAATCTCGTCACTTACCTTGAAGTCTTCCTTGACTACAAGAAACCATGTAGATTGGAACAATTTTCCGTTGTATGTTTCAATAGTCTTGAAATTTCGAAAGCTATTATTTTTTTAACAATTTTTTACCGTTATCAATTTGTAACTGTTTTTATTTGCCATTACTTTATTACGGTTTTATACTTCTAACGGGGTTGGAGTAAATCTCTCAATTAGACAAATAAGAAAATAGTCAAATCTCAATCACCTCTCATTTCGAGCTTCTAATTAAAGATAAGAGATTTCTCAAGCCCTAATTAGTCAACTGGACTATTAGAGATATATTTAAAATATTTTATGATTTTATATATTATTATATGGTTTTATATATTTCCTTTGATTGGTCTTGATTTGTTACTTTAATAGTTATTATATAAAGCTTATAAATAAGTTCGTGTATTCTTTATTTGATGTTGTACAGAATATTACATCTTCCGGTCATTATAATTCTCAACTTGGATGAAAAAAAAAAAAAAAAAAAAACTCCTCAAAAGTAAAACCTAGTCAATTTACTAGCCTAGCCGCCTAAAACATTATTAGTAGACTACACTATGATGTCACTTCCCTAAAGGTGATTCAATTTTGGGAAAAAACCACGAAAAACCCCAAACTTTGCCTCGAGTGACACATTTACCCCGAACTTTTTTTTGCACCGTGAAAAACCTCGAACTTTCCAAACCGTGACACATTTACCCCAAACTTTTTTTTTGCGACACCAAAAACCTTAAACTTTCCAAGTGTGACACATCTACCCCAAAATTGAAGGGCATTTTGGTCTTTTCATTTTTAATTTTTTTTTTTCATTTTTTTCATTTTTTTTTCCTTCTTCCCTCCGCCGACCATGGCGGAGCCGGCGGAGGGAAGCCGGCTCCGGAGAGGGTCGCCCTCGCCGGCGTGGGGCGAGGGCGGCCCTTGCCGGGGTGCCCTCGCTCGACGCCGGCGAGGGCCGCCCTCACCCCACGCCGGCAAGGGCGACCCTCGCCGCGCCGGCTTCCCTCCGCCGGCTCCGCCATGGCCGGCGGAGGGAAGAAAAAAAGAAGAAAAAAAGAAAAAAGAAAAAGAAAAATTAAAAAGACAAAAATGCCCTTATGGGGTAAATGTGTCACAGATTGGAAAGTTTGGGGTTTTTCACGGCGTAAAAAAAAGTTCGGGGTAAATGTGCCACTCGAGGCAAAGTTTGGGGTTTTTCGTGGTTTTTTCCCTTCAATTTTTGACCTTTTAATTAATGTTTTTTTGGTTGAAGACCTTTTAATTGCACCTTATTATTACTGTTGGCATGGTGATTTTTGAACTCGACAAGGACTCCCCCAATCAACCATGCAACGAGGCGACAATTTCTACAACGAGAAACACGCATGCATACATTAACTATGGGAGTCCCCGGAGACAATTATTCGTTCTTGCCGACATTGAGGACCCAACCTCCATGATTTGGCAATTTGCTTTTGCGTTCATAATCTATAATGTGGAATTTATGCTAATGAGCTTCTTTGAATTTTCGATATCCCTCTTTTCTTTTTGTGATAGAAAATTTTCCACGCGGATGTTTTACCGTGTTCAAAAGAAATGTCAATCTTTCACATCTACATCATGTTTCCATGGAAGTCTTACATATTGCACTGTGAACGTATCAGTACATGCATTAATGCAACTGAGAGTTTTTTTTTTTTTTGGTCAGTCCTACTCTACACTCGCTCTCAGATTTTTGCCCTGCCTCTTGCAGCGCGTGGGAGTCGAAACCTACTCCTGAAACTTACGTGTTTCCACCCCATCCTCCCTGAGAAGGTGGGGATTTGAACTCCTCACCCCCCCTTCAATGTTGGAACGGTGGCCACTGGGGTGAATCCCAATGGTTCAGCTAAGAGTTGATTCAGACGCCAATGAGAATAAGTGCAAGCTGGGTTGAAGATCTCCATTCAACTGGCAAATGCATCAAATGTGGGAAAACCCATTTTTAGGATATAAATAATATGAGTCGAAACGTATACTATGACCCATCTTAAATTTTGAGACCCATGTTCTCCCTTTAGTTTGATCATGAAAACCCATGACCCGCACGTATTTAAATTCTCTATTCCTTTGTTTTCCAATTTGATTTACATGTTTCTGATCTTGATACTTTCTAACTCTATTTTGATCTCAAAGGCACATGCCATCATCTAATGAGAGGAGCGCGGATTAAAAGACAATGTGAATAGATGAGATCTGCCACTTATTTTGAAAAAAACCATTTTTATGTTTTGTCATTTTCTTGACATTAACTCCTTTCCAATCTCTAAACCTTCCAATGTCCTATGAAAAAGTCTAAACCATTCAATGCTTTTCCATAGCGATATTGGTCGTTAGTATTCATTTGAAAGCCTACACCTTTCTTGAGTCAGGGAAAAATTACGTCTATAGCTTGCCACCTATTTTTTCTTAAACTAAAATTTAAGTTCATTTTTTTCATAGTGACACGCAATTATTAAACTGACGATAGTTATAAAATTGACAAAAAACAAAACTTTCCAAATATCACTATTTAAATAAATTTTAACTAACGATTACATCTATAGTCATAAATCAAACCTAAACCTAAGTGATTTAAGAAATACAGATAGATGGAAAAATAAATCATCTTACCTTATAGTAATGGGCCGCTCATCGAACGCGGTCCGACTTGCATTCTCTGACCCACCCAAGTTGCAAAAGCTAACCAATGGTCAATGTCAACTCGGTATCGACTTCACTTACTTCCCAATATTCAGTCCCTTGCATTGCATAAAAACGAACCATTTTTACTGAATTTTTATTGCAGAGTTGAGAGAGAGAGAGAGAGAGATAAGGAATGGCATAACATTGAACTGTCAGATTCTATTCATTAATTCGATGAGAAAGTAAAAAAGTAACTACTAGAAGTAATGGTCCACCGATATACAGGTACATGTCGGATTCTACTTAAAGCACCCCTTATTTTTTGCTCTTTTTCGGTTAGTTATTTAGGACAAGGGATTTGGTTTCCAATTTCTGTGGAGGTCCGCCGGTTTAGAAATCAGGATTTACGAAGTTGCAACAGATCTGCTGTTTTGCTTTGCTGGGTTGTAGTTGCAATAGCAGCAGCGAATCACCCACCTTTAATGTGGACACTTTTTTTGTTGTGCGATGTTAAGTGTCAACTTCGTCAATATTCACTCAGCCCCCACCTCTCATATCTCAGGCGGAGCAGACGAACCCATTAAGCTTTCGTTTTCAGTTTCAAATTGTTTGATTCTTTTGACATTAACCTAAGGTCGTTAGCATTGACTCGTAATATAGAACCATTGATAGAATGGAAGTAGTCTGCTGATGAGGTAGTAATCCAACATTTGCAAGAAACAGTGACTGGACATGCAAGTTTCTCCAGATAAATTTTTTGCAGGTAGACACACAAGTTTCTCTTTCATCATTTCTCAAAGATGGGAAACATGAAATTGGCCGACCATCATCCACACTAAAGACAAAAAATTGGCATCTGCTAAGAGAAATTCTTGAGTAGCAACATAAAACAGGCCGAGCTCATGAACAAAACACATCCAGAGCAAGAAGGTGCCACTTCGCACATCTCGCTATTCAAACAAATGAAAAGCTTCCGTAATAGATTCCCTCCCTTGCAGTGGCCACCATCCACATCATTAGTGTGAAAAGGAAAAATTTGCAACATCGTCTCTCTTTGAATAACAAAATGGAAAGAGACAGCACGAATACAAACACCAAACCACAAGCCATTGTCTTTAGGCTTTCCCCACTAATTAGTTCACAATACCCAATTACTGCATTGCATAACACTCGTTGTTTTGTTTATATTACCTATACCTTCAGTTCCAAATGCGAGTGAAAGAGAAACTTCGAAGCAACATTTAAGAATTCTGCTGCAAGGATTACCCAATTAAAAGCCCTAGTTCTTTCAAGAACTAATTTACTTAGAACACAACAAACCATTTCTTACTCTCTCTTGTGCCAGTAATCAATATCCAGAAGTACTGGATAGAGATCATTACCAGACGCAGACGAAGCGGTTCCAGTCCGTGGCCCTTCAATAGACATACTCTTGGTGATATTCTCACCAACTGCCTGATGTTTGTCACCTCTGAAATGCTTCCTCATGGCCTCAATTTTCTCCTCAGTCATGATAGCACCCGCAGAGTCCAGCACTGGAACAGCAACCTTGCCTTCGAGCATGCTAACCACAGATGACATTGGTGGCCTTAGTGCTGGAGTCACATTAGCACACATCAGAGCTACCTTTATCAATGCCAGCGCTTCCTCTTTGTCAAAGTGAGAACCGAGCCTCGGAGCAACTAGTTCTATCAAATTTCCTCTCTCCTTCAGAAAGTGTGCCTAAATACAGAAATGTAAAGTGAAGGTATGTCCCTTTCAAGCTTCAGGTATTGATCAGTTGCAAAATATGCTCTAAATACTGAAACAGGAAGAAGTATATTATCTCCCTCGATAATTACGCGGCAAATGCAGTTGATAAGCACCTGCTAGATTTAGGGTATAAATGGATAAAAAGAATCGAATGAGTCAATACAGATCAATTATGATTTTTTTTACTGATTTTAAATAAAAGATACTAGACTACAACATCACTTACTAATGGTTAACCAGTTGCCAAGAAATTACCTACACTGCTTTAAAATCGCTAGCTATTGTCAAGTTTTATCAGCACGAATTATTTGTCAGTGTCATTACATGAAACGGTAGACTCGTCTTTCAATGTTCTTGATTATGTAACTCAGGCGACAATCAAATTTAACGAGGACTAATAATGATTGTTTGCTCTAATGATTGCTTACTCAAAGCTAAACAAAATCTAACTTAAGGACTCAATTATATGAATGTGAAAAAAGTTATACCTCAATCGAAAGTATATGGATATTCTGGTCAAGACATGGCCTTGAAAACTTTTTAATTTAACAGTAATTGCTAAAATTCAATAGTAGTCGAATGACTTGTTTGGTGCTAATGAAACTACAGGGAGTATGAATGTCAAGCATAAAAACATAAAGACTAAAACTGAACTTTCGAGATCCACCCTAAATTATGGGGTCAACTTCCCCAAATTTCAAGGTATGGAATTTTCTTCATTCCAAAAAAAAAAAAAAAAAAAAAAAAAGAAGAATCTACATGAAAATTCAGAGTAGACCAACATGATAAGAAGAATCGGATTAATTTGAAATAACAAATTGCACTTAACAGCATGACAATTCATTAAGCAAGTTTCAATAGCTGTTAACTGTGAAACTCCTTTGCAACCATTGAAAGTGCATGTGAGGATTTAAATACAGATGATCATAATTGAAATGATAGAGTTGATTACCCAATCGAGTAGAATAAAGCATTCCTCAGTTTTTTGGGAGCTAGTGTTGCTCTGGCCACTAACAACTTCCAAGGCAACAATGCCAAAACTATAGATGTCGGCTTTGTCAGTGAGGTAACCATGCATTGCGTACTCTGGTGCCATATATCCACTGCACGACAAGAAAAGAGCTTGTGTTTGCAACAAGGTAACTGCCTTAAATAGCACATACTTAATATTCCTAAAATTCAAAAGAAAGAGTCATTCCTAAATGTGATGCTATGGTCTAAAGAGTAGAGGGAAAAAACAAATGCATCCTAATATATTCTAATATCATTTACCGAGAATACTTCAGGAAAAAAAAATGACCATTGTTGTTCTTTATAAATTTTTTTTTTTTTTTTTTGGTTTGAAATATAAGTATCATTTATAAGATGACCTACATGAGCTTAAGGGCATTTCCCAGCATTACAAAGATATCTAAGAACGTGCAAAAATGGAGTGAGGGTATCTCCACATGGTACCCAATATTTCATTTATTTGGGAAGGCCTAAAGTTTTTGTAAAGTGAAGCTCGCCCTGTAACAAGTTTACGGATTTTAGCCACGATAATGGGGACACCATTTGACTTGTTTTGGAAATGTCTATAGTTATTATAGTTCTTTTTGTTGAATTAACGTTAGAGTTAGTAGAATGAACTTACAATTTTATCTTTTCCCTAATTAATCACATTCCTTTCACAAGCAAGTTGACTTTTCACACGCATTAATGCAAACTTCTAAAACATGCGAACATGCTTACCTATGTTTCCCCATGTGCATACAATAGAAACATGGGCGAATTTGCTATAATACTAAGTTATATTCAAATTAACAATTACATAAGTCAATATCAGAGTATCATTACTTAATGGTAGAGTATGACACAATTTACATTTTTTTCCTAATTAATGTGAAGAGTGGTGGGACAGTCATAAAGCTTTGTGGTTTAGCCGAATTTGTTGAGCACCAAGCTTTGGGATGATGTGAATCCACCACAAAGCTCCATTCAACTCACTTTTCTTAAATCAGAATATATGTTTCTATTCCATGCTTTTATGTTGTCACTGGCTCCTACTTAGGTTAACAGGAACAAAAAGCAAGAAACTTACTAAGTTCCAGCAATCTTGGTGCTAATATGTGTTTTGTCCTCCTCATCAAGCTTTGCTAAACCAAAATCTGATATTTTAGGGTTGAGATCCTTATCCAGTAAAACATTAGTAGCCTTAATGTCTCTATGCACAATCTTCAGCCTTGACTCTTCATGAAGATATGCCAATCCACTAGCAATACCCACGCATATCTTGTGTCTTGTCCACCAATCCAACTTTAACTGAAATTCTTTAGGACCTTCAATTGTATCAGAAGACATCAAAGGTGCTTTACTGCCATGTCATTACCTGAAGTCAATGAAGCACAATGTGATATCAAATTACCAAATAAAGCGCGAGCAAGATTGTTATTTTCCATGTACTCGTAAACCAGCAAAAGTTGATTTCCTTCAATGCAGCATCCATAGAGTTTCACAAGATGTGGATGCTGAAGAGCAGAAATCGTCCCAATCTCAGTGAGGAACTCATTATTTCCTTGTTGTGATTTGGATGAAAGCTGCTTCACTGCTATAGGGGTGCCATATGACAGAAAACCCTGCAATTCAACTTTGGCATCAGATCTATGTTGTGAAAATTGAGTTACATTGAATGCTGCTTTCTACATATCTTCTCTCTTGGGAATTGGGGGAATTTGTTTAGCCAGTTTTCCAGCATACCTTGTATACAGAACCAAAACCACCTTCTCCTATCTTATTGGCAGTGTCAAAATTGTTTGTGGCAGCTTTAATCTGTCGCAAGGTAAATAAACCAATTTGCAACGCTAGACCCTTCAAATCTGCAACACATTTTGGAACTTCTATGAATTTGGAAAAGTCAACAGTTAAAGTATGTAATCCACTATCTAACAAAGACGTATCAATTCCTTCTCAATATTCCAGAAAACCTTTTTGTGACGTTTTGGTCTGAGCAAGTTCAGTACAGAATAGCTTAGCATCTTGAAAATTATTTTCTAGGAAAGTCTGGCATCAGTTGGCAGTATGTGTTTTTGAAAAGTAAAATGAGATTGTCCCCAGGGTATTTAATAGTGAAGGAAAATAAAAATCATACAGAGAACCCCCTTGGAAACGTAGGGTATGGTTTGTATGTTTTAATTTCTCATGCACGTGAAGTTCTGGCAGCTATTTTTGGTGTCTTGAAATGTAGACTTTGTGTGTATACACACACACACACACACATCTGAGAAACAATCTATCGTCTCTCCCTATAACTATCTATTCCTTCATTTTTCGGATTTCTAAATAAAAATTTAGTTCATTAAGCAAACCAAATGGTTCTGTGACACTTTAGCTGTATATCGCCTATTAATAATCTTTGGCTTTTTGCGTCGAATCAAATTCCCTATGGAATGCACAAATGTCATGCATCAACAGTCTTATGGGAACTGTAGATCTAGATGGAGCATTAATGATCCATTGTCACTACACTTTCCCCAACCAGGAAAGTAAGAAGAAGAAGAAGAAGAAGAAGAAGAAGAAGAAGAAGAAGTATCATGTGCCAACAGTTTGTCTGGACAACTGTGCAATTTAGCTGAAATATAAATGAAGCAATGTGACTATCCTCCCTCTCCACCAGAATACGAAAGGGGGAAAATGTATTCAGAGTGCATAACATTCTCATATTTCTTGACAAATACATGTGGACTAAATAGCGGAGATTCCAGGTAAGCAACTACCTCGTGCCATTTTATCTTTACGTCCAAGGCATCCTTTCCACCAAAGGATAACCAGGATAAGGGAAACTACAAAAACTACGGAGCAGAATCCCAGCCCACCGTGCCGCAGATATGCCGCCGGGGATCAAAGCCTGCAATGAAGAAAGAACAAACAAATATTTAACCAAAACTGTTCAGTTAAATGGGGTAGACATAAATGCAGAAAAATACCTGTAGCTTCTCGTTGAACACAAAGAAATTGATGGAGAACACAATAATTGAGAATTAAGAGGACATAAAACCGCCCAGAGTACTCCGCAAAAACTATCAGATAAATGAGCACAGGAAGATATCATCTATGGAACATGTAATACAAAATACAAAGGGGGAAAAAAAATTCTATTCTTCATTCTCAAGGCTGTACTGTATTATACAGGCACAGTGGTCGTAATCCATAGCGGAAAAGTGAACTAGGCTGTCAATTCGTAGTCAAATGGAAGGATTAAAGATACATAGAGAAAACACGCTCAGATTGAAAGAACACAAAGCAACCTATAACCAATTTTCAACTCTAAGAGGATAATAATAGACCCTGGTCAGCTATTGTGTGTAATTGACTTGATCTATAGTGACATATGCCAATGGCCTGAATCCAACAGTAGGCATTTGCAACCAAACCAAGTAACTGAATAGCCTATTGATGACTTCTGGTGCAAGAAAAAATATAGGTATTCTTTTCAACATGAATAAGAGAAGCACCAAGTGAAACATGGAAGCATCCATCTGCGTACCTGGGTAGACGGAGATAGCAGATATAAGAGGACCATAGACTCCTCCGTCAGGTATAGCAGTGGTTCCTTTCCCAGCCCAATAGAAGCGTATCTCCAGAGTGCCCTTGGTCACGATGGCAGCAAAATTTCTCATGACCTCCTTTCCAACTCCACCTGCTTCAATCTCAATGTTGAAATCTTTCCACACCAATTTCCCCTGAAATAATATTTCATCCGATTCAAGTTGAGTTTCTCCACACTGAACAAGGTAAAACTTTTAGTCTCCATAGAATGTACAAATTGTGAAAAAATCATGATTTGCAAGTATGAGATATTTGGATAAACTTCCCAACCATAACATATTGAATGCTTTATGTGCTTTATATATTAGAACCAGCACTCCATAATGCTTCGAGTTTACCTGTATATAAATATCAAAAGCTCTCCTTCCAAGGCTTTTATAACTTTTTTGCCTGTGAACATTATCTCCGCAAAATGAAGGGTTACATTGTAGGGCCCATCCATCAGACAAAAACCGTAATAAGTTAGAGAGATGGCAGAACGTCGTGCTTCCATGTAAAGTTGGGCATTATTCATGGACAGTGTGGATGTGTTTTTAACTTTATAGCTAACTGCAGCGATATTGTCATCGGCGAAGTAACTAGTGCTACTGTAGGCCCAGTAATCACTCCTGAAGAAACTTGAAGGTGTAGCCTCCTGTGAGTCATCTTCGTATGTGTTGCCCCTTACTTCTGCTTTGCTCCCACCGCAATTTATGAAGAGGTTATACCGACCTGGATGGAGTAAAGAAGCAGCCACAGAGAAAATACAGTTTCTTCTATTTGTTAATATGGAGTGGACTTTCCAGACTCACTAAATAAGCTAGCATTCACTCATTGGAAAATTACATAGAAACTCCCAAGTTATGAGCAACCCATTATTTCATGCAGGTAGCTTTTGAAATTATTAGGGTAATTATGCATCAACCATCAAAGATTGACACAATAGCCAAGAGGAGAGTTGACAAGGAGATAAATTTGACGAGAAATTACACAGAGAGTAAGATGCAATATTAGAATTTGATGATAATGACAGGATATGTTAGAATAATTTAAATATAAAATCATGCATTCTTCTAACAATTTAAGCTTTTAAAACAGTTGGCTGTGATCCTATAAAATTTCATATGGTATCAGAGCTGGATTTCATGAGTTCAAATCTTTCGAAGCCTAATTTGCCTCCCTAATTAAATATGTTCACACTTCATCTAATAGCTTAAACTTTTAGAACAATTAGCTGTGGTCCCACAAAATTTCATAGGATATTCAGCACGTCAATTTACATTTTATACAACAATGACTCTGCAGCATATTAACTTACTTTTTGCACAACGTTGACTCTGCAAACATGTGACAAGTCCACTTGTGGCAGAATATGAGGTTCTGAGCAAGTCAGCAAAGATTTTACTGTTATAATCATCATCATTCTTAATGAAGTTCAATGCTAAGTACATAATCAATAAAAATGCGGGTCCTTGGAAATCCAAGTCTCTCGTTGAAAAGTTAATTGCAAACATACGCATTCTCAACCTCGGAGCTTGCGAACAAGTTGCTGTAGAGAAAAGACAAAATCAACATTCAGCAGAGAAATGGAAATATTATACACAAACAGGATATAAGTTACTCAATAAGTGCACATTTGGGGGGAGCCCTGGACGGACTGAAGGAAGTAGGACATACACAAATCCTTCATGACATTCTGAGCCTCCAGCAGTGAAGTTGTTGTATGATAAATCACTACACAGAGAAATAGTCAACCATCTCCAAAATCTCATCAATTTGAAGAATACACTGAAAGTCATTCTATCAAATGATTTTTTTTTTTCAATAATTCCATCAAATGATTAGTATGTACAAAAATGCAGACAAGTCGCAAAAAATGGACAGGTAAGGCAAGATGAAAGGCGAAAACATCACAAGATGATGAAATTGATATTTTATTCCTACTGAAAATATCTTATCCTAGAATATGAAAAGGAGAAAGACTAACGGAAGTAAACGGAGACTTTAAAACTATTTATAGTGTATGAAAACATTTTTACTCAGTAACAGTACCACAGTCATGATGTCTAAGGCAAAGAGGCTTAAATAGAACTGTGATTCCACCTACTACTACGTCACGTCTTCTAATAGGAAATTATCCAGACCACATTTATCTGTTTAAACTACCTCACAAGAGCTTCATTCCTACACCTATAAGATAATATCAACTTCTCCTAAGTACACTCATTTTGGTTGTAGAGTTTCTCAAATACACAAACCCATAAAAACATTGTTATCAGCAAGAAATGGCCCAAGCAACTAATCATATACTGCAGGTGATACGCTAGACAAACTTTCAAAGAGGACTAATAGGAGCTAAAAATTTTCCAAACATAATTTTAATCATTCCAATAGGTTTAAAAATGATCTACAGCTGGGAATGGCTTTTTGTATAGGGGAAAATGGAGCTAACTAGGCACTTCCAAGAAAATCCACTTTATATTCTTTCATGCATATCATACAGTTCAGCCTCTTTTGTTACATACATCCATCCAATGAACAGATCCCAATGAGGAGAAAGGTACTTATGATGTTTCCATTTATCTCCAAAGGCTACTAACCATAAAGATGCAAGATGTGAATGCATAATTGCTTGGTACAAAGCAAGATTAGCCAGATAAAGCTAGAAGCAAATTCATGATTAAACAAGATATTTTCTTCAGGCAGCAAAGCTTACACATTTTTTTTCACCAGGATCCAATCAGGCACTGCTCCAGTCAACTGGTTTCCAGTTAGATACCTAAACAAGATTATTTGAATGAGTCAGCTCCTCATGTACTTTATACACTCTAAACTGAAATTATTTAAGACTTATACCTCAAAAACGCATTATTTAGCAGATTATTAGCATTTTTGTTTACTTGTGGTGTAGAAAAAAATCAGTTTAAGTCATGATGACAATATAGAGCTTTCAGCTAGAGATGAAAGATTAAGGAAATCAATGACAGAGGAAAACCCTGATCCCTGCGAAACTTGGAGCGCCTGGAGAAAGATTACCATAACAGTAGTACACAAAGCTGGACTAGTGAAGGGTACCTCCAAATTAGCTTATCAACTATTTCCTCGAGATAATGTTTTTGTCCTTCTAAGACATAAAATAAATAATTAAGGAAGACATGCCATTGTCAAGCTTCAATTGTTGGGCAGAAAGATGAAAACCAATGTTAAACAGTCCAAGAAGCTTAGGACTATAGTTTCTGATCATTCTCAAAACTAGGGTTAAGATACCAAGGTCCTCCACGGACCTTCTAAATAG
This sequence comes from Eucalyptus erythrocorys, assembly GCA_014182555.1. Taxonomy (NCBI): domain Eukaryota; kingdom Viridiplantae; phylum Streptophyta; class Magnoliopsida; order Myrtales; family Myrtaceae; genus Eucalyptus; species Eucalyptus erythrocorys. The sequence continues at coordinate 22,862,232 of CM024607.1, read as the reverse complement.
CACTTAAGAGCTGCACTCACCAAACTTCTAGAGCCATTGTTGTGGAAAGAACCAAGTAGAGAGCCTAAGGACTTTTGCTATATTTAATCTCCTATACATCATAAAATAGGCACACAAGACATGCATTGAGTACAGAAACATACAACTGTCAAATGCTAAAGTATCACTGATTTCATTTAACTCTTCCAGCGTAAACAAGTAACTTTTTGAAACTTGTGAATTAGGCGAAGAAATGATCAAAAGGGCTGCTCTTTAAGCAACAGAATATCAACGATCTACACTTGCTCCATGACTAAAGTCCCACCAAAATAATTACTTGACAATAATCATAAATTCTTAACTCAATTCATTACAAAATTTGGATGGTGAAGTAATAAGCATTCATGACCTGAGGACTTTGAGAGTTAAAAAATGAATATGTTATCATGGTCTAAGTTCTATTGATAGCTCAACTACTTTATGGTAAAAGTTGCCTGTAGCTTGACCACTAGAAAACTTGAGACTTTAGATTCTTCTACAAAATATGAAAAGAAGCCTAAGTTCAGCATCGAAGTACTTACATATATTCTACTTTTTCCAGGCTGTTGTAGGATCTAGGGATTTTGCCACTCAGTTTGTTGAAGCTGAGGTCTCTGCAAAGCAAGTTTATGTGAATATATAATCAGAAGATACTTTTAACTGACTCCCTCAGAACACTCTTTGAGCATACTTCAGATGATTGTACATACACAGACAACATCAATGAACATACAAAGTCCAGTTTAGATGTTTAGGAAAATTAAAATATTCCAGTGCTTGACTGAAATCCTGAAAATACCCCGAAAATATTTTCCATTGTTTAGTATTGAAAATTTAATTTGATTTTCTAGGAAAAAATTGCCAAAAAAATTCAAATTTTTTATTTTATTTTTTTAATCCTTTTTTTTTTTTAACTTCTTCCTCAGCCAGTTGTCAGCTATGGCAACAGGCCATGGGATAAAAAAATATTTTTATAAGAACAAACATTTCATTAACTAAGGATCCAAACTTGAGCACCAAGGACCTGCACACGGCCTTCGCGGACTCAACCTAAGTGCTGGGGACTAGAGCTTGAGTGTCAAGGACCCAAGCACTGCTTTTATGTACTCGGGGTCAGGTATTAGGGCATTGGGCTTGGGCACCAGGGCTTCCGGCCTAGCCTCGATGGACTAGGCTCGGGCGCTGAAGACCTAATCTTGAATGCTGAGGACCAAGAACCAGGCGTTGGGGTTCCAATGTCCAAGCAAAGAGTTGCGGGTCCAAGCACCAATACCAACTCATAGTTTGGAAAATGTTTTCCCACTTTTTCAAAAGAGGAAATCATTTCCTAAATTTAAAAATAGATCTTTCATTGACTCGGAAAACATTTTCCATTAACTCATTTTCCTAAACAAACCAAACGCTGGAAAATCAGGAAAATGTTTTTCGCGAAACAAACAAAGCTATGACAGAATGGCAAAATGTTGCTGTTAAAAGTAGCGTTTATTAAATCTTACAGAGATGACCACATGAACAAGAAGAATTGACTTGTATAGAGATGCATTTGAAGCCATGCTCTCGTTTGAACTATGAATGTTATGTCTGACAAGTGTACAACAGTCAAGCATAAAACTCCAGCTAGACATTATAGGGCTGAGATTCGAGAATGTAAACCACCGGAAGGAAAGTTTCCAGACAATCAACCACTAGAAGCCTCCATTTTGCATTAATGCTCTTAAGAAGTTAAGATAACATATCAAAGCAAAAGTAAATTAGATGAAATGGGAAACCACAACCAAGGTAAGAATTCTTGTTGGAAAAGTGAAAACAAAGAGTGTTAGAATATTTAAATAACAAACTATGCTTTCATCTAATAGCTTGAGTTTTTAGAACAGTTGACAATAGTTCCACAAATTCTCACAGAGAGAAAAAGTCCATATACTTTTGTGTGAAACTGTATATTCTACAGCAGAGGCCACAATCACCAAGAGTTTAAATGCCACATCATTCACAATTCAGCAATATCAATAGAAAACATCAAAACACCATTGAAGTCAGTAAGGGACCTTCAAGCCATCTTAAATGGGTTCTTTAACTGCAACCAATAGTCAACAAAAAACCGGTAGAAATTTCACTCCTTAAGGGTAAAATTATTTATTCTGCCTAGAATAGCCAAAGGGAAAAGCCGCTTTCTACTCACAATATTTTTAGATTTGTCATATTTGCTAGATAACCAGGTAGCTCTCCCGTGAGATTGCAGCTCCTCAGAATCCTATAAGAAAATAACACCAATATTGTCACATTGCTAAGAAGATTTGGCTCTTTTGCATAAAGTAAACTATCTGTGAAGGAGCATCGATCTCACAGTGTTTCAATATTTGTACTGTTAAATTGTGGAACACGAGACTCGGGTCCATCGAGGTCACTTATTCTCCTGCATATCAAAATCAAATAGGAGCTTTATTTGATTGATAACATCTTAAAGAAAGAGAAATCAGATCGAAATGCCAAAATTCCATACTGACAAGTCTTTCAATCTCTCCAAAAGTGCGATCCCAGAGGGAATCGGCCCTTGCAATCCACTTCCTTGAATACCCCTGATGATACAATTCATAGATGGAATTGTCTTGGGGATATATCTATAAAGACCGACTTAAAAGGGGAAGAAGCATTAAGCCTTACAGTCTTTGGAGATTTGTCAAGTTCTGAATAAAATCGGGTATCTTTCCTTTGAACTGATTATCACCAAGTTGCCTACAGTGCATTAAACAACATGATTCATATGAAGGAGAAAGAATAGAAATGGCTAAATATTAGCTGAGTTTGTGGATACTGGAAACTAACAGGTCATATAATTCCGTTAAGTTAACAAATGTTTGAGGCAGCTCCCCTGTGAAATTATTTGACGTAAGCCACCTGAAACAAGAAAAACCCATGACAACACATTGGTTAATAGAACCTGAATGCTGTATCTCTCAACAGATCACTCCAATGGGTAAAATTCCCTTGCCAGATACAAAATCATCAGCGAATAAAAACTCGATGCCTAACACAGAAATTAGCATCAAGAGACTCACAATAAAGTTAATTCGGACAAGTTCCCGAGCTCTGGAGGAAGGGGTCTAGAAAGCCAATTGCCATCGACGATTCTGAGCGGAATATGAAAGTTAAAATCTTGAAACATCAATCAAATTTAAAACAGCGAAGAGGCCAAAGGCGAGCGTCGGGATGAGTGGTCACTCACAAATACTGAAGTGAGGATATGTTCCCCAACTCCTTCGGGATTGGACCAGTCAATTGGTTTCCGGATACAGAACTGCGCCCACATCATCGCGTTTCCCCCAATCAAACAATAGAACATACACTCGTGAGAGAGAGAGAGAGAGAGAGAGAGAGAGAGAGAGAGAGAGAGAGAGAGAGAGAGAGAGAGAGAGCATACAGGAAGCTCAACTTCGTGAAGCCCCATTCTTTAGGAATTGTGCCGTTCAGGTAGTTGCGGGAGACATCACTTTGTTTATATATATATATATATATATATATATATATATATATATATGAAGAGAGAGAGAGAGAGAGAGAGAGAGAGAGAGAGAGAGAGAGAGGATGAAGAAGAAGAAGAAGATCGAAAATGGAGAAAGGGGAAATGGAGAAAGAGAGTGCTTACAAGTTCCGGAGGAAAGGTAATCTGAACAATCGAGGCGGAAGGGTGCCGGCAAGAGATTGCTTCTGAAGAACTCTATTTTCGCAAGGACACAAAGGCTTTATTCTAGCTTTACTTGAAAACTAGGCATCAAAATGATGTTACAAAATGGCTTTATTACATCTATTGATATGTATACATAAATCTCAATTGATTCTAAATGAAAAAATTCTTCAAAAACTGCCTAAAAAAAAAGAAGGTTTTATTTAAAGCAAATGAATATATAGCTAACGTAAAAAGCACGCATCACTCAAAGTACAGCCCTACCATACATTAGTATGAATAACATATGTAATAAGGAGAGAATAGCATTAAAATTCTGAAACTACCCTTACGATTAAAGTTGGAGGGAATGTAACTCTCATCACTTTAATATTTAATCATGATCTTTGAGTTTGACATTCCCATTAATCACTAAAAATATAATTTATATAATTAAATGCTAAGCATATAATATGCGATTGTATTGATTAAATTTATAAAAATTTGTATAATCATACGGTGAACAATTAATATTATGCTCATAGTTACTTCATGAGTAATTTTAATATGATAAGTGATTATGTATTGTTGCTACATTTCGACCAAAAAATCGGCTAATGTTTATTTATTTATTTATTTTATGAAATACTAATATGATGCAAAGAGATTCAGTTCGGCAGCCAGTGGGCTCTATAAAGAGAAAAGATTGGTGTGCAATTGCGTGATTAATATTAAAGTCTAGCGAGGAATCCACGATGGTATAATTCATGAAATTGAGGGAGAAAGAGACATGATGACGACATGGGAAATGGGGTTGTTGTCAGCGTCGGTGGAATTCTCGTCGCAGATGACGGCGTTGGTAGTTGTATAATAGTCTTTGTTGTCACCCCATCCACCCTCCATACCGCATGGATCTGCGTTGAAATCCCAATCCGATTTCCCTAGCATCATTGCTATTTCTTTCAACGCATCCACTGAAAGAGAAAAGAACCGATAAGTCAAAAGGAACAGCAGTGAATCATGCAAAACAAGTACAAAGAATGTCAGATTCGTGTGTGCCTGAGGTTGAATATATGTATGAAAAACAAGCAACTAAAAAAAAAAAAAAACTTGGTGTACGTTGGAGTCCAAAAGGTGAGGGAACAATACAATGAAAGCAATAAAAGATCAATGGGTTTATTTTTTTTTCACCTTCCTCTTGGGGCAGAAGAGTGGTGGTAGCAACTAAGTTAGTGATGCTGAGAAGGATGAGCATAGAGAAGAGATATCGAGCCGAGAAGAGAATCGTCATCATTTCATTATCGAGCTCAACACACACATGGAGAGAGAGAGAGAGAGATCTCCCGTTCTTTAATCGGAGTTTATGAAAACAAAACTTGGCTAAACGAGGGAGCAAGAGAGAGATAATTATTAAGTGAGCGATCTAACTTCATGCATTTATGTACGAAAAAAGGGAGAGTGGATAAAGACTTTTGAATATTCATTCAGAATTGAGTGAGTTTTGGGTTCAACTTTTCTTACATAATATCTTTCTTGGACCACAGATTTACCTTTAATCCAGAGAGAGAGAGAGAGAGAGAGTGAGTTTTGGTTCAACTTTTCTTAGAGAGAGAGAGAGAGAGAGAGAGAGAGAGAGAGAGAGAGAGAGAGAGAGAGAGAGAGAGAGAGTGAGTTTTGGTTCAACTTTTCTTAGAGAGAGAGAAAGAGAGATTGTGTGAGTTTTGGTTCAACTTTTCTTGCATAATAACTTTCTTGGACCACAGATTTACCTTTAATCTAGAGAGAGAGAGAGAGAGAGAGAGTTGGTTTAACTTTTCTTGCATAATAACTTTCTTGGACCACAGATTTACCTTTAATCCAAAGAGAGAGAGAGAGAGAGAGAGAAATGTGATTGTTAGAGTGGTCTTCACGAAAAAGAGAGAACGGACAAAGACTCTTTGCTCTTGTATGTTTGGATGTGAGAGTGATGTGTGAGAGTGAGAGAGAGACGACCCCAACTCTTCCTTGATTGTAGGGATATCCATCTAGAATTGAGCTATCAAGCTTTTGTCCATCTCTTCTTGCGTAATAACCATTTTCATCCCTCTTTTCATATTGTTCTTCCAATGACAATAGTCTTTTTCATTGCTCTAATTTTGGTGGTCGACACCAAAATTTTGGTTGTTGACTTAAAGTTAAGTTATATAGAAAATTATGGATTAATTTTTACCCTTTAAACCAAAAAGAAAAAAAATTCCATTAAATTATATAGCAGAGCACAGGTTAACGCCAGAGCATGAAGGAGGAGAAGGGACTGCCGGGGTAGCCTAAGGACTGGCCAGCACGCGAGAGACCAGAGGGTGAAGGGTCTCCGCTGATTTCCTCAGGTCAAGAACCTATAAAAGGAAGCCTTTGGATGCTGATTGGGGAGTTCGGAGAGGTTTAGGATAGAAGGAAGGAAAAAAAAACAGAGAGAGAAAGAGAAAAGAGAGGAAAAAAGGTCTGCCGTGAGAAATCGAGCGAGTGTCCTCCGGTGATAGACACACTTGAAACCCGGCCGACAACTTACCGATGTTAGCCTTCTTCCTGAATTGAAGCCACGGTAGGTCTTGGTTCGAATCTTGTTTGTTCTTCTTTCAGGTGCGTCACGTCAAGTTCCTGAGGATTCTGGCTCAGGGGCGCGCGAGGCGACCGGACATTGTCCGATCTATCGAGCTCACCCTCATTCGCCGCCCTTGAGCCGATTAGGGAGCACCATTGACGACCCCTTTTTGTCCCTTGTTGTTCTGATTTTGTGGCCTGATTCGGGCTTGTTGGACCGGGCTACCATTGCCAGTAAGTCCTTGAGTGTTCCCTGGTCACTTTAGGTTTGAGGAATCTGGGCTTTTTTTTTTTGGGACTAAATCTGGGCTTGTTTTAATGTGGAGAGTTTGAGTGTGATTCAGCATTGATAATGGTGGGCTTAGTTGGCTTGTTGAGTTTGGGTTTAATTTGGTTGAGTGGGCTTGGAATTTGTCTTGGTTATGGCCGAATTGCGCTTCAATTGTTGAGCCCATCACTTTCTTTAGGCTTTTATTCAAAGCCTAACCCGAAGGCCCACGGTAGCCCACATCTTGACCGGGCTCTAAGGCCCTACCCGAATACTCATCTTCGGAATAAAAAATTATTATTATTTAAAATATTTTTAAAATGAAAAAATTTAAAATTTCCATTTTTTTAAAATTTTAAGTTAGGATAAAGCTTAATAATTAGTTTTTGAGTAGTTGTCTCTAAAAATATGTGAAAATCCTTGATAAATAGATTGTGCTTTATCATATTGTTATTTGCATATTTCACTTATTTTGGTTGTGTGCTTTTTATAATCTATTTCCTTAGCCTAGTTAAGAATACATTTCTTGGACTCATGAATGCTGCATGAATACTTTATTTGGTGATTGAACAAGAATAAGTACCAAAATGGCATTAGTTGGCCAATTAGTGTAATTAAATTTCCGACTTTAGATTATCTGGTTCAAAGTAAGTAATCCTCCCAGTACTTTACTTGGGATCTAATTACTCCACCTTAAATTGATTAGTGTCGTGATTTGTATGTTAAAAACTCAAAACATAAATTGCGAATTGATATGAGTTTGAGAGAGTTCAAGTTAGATTTGAACTTAACAATCCATTAGCCAAATTCTAGTGGTCCATCCGAGGATTGGTCGCAAAAATTTTGCTATGACCATATCTCAGATTTAGGTTATTATACAATTAATCGATGGTGGAGTCCAACTTCCATTATTCTTAGAAACTTCATTAGCTCATTCGGGGTTATGGCTGTGGAGACCCAATAATGTGGAGGCCAATGAAATACCCTTCAAGCCCTACAAATCAGTTAAGTTCAAATCTTCGGACCTAGACCCAACATTATTTGCACACTGTTGGTGGTATCATATATGTTAAAGATAAATAATGGAAAAAAATTGTCCTATTAAAGTGGTTACAAAACAAAAATATCATATATGTCGAGTTGGAATCTAATTTAGATAGACGAAATAATAATATCTTTGGATTTTTTAGGACAACAATTGAATTGTAAGATCGTGGAAACTGAAATATTTGGCAGCTTAGTCTATCCCATTCATTAATAGGTGCTTGTAAATGAGCATATCTAAGTTTGACAAGTGTTTCACCCATTCAACATGGAATTATTCGAAATAGATTTGATTAATTTGGATTCGGAGCGTGAGGCTTTTGTACTTTGACTTGCTTTGGCCTAACATGGCCTCTTTTATCTCTGTTCCATGTTATAAATCTAGACACCAACTGCAGAAAAATCTCGGCACTTAAAACAAAAGTTTAGACTCAGACCAAATACTAATGGTTCCATGGGTGAGTTTGTGCATGAGACTTAGGCAAAACCTCATCTTCTATGCATGTTTAATCAGATTAATGTCGAGTCATGGAGGGTTATTTTAATATTGTCAACCAATGCAATTATATTGGACTCGCAAGTTTAGGAGAGCTTTGAAAATTCCAAGTTAACTTTAAATAATGAATTCTAAGCATGTAATTTCGTCATTTATTGTCAACCCCCAAACTTTGAGTGTGCGAACATCCCACAATGGTCAATTAAAATGCAACTTCTCAGAACGCGTCACCGACCCATTTTTTTATCTTTCAGTTATACGCATGCGGAAATACTTAATATAAACAACACCCAATCAAATAACAAACAACAGGGATGGTAAAAACGCAACCAGCATTCCCAAAAAGCACTTTCATTTATAAACTGTTAACTCTATGAAGTTTAATAATTACAAGCCTTTTTATGACCACTTCCTACCGACCATCCCGAAAACCCGTAGGGTCAGGGTTAACTTAAACTTCACTAATGATGAGGCCAACTAAAAGTGACACTAGGCATGTCCACATCTTGATTCATCGAGACCCCAAATCGCACGTGACGATTCTCCATACTACAAGCCTGAAAATATATAACAACAACAGGGTGAGATATAAATCTTAACGAGTCAATTCCTAAACCTTGATTAGGAAGCTAATTCGCCTCAAAGGCAACCTAAACATGCAAAGGCATATGAACTTACAATCTGTGAACGTAATCTTATTTACCCTCAACAACGAATCCCTTGGGTTGAGACTTATAGATTGTCTCCTCAAGCTCGTCATGCAGAAAAGTGTTCTTGACATTAAGTTGCTTAAGTTCTAGATTCATAAAGGGCTACTAATGCGAGTAACACACGAATAGAACTATGTTTTACAACTAGAGAGAACACTTCATTAAAGTCAATCCCCTTCTTCTGACTAAAAATCCTTCGCTACCAAACGTGCCTTGAATCTCTCATCGTCACTCCCGAAATTCCCTCTTTCATCTTCAATCCCAAAGCTTCATGTTGTCATTTAGCCCTCCCTGCAACCAAACTCTAAGGTTGTTCAATTTCTTCTACTTCGTCTTTGATAGAATTTGAGTCTTGTTTCTCCTTGTCACTTTTTAACTGAATAGGAACATCTTCAAATGTTTTCCAAGAATGCTCAACATGAAACTCCACCTCTTTTCCAACATTCTCCTTCTAGATACCCATAGGCTGTAGATTCAGTAACAACTTTCCATTTTTCAAGTATGGAATTTTCATCAAAAGTAACATCTATACTAATTATAAACTTTGATGACTGAGGGACAGAACACCATAACTTATATCATTTAACTTCGTCTATATAAATGACGAAAATACAATTCTCGGCCCTCGGTCCAAGCCTACCCTCTTTTACATGATAATAAGTGAGACATCAATTTTTTTCTTTTTTTAAAATAAGAATGAGAAGGGTTACTTGATCATATGTCATTAGGAATTTTACATTCAATTGTGATTGAAGAAGAATGATTCACCAAATAATATGTCGTGTTCACTGCTTCAGCTCGGACATCTTTCCAAAGTCTAACATTAGAGAGTATACACTTAGCTCTTTCTGAAATTATCCAATTCATGCGCTCTGTTACCTCATTCTATTGAGGTTGTGTACCTGACTGATCGATATTGAATAATCCCTGAGTCTTCACAGCATTTGTTGAAATCACCTCCGAAAAAATCAAGACATTGTTCATTCTAAGATGCCTTATCTTTTTCCCAATTTGATTTTCTATCAATAGCTTCCACTTATTGAATGTATCAAAAATGTTACTTTTACGCTTCAAGAAATAAACCTAGACTTTCCAAGAAAAATAATCAATAAATGTCAGAAGATAAACTGCACCACCTTTAGATATTACTTGCGTTGGTTCTACAAATTGGAGTGAATATAGGCAACTGTGCCCTTCGTCAAGTGCACGCCGGTATTAAAACTAAGTTTGCGTTGCTTCTCGAAAACATAATGTTTGCAAAAGTCAAGTGAGATCGTATGATCCTGACAAAATAAACCATATTTGCTCAAGATAGTGATTTCTCTTTCGCTCAGTGGCTTAACCACATATGTCACAACATTAATTTTTCAAAATCTGAAGAGGATGACATATTTGAAGAACCCACAATGGTACTTCCCTACAGAACATGAAGATTTTTCTTCATGTTGCCTCTCATCACAATCAAGGAGCCTCTGAAATTTTCAAAACTCCACATTCACCTATGTACATGCACCTAATGAAATCTAAATTGCTTAATGCAATAAGGTTTTTCTTCAAATCTGAGATGTACCTAACGTTTGTCAAAGTTCTTATCACATTGTCATAACATTTAATCTGCACTGTACAATCCTGCAAACTGCATTTTTGCCTATCAAAATTGAACTACCACTGACTTTCTCATGTGTGGAACCATTCTCTATATGGACACATGTGGTATGAACATGTTGAATCCAAAATCCATTTGTCATCGACATGATAATCTGAAGACAAAATAGTAAGAACATTGTCTACATTAGCTTATTTGTTATTTTTCACTAGACTAGCTAAATCAGAACTCTCCATCGACTTCTTCCCCTTTAGCTTTGAGCACTTAACACTTACTTTTATGGTGCCCGAATATGTGACAATAGTAACATTTCACCTTACTCTTATCTTTGCATAATCTAGACTTCGAACACCCTTTACTATTACTATGTCTATCACGATGATTTGACTTTTCCTTAACAACTAAGTCATCAGCTTTATCACCACTACTATTGTAACATCCTCAATTCCGACCCCGCGAAGATCAGCCATAAGGTCCTGAATAGATTGACCATGGGCCATTAGCCATGGGATCGTTCAGTTCAATGGGCAAGGAATCAAGGATTGATCATGGTTTGATTGACCGACCGGTCACGAATTGGTCGAGTTGTCGGTCGTGAATTGTCTATCGACTAGACCAGTGGAATCGGATCACCGGCTCATAAGATAACTTTTGGATCATGATGATTGATCATGGTATGATTTTAGATTGGTGGATGATCATGGGTTGATTCAACCGGTCATAGTGTCCGGCCGTGAATGATTCCGCCCGACTATGCACCAATACATGGACAATCCGACTGGATCAAATGTGATCGTCTTCCAACCAAAAGTTCATCATTCCTTATTTAATTCTTACTGATCAGAAAGGAATCTTGAATTAGTGATGTCCAATTGTGGATTATTAGTAATGCATCGGTCATGAACCATAAAGATGGATCGGGTGCCGATTCGAAATGAGCCCTAGGATAGATCCAGCTATTCCATCACTAATTCTAAGGTCCATGAGTACCTTGGCTTAATGTTAGGCCATGGATAGCCTTAGGATTGGCCTTAAACCGACCGAAGGACCAAAGATCGAAAATAAAGGAATTGGTTGCAACAGGCTTAGTGATAGGCCTAGGGACCGGCCCGAAGGCCAGTCTTGGATCTAGACTGATGCAACAATGCTGACCATAGGGTCAGCCAAGGTGTCGACCCTCTAGGCCGATCGGCCATCTGGTGGAACGGTTTGGGTGAGCATGGGGTATAATGGCTGAACCTCGGGTGCATGTGATTCGGTTTTTTAAGGTGTATCTAATAATCCATTTTCCGACCCCGGAACCAACTTAGATGATGGATTTCTCCAAACCGCCTTCTTGAGGAAGAAAAAGACAAACTAAAGAATGCTCTAGAACACCCTCATTAAATGAAGGGGATGAAGTGTCCTTTGAATTTTCAAAAGTCATGATGAGGTCAAAAATATCTTTGATGGTCAAGAAAAGGACGACAAACATGTGGCCTAATCGGAAAGCAATAACCGAATCCCTCATTAATGATCTAAGGAATCTAGATGCCGAGTTAGCAACTTTGGTGCCATCATCTTCAAACTTCATTAAATGCCCATAAATGCAAGATACAAGTGGTCCGATGAAAGGATGAAAAGCGGGCCATCATTGATGATGTCTATAAGCTAGATTGCCAAGTGAGACCTTTTCAGCCATACCAACTCATTCTTTAGGCGCAATCATTGGACAAGTAGGCTTGCCACCCAAGGATCACCACTTAAAAAATTTAGAATGGACCGTTTGGCCCGGTAATGATGGCACCAAGGAGTATAAATAGGAGGATTTCTCCTCATTTCTCACCCTTGCTATTCACTTTCTCCTTCCTCTTCCTCCTCACACCTCTCTCTCTCTCCTTTGGCCTTCAAGCAAACCGCCCTCCCTTTATAATTCGAGGTTTATCTAGGTAGGTGTATTTTTTTCCTTCCTCTAGTAACATTCATGATGTCTTCGACCCTAGGAAATTCTCTCTCGAACAAGCCGAGGGTAGGTCGATTGATGTTTATATGTGTTGATGTATTCTATAACTTTTTTCATATACTTGAGTTTTCTTGCGTGACTGGAATGAAGTCATGGTTCATCACTTTTGTTCAGTACAAGTTGAGGTTCGCCCATAGAAATAAGATGTGATTTGGTAGTGAGGCGTACCGAGTTCACGTCTTGGATTGGTGTAGGGTTCCTTTATACTTGTTACTCGAGTGGGGCCTTGGGCTTAGGCTCGTTTGTGAAGTTGTTGATGAAAAAATTCATGATTTTCACGGCATGTGCATTATATTTGAGCACAAAATGCATAATTCATAACACGTGCATAAGGCTTGGGTACACCCTCAAAATGGGATTAGTGCTCAAGCAAGATGAGAAAAGATAAGAACGCAGTTCGAGTCCTCGAAATCCTGGCAAGAACTAGGTTCGAGTCCCAGAGACTGGCAAGAGACTTGGGTTCAAGTCCCGAGCATGTTAATTGGGTTTGAATCCCAGAAGCCGGAAAAAAATCAAAAGCCTGGATAAAAGCTCGAACTAAATTAGGTTTGAGTCCCAAGACGGCTCTGAAAAGACTTGGGTTTGAGTCCCGAGCATAAGAAAAAGCTTAATAAGCATGGCATGCATGAATGCATGAGCAACAAAGAAGAGTAGAAGTGCATAAGCTCATGGCACGCATCACGTTCATGAATGGTTGCCAGAGTTGCCATTTACGTGTGCAAGAACCATCATTGCATCCTTGCAATTGATTTGCCTTCGACATGGTTAGCATGAGGATGTTTTGAATAGTGTTGATAATGAAGCGATCTTCTAGTTGAAGGTTAGAGGCTATACTTATTGGGTATTCCAAGTACTCACCCGTGTTTCTTTTACAGGTACTTAGAATTATGGCCACTATGTATTTTGGCTGTCTTGTAAAGACTTATATCTCACATCGGACATAGTAGATGTAGAGACCAATATTACTTATCGTGAAGTGTCGTCCATCGTGTGGATAGAAAAATGGATTGGACGAACTTGTTTCAACGCATTTTGAAGCTTGGTTTAGGTGGTATGAGGACATGTGGAGAGGGCCTCTTTGGGGGTTTGACAACCCGAACCTGAATCTTGATGATAACGATGATCTGTCCGAAGATGCAAACTAAGCTTATGCGTATTGGCCCAAGTAGCAAAACAAGAGTTCCCGATTTTGGCTAGTAACCGCCATAACGGAGATAGGGATACCCCAAGCTCTCTTTTGGTGTATGTGAAATAGAGTTTTGAAGTTTGTAAAATGTGTGGGGCTAGGGAAAAGGCTTGTAATCGTCACTACTTATGTAAGGTATAAAGTGTGTTAGTGATGTTTGTATCTCATGTTCCCATGATATTTGTGTCGGGGATTGTATGTTCACGTTTTCCACATGCGCATAAATAAGAGACAAATGAATTTGGAACGGCGACAAAGCTTGGGATGTCGCAAAATAACCTGTAGCTCGACCTCCAAGTAAAGGGGGTGTGACAGCGTTTTTGCTGAGACAAATGAATTTGGGATGGTGACAAAACCTAGGATGTCACAAAATAACTAGTAGCTCGACCTCCGAGTAAAAAGGGCATGACAACTACTCGCATTCAATTTTGTATGCATCTTCGTGGAATTCAACAAGGCTTTCACATTCCCAAGAATTATAGATTCCCTTCTATATAGTATAGAATTCACAAAAATTTCATACAAGCTAGGTAGTGAGCATAATACAATTAGAGCTTGATCTTCATCATCTAATTTCAAATTTAAATTTTTCATATCCATAATTATCTTATTAAATTCATCTAAATGTTCTTGGATAAGAGCACCTTCTTGCATCTTTAGCGTGTAAAGACATTGTTTTAAGAATAATTTTGTTACGAGAGATTTCTTTATGAAGAGGCTCTCAAGCTTATTCCACAGTCCCAAAACTGTTTCTTCATCCGCGACTTCACGAAGCACCTTATCGGACAACGACAATTGGATGGTGCTATGCGCCCTCTCTTCCATCTCCTTGATCTCAGCTATAGTCACATTGTCAGGATAATTCCAGTCCAAGGCTCTAATTGAACCTTCCCAACGCAATAAAGCTTTCATCTTGATCTTCCATAGCTCAAAATCGTTTTGGCCATCGAAGGGTGCCACTTTGAACTTGATAGATGCCTTCTCAAACAAGAAGACTGAAATCCTTCGCTTATATACTAATTTGTTGCGGGAAAACACTAAAAGATGCACCAATTGAAGCACAAGTAGCAAAGGATGAAAGAAAAATCAAAATCATAAGAGACGCAAGATTTATGTGGGAAACACAAAACGAGAAAAACCATGGAGAGAGAGGAGTTTCACTTTCTTCAACAAAGAGCACAAGAATATAATCCAAAAGCTCAGAAGACTACTTGATGCGCCGCAAGATCTAAAGATCTTACAAGAAGATAAGGAAAAAAAAAGGAAATAATATGGAGGCTAGGGTTCGAGTTGTGTTATTAAACACATTCCTTCTATGGTCTTCATTCAAAAAACCCTAAAACAAACGGCGCATGATCTAAAATACACTTATCTTTAATTTAAAAATCAAAACTCAACGAAATTCTTATGCAGTCATTTTTCTCGTCTTTCCCACTAAGAATTTTGAAACTAATGGAGTTACATCCATATTGAAGTAGAATTTTCCAGGACTGAAGTTTTCCAAAACTGAATCTCTTCCATTGAAAATTGAAGGATAATCAGGTCTGCCAGTTGAAGAAGAATACTAACTCCAGCAAGTGGAAGCAGCTCAGGGTTTTGACTCATCGATCCTTCATCAACATATATAGGGACATTGGATACTCATGGTTGAGAATCATGTTCTACGTTTTATCATCAATTAGTATCGGAACTCAATAGTTTTACATCAGATACAACAATGGGGTGATTATCAATAGAGGAAAGTGTGTTTCATTCACCTATAGATTCATGATATGTTTGTCTTATGGTGGTGTCCCTTTCTTCGTTGAAGAACTGAAGGTATAGCAAAGTGCTGAGGCTGATCGATTTTTGTCTATTATATATCAGCAGTATCTTCATACTTGAGGTGATATTAAAATGATTTGTTGATACGAATGGAACTAAGTTTTCTCTGCAGGCCAGACAAGCTCCACCATGATAACTGTGAAGTTGCATGTCGAGGCCTAATATGGTGTTAATAACATAAATCTCACTAATGAACTTTTAGTCGATGGCCTCCTCCAACTCGTATTCAGAGAGGAATATGAGTATTGCACAATCAGATAGAGAGATTAAAGCCAAATCAGCTGAGAGCTTTTGCAGGGGCTGCTTAAAATTATTAATATGGGATCAATCTCATCATCAAAGCAGGAGTATAAATTTATTACATAACAAAGAAGAAATCTCATCAGTGTATGAAATCCTTTTCTTGCCTAAATCTGCTATTTTACGCTGAGAGACTCAATGGACATTATGGTGAGACAGTGTTTGTGCTTGTGAATTTCCTCTCTTCACTCCCTTTCTTGGTGGCGAATTCTAATAAAGTTCATTGTCATTCATAGCTAGTTTCTGTGGATTCAGGTTCTAAAGATGATGGCATCACAGATCTTTAGACTTCTCCGCAATCTTCCCAAATTCTTTTGGCGGTACCCCATGTCCTACATTACCTTTGCCAAATGGGCTGTTGAGGTGGTTAGTACACAATGATTCACTATTTTTCTAAAATCAAACTTGAAAAATTATCAGCATATAATATACTGTCTGACTAGTTTAAAAAATGCTGTCTGACTAGTAAAACCACTTGGAGCATGCACTACTGCTTGGCACTGCATATTTAAACTCATTGAAGTTAAAATTCTCATCTTCCATCCGTGGTACATTTATGAGAAAGAAATCTCAAATCAACAGAAATTAAGTAAGCTGCCTTTTATTTTGCTGTGAAGAAATGGATTGAATAATTGATAGTTCTGCCATTCCTTTCTCCCTTTTTGGATTGTTGGCCTACTCTTCCATATGCTAGAGATGATGTAACCAATGTAATAATGTAACACTATGAAGATTCTACTATCAGTCGCTTTCCTAGATTGATCAGAACACCACCAGGTTTCACCGCATGTTTCACTCTTCTGTCTCTTTACTCAAACTAGAGCTTAAGATAAACAGGGCTTCTCAGAAACAGTTCTTCCACTAGTCATGGCAGTCAACAATACAAACATATTTTAGATTAGTGACTACAAGTGCTCACAAATATCTCATGAGCTGGGTCAATACAAGAATGTCACAACCGGTCTTGAGTTTGATTCTGCAGAGCCTGGAGAGCCAAAATTGAAAGGCGAGATAATCCTCAAAACAGCTTTCGGCATATCACTGGATAATTCCAAGTGGTGGGATGTAATTGTGCTTCTGTTTCAACTATTTGTTTACAAATTACTAATCTTCTTAGTGCTTAGGTACTAGAAGAGAATAGCGTCATGGTTGTCTCGGTTACAGTTGTCATCATAAGTGTTATTCAGGAAGTTGTCTTGACTGATGATTCTTGCACCAAATAGCAACCACCATCCATGATGTTTCCAGAATATAGCTACTTTTTCAGCAGCTAATGCACCAAGGTTATGTAAATGATGCATATGTCCTAGTTGTCACAAGTTCCAAATTCAGTTCACCCTTTTTGTTTAATGTAACGACAAATTTGATTTTGGTATACATAATGTGGCAAATCTAGACCTAATTCTTGCCCAAAGGTCCACCTTTTCCTCTTTGTAATTAATATAGACTATAAACCTCTTACAAAGCATAAAATTTGGAGATATGGCACCCATTTAGTGCTTCTCTCTCTCTCTCTCTCTCTCAAAACATATGTCAAGCGATGAGTTACAACTTCCAAATAAATTGAGAACATAGATTAAGCAATTCAAGGGTTGTATAGGAGTCAGATACAGCTTGCACTCATGTACAAGAAAAAATGGCAAGTAAATGCACACTGTCTTTGAACAACCTCTATGTCCCCTTATGGCGCACCAAAAATTTGGACAACGAGCTTATCATACTCATGACCTCCAAATGTAATTGTCATGACCAAATTTTGGGGTGAACCACTTAAGATTTGGCTAATGGATTGTTAAGTCTAGACTTAACTCAGGCTCTCCCAAGCCCATACCAATTCGCGACTTTAGGTTCAAGTTTTTAACATGCAAATTGATTTTATCTAGGAGTTGTCACTAATCCATTTTTGGTGGGTCGATTAGAAATCCAAGTAAAGTAATGGGAGATTTACTTTACTCCTACGAATCGGAGATTATGAGTTTGGGGACTTGGTTACGCTATATTTCTCCAACGCCCTTTCGGTACCTTTCTTTTTTATTTTTGAAAAATGTTTGATAAGCAGCTTAAATTGATTTTAATTATCTCCATAACATGTGAGGTGATCATGCGACGCAAACCACCAATTTAACACTCAATCAAGCAATGAATAAAATTACGGAACTTACCTTGTAGCAACGAAAGCATCTGCATTGTTAGATCAGAATTCACATCAACAACCCTAAATATGATTTCTAATTAACACGCAATTTCTTTTTGTGTTTTCACTTTGTTTAATGGGAACTTGATCTATATGCAATGCATGCTAATAATCTAATATGATATGGCAACATGACCTAAATTACATGACATGGCAACATGATCTAAACTATTTGAGATAAGTAGAGTAAGTTCTAAAGAAATGTAATATTAAATGGAATTTAAATGACCTAATTTTATTAACGGGTAATTTCTAATTAAATGGGCCTAAAAAAACTAAATGACATGCATTTGATATTTCTATTCCTAAATGACATGTTTATGACACTTTTTATTCTTTCTTTTTCCTAGAAATTGCAATTTATCCTGGAAGTAACTTATCCTAAGACTTTTTTTTGATTTTTTTATGAAATTCGAAATTAGGTAAATGTGAAAATTATCTTACTAGGTTAAGATCCTATTTAATTTATATTAGGAATTAGGTTGAGCCAAAATCCTAATTTAAACTAAAATATTATCTTAACCTAAATAATCCTAAAATGCCATCTATATAATATTATCTAAACTTATAATGAATTTAAAAAAAGAATAACATCTAGGATTAAGTTACATGCAATTTTACCCTAAAATGCGATGATGTGCAAAAGATGCCCTAATCTCATATACATGATGATTTTTTGTTGTTTTTTTTTTATTAATTTTGAAATTGAAATTTAACATGCAATTCAAATAAAACTAGCATCCTAAATGAATATACTTTCTTTTTTTTTTTTTTTTTTATGATTTAAAATATAATTTCTATTCTAAACATGCAAGCAAAAAAAAAAAAAAAAACAAACCTAATCCTAATTCAACATTTTTTATTTTCCTTTTTATTTCGAAATTGACAATTCCTAATAATTAAACATGCAACCTAAATTAATTGATTTGATTTTTTTATTTTGATTTTTGATTTTTTATTATTTTTTAAAATGAGAACTTTTCTACGACTCTAAAAAAGCTATCTAGGTCCAATCCTAACCTATTTCAAAAGATTTCTAAAAATATAATCCTAAAAATGTAATCCTAAAAAACAATTCTAGTTTACTAACCTACATGTCTAATTTGCTAGATCTAGATATATATAAAATTTGCTAATCCTATATACTCATGCAAGATTTTAATTTTAATTTTTTTATATGATTTAATGATTTTTGGCCTTTTTATTTGTTTTTAAAAAAAGAGAATGAAATTTCTATCCTAAGCATGCAAACCCTAAAATTATTTTTTTTGATTTTTTTAAAGAAAATTAATTTAAATAATATCACAGCAAATCAAGCAATATTGATCCCCCGAATTGACAAATATCTCGCTCATGAGATTGGGTTGGTCAATTTCACGAAAAATTACAAATCGGATCTCGGGCATGAGATCAGATTGGCAACGTTTTTAAGTAATTACGAGTCGGATTTCGGACGCGAAAATCGGACTAACAATTATTAATTTCATGACAATTTCATATCATGGAATTTCAATTTCACATTAAAGGGATAATTACACTAAAACTAACGAGCAGTATGCAATATCAACAATAATAAATAAAACAAAAAATAAATATCATAAAACAAAAAATAAAAATAGAATTTACCTAATTCTTTTTTTTATTTTGTGTTTTCCTTTTTTGTTTTGTTTCCTTTTGTTCGAAAAAGGAAAAAAGGGGGAGACCGGCCGGCAAGAAGGGAGAGATCTCGGCGGGGTTCCGGCGGGGCTCTGGAGGACGGCGCGACGGTGGTGCGGCACCAAGGGCGCTTAGGGCGTGGCGGATCGGTGACGGGGCTGGGCACGAACGGCTTGGCGGCACGTCGGGCAGCGCGCGAGTCTTTGGGCCTCGCGGACAGAGGCGACGAGGAGCTCCGGCGGCAGCAGATTTGGAGCGACGGCGTCGGGGTAGCTCCGGTGCGACGGATCGTACGGTGAAGGACTTCGACAGCAGTGGATCTGGGCAGGGGAGAGCAGATTTGGAGGAGGGGCGCCGATTTACGTGGCCCGACGCAGCGGGCGTCGAGGCGGAGGGGCTCGCGTCGGGGTGGCGTGGGTGGAGACCGGCGGCTCGGGCGCGCGCAGACGGGGATCGGCGATGACGGATTTGACGGCGACGGGGAGGAGATCGGGTCGCGGCTCGGCGACGAGGTGACTCGGCAGCGATGGGAGCGGGTATCGCGGGTTGGCTCGGCGAGACCGGCAGGAGGCGTCGCAGGCGGAGTGGGGGGGAGCGCCGCTTCGTGGAGTAGATCGGCGATGGCGAGGCTTCGACGGCGACGGCGGCCGGCGAGGCTTCCCCCCCAGCGGGGAAGATGAGCCGATCGCGCACGGGGGGCTTTGGCTTCTCTCTTTTTTTATTTTTATTTTTATTTTTTTCTCTCCCACCACTCACTTTTTACCTTTTTGCTTTTTTTCTGCTTCTTTTCACCGATGGATAAAAAAAAAGCCTGCGAATTAATTATACGCGAGCCCTTTTTATAAGCCAAAAAATTGAATTTTTGGGTATATTTTATTTCTAATTTTTTTTTTGGTAAAGGTAAGAAATATATTGAGCTAAGGACAAATGTACAAAACTGGCACCAAAAGCTTACACTTTAGAAACACTAGAGTGGAAGGGAGCCGAGTAAAAGCCAAGAGGCAAGGAGGAAAAACAAACAAAGCCACCAGCTACAGCCTCCAAACAGACGCAAAGAATAAGAGAAGCAAGAAAAGACAACACCGGCAAGCTACACAATCCAACCGAACCTCAGAGGACTCCAGAGAGTGAAAGAGGGATAATTGCGCATAAGGGACCAAGAGTCGAAGGTGAAGCAGACCAGAGAGGGCCAGGACAGCAATCACCCAAAAATGGAGGAGTCAAAACCCCAGCCTTTTTGAAGGCGTCTATTCCGAGGAGAGTCAGGAACTTCCTTATAAGTGAGAGCTTTCTCTTTAACCATTCTTATCAAATGCTCTTTAACGAGGGAATATCAAGAGAGTCTCCCCGAAAGATCATGGCGTTTCTCTTCATCCAAATCATATAGCAAAGTGCACCGAAGGAGAATCGAGCAATACTATGATAAAAGTCATTACCATGAAGAAAGTCTTTAGCCCAAGCAAGGTTTTCTTCCCAAGTGCCATTTCTCCACGGAAGATTACACCTGGTAGCCCAAAAGAACACAAGAGTCGCAGCAATACTACAACCAAAGTATAAATGGTTGATAGAGTCCGGTTGTGAGTTGCAGAAAATGCACGTCGAGTAATCTATTCTTCCATAGGAAAGAAGAAACGCTTGAGTGGGCAGGCGTTTTTTAGTGATAAGCCATAGTAGAAATTGGAATCTTGGAGCAACATCCTTGTTCCACACGAAGGATGACCAGGAGAGTTTCGCTTTTGAAGATCTAATATGATTCCAAGCAGAGGCAACCGAGAAGGTCCCTGAAGAATGATGCAGCCAGACAAAACGATCCATACTAACCTTAAGAGGCGGGAAGGAGAAGCCCAGATCCTCTAGGCGCCTCTTACACGAACCACCAGCGTAAGAAAATAACGAGGCCACTAACGCAGAAGCAGGAAGATCTGGGTCAGATAAAAACTACTGGGGAACTTGAAGATGAAGAGGACCACACGGTAGCTAAGAGTCGAACCATAAGGATATTGATCGACCATTGCCGACTTCCCACCCAAAAGACTTTCTGAAAGGGTCCCTCGATTACAGAATTTTTTTCCAACTCCAAGCACAGATTGTAGGCCGTGGGGCAACCCAGAAGCTGTATTTGTTTAAGAAGTTGGAATGAATCCAACGGCACCAAAGCGATTCTTTGTCCGTGAATAATATCCAAATGTATTTCAACATAGAGGCTTTGTTACACTCTTTTATAGAACGCAAGCCTAACCCCCCTTCCTCTCTAGGAAGGCAGATGTCCGACCAAGACACTTTAGCTCCACCCGAACTCAAAGAAGTACCTTTCCACAAAAAGCATCTAAAGATACTTTCAATGCCCGAAATAACTGAGGCCGGAAGAGTAAAGACACTAGCCCAGAATGATTGGATAGCGTGAAGTGCCAATTTAATAAGTTGAAGCCTCCCCGCGAAGGAAAGGAATCTATGGGACCAAGAGCGAATTCTCCCGGTAATACGATCAACAAGTTGAATACAGTGCTTTTGGTCAATCTTTTGGAAATAATTGGTACTCCAAGATATTTGACAGGAAGGTTACCTTCTTGAAAACCGAATGCAAGCAGAATTCTATTCCGGATATTAAGGTCGCCCCCCGAGATGAAGATTTCACTCGTCTTTGTTAGGGAGAAGGCCATTCCAAGAGGAGAAGATATCAAGGCTTCTCTTGAGAGCAACGATCGATTTCCAATCCGCCTGGCTAAACAAAAACACATCATCTGCAAAAATAGGTGGGTAAGTTTGGAAGACTTACATCTCCAAAAATAATTAAAATCCTCGGTGGAAGTCCTCTGAGCCAGGATACCCGAAAAGATCTCCATGATTAGGGTGAACAGATAAGGCGACAGGGGGTCACCCTGTCTGAGGCCTCTACCACACGGGAAGAATCCGTGGAGTTCCCCATTGAGAGAAATGGAAAAGCTAGGTGTGCGAACACACGCCATAATTCCGGTTATGATCCAAGGAGGAAACCGAAAAGCTTTAAGAGTAAGCTCAAGGAAGTCCCAATCAACAGTGTCATAAGCCTTGCGAAAGTCCACCTTTACCGCGCATCTAGGAAGATAAGGTTCAAGATGAAAATCCGCAAACAATTCTTGAGCCAATAAGATATTGTCTCTTATGCGTCTACCTTTAACAAATGCATTCTGGGTGGGACTGATGAGATCTTGAAGAACCGAAGCAATTCGATTGGCCAATATTTTAGTAATAAGTTTGTAGACGGTGTTGCAGCACCCAATTGGCCTGAAATCCTTAACTTCACTCGCATTAGGAACCTTGGGAATAAGGGCTAATATAGTGGCATTCACTTCCTTCAGCAGAAGCCCAGTGGCGAAGAAATCATGGACTGCCTCAGTAAGTAGGGGACCAACAACATTCCAGTTCTTCTTAAAAAATTCGGCCGAGAATCCATCTGGACCTGGACTTTTGCCTTTAGCAAGAGAAAACAAGGTATTCTTCAGTTCCAGCGAGGAGACCGAAGCAGTCAAGGAACAAACCTGGTCATCCGATGTGGCATCCTAAATTTCGTAACGATCCTTAGATGCACGGTGGTCCAGGATTAAATGATGAAAGTATCATCGGATTATGTCATGGTGCTATTTACGATCATTAATTCGTATCGTCGTTGGACCAATGCATTACATTTAGTAATGGTCTAATTGTCGAGTAAATCATAGTCTTGTTGGAAAACTTTCATAAGTTAAAGTGAGACCAACCTCATCCGTACTTTGCCGACCTTGGAAAAATGATGATATATCACGGATTGACGAAAGTGTAATTGGATTTCGTCATCAGCATAGATGTTGGACTCTGTCGTATTATCAACCTTATCGCACCATACTCGACCAGGCTGACCTGTGTACATTTGTCCGATGACACAACACAACTATACTACCTAAGTGTACATGAAGTATGTACAAGAAGTAAGAGAGGAATTCAGACTTCGATCAATTGATTTTGAGAGCCGAAGGAATGGAATTCAGCTATGCATGAGAAACGTGCATGCCACGTGGAGAGGAGGAATTGTCCACGTCTACTACTGCTCTAATCTCTTTCCATTTAGTCGACGCTTGAGTCAACAATGGAGAGGAAATGTTGACTGAAGCTTAGCCGATGATGGCCACGTTGCTTCCCCGTTGTCGGCCAGCAAATGAAGACTTGGAAAAAAATAAATAAAATGCTGAGGACACGTTCCTTGCATGGAGAAGCAAAGTGTCGAGCGGCTAAGAGGAAAGATTAGATTTGCTGGACACGTATAATCCAGCTGCCACTCACTTAATTAACCACCGAAAACCCTCTCTTTGTTGACTAGTTTTTTTTAGCAAAACTAGTGACCATCGTGCCCGTATCAAAGAGAAAGAGAGAGTTCAGTGAGTGAGCGAGAGAAACCGAGAGAGAGCAACAGGCGAGAGAGTGAGCAGAGAGAAAGAAGGGAAAGGACCACCCCTTCGTTCGCACGCATGCTGCCGCCGTTGACGCCGTTCTAACTTCACCATCGATTGAGCTGCGCCCAAGCCCTCAAGTCCTTGTCTTGCTTGCTGTGGTTGCGTCGGATTTGAGGCAAGTAGAAGTTCATCGATCTATGTTTTTGCTTGCTGTTTTATCTAGTGAAGAGTTGGTAGATGTGAGAAAATGTGGAATTTGGAGCTGCATGTTGATTCTTGATAAATGAAATGAAGCTGGCCGAAGTAATTGAGTAAAAATAAAACAAGTTTTGGTGGATTTCGCTTTTGAATCGAAAAGAGAACTCAAGGATTTAGCTATGGTAGATTTTCTTAGAAGTAAAGAGGCTGTATTGTGGTGTAATATGCTTGTAAACACTTAGCTATGGATGTTAGATGCCAAGACTCAAGGGTAGGAACACTTCTCTTTAGGCTAGTAAACTGTTTTCACAAGAATAGCATGACCACTAGTGATTTCTCGATTTTTCTGAAATTTTCTAGCCAAAATTTGATTTTGAAGTCTTAACGAAAGTTGGAGAGCACATTGGTGAGAGTAACATATCAAAAATTTAGCATAAATGGACAAGATTTGGCCGACCAAATGATTTTGATAAAGAAATGCTAAATCTGGAAATTTTACAGAAACTGTAGCAAGAAAGACCGAATTACTCTTGATATGTATGGAATTCGACTTGGTGTTCTTCATGAAATTTGTTCCTTTATGTCTCATTGATAACGTGTCAAAATTTCATATTTTTCTGAGTCCATTTAATATTTATTTCAAAATTTCTACCAGAACTGTATATAGTGAAACCGGGTTGTTCTCATTTCGAATTTCCATTAAGTACCCCAAAAATGAATATGTTCTGATTGGTGATGTGATATGATGGTACTGGATGGTGGATGATTGTACAATATTAAAATTGGTTAGTAAGTGTATGGAATAGGTTGTTCTTGGATGTGAAATGATGGTACTAGTGGTGGACGATTTGTGCAATATAAAAACAGATTGTTATTGGCATTTGAAAGTATTCTTGTGAATTTGAAATGTTAAGTTGTTGGCATTGGACCCTCGGGTCGATGATTCCCCGGGAGTCGGGATGCCCAAAGGATCGAGTGAATCGATGCCTTGTGGATGTCCGGTGACCTTAAATGGCGGAATGCCGGAGGTTTTTCCTCGGGAGTTTCGAGATGCCCGATGGTATATCGGTACGTAATTCCAGGGGATGCCTGGTGGTATGTCGGTAAGTAATTCCGGAAGGCAGGGGTAACCATTTTCATGGCGAGCCCCAGCGAATCCTCGTGATGCCAGGTGGGATGCGAGTTGCTCGGAGGTGTGTGCCGAATGCCCGGAGGTGTGTGCCGGAAGCCTCGTGATGCCAGGTGGGATGCGAGATGCCCAGTGGCCTAGTGGCGTAATTCCGGAGGACTTCGTAACGCCAAGATTGGGTGCGGAATCTCAGAAGGATACAAACGTTGGTCCTCTGGGGGATAAAATCGCTTGAATGATTAAAACTGGTGATTATATTAAATATACGTGTGGTCTGGTTATAGGACTAAATTGTATGGCATGGAATGGGACGTGTCATTATAGTTTGGCCCTATGATCGGGACTTGTGTGGCTGGAGACGATGCATCTTATTGGTTGGAATTGCCCTAGCCATTGCATTGGAGAGTTATATGGTTTGGATGCATACTCATTCATTGATTGTCTATCTTGTCTATCTTGCATGAATCTAGATATTGATGGTACTGCACGACATAGCTTGATGAATCTTTTACTGCTGAGTGGTTGTACTCACCCCGTTTGGGGACTAACATTTCAGACTAGACAAGAGACCTCTGCCGCCACCGCCACCAGCAGATGGACCGAGTGGTTGGACATGGCTGCGAGGAGGAGGACAGCAGAGGAAGGAACCTTTGGACGCCGACACTGATCGATGGACTTTAAGTAGACGACTGTTGGAAGAGATGTCGGTCATCTTTTGAAATATAGCCGAGTATAGAAAGCCTTGGCATTTTGATGTACCGACTAATGATGTCCATCGAGTCATGTAAATAAAAGTGTACGGCTTTAACTTATATAAAATGTTTAGTTGGTGTGCACTGTTTTCTGAATATAGGGAAGGAAGTTGTTGGATATGCTTCCGCCATATGAATTGCGCAGGGACCGATCTAAAATATATAAACCCCCAGGATTAATAGACCTTCAGGTCAAGAAAGAGAAAGGTAAGCGAATTGTGGCGACCCTAATGGATCGGGGGCCATCGAGGGGTGTCACATCCGAGATGGGATTCCAAACAAGAGGAATCAAGTCTTGAAGATCAGGCTTGAAAGAATCAGCCCGAGAGCCAAGCAAATCCTTGAAGAAAGTAAGGAACACCTGCGGAACCAAGTCTGGATCTGAAATAACCATACCTGATGAGTTTTTCACGTATAGAATTCGGTTATTGAGGCATCTTGCTTTAACATAGTTGTGAAAGAATCTTGTGTTATGATCACCTTCCTTTAACCACCTTATTCTTGATTTTTGCCTATAGAAGGATTCTTCCTGGCGGCGAAGGTCTATAAAACCGCTTCGTTGTTTCCTTTCTTGCTCTGCCAACAAGACATTATCTGGGTCCGACTGAAGTAAACTCTGAGTAGAATTCAAGATGTCCCTAGCATGAAGAGTTCTTTGGGATATATCCGAGAATGCTTCAAAATTGAGGGCCTTAAGGCTGGCTTTTACCCTTTTAAGCTTGGTCACAAGACGATACATTGGAACACCCCACACATGACTTTCCCAAGCATTCGAAATTGTGGAATCAAAGTCTGGATGGTCGGCCCAGAAATCAAAGTATTTGAAAGGTTTCCTCTTTGGCCGAGGATTGTCAACTCTAACCAGCATAGGGGTGTGGTCAGAGATTCCGGGATTGATAAAAGACGCTTCCGAAAAGGAGAAGTCCATCCTCCATTTTGAGTTTACAAGAACCCTATCGATTTTCTGCATTTTCCTGGCCATCCCCACTGAAGTTGACCAAGTGTATCTAAACCCAGAGTACCTAAGGTCCTCAAGATCCGTTTGATCTGAACACAGCTTGAACTCATCAAAGCAGGGAATCCAATTGGTAGAGCCACCCATTCGGTCATAAGGATCTTTTAGAGCATTGAAATCGCCCGCAACAAGCCAGGCGGACTCTTGAAAGAGCTCATCATAGAAAATAAGGTCATTCCACAACGGTCTCCGACGAACAAAAGAGTGCTCCCCATATATGGTAGAGATACAGCAAGTAATATTAGAAGAAACAGAAGAAAGACGGCCATGAATGGCTTGATCATTAGAAGAAACCACATCAAAAGCAACATAGTTTGAATCCCAACCTATCCAAATTTTGCCTCTAGGAGCGTACTCATAATTAGCAGTCCAACGCCATCCTCTCAAGAGGTTGGAAGAAATAGAATCAAAAAGTTGCTCTGGGACCTTAGTCTCAACAAGGCCAACTAGGCACGATTTATTAGCAATAACAAGCTTTCTAACTTCAGCCCTGCGCACAGGGTTCATGATTCCTCTAACATTCCAGAATCCAAAAAACATCAAAAGGGGATGAGAGAGCCTACCTCCGATTAGAGGCCTTGCGACTTGATTTAGTTGCCTTTGAAGTCTCAGGTTGGACCAAATCAGGCGGGTCAGGGCGTAATTGAAGGAGTTGGTCTTGCACGGAACCCTTCTCAGCATGGTCCACCGGGATTTTAACCTTGACAGGAATCGCATCTCCAGGGGATGAGTTACAAATCTCATCCTCTTGTGAGGAAGAAATGGCGACAAAGTGGGCAGCACCTTCCGTAGATTGAGAGGGCCGAAGTTCTTCCCCTGATATTACTTTCGAGAGGTCTTTGGAAGATGGACCCGAGGGGCCAGGTTCCCTGAGCTTAAGGACTTGGGCTCCTTCACTCATCGGGGAAAGTTCAAAGGCAGCCGGGTCCATATAAAATTGTTGATGCTTTTTCTTCTTTTTCGACTTGACCTGGTTCCAACCACCTTCATCAGGATCAATCAAAGGAATTGAGGAAGACTCTGCAGCCTCATGCGATTTTCCAGTACCATAGATTGCAAGGCCACAGACTCTCCTTTTGATTCTCTAGACTCTTTCGGATGTTGAGGCTCTGCCACCACAGAATTCGGTAAAGGCTCCTCTTCAAATTGATTCAAAGCTGTTTGCGAATTTGTAGTGACAAGAGATGGTACATCTGGATTTCGAGATACCTCTTGTTCAGTGGGATGAACTGAAGCACCAGTCGATTCCTTGGGTTTTGCCCCAGATTTTCCTGCACAATTGTGCCCAAATACTCCACAACTAACGCAAGCCAGTGGTATCCATTCATATTCAACCCCTATGTCATATTTTTCCCCATTAAAAGTAGCCTCAATAATCTCTTCTAACTCCTGTTTTGGGGTTATATAGTGAATAAATTTATCTCATGGACAATGTGGGATTAAATTGATTAGGATTTCTAATATTCATGATAAGAAAGTTATTTTTCTTAAATAAAAAATTTCTTAAATTTAACAAATTTAAAATTATAATATAATAAATTCAATATAACAAAAAACAACAATTTTTTTAATTTAATCTCATTTTTACTTATATAAATATATTTATTACAGTCAATAATGATTTCATAAAATTTCACATGATATCAAAATCAGTGTTATCTTATTAGTCGAATTTCGCCATAGTCAAAATTCTATTCCACACGTTTGTAATTTGGCTTGCTTGGTTCTTGCCAATTCTATCGTTCCTGCTTTCTTAGTGCAAACTATATCTACGATCTTTTTTTTTTTTTTTTTTTTTTTTTTTTTTTTTTTTTTTTTGAATCTTGAAAGACTCAATCGAGGTGCATCAATCAACTTAGCATAGGTTACTATCACGAATGTGGCTACCCAGGGGAGGACCATCCATGTGCATTTCCTGCTTCTTAGAATGTCCCTTCTTTGATTTGATCAATGTCAATTTAATGCCACCATCTTCGTACTCGTCAAGCTTGGCCCCTTGAAACTAATGTGAAAGACTCACGTAATCATCACATGGCGATACGTAGACAAGCTCTTTTGGAGTAATTCGATAAATCGATAACAAACATGATGCTATAATAATTTCAAAATTTAATATATCTTTCGATAACCGCATTTCACGTGGATTTCCTTAACATTATTAAAAGGGAGTAGAGCAGGATGAAATCGATATGTCCCAAAACTTTTCTATATGATTCAATCACGTCCATCAACTACCTTTTTACGTAAAATCATGGGTGGAGAACCCAATCCTTCGTCTCAAAGCGGGATTTAATCTCGTTCGGAGGAGAGGCCCATGAAGTCGCGAGATCTCTCAGTCTGAAATTTGAGAGTTGTGCTTGGGATATACAGAGGAAGAAAGCCCTTCCTTTACTCTTCAGCTCATACACCCGATCACACTGACCACCGCCAATCGCCCCTTTGCCACCACCCACGAAGACTCATATGAGTGAATAGTCGAGATCCTTTTTGTTCAATATGGAACTTACAGAAATTTGTTCAATGAAACTTGGCTGTCCCTTTGAAATTAGTTGGTGAGATTGAATGCACAGGAATTCGCTGGTTGGGTTTTGCGATTATGATTGCTGCTCTTCTAGTCCAATCATAGCTTGCACGTGTTAGAGTAATTAAATATAAGATTACGTCTTCAATTAATAGTTTAAGCTTTTAAAACAATTTATAGTGGTTTTATAAATTTTCTCGTTATATTGGAGCTAGAGGTCTTCAGTTCGAATCTTTCCAAGCCTTATTTGCTTACCTAATTAAATTTTCATGCTTATGTTTTAGGCAAAAAGATCAGACTAAGACTAAGCGTCTCCTCAAGACCTTTAGGAAGATGTATAAGAGGAGTTGCTGAACAAAATCGAAAGGTCGAAAAGGACATTAATTGTCCTTAATAAACAAATAACTTCCTGATGTACAAGAGGAGTAGTGGGACAAAATGAAAAGGGCGAAAAGGACATTAGTTGTCCTTAATAAACAAAAAACTTCCTAATGTACAAGAGGAGTTACGGAACAAAATTGAAAGGTCGCAAAGGACGTTAGTTGTCCTTAATAAACAAATAACTTCCTAACCCAATCTACGGTTATAAGAAATGTCGTATTATATAATAGGACTATGCTTAGAGAACGGTACCGTCATTTTCCATGAAGTGACGGAGCCCTCCTCACCACACATCCTAAAGTGTAAGATTTTGGGATCGGACTATCAAATTGACAAATTTATTGTCAAAAATGTCATTGCTATAGAGTCGCCCTACTGTAAAATTGACCATACAAATTTTGAGCTTCTATGATGTCAACTAACATTTTGCGAAATTTTCAATTCATCAAATCGATGAAATCCCCTCTGATCACTCAATTCCAAACTTAGTATTAAATGATAATAAATTAAAGACAAATGAAAAACAGAGGCAAAGCAGAAGAGAGGAACTGGATGTAGATAAATAGTGGTGTTGGCAATGGTAGCTGTAGGCGCCGTGCATATGGAGGACGGCGAAATGGTGGTGGGGTTGGGTTCAAATGGAGGGAGGGCGAGGCTGTTGGGTGGTGATGGATGTTGCGATGAGGAAGGAGAGGTGGCAATAGTGGAGACGATGCTACAACCGACTCTCGTCGAAGCCAACGCCTTTGTGTCAGAGTCATCCCTCACGCTCGCTATCGAAGCTTGCAGTCGCTTCCTATTCGTTGTCCAATCTCCTTCTTTGGTACAGACTGCATTCTGGGAATTCATTAAGGGCCCGTTTTGTTCAACTTTGGGGGAATGCCTTTGGCCAAATACAAATATCTTTAGGGTAAAGGGGTTTTCGGGAATGCTCGGACATTTGACAAATTACGCATTGAAAAGTGACTTGTGTAAAAATATCATTTGGCAAAACTTATTACAAAATGACTTTTGCTTTAATTTTTTTTTTTTTAAATTTGAAAATCAAATCCGGTGGCTGGCGGTGCCGGACGGCCAGATTTGGCCGTTCAGCGGTCGGCCACTTTGGCCGCCTGAGGTCACGACCTCAGGCACCTGGAGGCGCAGAGGCCAGATCGCCAGATCTGGCCGCTGGACCGCCAGATCTAGCGGCCTGAGGTCGCGCAGACCTCAGGTCGTGTCACCTGGTTCGCGCTTGCGAATTAGGCGACGCCGCCTGGGTCCGCGCGACCTCAGGCGATGCCACCTGGTATCCGCGTCACCTGGGTCGTGCGTTGCGCCACCCCTAGACAGTGGTCACTAGCAACGCGCGACCCTCAGGAGGCAACTACGGCGGTGGCTGCCGGAGAAGCTCGATGGCCGGGAAGAAGAAGAAGAAGACGACGGGGAAAGAGAGAACGACGGGGAAGAGAGATGAATAGTCGGGAAGAGAGATGAACAGTAGTGTGGCATTTCCTAAATGCCGAATGCTCAATGCTCCCCCTCCCCAACTTTGAACATCGAGCATTCAGAATGCTCATACGTGGGCAAAGGGGCTTTCAAAAATATTGCCAAACACCAAAATTTTTCCCTAAGGGGCTTTGGGCAACCAAACGGCCCCTAAGTGCCTTCGTTCTTGCTAGGGTTCAGTGGAAGAGAAACTTTTCTTTGATCGGAGCAATAATCTGAGAAAATGTATGGAGAAATACATAGCATGGAGGAGACAATAGCATGTGGGATATATGTGGCTTTGCAACAAGGCCATTTTTGGCAATTGATTTTGTCAATTTGATATTCCGATTCCCAAAATCTCACGCTTGAAATGTATGGTCGGGAAAGCTCCGTTACTTTGTAGAAACTGACAATACCATTCTCTAAGCATTTCTTTATCTAAAAATACCTAAGTAGATACGTTTTAGTGTTGATTGCTTCTTGTTGATATTTGAAACTTCTCAAATCTTCTTTTGCTGATAATTTTCAAGTTGTGTTATCAATGACTTCATTGGCAATTTATCGATCCCTTCAAATCGTTTACTATTTTGTTTTATCAATGATTTTTATTTTCAATAAACCCCACTCTTATCTATTAGAATAATATAAAATTGATTGTTGAAGATTTGAGTAAGTTGGTTATTGAACTCTGGATTTGGTGTGAGAAGAAGAAGAAGAAGATTACGCACGGCTTTCATGTAAGATTGTCAGCGGAATAAGAAAGTCAAAAGAAAAGGGACAACATAAATGAAGAGAGGGAGACTGACCAAAAAAAAAAAAAAAAAAAAATGAAGAGAGGGAGGAGTCGCAAGAAAAATTGGCCAGTAAAAATTGTGGGCTTCGTTTGTCCTCTTTCATTCATTGCATGGATCAAATAAAGAGGAAAGAAGCGTTCATGAAGGCCCATTAATGCATGCACATGTATGCATATGCCATGAAAAATGAAGTGGGCCGTTGCCATTGCAGAGATTTGTCTTGCAGGCACCGTTGCTATTATTTAATGTTTGTGTGTTTTCCTTTTAGCTTTGTTGACTTTTGTAGTTTCACTTTAATGTTAACAGAAGGAGTGTTGAAGATTTCGTGTGTGCTATGTTTATCTTCATCTCTATTGTAATTTAGGTGCTGCATGAGAACACTCCTGGGAAGAAGAATTTCTATTCTTTGGTTCCCGGGAACAAAAAAAGAATAGAAACCTGCATGATAACCGTAAGTTAGTTTTTTGTTCCCGGGAATAAAAAGTTAG
Organism: Eucalyptus erythrocorys; assembly: GCA_014182555.1. Taxonomy (NCBI): domain Eukaryota; kingdom Viridiplantae; phylum Streptophyta; class Magnoliopsida; order Myrtales; family Myrtaceae; genus Eucalyptus; species Eucalyptus erythrocorys. The sequence continues at coordinate 22,829,533 of CM024607.1, read as the reverse complement.
CCCGGGAATAAAAATGAGAAGTAAAAAAAAAATTGCTTCGATTCCCGAGAACAAGTCTAAGAAATAAGTGAATTTTTTTCTTTTATTCTTCTCTTGCGCACGGCCCATTGACCACCGTTGACTGCCGCTCGCCGTCGCCCACCACCGCCGCCGGCCGACCACCGCCGCCATCGGCCGCCGGCCGTCGAAGGCCGATCGATCGCCGCCGGTCCGTCGGCCGCTTGGCGGCAGCGTCCGGCAGCGATCGGCCAACAAAAATAAAAAACAAATAAATATAAAAAAGAAACTTTTTTTACCAAACGCATTTCTATTCTATTTCTATTTCTAGAATAAAAATTTTGTGTAGTTACCAAACGGGTTTTTTTACACAGAAATTGTCTCCAGAATAGAAATAGAAAAGAACCATTTCTGAAAAAAAATTGTTCCCCGGCCAAGAAGCGTTGCCATGCACAGCCTTAGTGTTTTGCTATTATGTAAGACGTGTAGGGGGTGTGTTGTAAAAGAGTAGCCACCACAAAGTATTCTAAGAACAATTTCTCCCTTCCATCTTCATTTGTGTCTTGTCAATAATAATAAAAATTCAGTCATCTTTTGGTGTCAACAATAATGAAAATATGTGTCAATACATCGTAATGAGATTTAAATTAGTAAAACACAGAAATTATATTATGTTAGTTTGATTTATGTTAATGTCGGTAAAGTAAGTAATCTTTTGCTCTGTTGTGATTAATGAAGAACAGTGACGGAATTTTGTGATCAAATGCGTCACTACCTGCCCCCACCTCGCCATTTATTATTAGATTGGATACACATATTTTACTCAACTTTCTTGAGGCGAAAGAGACGGATGCTAAAACATCGCGTAGAGAGAGAGAGAGAGAGAGAGAGAGAGGTTACAGAGATCCAAGACTAAAAGTCAGCTACCACAGTGCCCGTAAATAAACATGCTGGGTTACGAGCAATCGCCATACCCACGTCGGAGACTGCAGAGAACGAAGCCAAGGTGACACAAACCGCTTTCTTTGTTCTTTCTCAGTGAAAGGCCACTAGTGTACGTGTTTGCGTGATTGAGTACCGTGTGTGTGTGCAGGCAGATGTTCGTCAAACCAGCAAAATAAAACAAAATGATCAACAAATCGATCATAATAAAGTAAATATGTGAAAATATGTCTTCTTCTTCTCCTCCTCTTTCTGAAGTATGGCGCCTCAGATGGATTAGGTCTCTCCAGGCATGTGCAGTTGAATTGATCATGTTGGACGAGTCTAAGGAGTAAGTTCTTGCAGCCTCTTGATCGCGCTTGGGTGGCTCGGTGGGCTGAAGGTTAAAGATAGCTAGGTTGTCGATGCTTCTTTTACTTTTCTTATCATTACATCTTCAAATGGAAATCAAACTTGGTATACACAAACAACCCCGTCAAGATCCAAGAGATTCAAAAGTACTTATGAAGCCCTGCATCAAAATGACAAAAACCCTTGAAAAGGAAAGGGCATGGAGTGGGAGAAAGGGATCAAACCAGCGTTCGATTGAAACACCCAACGGCCAACTCATCTCAATCTGTCACCATCCGGCACCACATAAGCATGTCATATCTCAGGCCCCCGCCCATTCCTATATAATTTGTATCCATCCTCATAGGCCTTTCCCACTCGCACTACAGATCCATTATAATCCACACTGACCAGCACTCGCAGTTGTACTTGGCTGGGAGCTAGAAAACGAGACCACCGAGAGAGAGAGAGAGAGAGAGAGAGAGAGAGAGAGAGAGAGAGAGCGAGAGATGAAAATGATGGAGGCGAGGAAGGATGTGATAAGTAATGACTTTGCAGAGAGAGAGCAACTGCGTCAACGGGCAATCGTCCGCGTCCTATCTGGTGTGGAACGACTTGACGGTGTCGGTCCCCGCTGGTTCCAATAGGAAACTGCTAAACTAGCTCAGCGGGTACCCTCAGATGGGTCGGATCTTGGCCGTCATGGGTCCTTCCGGCTCCGGAAAATCCACTGTCCTCGACTCATTGGCAGGTTTCTCCGCTTCTCTCTGCCAACCTCCTCATTTCGGAACATTTTCTTGCAACAATATATCCATTTACTTGGCCTTTTTGTATTGCATTTTTATTTGAGTTATTAAAAAGCCCACCGCCGGTGAAATCCAAATTCCACCTTCGAAGCTCTACGTACGAAACTCCCAGTGATACCGATACGGTTACCGAAAGATCAAGACAACAAGCATTGCCCATTTATGGAAAATATAGCAACTTAATATAGTCACCGAAATCATTAATGGCATCGAAAAAATTGCAAGAGGCTACGATGATAACCCCTTTCCATAGCCAGATCTGGTAGTGTACAAACGAAAGTGCAGCAAGCTGTTTATTCTCATATGAATTGGGTCTCCCATGTATATTGATGCTATTTTCTTTTGATATCTATTATGTATAGTTAAACTCACTTTATTTGAAGATTAGAAATAGAATTACATTAAAAAGAAAAAAAGAAAAAAATATGGCTTATAGAAAATAGTGATGATATAATTATTTTTGTAACTAATAAATTCACTTGATATAAATTCTAATAGCATAATAAAATTCTTATAAAAAAATTACAAGATGAATAGTATTTAAGTGTAACTAGTTCATAGTTATATCATTTCATCTGGCTTGATATCAAAATCCTTTGACATTGAGGCGCAAACATATTCTACAACGATTTTGTTTCTCATTTATGTTGATGTTATTCTTTTTTTTTTTTTTTCTTGAATTATAATATATAATTGAAATCATGTCATTAGAAGAAGAGAATAAAATTAGCTAACGAAAAAATTAAGAAGATACAACTCTTAAATTTCCGGTAACTATATCAATATCACTTGGGAGTTTCCATATATGGTGCACTGAAAGTGGGATTCGGATTCCACCAGCAGAGGACATAGAATAACTCTAACTTGTTCACCATGGTTTTAAAAAAGAAAAGAAACTCTTGATTTGATCAGTAAGACCACATTAATGATATCATGCTATGATAACATAGCGTATTTTTGTTACACCCATTTAAGCTTGAGGTTTGGTGACAAAAAAAGGTTTTTGAGTATTGATTTAATAGTGGTAATTTAGGATTTTAATTAGTTGTATGCCCTTTATAAGAAAGATGTTTTGTTAATTTGTAAGATGTTCGTGATTTATGTTAATGTTCAAACTATTGAAAAACCTACAACCAAGTCAAAGACAAATGCAACCATTGGTCACCCTTCCCACATGGGAATGGAGAGGTGGACCCACCTTCTCAAGGGAGTTGAGGTGAGGACAATTTAGCTTCAAGTCCAGGTTTCTACTCTCATGCTCTACAAAGATGCGAGACAAAAGTCTGAGAGTGAAAGTTAGAATAGAAATAAAGTAATACCGACAAAAAAAAAAAAAAATCAAAGACTGGGCACATGTATGAAGCATCAACTATTTTATTTACTATTTGAGTCGTATGTTCATAAAAGGAGTGCCGAGAGATTCTTGATGGCTGAGACAAGCAAGGTGGCTGTAATGATGAATAACAAAGTTGGGACTTTTTTTCATGATCTAATCCTCTTAAAAATCACCACTCCCTAAAAAATCTCCAACTTTAGATTTACGTCCTAATTTTGCCTCGAACTTAAAAAATTTCTAACTCTCACTTTAGTTTCAAATCAGCTTCACATCCCAAAATCGCCACTAGTTTTTTTCTCTATGTCATCAATATTGGAGGTTCTTATCATTCCGCATGAAGGTGAGGGTGTTTAAGAAGATATGAGTTCTGATTGTAAACCTGTAACTAGCTTTGGTATTGAAAATTTCAAAGAAAATATTTACTTTTTTTTGAAAGCGGGGGCAAATTTGGACTACAGTGAAATTTTATGACTTTTTTTTTTTTTAATATAAAAGAAGTTTGGGCCATGATAATTGGGGGTTTTCTAGAGAATTAACCTCGATTTTTTTGTCATGTTCTTATTATGGCCCAATTTTTTTATTTCATAAGAAAACCACAGATCAATGGTACCTCAATCCAGTAGTTTTTATCCAATGACGTTGTCCAAGATTTGACCCACCATTCCATGTGTACTTGGCAGAATCTTAATGAGGGTCAGATGTGGGTGCCAAATGAAATTGGTATTTCATTATGGGACTGAAATAATTTGGACTAAAATTTGGCCACAATTTGATGTTAATGTCTTTTTATGAGATAAAATATATAGATCAGGGCTTTGATCCAAAGCCATTATTTCAATATTTTTCTATGAGAGAAGAAATTGAGTCAACATTGAGATTCAAGGTAAAATTGATGCACTTTAAAAGGAGTCGTGCTTTCATAAAGCGCCTTTACAGATCATGGCCCATAGACTTTCCAGAATCCGGGGTTGACCTGTCCACTTTATCCCCAGGCTTGACAAGACAACTTCAATTTAAAGGGATTATTTGGTTGCTTGTAGTTGATATGGGACAAGAATAGTGTAGATAGAGACAATTATGGCTTACGCATTCCATATTTTAGGTGCATAATTACATTTACTACATAAGTAAATATACACCAAGAAATACGTGTTTCAACCAGTTAGTAGCCACTTTAGTTGACTACTTACTATGTTTTGCTTTTCAGTAGGACGGATTTCTTCCGATGTCAGAAAAGAGGGAAATATTTCCCTAAGTGGGAGGAAGAAGGGATTCCTAAACCACAATGATCTGGTAAGCATATCAAGTCCTTAGGCATAAAGTTAGCTTTTGCTGTAAATTATTTGTTGGGGCGGATTTAATATAACAAAGTAAAATAGATTAGGAGACGAGTATCTTGACTCTTGTGGAAGATAATTCTCTTTATTTTCAGGATTACCATCATTAAAAATTTCAAAAGGTATTCCATGACATATCTATCCCAAAAGAGTTTTTATTTCCCACAAAATCCCAACATTTAATTCGATTAACTAAAAGAAAACTTTAGTCCGGTAATTCTTAGATCATCATTGGAAAAACAAGATTGCTTCCATTAGCTTAATCCTAGCAATAGTTTCGGTTAGGCATACCGATATTGTGACCAGTGACCTCTAAAATGGCGCATCACTAGACCACTCTTCTGTCAATTTTGTTTCATGAAGCATTCTTTAAGCCTTCAAAAGGTTAAATTATATTTTCAACTTCCTCTAATTCAATCTGGTGGTTTATGTGTATGATTGGATGATATTCTTATAATCAAAATTTGGCAAAAAAAAAAAAAAGTCAAAATTTGGCTAGTTTGACCATGTTTCTCCTTTCTGAAATTTGAGCTTGCAAACTGACAAATAAATTTCTATCTAACAATTGAGGTTTCAACCGGGGTCCCATGCTTGCATTCAGATGTGACCATAATTTTAGGATTGAATTGGGAATTAGAGAACTGGATCAATCATCGATTCTGTTCTAGGTTCCAATGCGCTCTGGTCCGGTTCCATTTTTTTAGGAATTGACGGTTCTCGAGGGAAATAGGAACTGAAAATCAAACTGATAACTAAGGGAATTGAGAAAATCCTAAAGAGAGGTTTTTTACTTTTTCCTTATAAGAACTTACATGTGCTTATAGAGGGGTTTATACTAATTTTTCTTGCAATCAATAACGATTAATGTACATGAGGTCGTCAGTAGTTGAAATAAGGGTTACTCCTAGGAAGAGTTATAATTCTCTACTAATAGTCACTTATAAAGTTCTAACAAAGGAATTAGACCAAGACTTAACATAAAAGGTTTTCAGATATTAGCAGTTGGATAAAGCGGCAATAATGTCATATATCGCACTAATTTTCCAAGACCATTAGATCTATTCTAGCTTCATTTCCCGAAAACAAACATATAACATTTGTGTCTTGTTGTAATTCATATCATTCTATGTTGTTCATAGACTGAATAAATTACCGTACATAGCATTATCTAGTGGGAATATGCAATGGTGAGTATCATACTATCACAAAATTTCACATGGCATTCAATATATTCAAGGTACTTTTGTTGTGTCCATTAAAACAAAATTGGAATTCTTGGACCTTTTGCTCTATAAGACCATAAATATGGTGATTAGTTTGGTCATGATCTTCACTGGATATTGGCCAAAGCTTATGTTATCACATGTTAACATGTATGTCGATAATCTAGATTTTAATTTCTTGCTTGGTTTAGTTATAACACCTTCTACTTATATTCTATTATTGATGTGTCTATGTGAAATTGACGTATATAACATGTCAATGGAGATGGAAGAATGAGAGGCAATGACTTTCATTATGTGTGTGTGAGGGATGTGGATGATTGATGACTAAAATTCAATAATTTAGGTTTCATGTTATGTGTTTTGAACTTTTTATTGTTTATTTTGTTTTATACGTTCATCTTTTATAGATTATTTCTATTGACAAATGTAAAACTTCCATTTTTGCTTTTGCATTCACTCTCATTTTGCTTCATTAAAACTGCCCCCCCCCCAAAAAAAAAGAGAAAAAGAATATGCTAGACCATAAAACCGACTTTAGAACCTATGACAAGATGGGTACAGGTTCTAGGTATACAAGACAAGTTTTATATTTTAAAAAATGGGGAATCTATTTTAATGGATAGGTTCCAGATTTAAAGTATAATCGGGACTGCTCACCCCTACTTAAATCTTCTCATTTTGGGCATTTTTTCTGTCCTATGTGATCTTTTCTTGGGTCCTCTCACTGTCAAAGAGACAATAGCCTACACAGCTCATCTGAGGCTTTCTTCCGAAATGACGAAAGCCGAGATCAACGAGGTGGTAGAAGCAAACATAAAGGAGATGGTACTTGGAGATTGCGCAGAGAGCAAGATTGGTTACTGGCACTTGAGGGGCATAAGCAGTGGAGAAAAGAAAAGACTCAGCATCAGTCTTGAAATGGTGATAGACCCACTGATCTTGCTCCTTGATGAGCCTACCACAGGCTTAGACAGTGCCTCGGCTTTTTTCATGGCAAGAGCTCTAAGAAATATTGCAGATGAAGAAATAATACTTATTTGCTCAATCCACCAGCCCAACAGTGAAGTTTTTGATCTTTTTGATGATATACTCCTTCTGTCGAGTGAAGAAACTGTGTTTCTAGGAGAAGCCAAAATGGCCATTGAGGTAATAAAAAGTCAACCCTTCATTCTTATTCAGACATTTCGGCTGTGCAGAAGCAAGATAATGTAATTCTAAGTCCTGGTGCAGTTCTTTGCAGATGTTGGATTTGCTTGTCCGAGGAGGAGAAATCCCGCTGATCACTTTCTGCGGTGCATGAGCTTGGACTTCATTCTCAGAATCGCTACTATTGCTTTCTCATAGAAATTATGTTGAGTTTTAAATCGAGCACTTCTATACTCGCATCAGTTCTTATGATATGTAAATTGACTTCCGAATATAATTATCAGGGCTTGCTATTTTATCTTGCAGCAAACTCCAGCGTCATCTGGTTTTTCAATGAACATGAAAATAGCAGAGATTAAAGCCACACTCATCCAAAGTTACAAATCCTCAAAGTATTCATGCAAAGTTAGGAAAAAAATGCAAGAAATTGTAGCTACTGTAAGCACTCCAACTCAGAAGAAATAAAAATCAAGATAATGCTTATGCAGTCATTTTTCCAGTCTTTCCTGCTTACCATAGTTAATGAATAATGTCTCCAACTGTGATTTTCGAAACTATTGGAGTTACATCTATATTGAGGTAGCATTTTCCAGAACTGATGTTTTCAACACTGAATCTCTTCTGTTGAATGCTGAAGGATTATTAGGTTTGCCAGTTGAATAAGAATACTAATTCCAGCAAGTGGAAGCAGCTCAGGGTTTTGACTCATCGGTCCTTCATCAACATGTATAGGGACATTGGATACTCCTGGTTGAGGATCATGCTCTACATTTTATCATCAACAAAGTACTGGAACTCTATATTTTGACATTAGATACGACAATGGGGCAATTATTAACAAAGGAAAGTTTGTTTCATTCCTCTTCGGCCTCATGGTATGTTTGTCTTGTGGTGGTGTCCCTTTCTCCAATGAAGAACTGAAGGTATAGCAAAGCATCAAGGCTGATCGATTTTCAGCTATTATATATCAGCAATATCTTCATACTTGAGGTGATATTAGAATGATTTGTCGCTAGGACTAGAACTAAGTTTCCTCTGCAGGACAGACAAGCTCCACCATGATAGGCGTGAAATTGCATATTGAAGCCTAAGACGCTGTAAATAACACAAACCTAACTAAAGAACTTTTAGTTGATGGCCTACTCCAACTCATAGTCACAAAGGAATGTGAGTATTGCACAATCAATTAAAACTAAATCAACTAAGTTTTTTCGAGGGATGCTTAAGATTATTCATATGGGATCGATCTCATCATCAAAGCAAGAATATACATTAATTACATAAAAAAGGAGAAATCTTGGCCGTGTATGACACCCTTTTCTCGTCTATCTCAAGTATTTTATGCTGAGAGACTCAATGGGCATTATGGCGAGACCCTATTTGTGCTTGCGAATTTCCTTTCTTCGCTCCCTTTCTCGGTGGCGAATTCTCTACTTTCAGGAACAATGATATTCTACATGGTGAAGCTTCATCCAGGATTCTCTCACTATGGTTATTTCTGCATTAACTTCTTCTGTTGCACCACCATTATTGAGAGTTGCATGATGGTTGTGAACTCATTTGTCCCCAACACCTTGATGGCTGTAGTAACTGGATTAGTGTCAACGTAAGCAAATTTTCTCTCTTAAACTTCCGTTCTTGTAATCCTTATAAATTACGTTGTCGTTCAAAGCAAATTTTTTTGGATTCAGGTTCTAATGATGATGGCATCACAAATCTTTAGACTTCTTGCTGATCTTCCCAAGTTCTTTTGGTGGTACCCCATGTCTTACATCAGTTTTGCCAAGTGGGCAGTTGAGGTAGTTAGTATACAGTGATTAGCTATTTTTCCAAAATAAAGCTTGAAAATTTATCAGCATAGTTATGCATAGAGCCATGACATGGAAGACATTTATCTTCAGTTTCAATAATATCGTCTGCCTAGTAAAACAAAACCAGGAGCATGCGCTATTGCTTGCATTGCATATTTAAACTCATTGAAGTTAAAATTCTCATCTTCCGCCTGAGGTACATTTATGAGAAGGAAATCTCAAAACAAAAGAAATTAAGTAAGATGCCTTCTATTTTGATGTGAAGAAATGGGTTGAATGGTCAAACAGTTCCGCCGCTCCCTTCTTCCTTTTCGGATTGCTGACCCAATCTTCCATATGGTAGAGGTTAGGTTAACCGATGTAATAATGTAATACTATGAAAGTTCTGTTATCAGTCTCTTTCATAGATTGATCAGAACACCACCAGGCTTCACCACATGTTTCACTCCGTCTCTTTACTCAAGCTAGAGCTTCAGATAATCAGGACTTCTCAGAAACAGTTCTGCGACTAGCCATGGTAATCAACAATACAAGCATATGATTTGGATCAGTGACTTCGAGTTCTCCCAAATATCTCATGAATTACAAGTCACTCAAACAAATCATTCACAAGGCTTGCAGGGTCAATATAAGAATGTCATGACCGGTCTTGAGTTTGATTCAGCAAAGCTAGGAGAACCCAAACTGAAAGGCGAGATGATCCTCAAAATGACTTTTGGCATATCACTAGATCATTCCAAGTGGTGGGATGTAGCTATGCTTCTATTTCAACTGTTTGTTTACAAAGTACTACTCTTGTTAGTGCTTAGGTACAAGAAGAGAATAGCACCCCAGTTACGGTTGTTGTCACAAGTGTTACTCAAGAAGGTGTCTTGATAGATGATTTCAGTGCCAAATAGCAGCTAGCATCCATTATGTTTCCAGAACATACTTACTTTATCGGCAACTAATGCACCATGGTTATGTAAATGATGCATACGTCTCTAGCTGTCGCAAGTTCCAAATGCAATTCACCTTTTCACTTCAATGTTATGACTAATTTGATATTGGTACATGTAACATGACAAAATTTAGACCTAATTCTCGGCCTGAGGTCCACCCCTTCCTCTTTGTAATTAATGTAGATTATAAACCTCTTACAAAGCACAAAATTTGGACATACGGCATTGGACAAACGGCCCGTTTAGTGCGCCTCTCTCTCTCTCTCTCTCTCTCTCTCTCTCTCTCTCTCTCTCTCTCGTGTTACAAGCTACTGCAAGATTCGATGTAGTGGATAATAAAGTACATTGATTACGAGCAAAACATATGTCACGCAATGAGTTACAACTAATATTGAAAATAAAGATTAAGCAATTCAAGGGTTGTACAAGAGTCAGATATAGCTTGCACTCATTTACAAAAAGATAAAAACAAAATGGGAGGTAAAGTGTACACCGTCTTTGAACAGCCTCTCTGTCCCCTTATGGCGCACCAAACATTTGGACACCGAGCTTATCATACTCATGACCTCCAAATCTAATCCATGGTGTGAAGGCACCCTGTGTGGAATATTCAGATCTCTCTTTTCCCCCGAAACCGAAAGGGCCAAATATGTAAAAGCCAAGAAAGTGTACTTGTCCTCGAATGCCCAACTTTTGAGGCGCCCAGGATAAACAAAACCATCATAACTTTAAGATGCTTTGCAAGAAAAACCGGTATCCTCATCCTTCCTACTTATTTCTTCTGTTTTTTCCGTACAGCATTATTGCCATTGCGTGCTCTGGATGCTTTGTAATTTCTCATTGAGGTTTCCATTCTCATGCTACCTTTTAGTTCCATCTTTCTCTTTTTCCCCGCTTTTAAGTTTGTGAAAGGTCCTCTTCCTTTTCTTTCCAGATTCGTTGGATTGTTTCTTAGAAAATTTCCCGCAGCCAAATCACCATCCTTTTAGAACCTTCTAATCGCCATCAGCAAAGTAAGAGAAATTTCATATTCTCCCGAGTGGGGAGCCGTCTTTGTTCTTCAATCTCCTTTTGTATCCTCATCCCCTGACATCTTTCTGATTTGCGGAAGCTTCCTTGTTCTCTATCCCGCCTTCATTTGAGGTTTTGCTTCGCCGACTCTAAAAGGTCAAACATGCGATCATTTTACAAAACAATATTATGACCTTCAGAAATCATGCACTGCTAAATAATATTTCTGTAGGATACACATCAAAGTGTTGTTGAATTCATTACCTCCATAACTGTCTTAAGAAAACCCTTGTACTTTTCTGGGGTAACAAGCTGAACAGCAGCAAAACCACACTTCCTAGTCATTATCTCAAGAATGACTGTGACTCGCATATACAAAGTGATAATGGACATTCATTACAAGATAGCAAAAAGAGGCCCTTGGGAGGATGTGTGCATGGAATTATCACAAAAAAACTCAGCAAACTCCCAAGAAATTTCACATGCCTTTGATCTGAAGTGATGCCCGGAGAGATGACCATGAAATAACACCATCAACAATGTCTGAAAGTAAACTCTGAAGGTCTTCATTTCGTAAGCAAGACACTATTACTTTCACAAAACCTAGAACAGCCTCCAAAATGTGTACGGAATAACTCTCAAGCCATGCCAATTGGGGCAAGAATCTACTTTGGTAATGGTATACTCACTCTTATCACTTGCACGCTTTGCTTTGTAGCAGAGAAAGAACAGAAGGAATAAGATCAGGAATTGATAGACAGATATCTGTATCCTTGTAAACTAGTAAGGACAGTGCAGAAACAGCTCCACTTGTAATTTGAGGTGATGAACCAGAAAGATAGCCCACTATCTGAAAGCAAGTTATTTAGAATCAAAACACTATTACTTGAATAAAATTACAATCCCGAGAATTACAATTCCAGTAATAAATCACTGTTAAGAACTACAAGCAGAGAGGAAAATTGCAGATTAGGTTAGACAATTTCTACATAAGTATGCTCTTCCGATCATCTGACAGAAAGTCCTGTAAGCAAATAAAATTCCCCGATGTTCACAAGACACTTAAAGTGTTCGTCTGTGCAGTGCATATAAAACTTCTTTGGGCAACCATTTACACAAGGAACCCAAGCTTTAATAATAATAAATGAGAAAGGGACTCCACTACCCCTTGGTTAACCAAATTGGCTTCTTAAAATTTCTCAATTTTTCATCGGATGAAACAAATGCAAAATTTCGATTGAATAGGCTTAGGGGCCAACAAGGCATCCACAAGATACAGACCACATGATTTTAAATTTTGCCACTTGTATTTTGGTTCTTCGTTTTTCTACTGGTTAGAGGGCCCTAATCATCTTCTCCTCTGGCTGCAACTGCAAAGCCTAATCCCTTGGCAGAAGCAGCTAGACATGAATAAACTAAGGAATATGCTGTGACTCAACCATACTGCAGCCACGAAATTAGCTTTATTCTTTTAGAAGAGAAATATGTTTTAAGGCCTCTGAATCAATTCGTAGCCATACCAGGCTTACAATCTTCAAATACAATGCACATACTTATAAAGATTTTAACCAATACCAGGAAGCAGTATACACAATACCATGAGGACTTCAGTCCACTGTTCCCCAATTTTGCAGGAACAACAACATGGCCAAAGAAGAGGAATTTAAATAAACTACATTCTCCTTCAACTTTTCCCCCATCTATGGATGTTACGTGAGGCAGAGCAGAAACCAATCATTTACAACACGAAAGCCCCTCCAGATGACAACTTACATAGGGTCTACCATTGTAAAATACGTACATCAGACAAGATAGAAGGATCTGCTTCAACCTCTTCCATTGTTGTTACTTTCAACTGCCTATGCCTCATGTACCCATTCTTTTAAAGTTCTATTTTTGTTTTCCTTGCATGTTCCTGATGTTCTAGAATGTATGTAGTATCAAACATGTCTTAAAATATAAGCAGTAATTTCCACCAAAGCTACACAAATATGTCCCATAATGAGGAATGCCATACCATGTTAATCAGTTCCTGACAAGGTGCAACTGAACTAACAGGCGAAATGCTTCTCAAGCTGGAACTTATGTTGATGAGAACATCATAAGCTTCCTTCCTAGATTCCTCCTTAGCCTACAAATTTCATGTCACAACAGTGATTAGTGCTGAAAGTAGATCATCACCCCCACACTGTAAAGGAGGTTCTTACATCCTCTAAGACAAGTATAATCTCATTGAGGATGAAAAAAGCTTTTGAATCTTCTTTCTCCTCCTCCTCCTGCTGCTCCTCCATAGACTTTATCTGCATGAAGAATCAACTTGACATGTCAAATAGAACAGCATATGACATCAACAATAGAGGTGCTTATATTACTAAATTTTGAGCTACAATTGCAAATACACCATAACCAAAAGCTTAAGAATCCGTTTGCAAGAAGTATATATATGATTCCTTCCATGTTGAGACACGACCCAAAAGAAAAAAGAAGTTTTTGGCCTTAAAAGCGGAAAAGCCATTCATGACATTCAATATTATTTTAACGAATTAAGGGAAGATGGGTGAATGATGATAGTAGGATCAGGTTATTAGAAATTTAAAAAATTTTAGATTGGCGAAAACTGATTTGTTAGGTTCTTTAAGCAAAATACCACTTATATAATCACTTTTAATTCTTTTAATTTCCACAAAGTTCAATAAAAAACAAAAGGGTGATGAAATACTCCATGCCTAGCTCTGTACAAGAAGCTGTTAGCCATCCATACATTTGGGAGTTTGGAAAAGTGAAAAAAGTTTTAAGAGTCTTCATATTCACAAATACAGGCACATTATACAGACGTTACACCTGTTGTGAGGGTGAAATTCGAATTTCCTCTAGGAAGGGAAAGGCCTGCTCTTAGATCAAGTCTTAATGTCAAATTTCCAAAGGCAAACTTCAACTGAAGGAGATCCATGAAACATTTTAAGAAATTCCTTTGAGATGGAGGGAATTGCCCAAGTAGGAGGCCATGCGAATATATTGTGGGGCCAGAACAAAAAATGGAATAGTATTTTATTTAAGGATTGTGATATAGCTGCTCACCTGCAGCATACAATCTAGGCAACAGAAATAGAACAAAAGCCAAACTCAAAGAACTGCTAGAATAACTGTTCTAGCACATCAAGAATATAAAACCATGAAACATGAGGAGAAATTTATTATGAAGAAGAAATGCAATTTCTTCTTGAATAAATGTTGTATACTTTGCTTTTCAGTGGGACTAATCTTGAGCTGTTTTCACAACACAGGATTAAGACATTTCTTAAAGGCTCATTGCACTCTTATTCCAAGACAACCAGCCCAGGACATAGCTCATATTCAGTTTACGAAAAGAACAAGGAAAGGCTTCTGTTTACGTCAAAATGTGATATATACACTAAAAATGAAGGACATAAAATTCTGCACTTTTTTCACAAGAATAGCAGACACCAAACATACTGAGAAATTTTAGATGGAGAGAAATTGTAATTCTCATTCATATTTTCTGGTGCTTTACAATGTTCTATTTATAGGCAGCAAACAAATATAAATGAAAGAAATCCTAAAAAAGGATAAAAAACTAAAATCCCACGATTTGTGGGTTAGCAACTATAATCCCATGATTTGTGGGATTTAATCAAAATAAAATCAGAATCAAAAAACCTCCCAAAAAAATTCTATATATTTACAGCTCAACACTCTCCCTCAAGTTGGTGAATAGATATCTTCCATTCCTAGCTTGGAAATTAGCTCATGAAAACTTCCACCATTAAGCTCTTTAGTCAAGACATCCGCCACCTGCTGTCTTGAAGGAACATAAGACAAACAAATCAATCCTTCTTCAAGTTTCTCCTTAATAAAGTGTATCGATCTCAATATGTTTCGTCTTGTCGTGCTACACAGGATTATGAGCAATATTAATTGCAGACTTATTGTCACAGAATAGCTTCATAGGACTTTGCCACTCAACCTTCAAGTCATCAAGAATGATCTTGATCCATAATAACTCACAAATTCCTTGAGCCGTTGCCCTAAACTCAGATTTTGCACTTGATCTTGCCACCACATTATGTTTTTTACTCCTCTAAGTTACCAAATTACCTCCAAGGAAGGTACAATAACCAGTTGTAGACCTCTTGTCAATCATTGAGCCTGCATAATCTGCATCTGTATAAGCCTCGAGCTTGAGATCTGGGCTTCTTTTGAAAAGTATTCCCTTTCTTGGACTACCTTTTAAGTAGTGTAGGACTCGATGAACAACCTATAGATGTGATTCCTTTGGATTATGCATGAATTGACTAATTAAGCTGATGGCATAGGAGATATCCGATTGAGTGTGAGTAAGGTAAATTAACTTTCCCACCAATCGCTGATACATTTCTCGATCCACTATTGCCTCCTCTTTTGCTTCTGTTAGCCTCTAGTTCGGCTCAATTGGAGTAGCTACTGGTTTGCAACCAAGTTTCCTAGTTTCTTCCAAAAGATCTGTCACATACTTTCATTGTGAAACAAAGACCCCATGCCTGGAGTACGAAACCTCAATTCCCAGAAAATACCGTAACTTCCCTAACTCCTTTATTTCGAATTCCTTAATCAAGCACTGTTTCAGCCGCTGTTTCTTCCTTTCATCATTGCCTGTGACTATTATGTCATCAACATACACCAACAGTGCTGTAATTCCTCCCATGTCTAAGTGTTTTATGAACATTGTATGATCTCCCTAGCTTTGTTTATACCCAGATGCCTTCATGACTCTAGCAAACCGTCCAAACCAGGCTCTAGGTGATTGCTTGAGCCTGTATAATGCTTTCTTAAGTCTACAAACCTTTTATGTTGTTTCCTTACCTTCAAAACCAGGTGGGATGCTCATGTAAATTTCCTCTTCCAAATCTCCGTGTAAAAACGCATTCTTTATGTCATACTGTTGAAGTTCCCAATCAAAATGAGCAGCTAAAGACAATAAAATTTTTACAGTATTCATTTTAGCCACCAGTGCAAATGTCTCTTGGTAATCCACTCCATATGTTTGAGTGTAACCCTTCGCAACCAATCTCGCCTTGTACCTCTCCAGATAGCCATCTCCTTGTACTTTACGGTGAATACCCACTTGCAACCAACTAGATTTTCCCCCTTGGCCTGTCAACAATTTCTCATGTTTTATTTTTTTCAAGTGCTTCCATCTCTTCTTTCATGGCATTCCTCCATTCCTCTTTTGACAGTGCTTCAGACAAAGTGTTAGGGACAGCAATTGTGTTTAAACTCACAATAAAGTTTTTGCATGATGATGATAACCTATAAAGGGACACATAATTTGATAGTGGATATACCGGTTTCTTGGTGCACTTTCTAGTCCCTTTTCTAACAGCAATAGGTAAATCAAGATCACTCTCAGGTGTATCACTAAGCTATTCATCCAAAGGAGATTCAGAACTTACTATGTTTTCATTGACAGTACCCGGAGTGGTATTTTGGACCTACTCGTGTTGGAACGGCCGTCCTCCTTGAATACACCTGAGAAAATCTTTTAGAATCATGAATATGAGCTGGACTAGTGGGAATAGGAACAGAGACAGGTTGGGGTGTGGGAGGTTGTGGTGGACAAGAGACAGGATTCAAGATAGGTTTATAAGCAACAATGGACGAGCTTTGGTTGATAGGGACATTGGACGATAAATCTAAGTTATCAATGACACCAAGGTCCTTATCTTCCATGACTGAAAAATTCCCCTGAAGATAAGATTATGAAAAATAGGGTTTATTTTCAACAAAAGTGACATTTGCGGAGAGACAGGATTTTTTTGGGAGGATGGTAACATTTATAGCCTTTTTGTGTTTGTGAGTAACCAAGAAACACACATTTGATTGCACGAGGATCTAACTTTCCTCGTTGATGATGATGAATGTGGACATAGGAAGTGCAACCAAAGACTCGAGGTGTAAGACCATTAGATGTACGAAAGTGAGGATAGAACTGAGAAAGAACTTCCATCGGGGTCTTGTGATCTAATGTACGTGAGGGTAGTCTATTGATCATGTGTGTAGCTGTAAGAACAGCTTCCCCCCAATATGCTTTAGGAACTTGTCCGTGAAACAACAAGGCACGAGTTGTGTTAAGGAGATGGCCATTTTTCTGTTCAGCAACCCTGTTTTGTTGTGGTGTATTCACACAAGATGACTCATGGATAATGCTTTCCTTTTGAAAATAAGGGGACAATACTTGGTTAAAGTATTCTCTACCATTGTCCGACCTAAAGACCTTGATCTTGACCCCAAATTGAGTTTGAATCATGGAATGAAATGAAGGAATAATGCTACTCACATTAGATTTATGTTTGAGTAAGAAAGTCCATGTGATCCTAGAGCAATCATCAATTAGAGTGACAAACCAACGAGCTACAGAGATGTTTGGAATCGTAGAAGGTCCCCAAATGTCACTGTGGATTAAGTCAAAAGGATTAGAACTACGGTGATTGCTATTAGGAAATGGTACGCGATTATGCTTGGCTAATTCCCAAACATCACAATGGAAATATTTAATATTCAGATCTTTAAACAAGGATGGAAACATAATACTCAAGACTTGAAAGGACGGATGACCAAAACGAAAATGATGAAGCCAAATGGCTTCTTTATTTGAAGTACTAGGAAACAACATAGACAGATTATTCATGATCCTTCTAGTAGTAAGAGGTGTCTCAAGGTAGTACAGCCCATTTTGTTCCTTAGCAAGTCCAATCCTCCTCTCCGAGTCTCGATCTTGAAAAACACAGTAAGATGGGTAAAAAACAGCTTGACAATGAAGATCTTTTGTGAGTTTCTGTATTGAGATAAGATTGGCGGATAGTTTAGGGACACAAAGAACATCTTTAAGGACAAGATTAGGTGTGATAGGAATATTTCCAACCCCTGCAACAGTAGCAAGAGATCCATTTGCCACAATAATCTTCTTATTGCTAGGACAAGGTGTATAAGTGCTGAAATGGGATGAGGTGTGAGTCATGTGGTCGGTAGACCCTGAATCAATAACCCAAGAATTACTTAAGAGTGCTAGTGAGCATGCACTAGAGGGTTTATTAAGAGACCCTAACAAACCTCTTAATTTCTCAATTTCTTCACTGCTGAAGGTTGCTTTCTCCTGAACTTCTTGACCAGCTTTCTCAGTTAGGTGGACCCGAGGCCTTGGCTGTGTTGCCTGATTCACCCACTCTCGGCCTGAAGTAGTTGGTCTGCCATTCAATTTCTAGCATTGTTCTTTTGTATGTCTGGGCTTCTTGCAGTAGACACACCACAAGTTGTCCCGGTTGTCTTTCCTTGACAGGTCGCCCTTTTTATCAACCTTTCTAGTTGTCAAGGTTGACCCTTCTACAGCCTGTGGTTCTAGCATGATGGATCGATGGCTTTCTTCCGCCTGAATCAAGGAAATTGTTTCCTCTAATGATGGCACTTCCTCCTTGCCAAGTATTTGAATTTTGACTTGGTCAAATTCAGAATTAAGCCTGGCTAAGAAATTGTAGACTCGATCCTTTTCAATAAAACTCTTTAGAATGGCTGCATCATCTAGACACCGCATCTGAAATACTCGATAATGATTGAGTTCTTGCCATAAGTTTTGCAAAGAATTAGCATACTCGGTAACAGTCTTACCTCCTTGCTTTGTCCCACTGGTTTTCACCTCAATTTCATACACCTGGGCTGCATCATGAGCCTTTGAGTACGTCCATCGAACGGAATCCCAGATCTCTTTTGCGGTTGGTAGAAACATACAAGTGTCGCTTATGGCTGGTTCCATGGAATTCCATAGCCATGACATGATCATGGAATCAGCCTCATCCCACGCATCAAAATCAGGATCTCCTATCTTGGGTCCCGTCCCAAGTAAATGGCTAAGTTTTCCTTTCCCCTTCAGATACGTCTTGACAAATTGTGACCACTTGAGGTAGTTCTTCTCATTCAATCTGTAAGTTGGCCTGATATTCTGAAGATCACTTGTCGTGTGTTGAGGTGACCTCCTCAGATTGGTTCATGGTAGGATCTATGGCTTTGGATGTGATTTCAAATGAGGCCATTTTGGAGAGTGAGTGTTAAGAAGAGAACAAGAGCAATAGTGCAGCAATGAAGGCTGCAATTGAAATCTAGAAATCTATTTCTGGAGAATAATGTACAGCAACGAAGGCTAGAAAAAAACGCAGCAATGAAGACTGCAATTTTAAATTTAGGAATCTAGCCTAGAGCTCTGATACCATGAGAAATTTTAGATGGAGAGAAATTGTAATTCTCATTCATATTTTCTGGTGCTTTACAATGTTGTATTTATAGGCAGCAAACAAAAATAAAGGAAAGAAATCCTAAAAAAGGATAAAAAACTAAAATCCCATGATTTGTGGGTTAGCAACTATAATCCCATGATTTGTGGGATTTAATCAAAATAAAATCAGAATAAAAAAACCTCCTAAAAGATTCTATATATTTACAGCTCAACACATACAAAAGAAAACAAGTATTGCATTGCCACAAGAAACATTCTGACCTTTAATGCGTGAACTATCAGAACATGGAAACAGGCAAAGCGACTTCTCAGAGTTGCAATATCAGATGGAGTCCTTAGGCCAATTAGTAAATCAATCAACTGCAAATATTGAGATGAACAAAACTAGGGATGCACCTGCATAATAGAATGACAGAAAAACAATCATTTCCAGTAAGAATATATCTTGAATGGAGATACCACACAAACATACCTCCAAATTTTTGCTCAAAGCATTATAGGCTTCAGCATGGCCATGCTCATTGCTTTCCTTGTGGAAGAAAATTCATGAATGATTTAGGCTATAGAAATCACTAAACTCATCCATTAAATCAAGAAAACAAAGCTACTATTCTTAAAGTCAATGCACACCTGAAAAGTGTCTTTAACAAAGCTAAACATCAAATCAATGAGATCCTTCTGTGCTCCTTCGATGAGAAACAAGGATATCTCCAAGAACAAGCACCCGGGTGAAACCGCATTCTCTTAGTACTATAACAGGAGTGGAATCATCACTCTGTATGAAGGGGTGTGAGAGTGCTCTTTCTTTTCTTCGTACTTTTCTTTTTTGGTTTTATTTTTTTCTTTTTTCGAGGGGGGTGTGGCATCCCAAAATTTAGGGCAACCTCTAGATATATTAAAGTCTATGATTAGGTAATGGAATTTGCCTTTAGTTTATGCTTTAGCTATTAATTTTTTTTTTTTAAGGCCAAGTATTATATGGATGGAAATATATCTTATATTCACGGGTTATTAAAGTTAGTATTATAGGATAATTTGATAAAGAGAATTGTTTTTGGCTATGCACCTCTTAGATTTAATTTTTATAGTTTAATGTAGCAAGTTTTATGGCCATATGAAATTGTGAATTTGGTAATTGAAAAAGAGGGAATTAAGATGAATTATTAAGATAAAATATGGGCTTGTTTAAGGAAATTCTTGAATTATTTAAGTTTGGACTTTAGGCCCAAGAAGTGTTGGACTTAAAGTGGGCCGAAAGGCCGGCCCAAGAAGCCCATCATGGGCCGTCGACCGCAAGAGGGGAGGAGGCCCATAAGCCCATCTTTGCATGGGACTTGCCAAGTGGCAAAAAGAGAAGCTATCCTATTGGCCATCTTGGGTGGCCACTAATGATTGCAAATGATTGCAATTAAGGGGAAATAAAAGGAAGGGGTGGCCGGTTAGGGGGAGGCTTCGACCGTGAGGAAGAGAGAGAGGAGAGGGAGAGAGAGGAGAGAAAGGAAAGAAAAAGGAAGAAGAAGAAGAGGAAGCCGTCCGTCCCCGCCGTGCTCCGCCTTTTTCCGTTTGTTTTTGCTTGATTTAGAGGCAAGTTAGATCCTTGATCTACTCTTACATGTTGTGTCTTGAATGTATTGTTGTATGGTGATGAATTTCGGGTGCCTAGGGTGTGAAAAACCGAAGCTTTGAAGAGTGTTGTTTGAAGTAATAAACTGTTCTCGAGTAAACAGCATGAACCAGAATGTTGTAGGGGCTTGCATGTGATGTTAGAGTTGGATTTTGGCTTCGACTCCTTCACAAAAGTTGTAGATAACATCTTAAAGTATAACATACTAAAATTTGAGGCAAAATAGATGAATTTTGAGGGGTGAAATCCTCCCTCTACGAAAACGGTTAGATCTGGAACTGCATGTTGATCTCTTGGTGATTTTAGGTGTTGCATGTAACTTTTTATTGAGAATCTCAATTTGACTTCTTCATAAAAGTTGTAGGGGACATCTTGAAAATCAACATACTCAAATTTGAGGTAAAATGAACAAGTATAGCCTAGTGAAATGAATTTTCTCTTAAAGACGTTGGATCTGGACAAGTTTTGCTGAACACCAGTGACTTCGGGGACAATAAGACGACTTTCCTTTGGAAATTTTACTTTGACTCCTTAATGAAAGTTGAAGTAGACACCTTGAGTCAAAATATATCAAAAATTCAGAAGAAAAGAACGAAGATAAGTAGGTAAAATGGTGATTTTTCAGTGATGGTTTAGCCTGGAGGTTTCGGTACTAAGAACAGAGGACTTCATTGTCTATAATTAATTATCTAGGATGAATTTGGCTTTGATGTCTTCATGAAAAATCTACCTTAGAGTCTTTAATATCATGTGGTAAGATTTCATAATTTTTGAAGGTCGTTTAGGTATTTAATTTGAGACGATCCTAAAATGTGCAATCTGGTGTGTCCGAAATTGTAAGCTGTAATGCCTGAGCTGTATCTTTTCGTGTGAGGATCTTTTGGGTATGCATTCTTCATGAAACTTGTGCCTTTATGTCTTAAATATTATGTGGTAAAATTTTATAATTTTTAAAGGTTATTTGGATATTTAATTTGGGAAAATTCAAAAACTGTGCAATCTGGCGTGTCCGAAAATTTGTAAGCTGTGATGTGTGAGCTGTATCTTTTTGTGTGAAGATTTTTAGAATATGAATTCTTCATGAAAATTGTGTTTTTATGTCTCGACTATCACGTGTGCAAATCTCATAATTTTTTAAAGTCGTTTGGGCATTCAATTTATATATTTTCAAAAATTGTGCATGCTGGATTTTGTAAGTTTCAAAGGAAATGATGTGTGGATTATTTTAAGTTGTATGAACAAAATGGATGATGTTGTCTTAAGTGGTTGAATCATGCTGCACGTGTGATGACATTTGGCATTTCATATAGTTATTAAATGCTAAAAATAATCTTGTTACCATCATATCATATGCCATGTTGAAATTGAGCCATAAATGTGCATATAAATTATGATAAATGAGAATGCCGTCGGAGGTGTGAGCCGACGATGCCCCGGGAGTGTCGGGATGCCCGGTTAGGGAGTGTAATGCCGGATGCTCGGTGGCCCAGTGGCGTAATTCCGGATGTCCTCGGGAGTTTCGAGATGCTCGGAGTGTTGGGGGTGCCGGAAGCCCAAAGGGTGTGAGCCGGGGGATACCTCGTGATGCCAGTTGGAGTACGAGATGCCCGGCCAGGGAATGTAAATGCCGGAAGCCCAGAGGGTGTGAGCCGGGGGATGTCTCGTGATGCCAGTTGGGGTGCGAGATGCCCGGAATGTGGGGGTGTCGGATGCCCGGAGGTGTGTGTCGGGGGTTTTTCTCGCAACGCCAGGTTGGGTGCGAGCAATAAATGTGAAATGAAATTCCTGATCTCGAGAAAGAGAAATGCGATGGCCCAATTAAAAGAATAAAAATTGAGAATTGAAATTGAGTCATGCATGGTATGGTGACATGTATGAGGGTATATGCATGAATGCTTGATGATGAGTACATGGATGTATATGCACCTATGGCATGATGGTACATGCATGGATGCTTGATGATGAGTGCATGGATGTATATGCACCTATGGCATGATGGTATATGCATGGATGCTTGATGATGAGTGCATGATGGCGCATACATATATGGTATGATGACATATGTATGGCTGCAAGGTAAATAGTGCTCGTATACATGAATGATATGTACTACACCATGATATCTTGATTGTCTTGTATGATGCGTGAGTAGCTAAAAGGATCTTTTACCTGCTGAGTGGTTGTACTCACCCCTTTTGGGGACTAACATTTCAGATTAGTGAGATGCCGCTAGCACGTGTCACGCGTGGTAAGTTCTACGGTGTTCCTATGGATGTAGAGGTTGAGTGCACGGAGCACCCTTGCATAGGTGTCCCGGGACTGGTTTTCTGTTTTGATTATGTTTGATGTGGGCCTCCCTGATGGCCTAGTGACACAAGAGTTTTTGTCAGTTTATGTTTGCTGCGATGGGATGATGAGAGGGATGTTGCCGCCGCCGCCGGCCGATGCATCCAGCTGGGTGTGAGGAGAGTGCATGACTAGGTGTGGGCTGACATTTTTTGGATGGCCGACACGGGATGATGGACCAACTTGTTCGAAGGCCTTAGAGTTGAGTACTTTTGGTTATAGCCAAGCCTAGTAGGAGCTTTGGCTTTTTGTTGTATTGACTCTCCTGATGTCCATCTTCTACTATGTGGAGTGTTCAGGCCTTGACTTTCTACTCTGATGAAATAGTCGGTGTGCATTGTGTTATGATCGTTGGGGAAGGAAATGAAGATGTTAATTTTGCTTCTGCTGTAAGATTATGCGCTAGGACCGTTTAAAAAAAAAAATGCCTAAGAACTACGGCTTAACTTTAACTTCGAAATAGAAATAGGTAACTGTGACGATCTCAGTTGGTTCAGGGGTGTTACAAGGGGGGACCTTGCATAGAACATGATAGGAGTGGATTTATTATTGGATGCATCCTCATGATGTTACTGTACTTGCATAGAACATGACAGACGACAAAATGTCATCAAGAAGAGGAAACAGCAGTGCGCAATTTCCATAACATGGTCGCTCAAAATTCTGCTAGCGGAATATAGAATCTATGCATACGGACGCAACCTAGTAATCTCTACAATCGCTAACATCAGAAAAAAGTTCTGGATGCTCACAAATAGAGTTGGTTTGTCAATAATCAGACATCTGTTACAATGAATTGTCAAATGTGACCTAAAGGACTCCCCATTTATCAAGTGTATCATCAGCAGTCAAGTGTATATGCATATGTGAACATATATGAATCTTTCATTTTAATCATTAATATAGCTTGCTAACAATTCTATCCACAAGCATTCTCTCTCCATTACCTTTTAGCATTTACATCAATGGCATGCTCATTTCCTGGTTCTTTGTCCGTTGATGCATCCATTTCATCTCTTCCCCTCTCGAACTCATCTCTCTTATTTAGAATGCCAAATCTTTTGAGAAATGACACAAAAATTTCTCTGGTTGCAGAAGAATCCGTGATAGAAGCTAAGCAACCAATAGGATCCTGAGAAATCAAAACTGAGAATGATAATCTAACTCATATTATGTATGTCAATTACTAGGCAATGGGAAAAGTAAAAGGTAATCCGTGAGCATTGACTGAACATATATCTCAGAGTTAAAGTTCTTTAAGACGGCTACTCAATACAGCTTCCTTTTGCTAATTCAATGCAATTCAATGCAATCCACAGGACTCAATCCTCTCTTTCAAAAGATTCAGTTGCAAAATTATTGAATGTTTTATAGCGCCCAGAAGTTTGATCCAATTAACAAAGCATCCACAAAGTTCTATAACTAACATGCAGGACGATCCCTTCCACAATGACCAACCTAATCTATCTGACCGAATCTAGTACTTCAAAGTATTTTGGTGTTCCATGGTGAGTTCGGGGAGGGTAGACACTTGGTACACAACATTGATGCCACTTCACTTCTCATAGCTTTAATTCTTTTTAACTTTTCCTTCGAGGTTTTCTAATAACAAGCGCGCGATCCATTGTTTCAATGCCAACCCAACCTCGCATAACTTACTTTTTTTTTTTTCCCTTTTTTTTGGTCCATTTCTAAAGAATAATTTGTTGTCAGTAAGAATATAATAAAAAATCATAAAAATTCTAGCTTATGCATGGCTATCATGCTTCTAACATATGTTTCTACCACACAAAAGCAATACCATTATTTTCCTTCACCATTTTACAGTAAAATATAAACTTACAACCAACAAATATAGAAAAATAACTAATCAAATAAAATAATATTATCTAATCCAAATTTTAATGACATGAACTTGTTTTTGTGCATGTTAACACAAATTTCAACTTGCTTATAACATTTTACAAATTTAAAAGAAAAGGACATGAAAATGTTCAAGTTGAATCTTAAATTGATAGTCAAAATTATATTTTCTCAAATCAGTTCAACTATAGCTTCCTGAAGTGACAGGACCACATGTCCTATAGAATCACCCTAATTTATCATGCCAAAAAAAGTTGCATTAATGTCTTTATACCAACCAAACTTACTTTCAACAGTCATGAATGTTGCATTATTTTAAACCTACTTCGCCGATTCTCCACCTAATGCTTTTCTCCATATACATAATTTTTCATCTGAAGATTCAATATTGTCAATGGCATGAGAAAAGGAAAGACAATCATGCTGAGTAGAGGATTCCAAGTAAGTTGTATAATTTTAGGATCACTGCATCTTGAATTCACACTTCATTCTAGGGAGTCAAAAATATATAAATATTCTGGCAGTGAAGGTTTTTCTCTTAATTTTCTGATTTTTTAAAAGCTGCTGTTGTCTGGTGGGGCACACTTGGGAACTATTCTCTCATGCAAAGCAGGGATGGAACAATATTTTTCCCATAGGGCAGGGAATGGGAACAAAATTCCTGGCCTGCTCCTCCCAATGGCAACCACTGGTGCGTGCAATTCAAAAAGTGCCTTGAATGATGCAATCAGAAGTATTAATTGTACTTAAGGAAAATTTACAAGTCAAAAGGGCTGGAGGGAGGTCTAAAAACACGACAGAAACTTCTAGCTAGAATCCCAAAATGTTTTAAGCTTCCGTAGGATATCAAATAGCACATAATGACCTAATATATGTCCATGTAGCCAACCCCATCTACATGAACTGTCTCCACAATACTTTCTGCAGCACTTATAAGAATGATGCGGCCTCACTAGGAAGGAGATTAGGCAGATCTGAATCTGACCAACCCAAAAATCAAATTTAGCATGTCAACTGCCTCATACTAAACAGAAACCTTCGAATTTCTCTCTACTTCTTCCAGCAATTAACATTGACAGAAAGAGCTCCTCCAAGTTATACTATTTTCAATCTGGACAGGACTGAGGAGGGAGATGGAGCTTGGATTATCATAGAGTATTAGTATCCCATTATAATCTTATAGTGCACATGAGTCCTATTAGCATCTTTGAGATGAGGCATATACCTAAAAAATTGGAGAAAAGTTCAGACAACCAAAGTAAGTGGAAAATTATGAATATGAAAGGGGAGAGGAGAAAACAATTGTGCAATAACTAGTAAGAAATTTAGTATAGAGCCAAAAAGACTAGTGATTGAGGGAGAACCTTCAAGTATGACCTTGTCGCAGGAATGGAATCGACAAATAAGTCCAATAAAAGTTGAAGCAACTCAGTAGAGCATGAACTTAAAGCCTTGATATTTCTGCTTGCAGTTTTCTTCAAGTAAATCGGTAGAGTTTGCAATTCTAATCCGGATGCTTGCACATTACAGGTGTCTAAATCTTTAACTACTCTAGAGCTGAGTACACTTGTATTCTGATTCACAAGGATCTGCAGAATTAGAACAGTACTATCAGGAGATATAAAAAATGGTATAACAACCTCTTCCCAGCTAAAGAACAAGTGTGAGCCAAATGTCACCAATGTGGCAAGAAGATCACCTTTAAAGCAAGAGCCACACTTTCATGCATGAAAGAATATTTTTTAAGAAAATCAGTCAATAATACTGACAAACGTCTAAACTGTTTGTCTGTATCACTTGAACCCCCGCAAAAGGCTGGTAACAGTTTCCAAAGGTCATGAGCATGACCCAGCAGCTCCTTACCAAGTACTGATTTCTTAACTGGAGAAAAGATAAACAGAAGCACAATCAAATCCCTGATGTCACTAAAATGTTAATGATGAACTGAACAAAACTCAAATCAGGTAATGCTGATTAAGGACTCCACTACATACATGAACAATCGACATTCAACCAAAGCTCACACTAAAAAATATGCATCAAGGAAGGAAAAGTTAATGTCACAGAGGCAGATGAAGAATAAAATTGCATAAACAACAATATTTTGCTCCCCAGACCTGTCCCTCCTATCAAATATCGACAGAATGCAAAAAAACATACCTTGAGATGAACAATTGCGATAAGAAAATATTTATATGCATAATTCAATGGGTATCATAAGCCAAGTAAGGAGAGGTCGACGCTTTGGGATGGTACCTATCAAATGGGATCAACATATATAATAAAAAAAAAAAAAAAAAATCAAGAAGTTGACAGTTCTGTTATAATGTTTCAGACAAGCTTTCAGCACAGCTTACAAGCAGGTTGAATTACTCAGCTTGATAAGTCTATGGAGACTCCTATTGAAGACTAAAGCTCCTTCTAGCATAGCTTGTGAACATGCAAAAATGATCTCACGTGATGATCTACTGCGAGGAGTTTATGATGAAGAAAAAAGTTTTGTATTGAGTTTTGGTTAAACGCATGGAACTTTGTGCACTTATACCTTATAAAATGTGTTTCCTGTCAAAGAACATTTAGTGGTGCCTTTGCAAAAAGCAGGACTTTTACCCTGAATACGGATTTAAAGATGGAAATTCTAGGTTGCTTTTAATTTGTTAAGTTACTTTAATTGAGTTATTCTTTTATTTTCAGAGTTTTATTTCTTTTTTACTTACATAAGGTTATTATGGTCATATACAATTTATATTTAATATAAACACAATGGGTGTAGGGTTTCTGTTACTTCAGAAATCTACAGCCCCTCTTTGTTTCTTTCTTTTACGTTCTCCTTCTTCTCCTCTTCTCTATTCCTTCTCTCTTCTTCTTTCTCTCTTACTATTTGCTGCGGGTTCTCTAATCAGCTTTGTGACATAATTGATAACTCATAAGTTATGCACAACCAGTGGTGAATCTGTGCCAAACAGCCAAGGATCTCCACACTTATTATGACGTCAAATATGATATCTGAAAAATGAAAATCAGACACAAAAGTCATGTAGAATGATGACATACCTCCAGAACTAGCACGCTTGAAAGATTTTGCAAGGGGCACAATATAATCCATGTAATACTCAAGTGATGAACCAACCACATAATCTCTTAGAATGGGCACCAACCAAACATTACTAGAACTAAAATTGTCGGGATGCAGTGAAATAGGCACAACAGAAAGCATCTTTTCTGGGCCCATAGCAATTACAGCCGAACCAAGACATCTCTGAAGCTGTGAATCAGAGTAAATTAAACATTGATGAGTTACCATTCAAACAATCTTCAACCTACACAAGTATTTGTTTTATAAAGCTAGACAGTCAATTATTTGTTTCATCAGATAATGGCAAAGTACTATGCTCAAAGCTCTGTTAACCTGTCATCTACCCAATTTAGTAAAAGAAGTTTTTGTTAATCCTTATATGTAAGTAAAAAAAAAACCTGCTGTTACCGCTCCAATCAACAATTCAATCTAACTCTAACAAAATTTATGACGACAAGCCAATTTGCAGTTTGCTATGAACCCCATCTTATTCTTTGCACACTTCAACAGGATAAACATATGAAGCAAAGATGACTTGAAAAATCAAATCTTGGAGAGCAAGATCAAGTAATACCGTTTACATCATTCTCTTGAAAATCAATTTCGAGATCAAGACAAATCAATTTCCTTTACATCATTCTCTTTTTCCTTTATACATGAAATTAAATCAATAACAAGGCAGCAAGGAGGTGCAAACCCAAGTACCCAAAGATATCGAGAACCAAAAAAAAGCTCAATTCATCGATAATGACAATAAATGCATCTACATCGACATGCATGTTTTCAAGTCGCATTTCCACTTCCATAAGAACATTGACAAAAAACAAGGACAAAACATATTGCCTTCTTCCATGAGTAACCAGCCTCGCTATGAATGAAAACGTCATCACATAATTAAGTACTTTTGTTGCTTCAAAGAGCAATACAGTGACTTTATTCGAGAACTTTATCCATTCATAACATACTCATAATTTCAGCAGCAATTTTAATGACAGGAGGAACACCACTGCACTGACATGCCATGTAGAGAGCTGAACCAGAGGCGAATTGGGCCATTACAGTCTTAACTACAGATGATAATGGACATTTTCAGATGCTCTTTACCAGAATATGACAAGAATACTGCAACGCAAACTTGCACACTGCACGAACTTAAAAAAGAAGCTAAAGATGATCCTACAGAAAAAACAGCTTTCACACCAATGACATTTCTCATGCCAGTAAATTTCTGAAGCATACAAATACGTACATGGCCTGTGATAGATGGGCCCCTTTCAGCTGAGGTCATTAAGTGAACAAGTTTGAGCAGGATACTCCTCATATAGATGTAAGAAGTTTTTCCTACACACCATTTAGAGATGAGAGGAGAGGACTGTGGAAATCAGTTTGTGGTCATATTAACAAAGATAATCAAATGAGAAAAAATAGTCTTTATACACTTTAAGGATAGTGCATGTGAAATAAATCCTGAACAATCTCACACGTCATTCTATACTAACAGAGAAAAACACTGTCACCCACAAACAATGTGGCATTAAAAAAAAAAAAAAAAAAAAAAAAAAACTGCCATTCCATATTCAAATGAACTTCCAAGAGAAAACAATCTTCTTTTTGAAGGAATAGGAAAATGGAGGAGGTATGCACACCTAGGTAGTTCAAAAGAACAGACTGATGAAAGAAATGGGCAAAATCCACAGTAAATCCAGTACTCATGATTCAGTACATTCTAATTCTAAACTTTAAATAATTTGTAACATGTCTGTAGAGGAAAACTCTCAAAAAAAAAAAAAAAAATTGCAGCTTAATCACTAAAGTCAAGTTCAAACTGACACCTTATGAAGATCAAATAGGAACACCCAGGACTTTAGAACTTTTACAGTGAAAAATCATCAAAATTGCTGATCATATCCTGTTTGACTTCCAACATGCAAGACAAAGTACTTTTGAGAAGTTGAAACTGTAAACCTCATGCAAAGGTCAAAACTCAATTCAAGTAGAAGTCCAGTTCTGCGTAATTTATAGCAAGGTATGGCACTAATATATTTCTTTTCTAAAGTTTGACATTTCTTTTCTGTTAATGCGAAATAAATATGAAGTCCTAATGAAAGAGGAAGAATGCCTTCCAGCTTATTTAGTCGTTGAAAAACAAACCAAAAATACAGCCATAGCAGAGCTCGTAACCCTCTACAATGTTGAACATTATCCCACAACAAATAGAATTGAAAGTAAGAACTGCAGAAAGTAGTTGCCAAGAAGTCAAGATGGAGAAACATAGAGAATTAATATGGGTTCAGATGCAAGTGTAGGCCATTTCTTTCATAATCGAATTCAGAAATTGACATATAGTAGTCCTTGATCAATGTCTGGTAGAATTTAATCATGCCAATCATACAAATCACAAGAAACAAAGAACATTAAATATATTGAGCTTGAGTTATTTCATGACAAAGCAAAGGGTTAACACATGTATTTGCAATTGACGAATGGCAAGAAACGAAGATCTTCTATAGCATACAAGAAATCAAGATGTATGCATACCAAGTTTGAGGTACAAAAGAGAGATTACGGAAAGTGCATGCTGATTTGGAGTTTCGCCATGGGCACTGAGGGCACTTTCCAAAGCTATACATATTCTCCTTATTGCAATTGTTTCCAGACTCTCCTCACTTACGTCATCACTTGGTTGGCTCTCCATATGGAAAGTCTCTTCATTTACTTGTTCATTAATCAAGTCCTTCAAAATACTCAAGGCCTGCGATGCAGCATCAGCCTCACCAACAATTAGTCCTAAATTAGTATAACTAAGTGCATCAGAAAGCAAACACTGGGATTAACAATTTTAAAAGATCAAGTGAACCATCCTCAATCTCATTTCCAGTAACTAAAATTAACAAAAGATAAAAGTAGAGTCCTTGAAAGTAAGCTTCCAAGTACATCGACCTAAGATCCCGAGTGGTAGAGGTTCATTTGTTTATCAGTCAAGGGATAATCCCATACTTCCACTATCTCAAAAATGATGTCTTAGACTCTTTGATGTACTGCAGTTGCATGAAATTTCTTGTAAGAGGGATGATACCCATTTGAGCCACTAATTTTTCTATCATAACTCCTTCGTAACACCATACATAAGATTTTGTTTCCATCATAACTCCTCCGTTCCACCAAGACAGAAAAGAATGCAGTAACGATTTAAAAATAACAAGAGCAAAATTATGAAAAATGTTGAGAGCAGAGAAAACAAAAAGTTAAATATATATACGACTTAGGTTTGACTATATTTAGGAAAGTTAATCAATGAACAAGGTGCCATAGATTAAACTAAAGGGAGAACATCTTTTGATTAACATAAAGATCACATTTTTTTCGGTAATATACAGATGGTTTGACTTTGCTGCATTGTCTGTTCAACCATCGAACTTCAATTTGCGTCATGGCCATTAACTACTGCCCTTTACAATCCTTCCATGTGTGTTATAATTCCAAAACATCAATGACATTTGAATAACTTTGTAGAGTATAGTGACAAGCAAGATACACAATTTAAAATTGATGCACCTCCTTCCACACACCACTTTACACCACAAAAGGTAAAGCTGCAATCGACAAAGTTAATCAATGAT
The DNA here is from genome assembly GCA_014182555.1 of Eucalyptus erythrocorys. Taxonomy (NCBI): domain Eukaryota; kingdom Viridiplantae; phylum Streptophyta; class Magnoliopsida; order Myrtales; family Myrtaceae; genus Eucalyptus; species Eucalyptus erythrocorys. The sequence continues at coordinate 22,797,840 of CM024607.1, read as the reverse complement.
AAAGATTGATACCGCCAATGTTGGAAATTTAGGGCCTGTTTAATTACCATCCTATTTTTATATTTTTCTATTCTTTTGCTCCCTGGAGCAGAAACAGAATAGAAATCCATTTAATAGTGGCTAGGGAATAGATTTGGAATAGAATCAATAAGTAAAAGAAATCTATTTCTTTGTTCTCGGGAATGAAATGGAAAAAACTATTTCTAAACATAAATTGGTCCCAGGAATCAAAACGTTACTAGAGGCACCCGTTGAAGTTAACACAAAATGTGACAAGGAAATTCTCACCAACAAAGGAATCCACCGTAGGATACAGGACAGTAATTTTCACGAAAAAAAGTCTTTTAATTGAGAAATCTGCTCAAAATAACGACAGGAATAGTAATTCAGGAAATGATTAGAGTATGAACCCTACTTATTAAAATCAGCAAAAACAGAATCAAGAGAAGATTAAGATATTTGAATTGTCCCCTATTCCATTCTTTTCCAAACTCACCATGTAAGGCAAAGAGGAGGAGCATTTTGGGCTGATTTGAAATGTAGAGAAGTACGGGGAAGCATGACATGATTGTAGAACCAAGATCACAAAATTAGCTAAGAAACTACCAAAACAAAGCAGTCAAAGCACCTCCTGCCCCAAGAAAGTTAAGAAGCATACCTGCTAGAGACTCCCAAACTATAGGAAGGTTCTTAATCCACAAGCTTGATCCTCCAGTGTGAAATTTATACAGAGCAACTCTTAACAAGTTTGCAGCAGTCATGACAGTGTCCAACGAGTTCTCTTTTGAAGAAACATAAGAAGCAAGAGAAGTGATGACATTTTCTATCTCTTGAACAGTATCTCCCACTGCTAGAGTTTCCAATAATGCCTCAATGATTTTAAAAATCTGTGTTGTAAGCGCTGAGAACCCAAGACTCATAAGCTTGTCTAATTCTGAAAGAATCTGAATGCTTACTTTGGCAGACAGGTTCGGACAAACAAATACCAACACATTAAGCATATGTAAGAATCCTATATTCTCAGATTTCAACAGTTTATCATCTTTAGATCCATCCTCAGGACTCGTAGTCCTTGACCAATCTGCTGAAGAAATGCAACTTTCAAAAGAAGACAGCACCAGCTTGCTTGCTTTCCTAACAACACTAGACGACTTAAAGCATTTAAAAACCTTTTCAAGACATTCTAGTGCACATCGCCGAACCTGAGAAAACAACAAAACATATCTTCAATTGCTACTCATTTCTTACGATATGCAAAAGAAAAGGAACACATTTCCACCTTTCAAAGCCCAATTACGATCAACAAGGCCATAAGGGGAAGAATACTGACCTAAAAAAGGTGACAATTACATGTTGCAAAGTCTAACAAAAAAAAAAAAAAAAAAAAAAAATTCCCAAAGAGCTTAAAAGAGCAGAACTGGACAGCAATGCATGTTTTGCGACAATATACCTTAGGACGCTTGGCCAGGGAGAACTTCAAAAGCGTCTTAAACCCGAATTTCACCGAATTCCAATCCTCCAAGTCGCAAAACCCAAGCAAAACCCCCCAAACACTTCACCGCGGACCTTACGCTGGACACGGCCAGCTTCTCCTCCTCCCTCGCCAAGACCTCCGCCAAGACCTCCGCCGCCTCCCTCGCCCTCGCGGGCCCAATCCCCTACGGCGGCACCGCGGGCAGGACGATCACGAGGAACGACATAAGCGCCGCGACCTCCGTGGAGTCCAGGTTCTGCAACGAGGACGTGGTCACGACGGCGGACATGGTGGCGCCGAAGTAAGAGGCGGGCGTGAGGGGGAGGGACTCGGCGTCGAGGATGGCGCGCACGGCGGCGGCGGTGGCGAGGAGGTGGCGGTGCTGGGGGGCGGAGGATTTGGCGTAGCGGTGCATGAGCTGTTGGCAGACGTCGGCGCCGTCTCGCAGCGGTTCCTCGGCGTGGTCGTGCTCCATCTGTTGATCCTGTGGAAGCAACGAGGGTCTATTGCGAGATGGTGGGATTTACTTTTTAGTTGGTTCAAGAGGTTCGGGGGAAGAAGGTGAATTGACAAGGTTTATACCGGACGTAAAAACGAGACAACAATTTCCGCTTGCAGCTGCTCGGCAGTGCTCGGAAGCTGGGATATATGACAAAGAATGGTCTTTCTCCCTGTTTTCCTCCTTTTGTAAAATTTACTTAATATATTGGACTGTGGTGTTCCAATCATATCACTGAACTTTGACTTCAATTGCCCAATTACTTTCATTTAGTGGCAATTGATGCAGCTATGACTAGAATTTGGTCAATTTGCTAGCCAATTGCTAACATGTTGGCCATGTGGCCATTTGTATACCACATCGGTACTTTGCTTGAAAATTGACTGGAATTTGGTCAAAGTGCATAAATTGTAAAGAAATAAAAGTTTTCGACATGAGATGATCAAAACTAAAGTTTAGTGAACTGATAGCATAATCCACTCAAGTTCAGTGACTGCTGATGGAATTTGCCCTTTCTCCTATTGCTTTTATGGAGTCACAAGTGAAATAAGTTTTCGATGAACCTTTGAGAGCCAAAGTACTTTGATTGATTGTGTTTGGTTCATAAATTCTCTCTTTCGAGGTGATGCATGTTCTGCTGATCATTGTGTTTTTCATTGGCTACCCAATAACAGAAGTAAATGTGCTGTGATAGAGGGAGGGAGGGAGAGTCATTGGCTACCCAATAACAAAAGTAAATGTGTTGTGATATAGTATATTGAGTAATATATGTATGGAGAAGCTGGAGAGAGGGGGGGTGTTGACACCTAAATTTTTGGGGCTCATTTTTGCTTAAAAATAAAAAATGCATGGCATATAGTTTAGGTAGATTTGATTTTTTCCATTTTGTTATATTTCGTTTTATTTTATTAAGATTTTTATAGATTTAGGTAATATGCACTCGGATGTGCTTTTGCGCAAAAAGGGGAATTTTTTGATCAAATATTGCGCGCGGTGAAATAATATATTTGATGGAATTTTACGCGAACAAAATTGGAAACGAAATGTGTGATAAAGATTCAATTTTTCACCCTATAAAAGGGGTCATGAAATAGTGTACGAGGGGGGGCTCCTTTTCGAAAAAAAAAAAGGGAAAAGAAAGTCAGAAAAAGTGAAAAGAGAGAGAGAGAGAGAGAGAGCTGTCGGAGGGTGAGCTGAGGGAGAGAGAAAAAGAAAAAAAAAGGAAAAGAAAAAGAGAAAGTGAGCTGAGGGAGAGAGGAAAATAAAAAAAAAAAAAAAAAAAAAAAAGAGGCCGAAGCCCCCCTTTCCCCCTCGCGCGTCCGTTCGTCTTCCCGAGGGGGATCCTCGCCGGCCGCAGTCGCCGCCGTTGATGCCATCGTCGCCCTCCACGCCGCCCTCGCAGCCGCCGCGCCACCGCTGCCTTGAGCCCCTCGACGCCGCCGGCCGCCGTCGCCGAGCCAAAATCCAAGCGCCGCGACCCCCGCTCTGGCCCGAAGCTCTCCGCGACGCCTCGCTCCAGATCCGAGGCCCTTGTCCGCGCGCCGCCTCCGCTCCGCTCGTGCCTCCCCCTCTGTCCAGATCCAGGTGCCACGATCTCCCCCTGCAGTCGCGACGCCCTTCGCCGCTCCAGGTCCAGATCCGCCGCCGCCGCCCTGCGCGTTCGCCTCCACAGGGACCCGTGACGCCGGCAGCCGTCAAAGTTGCGAGATCCGCCTTCGCTGTCGCTCGAGGCACGCCCCTGCACCGCGCCGCGCCTGGATCTTCGTTCCGCAACGCCGTCGCCCCTCCTCCCCCTTTGTAGCCTGCGTGATCAACGCCAAGAGACCTGAAGCCCCTGCTCCGCTCGCAACGCTACCTGCCGATTTCCTCGTGCCGCCCGCGTCACCTCGTGCGATCCCGAAGCCCCCGGTGCCGTGCCGCCGCGCGCCGTCCTCCGGAGCCTCAGGAACCCTAGCCGGCGTCCCTCTCGCTGGTGGCCTCTTTTTTTTTTCCTTTTCGAAAAAAAGAAAAGAAAACTAAAAAAGGAAAACCAAAAAGAAAGAAAAAAAGAATTAGGTAAATTCTATTTTTATTTTTTTTTTTTTGTTATTTATTTTTTGTTTTATTTATTATTGTTGATATTGCATATTACTTGTTATTTTTAGTGCAATTGTTCGTCTAATGCAAAAATTGAAAATCCATGATACAAAATTGCTATGAATTTAGTAATTGTCAGTCCGATTTTCGCGCCCAAAATCCGACTTGCATTTACTTAAAAAATTGCCAATCCGATCTCCCGCCCGAGATCCGATTTGTGATTTTTCGCGAAATTGGCCAACCCGATCTCATGCGCGAGATACGGTTCGTCAACTTGAGGGATCAATTTTGTTTGATTTGCTAGGGTTGTTTGAATTAATTTTTTAAAAAAATCAAAAATGTGGTTTTAGGGTTTGCATGCTTAGGATAGAAATTTCATTTTTTAATAATAAAAAAAAAAAAAATCAAAAATCAAGTTAATTGATTTAGGTTGCATGTTTAGTTATCGAAATTGTTAATTTCAAAATCAAAAAATCTTAGATTAGGATTAGGTTTTTTTTTTATTGTCTTGCATATTTGGATTAGGGATTTTATTTAGATCATGAAAAAAGAAAAACAAAAAGAAAGCAAAATTCACTTAGGATGCTAGTTGAATTGCATGTTAAATTTTAATTTAAAAAGAAGAAGCAAAAAGCAAACAAAAATCATCAGGAATTTTACAATAGAATTGCATATTTAATTTTAAGCTTAGATCAATTTTTTAGATAGATTGCATCTTAGGCTAGAAATTGCTGAATTAAAATAATATCTTAGTTTAAATTAGGATTTAATACAACTGAATCCCTAATTTAAATAGGATAGAATTTTAATTTAGTTAGGAATTTTATTCAAATATCTTAGGATAAATTACTTCCACCTTTTTTAGGATAAATTGCAATTTTTAGAAAAATAAAAAATCATAAAATCAAAAAGAAAAAATCAAAATCTTGCATGAGCATGTGGAATCAGATATGTAGATTTAGTAAATAAGACATTTAGGCTAGTAAATTAAGTTTTTTTTTTTTTATAATCACATTTTTATGATCATATTTTTTAGAAATCTCTTTTTTAAATAGGTTAGGATTAGATTTAGATAATTTCATTCTTAGAAAACTTGGCACCTTTTTAAAAAAAAACAAAAAAAATAAAGAAATGGTTTTCTAAGTCAAAATAGGGTTAATTTAAATTAATCCTAAACATGAATTAGAAAATTATTCGTTTTAGGTAGTTCAATTAGGGCTTTTATTAATTCAAAATTCCAGATAAAAAATCCAAAAAAATTAGGTGCATGTTAATCAATTTGCATTCTAGGGTCATTTAATTAAAATTTGCATATTAGGTCATTTAAGTTGCAATTATTGCATTTCATGTCATATAATTTAGATCATTTTGCCATGTCATATTAGGCTATTAGCATGCATTACATTTAAATTAAATTCCATTAAATAAAGTGAAAACAAAAAAAAGAGAAATCTGCGTGTTAATTAGAGATCATATCTAGGATTGTTGATGTGGATTTTAATCTAACGATGCAGATGTTTTCGTTGCTAAAAGGTAAGTCCCTCAACCTTATCATTGTTTTACTGGGTGTTAAATTGGTGGATTGCGCACCTGCATGATCACCTCACATGTTAAAGAGATAAATTAAAATCAATTCAAGCTGCCTACTAAACATTTTTTTTTTAAAAATAAAATAATGGTACCGAAAGGGCGTTAGAGGAATCTAGCGTAACCAAGTCCCCGTACCTAGAATCTTTGGTTCACAAGAGTAAAGTAAATCTCCCATTACTTTACTTGGGTTTCTAATCGACCCACCAAAAATTGATTAGTGGCGACTCCTGGTTAAAAAATAATTGCATGTTAAGAACTTGAACTTAAGTCGCGAATTGGTATGGGCTTAGGAAAGTCCGGGTTAAGTCTAGGCTTAACAATCCATTAGCCAAACCCTAGGTGGTTCACACACGAAAAATTGGTCGCGACAGGGGGGAGGGAGGAAGGGAGATCATTTTGTTTGTGTAAATGGAGGGATCATTTCGTTTGTGTGAATAAATTAGCCATAGTTCATTTTCCTATTTACTATTGCTTGCTTGGTTTCCCTAACTACTTTAGTTCACTCTTTATGTGTAGCTTTTCATTGACATCTAAATATTCATCATTAATACTGTTCCATTTATATCATCCCACATTGCTAAATCTAGAATCTTAATGGATATTTCATCTTGGGATAGTATCGAATCTAGTGTGGTCTTAATACCCTTTTCCTTTTCTTATTCTTTCCTTTACTTATGATTTTCTTTAATTAAATCGGTCAATAGAGATTCTGAAGAGAATTGGGGCGTTCTCAATGGCCATGGACACCATTAATAAATGCCTTTCAGACTCTTTATGTGCTCTTTCACGTGGACGGTTGGATGGTGAGAGCTAGACAGCTGGCTTGGTTCATTCTGGAAATGAGATTTTGGAGACCTACAAATATAGTCCTGAAATCAGGTAATCCCTTGGTAGCTGCTGTCTGTCTTCTAAGTAGCAGTTTCTTTTCAGGTGGACTACTTTCATTCTTTTTAAAGCTTCTGTCATGCTGGATCATTTATTGTTGCAGCATGATGAAACTGAAAAATTGGTCCATCATTTATATTTCTCCTATTCTAAATATTTTCTTATCCGCTGCCATATCATTGCATAATTCAAATCAATTACTTCAAATAGGGCACTGAGGTTGTGCTTTGTGACTAGAAATAACTTATTCGTTTTCTTATTGTGGACACAAAAGTGTGAGAGGCCTTGGGGCTTTTCAACTATTTTAATCATTTATGAAGTTAATTGTCGCCATTTTTTTGTTCCATGGTTAGACATTTACTTCTCAGTTGCATAATTTCTGCAGTCCTCAGGAGAGAGAGAGAGAGAGAGAGAGAGAGAGAGAGAGAGAGAGAGAGAGAGAGAGTTATGGAGCAACAAACAGTGTTAAGACAGCTTGAGGTGATATTGTCGATATACAAATTGGCGAGAGCAGGTCATTATCTGGATGCTTTAAGGGAGGTTGCTAAACTTCCATTTCTTCCATTAGATCCACGAACACCAGATGTTACGACAGATGTATTGCAGAACTTATCTCCGTATGTCCAAGCCTGTGTTCTTGACATCCTAAAGGTTGCTCTTAGTTGTATGGATGATGTGCCTGATTCCGATGGATCACTCCGTACTCTTAAAGCCAAGGCAAGTGGGCATTTGGATTTTTGAATAGTTCAGTTTTATGTGTGCTCCAAAGCAGGCTATTGTAAATTCCTACCCACTTTGGGATATCTTCATAGGTTGTGTTTTTTGATGGAAGAAATCAATTGAAAGTCAACATTTATGCTTTTTTTTTTTTTTTTATGCTCACTTGATGCTCTTCTTTGCATCTGCAGATCACAAATTTTCACGCCAACAATTTGAAGAGGAATTGGCCACGTGATCTTTATTGAAAGAGCTAATATAAACACCTAGAAAATGATGAATATGTGTAAAAACGGCTTTTATCAACTGAAGTAGTAAAAGAGTTTTCTTCAAACTAAGTCTGACTGACACAACACTTTTGAAATAGATTCAGATTCAAAAAGGATATTTAAACAATAGCGAAACTTAGAAAATTATCACAACAAATAAATTAAAGGAGTTAAGGGAAGAGAAAATTGAACACAAGATTATAGTGGTTCGGCTTAATTCAAGTTTACGTCCACTTTCTCACACTGACAGCTTTTTGACTGAATTTCACTATGAATCGAAAGAGAACGACAATGGTATGAATCCGATTGCTCAATGAAAAGTTGCTTTTTCTCTCACTAAGTCACTTTCTTTTGTGTTTATCTCTCTCTCTCTCGAGTATGAATATGAGCATTGGAGAAGCTTTAGACTTTGGAATTCTAATTTTCATGCTCTTTTTCAAATGACCTGAAAAACCTCCTTAAATACTCCTCCATGCCTTTATGACTGTTGGCACTATCTAAAAGAATTTTTTCAATCAATCCATTGGACAAAATTAATTAAAGAGATCTTGTAGCCGTTTAAAGAGTGAGATGAAAGTCCGATGATCTTGGTCGCCCGTACAATCAGAATCTTGGTTTCCATAAGTAGATTATTTCCAAAAAACCTTGTCTTTGAAATTGATTTCACTAATCCATGATTGATTTTATCAGTATTTTTCAAAATCTAAGTGAGATTTTCAACCAGAAAGCCAGATATATCTTGTTCATATTGAACCCTCGTTGAAAGATCAATAATCCCGAGTTTGATTATTTTTTCGTTCTTCACTTGAATTCAGTCTGGACCTTCGTCAGAGTGGGGTAGACTCTTGATCTAAAATAGACTTTAATAGAGTTTCATAGAAATCTAGTATTTCTCAAAATAAAAATAAGAATAGACATAGGAAAGTTTTGTCAACTTCAAAATCTAATAGGAGTATTCTCAATAATCTCTGCATTTTTTATGGTAACAAAACTTTTATGCAGATTTAAACATTAGATCCTGCAAAACAACACGTTAGTAGTACATGATAGTCTATAACAAGAACAGATTATTATAAAACTGAATAAGATAGAATCTGCAACCACAAAATACATTAGTCTTAACAGTTCTGCAGCCACAATGCCAATTAGAGTTTAAACATAATTTCAAAAGTTCAAACACCACAAAAGTTCAAAGCAAAAAATATCAAGAACTTTAAAAACTTTAAATCTGCTCTCTCTCCCCCTTTTTGTCATCAGCAAAAAAATAAAGTTAGTTAAGAATAAAAAGAGTGATTGAGAAGATGATCAGGTCTATTTTGGAATACGAACTAGTCGGAAATCCTCCAATGACTACATGGTCTCCTCAAGTTTATGTAGGCACTAATGATAGATAGTCTCCACTTTCGCTACAGTCTATGAAGTCTGTTGATTCAACGTTTGGACCTGAGTGTCAAGAGACTGTACCTTGCTTGTAAGAAATTCTGAGGTAGATCCTAAAGCGGCATGCAACTTCTGAATCTCATACTCCATCACATATTGATGTGCCTTTATCCCCAGTAGGAGTTCTACTATCCAAGGATAGTTTGCTTCAGGTTCGGTTTGGGCACTAGCTTTAGCAAAATGAATCTATGGAGAATTCAGAAGTGAAGGAACGTCAACTTGAACGTGTGCAGTTTGTTCCTTCCTTTGACTTGGAGTTTACTCTTCAAGACCTTCAACTAGAACTTCAGGGAAATGTGATGTGAATACATCTTCAGCATCTACAGGAGATCTACTGATATCATCACTAGTAGTAGGTGCAACTAATGGAGTTTTCTCACATTCTAGAGTTTTCTCATGTTTCCCCCTATTTTGGTGCCTTCAAGTTGAGATGAAACTTCTCCTTCTTGCACCTTCTCCTTTCCAGCACGAGATCACTATTCTAGTTCAGTTTCCTCAACATCAGGTGCAGCAATGTCCCTAGTTTCCTCAGTCTCCTCCAATTTTGGGATCACACCTACATCTCCTTCTGAGTCTTCATCCTCATCTTCCTTCTCTTTAGACTCTTCAACATCACTTTCTTAGAGGCAGCCTTGGGTCTAATGCAATTTATCACTATCTTATGCAACAGGATATTTGAAGCAGGCATTCGAGAGTAAGTGATACTCCCACTCAGAAATCTATCTTTCATGAGAAACTTAGTGGCTTTTGAATGGACACATTTATGGCTAGAAAGCTACTTCGTTCTACACCCAAAATGTCAGCCAGGAGATCCACATCTACATCAAACACTTTATCACATATGCTAAATTGTATATGAGTCGGATCCAGAATAAACAAATTCGAGTAAAAATATGCTGTTAATTTAGGATACGCTTCAAATGTTTTTGCACAAAATTTCTCCATCTGAGGTCTGGCTAACTTCTCTCTCAAGTTAACCTTGATAGTATCCAAAAAATCAAAATCAACTGTTCGAGGGTTTATGACACCTCTGTTCAACCACCCATGCTCCTGACCTTTCCGCCTCAAGCTCTGAGTTCTTCACATTAGGGACCTGAAAATGGTAACCCATGACAGGATGAGATATAAATCTTAGCGAGTTCACACCCTAAATCCCGATTAGGAAGATAATACACCTAGAGGGTAGCTTACCCACACAACTAATGAGACTCACCTTGCCTTAGTTTCTTCCTACATGTCAGTACAGTTCGTAAAACATATGCATATAATCAATGCACTCATCAATTGGAGCATCTCACTACCAAACCAATCAAACACAGGAGTCCTGATTATAAGGCTAAATTATTATGACACGTCTCATTCCGTGTCACACAATTTCGCCCCATAATTAGGTGCGGGTAACTCATATCGATGGTTCAATCCACACTCGATATTCACTCTCAATATTCAAACTCCAAATTCAAACTCAACATTTCAACTCAATATTCCGACTCCACATTCCAACTCAATATTCTGACTCCACATTCCAACTCAATACTAGACTCGAGGCTCTAACTCAATGACAGACTCAAGGCTCTAGAGGTGACCCATAGGAAGTTTCGTCCTCGTGTAGTACTTAGTCCTTGACCACATATAGCAATAGTACAAGGCACTAGAGGTGACTCACACGAAGTTTCGCTATCGTGTAGTACTTAGCCCTTGACAACAAAAAGCAACAGTATAAGGCACTAGAGGTAACTCACACGAAGTCTCACTATCGTGCAGCACTTAGCGCTTTACTTGCTTACAACCTCTTCACATATATAAGCAATAGTATAAGGCTCTAGAGGTGACCCACATGAAGTTTTGTCCTCGCGTAATACTTAGTCCTTTACCTGCTCACAACACATCGGTTTCCCTTAACATGACACATGTCACCTCAATGTTCAATAGTCATCTTGCCATGACTATAAACCATCACACGATCATCAAGCGTAAGCTCTAGGCATGTCATAAACCAACTATATCATCAAATATGCACAAACCAGCAAGCATTACACCAATAACACCATAAAATCATAATCGGCCCTAATCGGCAGAAAAGGCCCATTTGCGCGTCTTCGAGTTTAAATCCAAAAACCTAATCAAACGTGTTCAAAAAACTCCCAAATTTGAATATGTTGTAAAGGACAAATAAAAAAACTTTTTTTTTTTTTACACATTAACCTAGATCCTTCTAGATTCGGCCTAGTAAATCGCTCAATCTAGTACCAAAAATTGGGTCTGTTTTCAGAAAGTCTATTTTCCTAATTTAGTTTAGTTTGAGATCCAAAACTTGTCCATTTGATCTGAAATTTGAATACGTTAAACTAGAAGATGTGCCAAAACTTTTGTGAAGAAACCATTTTGAAATTCGAACCTTAAGAGTTGATAAAAATCTCTAGAATCCCAAAAGGTCACCAATTCCAGCATAGTCCGAGATTCTATTACAAATGATGGAGCTAATATATCATTTTTTAAACCCCTAAAAATCTTAAGAAAAATATATGTTATATTTGAAGATGTATAAAACATTTCTCAAGGAGGAAGCAACCTTAAAATCGCAACACATTTTGGTCCACAAAAAGGGCAAATGGCGAGGGTCCAGAAATCAGAATTGAAGAAAGTCCACTGAATTGGACTAATCCATCCTCAATGGTGCTAATCTCACTAATTAGATTAACATTAATCCATTCTAAGGCTAATCTAACCATTCTAGATTAGCACTAATTCATCTTAAGGCTGATATAATAAGCCCTTAAGCATAATTAACCTCATAAGTAAGGTTTAGTGAGTAAACTCATTGGTTTAGCAGGCTAGTGTGTCCACAGTGACGGTGACGGCAACGGGATGGTGAGCGAAACTCGGGCTCACGATGACACCAAGCAAGGTTCGGACGGGCCTAAAAACGAGCTTAGAAGTCTCAACTCTTGTTGGAACTTCTACTTTTGTTCTTAGGCTGCAAAGGCTGAATCAAGCGGCTGGTTGGGGCTGAAACAGGCAAGCGGGCTCCAACAGTTGATGGTGGGTCTTGGGGACGTTAGGGGCGGCTGGACGGCAACGTGCGGTGGCTAGAAGGCGGTGGAGGGGCTCGAGACAGCGAGCTGAGCTTGCTGGAACGCAAGTAGGAGCAGGCATGAGTGAGCGGACGGCGTGCGGCTCGCAACGGGCGGCACTCGGGCTCCAGCAGGCAGTCGATGGTGGCTGCTGGCTCTTGGCTGGCTTCCTTTGGTTTTTAAATTCTCAAATGGCTTCAATAATGGTTAAAGGAGGCCAAGAGAAGAAGAAGAAGGCTGCTAAAGATGGAGGGTCCCAATTGCCTTCAAAGTCCACAATTCTATCCCCATTCACTCATCACTTGCCCCCACCACTCTTAGCTATCATCCATTGCCTCTTGTCCCTCACAAAACTTCCCTAAAAAGACTTAGTTGAGGCTGAAATGTTGCACCCCCTTTCGGCCTACGAATTTTGTACACTTAGCCTTGCCCTTTAATTTCATTCAATTCCCCTCCAATTGAGTTCAATTGAAGCCCCAAAAATTCAGCCAAGGTGCTATTGTCCCTTTTATGATTTTTCCTTGTCAATGCGTCCAACTTGAATCCCAAAAACGTGACAAAAAACGACCCTCTAATTTTCCCGGTCCAAAACAACCCTACTTTGACCTTTTGCCAAAAATCCCGCTTTGCAGAAAAATCTTTGGAGGATGAGTCGACGTTCCTAAAATGAATCATGACATGACAGAACTTTCAATTTTTCAAATCGTGTTCAAATTTGTGGTTAATTTCAATCGGGCGCGATTTTAGCGAGACCTAGCCTATTAGGTAGCTTTTAGGAATTTTTAGTGCAATGGACCCATGGTCGATTATTTTCGAGTCACATTGTACATCTTCGACTTATTGACGACCTTCGGTTGTCGTGAAAATCTCGAAGTTTCAAATACGAACATAGGATACTAAAATGATAGAAAAATCGGTCTAGTGCCGATGGACAAGAATTTTGCAATTAGGTGGAATCACCTACACTTAATCACATGGCTCTGTTGAATTGACCTATCTCCAGTCTCTAATAGATTTTTGATTATGCCGTAATGACCCTTGTAAATTAGCATGGTCGAGTAGTCGATTCCCAGTCGAATTATCAAGTCTATTGCATTTAGATTTCTTAACGGCTTCACTAAATAGACTAGTTATCTCGTGAGTGGCCAACTCAGAGAAAAAGACTATAGGCGCGTCAATGAAAAGCCCAGCTCATTCAGTTGAAAACAAAACTTGAAATTCAGGATATCACAATTGACATTCAACTTTACAAACAAAAACATCCATCAGTCAAGCTTTTCTCTTATCAATCAAGGTTCCTTTCCCACCAAACATGTCAAAACCAACCTAAACAAAAAAATGTGCAACAACCCCCTATTAGTCAAGTTTCTCATCCAAAAAATAAAATAAAAATAGTATTATGTCCAATACTCTCCCATCAGTCAATATGCATAACCCCCCTATTTCCTTTTCCTCTTGATGTACTTTTGGCTTGATTTATATTCCTTGCACCTTTTCTAACTAGATAAGTAGGTTCTTCAACTTGCCTTCAAGTCCCATATACCTTCTTCTTAGCAGCAACAATTTTATTTATTATTAGTGCTAGGATCAATTGATTAAGATGGAACTAGTGCTGGCTTCTTTGTTGGTGGCTATTTTGGAACTACACTTGATGTCTTTTTCTTTGGAGTGCTCTTCGTTGACGCAACCTTTAACTCTTGAGTTGGGCCACCTAGAGAGAACCACCTACAAACTTCTCCTAAGCTATAACAACATAACCATGTTGTCAACAATATGAAATACCATAAATTAAATGCACAAGTTCTACAAAACTTACATTGAAAATAGTCATTTTGGTAAGTTCTTTTGTTAAAAGGCCGTAACCATATTGCCTCATCCTTTTTCTAGGAGCCTCTCTTGGTTGGTTGGTCCGATTTGCTATGGTGCTTCACTTTAAGCAAGTTATATACTCGGTCTTCTTCTCACTTGAGAAAGACATAACAAATAGGGGTGATTGGTTTTCAGTTCGATATGGTTCCAAGGTGGAACTGAGAACTAGGGTTGAACGGAAAACTAGGGACCATATCAACCGGTCTTGGAACCAAGAATCAGACCAACCAACTAGTTCGGTTCAGTCTGATGGAACCGGTAAGTTTACTATTCCAAGACAAAAATTAATTAATTAATTAATTAATTAATTAATGTTTCAACTTGCTGCTTGTGAGCAACTCAAAGTCTTGAACTATACTTAGAACGTGCCGTAATCTATACGTTACTTGAAAACTTATCATAATAAGGTGCATAAAAACACAAGATAGAGATACATTTAGAACACCTTGGAACCGACATATAAAATTTGAAGGTTGCACTTTAATTTAAGAAAGAGATAAATTTAGGATACAATCTTTGCTCAATGCCATAGATTCGTGTTTTGTCTGCCAAGATCATAATAAAACACAAAGGTATGAGATCAAATGAAAACTAATCTGGCATAAAAAATTTGGAGGTCTTGGCAAATTATCATGACTAGAGGCGTCTTGGATGAAATCTATAAGTGCATTGAAATTTAAGCAAGCCACGAACATCTATATCTTCAGTCACATACACATTTTGCAAAAGCATCAAGCGATCGACTTAAACATACTACTACCTAGAGGCATTAGCGAAGCATGACACTTGTGGATAACATCAAAATATGCACATTCCATAAATAGATTTTTCATCCTCGTTAGACTCTTGTTCAAACATGAGGATGGCATTAAGTTGGCTTGTACAAGGCTGTCAACCTGGAGATTCCCTTGAAAACTTACGATCACAATTCTTTCATAGCTCTCAGTGAATTGTTATGATGAAAACATGGCAAAATACAATTTGGATAGTCTTGCAAAGTATATATGATCATTGAAAATTAGTTTTAATCTAAAATTACTAGAAATTAAACTCAAATAATTAATGGAAAATCTTACCACATATACTTCCTCCACTTTAACTTGTGAACTCTTTTTACCGGTAAGCTCCGAGTGAACATCATCCATATCTAACAAAAACAAAATATTAAATAAAGCATTCACTTATTACATATACGAAAGAATTACAAGATAAAAAGATATATCCATAGCCTACTCTACTCTAACTTTTCTACATTCTTGATGCACTTTTTAACATTAACCAGCATGGTAGTTAATCTAAACCAATTTTGAGTGCAAATAAAAACTTCCACCATTCTAGTAGTCAAAAAACTTCAAAAGCCATCAAGCATATGGCCAAATGTAATAAAAGTTGACTCCGAAGCAGCAGTTGTTATAGAAATGCACAAAATATTTTGAGTCATCAAAGAGAGGATTTAAACTTTTGGCCAAAATTTTTCTACCACATCAAAAGGTCGAGACTACAAGCTTCTTTACATTCAGCTTTAAGATACTTGTCGAGTTCAAGTAAGTTGTCCACTCACGCTTTTTTCTCCTCACGTAGAAATCATTCAAATGCATTATCCGAAGTGAAATCCTCAACCAAAGCAAGGTCATCCCTATTATCATCCTCCTTATGACTATCAAAATCCCAACTATTGCCAATGTCAATAAAAAATTGACTACCCAAATGTTTATCACAAGAACCAATATAAGATTTCTCATAAAAATGAAACAAACGTTCCAGGGCAATTCTCACCTTGTTGGACATTTCATCAACTTTTGCACTATCATCATAGATTAGTCTATAATAATATTGATAAAGGCTAGTAAATACACCTAGAGGGGGGTGAATAGGTGTTTATGGAATTCTTTTGGAATATTTTGCCGGAAATATACTTAAATATGAGAATAACATCATAAATGAATAAATCATGCATCCATAAAATAAATAGAGTGGGGTAAGAGAAAATTAACACAAAGATTATAGTGGTTCGGCTTATTGCAAGCCTACGTCCACTCTCCACACTAACAGCCAACTAGTTGTAATCACTATGTAGCAAACGAGAGTTTTTACAATTCACAAGCTAGACTTCTTTAGTAGAAAATCTCTTCTACAGCTTCTCACTGTTTCACACTGTAAGAGTCTCTCTTTGATACGCAATTTTGAGCACAAGAGATTTTGAGAACAAGAGATATAAGAGGTTCTAACTTCGAAATTTTTCTATCGGTTCTCTCATATTCTCGAACAACTTCGACACACCTTAAACATCCTTCGTGCCTCCATAGCCGTTAGCACTTTCCAAAAATTCATCCAATCAACCCGTTGGACTGAATCAATTTAAGTGATCTTAACGTTGTCAAATATATAAGTAGAAAATAGCTCGTCAATCTTGCTCGCCCATACAATCAGGATCTTGAGTTTCCGAAATTAGATCCTTCCAAAAATTCGCTTGATCTTCAACGAATAAAATCCGAAGAAAAAATCTTTTGAGCTCACAATCACAGCCAGAGATATTCCATGGATAAGTTAGGGAAGATAATATCCAAATCTTAATTTCTTTAACCATAAAAATAACCTACTGTTAGCTTGGCAAAATCGCTAACTATATTCAGACTTTGATTGGGTCTGGAGATCTTCAGACCGTAAAACTTCAGACCATAATTCTGGGTCTGACTGTCTTCAGACGGAAATCTTCAGACCGTAAGTCTAGGTCTGACTGTCTTCAGACGGAAATACTTGGGTCTTGAACTCTTCAGACTTAACCGATTGAGTCTTGGATACTTCAGACTTTATTGACGAGGATGTTTTGTTAACTTCAAAACTTATAAGGGATTTTTCTTCAACAATCTCCCCATTTTTGATGGTGATAAAACACCTCGGCAGATTTGCAAATTTATAACCTGCAAAGAAAAACTCATGTATATTTTGAGGATTACTTCTGCAAAACAGAAAAATGTTAGTCCAACAATTATCCTCACAAATATAATGATCCTGCAATTTCACAAGTCTAAGGATCCAAACATCAAATCAGCATAAAGTCATAGAGGTTCAAATAGACAACCCAAACAAAAATTCAAAGTCATAAACAGTCTAAAAACAAACAAAACGAAATAAAAAGATTCAAAGTTCTCAAATCTGCAATACTCTCTCCCTTTTTGTCCCATCAAAAGGAGGTAGAGTGGTCAAGAGTAGGTTAAAAAAAATCAGGGCTACTCTGGCATGCGAACAAGATGATATTTGCTAAGCGATTGCACGGTCTTCTCAAGGTTGGCAAGAACTTCCTTAACTGAAATCAACTCTGCACCCTTCTCATTTGATTCCACTTGAAGTTTGAGTGCGTTGATTTGGTCTTGCATGGACACGGAAGTACTCAGCATAGCCTTCTTAAGATCCCTCAGCTCATAATTCATTCCAAACATCTGCTTTTTAAGGTCCAGCATAACATTCAACAGTTGTGAAAATGCTGTTGAGTTAGCATTACCTGTACTAGGACTAGCAGAGTCTGTTCTTGGAGTTTGAAAGCTCGGTGCATCCTTTTCAGCCCTTTCCCTTTCTGATGGAGAGGATTCTTCAATCTCAGGGAAGTGAGATGCATAAACGTCCTCAGCATCAACACCAGACCTACTCACATCACTATAATGCAATGGCAATATTGTTCCTTGATCAGTAGCAACTCCCCCTGATTTGTTGCTAGTGGATGGAGTCGAATATTCTTCGCCAAAATCCATTTTAGAACTGTGATGTTTCTTGGTCTCATTCCCAGAGAATTCTTGAGCAAAGGATGGCTCAAATCCAGCAATATCGTCCTGAGCCTTGCTCTCCTCTTCATCTTTCTTTCTTCTCTCTTCCTCTTCTCTTCTCACCTCTTCTTCTCCTCTTCTTCGTGTTTCCTCTTCTTCTTTTCTCTGTCTCTCCTCTGTCTTTCTTCTTCTTCTTTTCTCTTCCTTTTCTCTTCTTCCTTCCTCTGCTCTTCCTCTCTTCTCACTCTCTCAGCTATTTCTTTTTCCTCTGCTTCTCTTCTTGCTCTCTTTTCAGCATCAGTTCTCAAACTAACTGTGCTCCTCAACTTTGTGGTAGCAGAAAGAGTCATGGCATCATCAAAATCTTCTTCATCATCCTCATCTTGCAGGATGACTTTTCTTCTCTTCTTCTCGGTGACAACCATGGGCTCTTTGCCCTTTCTCTTGACAGAAGCAGTGGCGATCTCTTTAGAGGAAGTCTTCACTTTCAACCCTTCCAATGCTGTGTTCAGCTCTGGAATTTTCATCTTCATCACCATTTTATAACCAACAAGCATCAAGCTTAGATTTGTCAGGCAAAGAGGTGCAGGGATTTGGATCTTGTAGTGCCTGAACAGCTTGGTGATGAGAGACGAGTAAGGCAGTTGGCCCTTATCCTTAACCACAGTTCTGTACATGTGGAATAGGATGACATGGGGGAGAGAAAAGGGCCTGCCTTGGTTGAGAGCAAATATCAGCTTGGCTTCTGTTTTGGAGACATTAGTTTTGGAGGTTGTCTTCGGCCTAAGACAGTTGATGATGATCTTGTGCAGCAAAACATTTGAGGCACTCATCCTAGTATAGGATATTTTGCCTTCCACATTCCTATCACGCACAATTTCAAGAGTTGCGTATGCGGTGGGCACTTTGATTGGTTGGAAACTCCCTCTTTCCACCCCAATCACATCAGCCAGAGTGTCAACATCAACAACATACTCTTTGTCCTTGAAGGTGAAGGACAACCTATTAGCATCTAGAAACGACAAATTTGAGTAAAAGTATGCCTTCAGCTCAGGATAGGCATTTGTCGATTCTGTGCAAAACTTCTCCAATTGCAGCCTCGCAAATTTCTCCCTAAGATTTACCTTGATTGAGTCAAGGAAATCAAAGTCTACGCTCCTCGGATTCACAACACCTCTTTTCAGCAACTTAGTGTACATTCGTTCATGTTCTCTAGATCAAAAAAGATTGTCTTGAGGACAAACAGTGTTCACAGCCACACCCATTCGTGGCTAGAATTGAGAGAAAAGTCTCTCATCATCATCCAATGGCTGGCTTGCAGAACTATAAAGCGGATCGCTAGGAATATATTCTAGTGTTCTCTGAGCGAACCCTTTACCAACAATACCTAACTCTTCCATCTCCTTCAAGAAGATATATTCATTTTTATATCATCTCTCCTTCAGAAAACTCTCAATCATTTTCAAGTCTGTACCTCCATCCTTCAGCCTTTTATAAAGATCAAACGCAAGCTTGGCTCTTAGGGTTCTTACCAGTGCTGCTTCAATAATTTCTTCCTCAAAATGCTGACTCGAAGTCTCCCTTTGTGGAGATTCTTCGCCTGTGAGGTCCACCCTGAGGACCCTCTTGCTGCCTTTGTGGTCCCTTCCAGCGAGTCTTGACGATTTTCGAGAAGACATACTTGAATCGCAAGCAAAAGCTCAACTTGTTCGCAACCAAAAGATGGATTTTTGCCGAGAAAAGTAATCGAACAGGAACGATAATGGAGCTTTTTAGGGTTTTAAAAATGAGAGTAAAGGAGATGGATTTTTAAACGTTGTAGCGGATGAAGATGATGATTCGAAAGTATAAATAGCAAGAAAAGATAAAAAGGAGATACTGAACCGTCGCAAATAAAGAAAAGATAAAAACTACCAATTTTGAAAAAGTAAACTGCCATAAATAAGTCTGACATCGAATAAAAAGAGATAACGATATTTCAAAAAGCAATTAAAGACTTAATACATAAAATAAAGAATATTGAAATACGTAAATAGACTTTAAGATAGAGTCTGAGAATGTTCAGACCTTAAGTTTGAGTCTGAGCACCTTCAGACCTTACGTTGAGTTTGAGCACCTTCAGACCTTATGTTGAGTCTGAACTTTTCAAGACTCTAGTTTTGAGTCTGAATCTCTTCTAGTCTTGCGATATTTAGTCTTGAGCGAATTGATTCAAAGTGAGCCTTTTCTAGAGGCTTTGTGAATATGTCTGCCAATTGGTTCTTTGAATCAACGAACTGAATCACCACTTCACCATTTTGAACATGATCTCTAATGGAATGATGCTTGATTTCAATGTGCTTTGCTCTTGAATGAAGTATTGGATTCTTTGTGAGGTTGATTGCGCTTGTGTTGTCACATTTGATTTCTGTGCACGATTCCTCAACTCCAAAGTCTCTCAATTGTTGTTGCATCCATAGAATTTGAGAATAGCAACTTCCAAGAGTTATGTATTCTGCTTCAGCGGTTGAAAGAGCTATTGTACCTTGTTTTCTTGAGAACCAAGAAACCAACCTATTTCCCAGTAGTTGACAAGTACCTATAGTGCTTTTTCTATCCACTCTACAGCCAGCAAGGTCAGCATCAGAATATCCAAGGAGAGTAAAGTCTCATTCTTTAGAATACTACAGACCTAGCTTTGATGTAGTTGCAACATATTTAATGATACGCTTCACAGCAGTCATGTGAGATTCTTTAAGATTAGATTGAAATCTAGCACATATACAAACACTAAATAAAATATCAGGTCTAGATCTGTAAGGTAAAGAAGTGAACCAATTATACTTCTGTATTGTTTTTGGTCTACACTCTTTTCTTCTTCATCTTTATCCAGCTTTGATGAGCTCGACATAGAAGTTTTTGTTTTCTTGCAATTCTCCATTCCAAACTTCTTGATGAGGTCTTTTGCATACTTTTCTTGGTGGATAAATGTTCCTTCTTTTAATTGTTTGACTTGAAGTCCCAAAAAGAAGTTCAATTCACCCATCATGCTCATCTCGAATTCATTCTACATACAACTCGAAAAATTCTTGCAAAGCTTTTCAATAGAAGAACCAAATATTATATCATCAACATAAATTTGAATAAGTATGAAATCCTTGTCTTCTCTTTTGATAAATAAGGTAGTATCTGCTTTACCTTTAGATAAACCACTTTGAATTAAGAAATTACCTAACCTTTCATACCAAGCTCGAGGTGCTTGTTTTAAGCCATACAAAGCTTTCTTCAACTTGAAAACAAGGTTTGGTTTTCTTGGATCTTCAAATCCTGGCGGTTGTTCCACATAGACTTTTTCTTGGATAATTCCATTTAGGAATGCACTTTTCACGTCCATTTGGAATAACCTGAAATTTTTAAAGCAAGCAAAAGCAAGAAGTAATCTTATAGCTTCTAACCTTGCTACCGGAGCATAGGTTTCATCATAGTCGATTCCTTCTTCTTGTGTGTAACCTTTTGCCACAAGTCTTGCTTTGTTCCTCACCACCTTTCCTTGTTGATCAATCTTGTTCCTAAAAACCCATTTGGTATCAATAATTGATTTACCTTTTGGTTTGGAACGAGTTCCCAAACATTGTTGATTTTGAATTGATTCAATTCTTCTTGCATAGCTTCAATCCAGCTTTCATCTTTCAATGCATCTTCAATGTTTTTAGGTTCAATCTCAGAAACGAGTGCTAGAGCACTAGATTCTTCACGCCTTTTGGATCCTGTACGAACTCCTTCGTCGATGTTGCCAATGATGAGATCTGCAAGGTGACTGGATTTATGCTTCCAATTCGCAATTGGTTTATCACTTTGATGAGACTCTGTTTCAGTTGGAGCTGTTGAATTGGTTTGAGACCGAGTGTCTGAGATTTGATTTTTTTCAAGAGAATTCGTAGACACTTGGCCAGACTCATACTCTTCAGGTTGAGTCTGAATTTGAACTAAGTCTTCAAACTTCACATTCATGGATTCTTCCACAGTCTGAGTCCTTTTGTTGAAAACTTTGAAGGCTTTACTTGTCATTGAGTAGTCAAGGAAAATTCCTTCATCTGATTTTTCTTCAAATTTATCAATTCGATCACTAGAATTCTTTAAGATAAAGCATTTATAACCAAATACATGAAAATAAGAGACAATAGGTTTCTTACCTTTAAACAGTTCATAAGGTGTTTTCTCTAAAATAGGTCTTAGAAAAACTCTGTTTATAATGTAGCAAGCAGTTGAAGTAGCTTCAGCCCAAAAATGAGGAGAAATGTTACTTTCAATCAAAAGGGTTCTTGCCATTTCTTACAAAGAACGATTTTTCCTCTCTACAACTCCATTTTATTGTGGAGTGTATGGGGATGAAAAATTATGTTGAATACCAGAGTTATCACAAAATTTAACAAAATCATGATTTTCAAATTCACCACCATGATCAGTTCGAATACTTGAAATTGTATGTCCTTTCTCAATTTGAATTTTCTTTGCAAACTTAATAAAATAAGATAAAGCTTCAGATTTATCTGCGAGAAAAAATACCCAAGTAAAACGAGAATAATCATCTACTATTACCAAACAATATCTTTTACCTCCAATGCTTTGAGTTCTTGTTGGACCGAACAAATCCATGTGTAATAGCTGCAAAACATGTTTAGTGGATACTTGATTTATAGACTTATAAGAATTTCTAACCTATTTTCCAAGTACGCAAGGAGTGCATAATTCATGCTTTTGATACTTCAGATTAGGAAGTCCCCGAACAAGCTTTTTGGATGAAACTTTTGCAATTTGCTTCAAGTTGACATGTCCAAGCTTTCTATGCCAAAGAATGGCTTCATCTTGAATTGATATCGAGCATTAAGAACTATCAGACTTTATATCCAGCAAATAAATGTTTCCATGTCTTCGTCCAGTAAAAGATTGTGAGAGATCTTTGCTTGTTCCAGAACAAGTATCTTCTTGAAAATTGATCTTGTATCCAGTGTCACATAGTTGACTAATACTCAAAAAATTATAGTTCAATCCTTCAACCAAAGAAACATTGTTGATTGTGAGGTTTCCTATCTTCACGGTTCCTCGACCAACAATTTTTCCTTTGTTGTTGCCACCAAAGGAGACATTTCCTCCTTTTACATGAGAGAGTTTTGTGAAACAATTTGAATCTCCCGTCATGTGTCTTGAACAGCCACTATCCAAATACCACTTGATTTTCTTTTTGATAGTGACATTGACACCGCTGTTTGAGTCTAAGTCTAAGTCTGAGTCAACCATAAGACAAATATTTGCATACTCTTCTTCACTTTCTTCACATTCAATGTCACTCCATGTTTCAGCTTTGAGTGCTTTCTTGAACCTTTCTGGTTTTCCTTTCTTTTTCTTTAATAAGGGACAGTTGGGTCTGATGTGTCCCTTTTTCTTGCATTCAAAACAAACAACTTCCTTATTGATGTCTTCTTCTTCATTTGACTTCCTTTGAAATCTTTGATTGTTTTGTCTCTTTCCATTGAACCTTCTTCATTTTCTATTTAACCTTCTGAATTTTCTAATCAAAAGTGCCAACTCCTCGTCATCCAAGTCTTCTTCTGAATCTGTAACATCAGAATCATCATTAGATTTTAAAGCAATTGACTTCTTACCTTTGGTGTCAAATTCCTCATTGAATTGCTCGACTTCATATGATTGAAGTGTGCCGACCAACTCATCTACAGAAAGAGGCACGATCTTCTATATTTCTCTTATGGATGTCTTGATGTGATTCCAATCTTTGGAGAGTCCTCTCAACAGTTTATTGACCTTCATTGGTCCTGAGATTGGCTGTCCTTGGTATGCCAGGCCATTTACAATTTCTGTAAATCGATTGAACATATCCGTGACGGATTCTCCTAGCTTCATTTTGAAAGCTTCATATTGTCCAAGAAGAATATTGATCTTGGTTTCTTTGACTCGATCTGCTCCTTCATAAGTGACATGCAATCTATCCCAAACTTCTTTAGCAGTTTCACAAGATGAAATTCTATTATACTCAGTAGGAGATAATGCACAATATAGAGAGTAGATAGCTTTTGCATAAAGGGCTTGTCTCTTTGACATATCGGTTTATGACAATCCAACTCCATCAGGTAATTCTTTCCCTGTGGATGATGCAGCTTTAGGAACAATTCCTTTCTCCACTACATCCCATTCCTGAGGATCTTTAGATCTTAGGAATGTCTTCATCTTGTTTTTCCATACATTGTATTCCTTTCCATCGAAGTAGGGAGGTCTGGTGTTGCTTTAGCCTTCAATTAAACCCGGAGCCAAAATACTAGCCATAGATCTTTAGCTTTAGAAGTAATAAACACTTCGAATAAAATAAGCAACCGGCTCTGATACCAATTGATAAAAGCTGGTAAATACACCTAGAGGAGGGTGAATAAGTGTTTATGGAATTCTTTTGGAATATTTTGCCGGAAATATACTTAAATATGAGAATAACATCAGAAATGAATAAATCATGCATCCATAAAATAAATAGAGTAGGGTAAGAGAAAATTGACACAAAGATTATAGTGGTTAGGCTTATTGCAAGCCTACGTCCACTCTTTACGCTAGCAGCCAACTGGCTGTAATCACTATGTAGCAAATGAGAGCTTTTACAATTCATAAGCTAGACTTCTTCAGTAGAAAATCTCTTCTACAGCTTCTCGCTAATTCACATTGTAAGTGTCTCTCTTTGATACACAATTTTGAGCACAAGAGATTTTGAGAACAAGAGATATTAGAGGTTCTACCTTCGAAATTTTTCTATCGGTTCTATCATGTTCTCGAACAACTTCGACACACCTTAAATATCCTTCGTGCCTCAATAGCCGTTAGCACTTTCCAAAAATTCATCCAATCAACCCGTTGGACTGAATCAATTTAAGTGATCTTCACGTTGTCGAATATATAAGTAGAAAATAGCTCATCAATTCTGCTCGCCCATACAATTAGGATCTTGAGTTTCCGAAATTAGATCGTTCCAAAAATTCGTTTGATCTTCAACGGATAAAATCCGAAGAAAAAATCTTTCAAGCTCACAATCACAGCTAGAGATATTCCATGGATAAGTTAGGGAATATAATATCCAAATCTTAATTTCCTTAACCATAAAAATAACATGCTGTTAGCCTGGCAAAATCGCTAACTGTCTTCAGACTTTGATTGAGTCTGGAGATCTTCATACCGTAAAACTTCAGACGGAAATCTTCAGACTGCAAGTCTGGGTCTGACCGTCTTCAGACGGAAATACTTGGGTCTTGAACTCTTCAGACTTAACCGACTGAGTCTTGGATACTTCAAACTTTACTAACGATGATGTTTTGTTAACTTCAAAACTTACAAGGGATTTTTCTTCAACAAATATCACACGCAATTCATCTTTTTCCTTAGATCCAGTATCATCACAATCAACACCATTATATTTACCTTTTCGAAACTCCCATAATATTTGTTAAACTTATCATTCATCTTTACACCAATAGCTTTCATCCTAGGATTAGATACCTTCTCCATTTGTTTCAAAGTTTTATATAAAGTAGACATCTTATTAAAATAATCATTGAATATATAAAGTCCTAGACATCTTGTTGGTGGCATCATAAAACTTCTTCAAAAACACTTCTTCAAGCTCAATTAAGAAAGAAGATTAGGAAAATGCCCAAATTCAAGACAGAAGGATCATATTCTTCCATCCTTTCAAAAGCTTTTCTAAACTTTAAGGTGGTGTCTAGTATAAGGTAGGTGGAATTCCACCTAGTTGTGATATCAAGACACGCTGAACTCTTATGAGTAATCCTTGCACTCATAATGCAATCTTGGAATGTTTGAGATCCCATGGAAGAACTCCTCACATACTTAACCACCTTTCAAATACGTACAATAGAATTACGTATCTCGATCAATCCATCTTTCACAATCAAATTCAATACGTAAGCCATGCAACTCGTATGTAAAACATCTCCATCTAAGATCTATAGCCTATCTCTTAATAATTTTTCTTTCAAAAACCAATAGATGCACTTCTGAACCATTTTCTCAATATTCTTACCCTTGTGACTAGACATCATCACAAAATTGATTATTCTTTCGTACAAATTCCAGTTGTTATCAATAAAGTTTGCAATGAGACATAAATAGTTCAAGTTTGAATGAAACTCCATATATCGGTCGTGAGTGCAACCCTAGATTTAAACTTGTGAAAGTAAGTCTTCAAACTTATTTTTTCACAAAAAATAATTTCATGTAATCCCTAGCCACAGTAAATTGTGAGATATAATTAAAGAGATGTTGTTACTTATTAATTATATCACATAATTCGACACGCTCAACCATTGAAAAAAATTTTTCATTCATTATGATAATTTGAACAAGCATTTGCCTACAACAATCCTAATCAAATTTCTATGTCATTAAGACATTAGCACTATCAATACTAATCTTATGCCTTGGTGTCATTTGAGTCTCATCCACTTTACATGCAACAAACAACTTTTACTTCTTTTCTAAATTGCAGAAATACTTGTCACACATTTTCAAGTACTTTAAACATAGTAGAAGTTCCGTTATCAATAGTGTAATTATACTTGGCCCCACAATAAATACAAGACGCATTAGTTTTCCCATGAGTTTGGGACACCTGGAGTGCCATAACTTGGCACGGAGGGACACTTGAGTGCCATAACTTTTTTTTTTTCGGTACACTTAAGTGCCACTTTTTTTCAAATGGGACACTTAAGTGCCACCTCCGGCGACCTTGCCGGAAATCCTACGTGGCACGTATTTATTATTTTTTAATGCTTGCGTGGCTCGCGGAGAGCTGAGTCGGCGCCGACTCAGCAGAAACGACGCCGTTTACATAATAAAAAATTAAATTAAATTAAATTAAAACTTAATTTAATTAAAAATACTCTAAAATTAAAAAAGGGGGGGGACGAAGGGGCGGGCGGCTGAGGGCGAGCCCTCGCCGCCGCCGCCCCCGCCGTCGCCGAGAAGGGCCGGCGACGGAGGGGGAGGGTCGGCCGGGTCGCCGGCCCCGGCCGACCGGCGGCGAGGGCCGTGAGCCCTCACCGGATCGCGGCGAGGGCCCGCAAGCCCTCGCCGGATCGCGGCGTGGGCCCGCGAGCCCTCGCCAGATCCGGCAAGGGCCGCGAGCCTCGCCGCGATCCGATGAGGGCTCGCGGCCCTCGTCGCCGATCGGCCGGGGGCCGGCGACCCGGCCGACCCTCCCCCTCCGTCGCCGCCCTTCCCGGCGACGGTGGGAGGCAGCGAGGGCCCGTAGCCCTCGCCGGATCGCGGCGAGGGCTCGCGGCCCTCGCCGGATCCGGGGCGAGGGCTTGCGGGCCCTCACCACGATCCGGCGAGGGCTCTCGGCCCTCGTCGCCGGCCGGCCGGGGCCGGCGACCCTGGTCGACCCTCACCCCTCCGTCGCCGGCCCTTCCGGCGACGGCGGGGAGGCGGCGGCGGCGAGGGCTCGCCCTCGCCCGCCCGCCCCTTCGTCCCCACCCTTTTTTTTTTTTTTAATTTTTTTTAAATTTTTAGAGTATTTTTATTTAAAATTAAGTTTTAATTTAATTTAATTAATTTTTTATTATTTTTACACGTCAGACGCGAAACGGCGTCATTTTTGCATTTTTTGCCACGTGAGCATGCAAAAACGACGCCGTTTGGACCTCCATCGCCGGAAAATTGCGTTTGGCCGGATTTTCGCGGAGTGGCACTTAAGTGTACCATTTTACTCCGATATTGGCACTTAAGTGTTCCATTTGAAAAAAAAGTGGCACTTAAGTGTACCGAAAAAAAGTTATGACACTTAAGTGCCCCCCCGTGCCAAGTTATGGCACTCCGGGTGTTCTTTACTCGTTTTCCCATTGTCGCTTTGCCATTTACAAAAATGAAGCGAGGCTGCTATTTTCATTTACTAGAAAGACAAGGATTAGGTACCTTGCTCATGCTAGATGTGCGACGTCCCAGGGCGTCACGTACTAAGCGCAAGCGGAATTATATTTATTATTGATATCTTATTAATCTTGTGAACTCCTTACATTAACATATAGTATTTACCATTGAAGGTTAGCATGTATAACATGGATTATTTAAAATCCTAAATTTATAATATGAGGTTATCCTGCAATCCTTCTAACAATTCACAATAATAACCAATTTCACACATACACTTAAACAAGATCATAAAAGGCTTCCTCTCATTTACTATCATCGGGGCTTTACAAAATTTATCAACCTGAGCTTTTTCTTTTCCACGTTCCTCGCCTATATATATACATCAAATATAAAACAAAAGTAAGGCGCAACAAAAAGTCAGGGAAATGGGTGAGGGTGTCTACTCCACAAGTTTCCCACACAAGCCCACGTCTTACAAAAAAACAAAAGTCTATCCTCCAGCCTCCATACGATCACTAGCGTCTAAGCGCCATCCATCCCAACTCCAGTTCCACCTACACCAAAAGGTAAAGGACCGAACATCTCTCCTTCATGTTTGATGAACCATGCCACAAACCTTAGGGGAATCAAGTTAGCTCTACCATCGTCCATCCAAAGGGTAGCCTTACACTTGAAAAAGTCATATCAATATTGGGATCGTACACATCATGAAAAGATACATTGAGGCGTGCTACCACCCCGTATCGTGCTACTGGAGGTACGTCCATGCTTTCAATCTAAAATTGTAAGGTATGAGCAAAACAACCTTGCCCTGTAAAGAATGATAAAACTCTAACTTAAACAATCCATAGCCATCAAAGTTACAAGTGAATCATCAAACAATTTAGGATACTAAGAGAGTATATCACAAGCATAAACAATACTAATACATCATGTAAGAAATCACTTTATATGCATCCATTTCTATACTTACCCATCACATACTCAATCTCACATCAAGATATAATGCAACAATAATAGAAGAATTCACTCGCCAAATATAATTAAATTTAGTATGCATAAAATCCACCCTCGAATTAGTCACAACCGGGACACTACCGGCCTGATCGTGTCACTTCCGGAAAGTACGTTATCCGGACTTCCACAACATCTCTAATTGTGGGCATCTCACTCCGAGGCATCCCGGCATCACACAACCGAGGTCCTCTATGACATCCAAATTTTTGGGTTCTAATTTCGATTGGATAATTCGGGTCGTTTTCATTTAGTTGAAGCTAGGGATTTTGAAATTGAGAAGCATGAGGAGTTCTTGGATAAAGAAAATAATCAATTTGATAAGTGAGACATCAATTGATTTTATGAGAGTGATTTGAGAGAAATTCGAGAGGGAAATTGGATGCAAAAATGCAAGAGGGGAATCAAGAACTCTAGTTGGAATTTCCTTTGGGATTAATTGAGCTTATTCAAAAGAAATTGGGATAAGAATTTTCCATTCTAGGAAATTCTTTTGTTTAGTCTCCTTCCCATTTCCTTTTTCTTTTCCATCTTTGGCCAAACACTCTCTTCCTTTTATTTCCTTTTTCTTTTTCCCCCTACCCCACTTGGCCGACTCTCTCTCTCTCCCTCTCTTTTTCTTTTCCCTCGTGCATTTTCCCCTCCACCAATTGCCCCTATCAATTTCAACTTTGCTTCTCCTTCTTCACTTTTCCTTTTTGACTAGTCGAAACTCTTATCTTCTTCTCTCTCCTCTCTCTTCTCCCCCATTCTCTCCCACGTGACCGAAAGCCCCCTTCTTCTTGTTTCTTGCTCGTGAAAACCAGAAGTTGAAGAAGAATGGAAGCAGCAGCTCGCCGAGACAGCAGCCAGCCACCATTGCCACCTGTCTCGCTGCACCGGAGCTGCCACACCACCGCCTGCACGACGCCGTGCGCTCCGCCCCCTCACGCTCGAGCTTGCCGTCCCCGCTGTGCAACCTAGCCCCTGTTCAACCTCTGTTCAACTCCATTTTGGCATCACAAGCCACAGTTCGACCACTTCCGGCGATCGTGCACCGCCACCTCGACCTGCCGAAGTCCCCTCGCCCTCCACTAGCCCTGTCTAGCTCGAATCAACCCTGGATCTACCCTATCCAACAGCGATCAGAAGGTTGCATAATGGGTATGGCAGCCCCTTGGTGGCCCGTTTTGGCTTCCTTCCCGAGCCCGGACGCTTGGCCCACTTTGAGGAAAGTCGATCCTCGCGTCAAGCCGGTCATTTTGAGTGAGTTTTACTCACTAATGCCTTCTTAGTGTGCTAATTATACTTAAAGGTTGATTAGTGTTAATTAAGTGTAATTATGTGGTTAGATTAGAATTGATTAGTGATTATTAGTTAATTGCTTTGCATATTAGTTGTGTGATTACTATAATTAGATAGAGAATTACCTATAGTATTTATTGGATGCTTCTTGGGATTTTTCCTGTCCCTTATCGGGTGTTAATTAAGCAAATCAGGCCTAGGTGGAATTTTTAGGAATTAAATATTAATTTTCGAAATTAATTAATTAATTAATTATTTATTTATTTCCCGGAAATTCAACTTGGATGGCCAGTGACCGAGATTTTATGCTGATAATCATGGTGTAGACCATTTATTTAATATAGCTTTATATTGTGCTAAATTGAATTTATTTATTTATTTATTTTTCTAAATTAATTATTTAATTATTTATTTTTCGGAAATTCAACCGGGATGATCGGTGACTAAAATTTCGTGCTGATTGTTGTGGTGTAGTTCATTTATTTAATTGAGCTTTATTTTGTGCTAAATTGATTTATGAGTGATTTTGGGATTTATTCTTTAATTGAATAATCTTTGGTTACTAATCGAAAAATAACCGGGCATCGGTTGACAATGCCAAAAATATTTTGGTAAACTACATAAAATGGTGAGATTTATAGAAAGGAAATTATTCTATTTTGACTGAGGCCGATCGTGTACCCACACACGATATTTTATTGGATATCTCTATTTCCAAGAAATTAGGCCAAGATATTATGAAATTGAGAAATTTATTTACGAAGTGCAATATCGTTGGCTACAGTTGAAAGGGTTGGGTGGGACCGTAAAGCCATCAGATCTTGGAAAGGGTCGAGTGGGACCGTAAAGCCACTAAGTGTTGAAATTGGTCGAGTGGGACCATAAAGCCATTAAGTGTTGAAATTGGTCGAGTGGAACCGTAAAGCCATTGAATCTTGAAAGGATCAAATGGGACCGTAAAGCCACTGAATATTGAAAGTTGCTGAGTGGGACTGTGTTTTCCACCTATACTCAAGTTGTGTTCTAAGGACCGTGATTCATATTTGTGATCTGAGTTGAAATGGTTGAACTAACCGGGAGTGGTCTTATTGATATGTAATCGACCAAGTCGATTGACCTCTGCTTTGATTTGATTGTCGTGAATTGATTGATTGACTAGGAATGACCGTGAGTGGTCTTGTTGGCGTGTAATCGACTAGGTCGATTTGATCGATGCTTCGATCTGTGATGTGATTGCTCGGGTGCCTATTTGATATGTGCTAATATGCAGGTGGAATCTGAGGCCAAGGTAAGTCCTCTGACTCATGTTGTGCTTAGGTAGCCCTAAAGTGTATTAGTTTACTAATCGGGTCTTAAGGGGTAGAATTTGTTGAGACATAGTCTCATCCCGGTTGTGGGATTGTATTTCAGGTCCCTAGATGGCGGTTATGAAGGATCGGGAGCCTTGGAGTTTGGAAAGATGGAAATTGAAGATTCAGCAACGTGTCTGATTAGTGGGTCACAAAACCATTACCTTTTTGTGGAGTCGATAGATTTTGTAAACAATCAGCTGTTGTAAATAAATAAGTTTGCTTATAAAAAGGTTTGAGTTATTTTGAAAGTTTGTGGTCCTGCTACTCTATCCCAATGCTTTATTGTCTGGGGATTTATAACTACTTCCGCATGTGCATATAAATTAAAGAAAGGCTCGACGATACATAGTCCTGAGATATCGCATTTTAAAATCGACCAAAGGTAAGGGATGTGCTCATGCCTGAAGATCGAGGCGTGACATCCTCCTTGATCACACACAAGGGCATATCACTCCGAGACATCTCAGTATCACATAACTGAGGCATCCTTGATCACACACAAGGGCATCTCACTCCGAGGCATCCTAGTATTTCTCTACCGAGGCATCCAAGACCACGCAGCAAGGGCATCCCAAACTTCCAAGGGCATCACCGGTATCTCTGTACCGATGGGTTCGTTCACTCTTTTAAGCACGCGTTTCACACCACCACACCTTTGATTAATGCATATATCGTATGCAAAAGAAAAGACTCTAAAGCATCTATCTAACTCTCATGAACCTAGCACACGTGCGTGTCCAAATTATAAGATAAAATCCATTACGACATGTCCCATACCATGCTGAACAAATATTTATGCCATAATCAAGCACTATGCACCGCACTCATTGCACACACATGATTCTATATGCACTTATACCTCTATTGACATATGAGACTTACTCATACACAACTAACATCTATTATAAGGTTTATTAGACTCTATCTTCACCATA
This sequence comes from Eucalyptus erythrocorys, assembly GCA_014182555.1. NCBI lineage: Eukaryota > Viridiplantae > Streptophyta > Magnoliopsida > Myrtales > Myrtaceae > Eucalyptus > Eucalyptus erythrocorys. Next base: position 22,765,677 of record CM024607.1, on the reverse strand, counting down.
CAAGTCTAATATATAAGATACTACACCTAGTATGTGTTCTCGGGTACAAACAGTATATTAGCTAAATGAACAGTTTCGGTTTTAAGCATAAAAGACCTATCAATACTTATCAAAATACTACCAAATTTTAGTATGTTATATTTAAGTCATAGCTTAACATTTTTCGTGAAGAAACTTAAGTCTAGTTCTCACTGTATTAAGAGTAACAGTCAACATAATCCTTACTAATATCCTGTACCGAGTCCAGACTTATTATCTACAAAGAAAAATCATTTAACTAATCAATTCTTATCCATTTAATCTCAAATTTTGACACATTATTCCTAAAGATGTGTTCCACAATTTTCATCGAGGATTCAAAGTCCAATTCTAACTAGGTAATTACAAAAAATTCATGAAATCAGTAAAGGTCAATCTGATTCTCACAAAAACGGTTTACTAGTTTTACTAAATTCACTTCTATCTCTCTATCTTTATATCCATATGGCTATAGCTACGTGTATAACTCTATCTTATAGATGTTCTATCATCTAGAATAGTTTCTTTCTTATCTCTTTGTGAGACTCCATAATTGTTTTCACTTAGAACAGAATAGATATACAAGTTTTCTCACTTCTAACTCAACTAAACCACTTGTCTATCCACAATTCTCTTCTATAATACTTCAAGGCTTCATCACAACAACTTAAAACACCTTCGGCGTGTCTTTCTCTAACAAATGATCAATTTCACAGCTCGGCTCAATGTGTTGTTGCATCTATGAACCACTTATCATGATTTCTACCAAAACAACGCACTCGGCATCCATTTCATCCATTCGCTCAACAAAACAGCATACTCACACTAGGATTTCGAGACATACAAGACTCGAGTGACATGCAATAGCTTCTATCTTCAATCTAACACTCAGTAAGCTTAGATCCATCACAAAACAACAACTACAAACTATATCCATCACTGTTTGGTTAGATTCACAAGCTCCCTTGATGAAACAATGGATTACTTTCAATTTAGAGTTAGATCTTTCCTTACCTTGCTTTAGCTACAACACAACTCTAAGATGCTTCAAGATCAATACTCAAAATCAGCATGCAAGAAGAAGAAATCACTGGTTTGCTTCTAGTTCTTCACTGCTCAACCGAGAGAAAAGATGAAGAATATGAAGATGGGTTTCTCGATTTTGAGGAGAGAGAGAGAGTTCCGAAATTAATGAGGGAAATAAGCTATAAACTAGTCCTAGGTTAGTGTAATGATTAGATTTGGCAATGATTATGCTTCCTTGGATTGCTAGCTTCGGTTTCTAGGGATTTGAAGAAAAACTGTGGGTGTTGATGAGAGAATTCAAAGAGAGAGAGAGAGAGAGGTTTGGTGTCGTGGTTTTCATGCATGAAGATTTTCGCCATCTGTCGATCGATGTCCATTAACAGTTAATCGATATCATTAGTTAGTTTATTAGTTTCAAATATTTTCATCTAATTGCCTTTTGTTTCTACGTAATCTCAATTATACAAAATCATAACATATGTATATATATATATATATATATATATATATATAAATAACATATCGACTAGTCAAAGTTAGTCTATAAAGAATTCAATCACAAAAATGTTAAAGTTATAAGTAATTCACTAATCAGATCACCTTAACTATAATTTATGAATCTTAACTAAAAATATAATCACTCGGGCCTAATTATCTATTCTTGGCCCAATAGGCTCAATCTAACACTATCCGGCCCACTAAACTTACAAATCTTACAATCCCAAACCTTGGCCTACTTCCAGCCAATTCCAAGTCCAGCTTTCCCATTCGAATCTACAAGCCTGGTTCTAAAGTAATTATGCGGCCCACTTACTCTCAAGCCCACATGTTCCTCAAAGTCCATCGGGTTTACTTTCCAACCCGTTCTAAATAAATCTAAGTTTCTAATAATCTAATTAAGCTAATGACGGTCGATGAAATTTTGGATGTCACAAGATGACTCTTCGAGGTCTTCTTCACCTTCATATTCTACCGAGCCCATTACCGGATTCATAGCATTACTGAATTTGTCCATGTCCACTTCCATTGACATTTGAATTTTGAATAGATCACCTAAATCAAGCAAAACAAAGATTGGAGCCATCAAATTTAGCTTTTCTTCAAGCTGAAAGCATAGCTAAAAGCCTAAAAACAAGAACAACAAACAAAATTATAATATAGGGCTGAAGTGGAATATTCTATAAAGATAATCTTCAAAATATACATAAATGGATTCAGTACTATTTCTAGATAAAAACAAGAATCCTCCACAAACATCTTTTATTTGTTCAAAAACAGAATATAGGGCTAAAGCAAATAAGGCAAATAAAAACAGAATACAAGAATAAAGCTAAATACTCTATAAAGATGATCCTTAAAATGTATATCAACACCATTTTCAGATAAAAACAATAATCCTCCATAAACATTTTTATTTTAAAACAAAGTACAGGGCTAGAGCAAATAAAACAAATAAAAACAAAATATAGGGCTAAAATAGAATACTTCATAAAGAAAATCCTCAAAATGCACATCAACACCATTTCCAAATAAGAACAAGAATCCTCCACAAACATCTTTTATTTGTTTATCTGTTTGTGTGTTGCTAAACATGCTACGTATATCTATTAAGATGGAACTTAATTTTACTTTATAAGCCTCATTGAAAGTGGATTCCAAGTAAACCTATGGAGTTTTAGCAACTATCTTTATCAAACGATTCATTCATGTCAAGCACCAATATCTTTTTGTACGTCATATAACAAGAACAATTATATTACTCAAAAGGTAACATGGTAATAGAAGGTGCAGATAGACATAACCGATAAGAGAATTCAACAGAGTGCATTATGCATATAGAGAGAGAGAGAGAGAGAGAGAGAGAGATTACGACATCTAGCATTCTAGCGACAAAAGATAAAGAGCTATAACGTTTATGACATCTTGAATTTCATATTCTGTTTTCAATTGGATAAGTTAAGCTTTTCATCGACGTGCCTATAGTTCTTTTCCCTAAACCGATCACTCATGGGATAAATAGTCGATCAGGTGAAGCCGTTAAGGAATCTAAACGCAATAGACTTGAGAATTCTACAGGAAATCGACTACTTGACCGTGCTAATCTGCATGGGTTGATTAGAGACCGGAGATAGGTCGTTTTGGCAGAGGTACGTGATTAGTGTGTGGGTGATTCCACCTAATTGTAAAATTCTTGTCGATCAGCACTAGACCGATTTCTTCCGTCGTTTTGGTACCCTGTTTGAAACCTCGAGATTTTCATGACAACTGAGAGTCACCAATGTGTCGAAAAGATACATTGTGGCTTGAAAATAATTGACTACGGGTCAATTGCACTAAAAATTCCTAAAAGCTACTCGGTAGATTACATCACGCTAAAATCACGCTAGATTGAAATTAACCGTGAACTTGAACCCGATTTCAGAAATTGAAAGATCTGTCATGTCATGATTCATTTTAGGACCGTTGAATCATCTTTCAAAAATTTTTCTGCAAATCGGGATTTTCGGCAAAATTTCAAAGTAGGGCCATTTTGGACCAAGAAAATCTTATGGCCGTTTTTGGTCACGTTTTTGTTATTCAAGTTGGTTCAATTGGTGAGGAAAAATGTTGTTTGGGATGATGGCACCTTGGTGGGATTTATAGACATCAAATTGGATCCAATTGGAGGGGAATTGATTCAATTTTGGGGGAAAATGTTCCAAAATTCGTAGGTCCCTTAGGGTGCAATATTTGGACCACTTGGAGACTTGTTGAGGAAGCTTTGAGGGCTACAATTTGGCTGAGGAAGACAGCCATGCATGGTGGGGTCTTGCCATGAGTGAAAATGGATAGAATGTGGACTTTGGAGGCCAAGAGGGACCCTCCACTATTCAGCAACCCCTTCTTCTTCATTCCAGCCACCTTTCCCCATTGTTGATCACCTTAAGAGCTCTAAAAATCAGAGAAAAGCCGACAGCCCCTCCCATTAGCCTGTCGACCATCGTTGGAGCCCTTTGCACTGTTGCACGCCCGTCGCGCTGCGCGTCAACCCGCACAACCGTCCTGCCTGTCTCGCACCTCCTCGCCATCCCCCCGAGCCCTTGCTCGCCGTAGGAGCTCAACTAGAGCTCCATCGTTGCTGTTCAAACATCGTCTAGTAGCCACCATTGCCAGCTGCAGTCGCAGATCCACCTGCTTGCCATTTCCGTGCCAACTAGCCGTCGTTCTAGCTTGCTTGACCCAAGGTCAGAATCAAAAAGCTAGCAAGGGCTTTGAGGCTTTGTAGCCTGTTTTTATGCTCGTCCGGTCTCCGTTTGGTGTCGCCACAGGGTTGTTTATCACTTGTCTCTACGTCGCCATTGACGTGGACTCACCGGATCGCTAAATCAGTGAGTTTACTTGCTAAACTCTGCTTAGGGAGTTAATGATGCTTAAGGGGTGATTAGTTTAGGCTAAGTATGATTTATGTGGTTAGTTAGAATGGATTAGTGATTTAATTATTCAATTGTGCATGTTAGGTGATTAGAATATCCTAATTAGAGATGAGATAGATCGTACTATTTATCTAGATAAGTTCGGAAATTTTCCGGGCCCGTTTAAGTGTTTAATTAGGCATTTCCGGCCTAAGTTTGCATTTTTGGTAATTAATTGCATTTATTTAATTATTATTGGTATTTATTTAATTATTTAATATTTTCGAAAATTAGACTCGGGATAGCTCGTGGCCAAAATTATGTGCTAATTGCAGCAGTGTGCTTAGTTATGCAATTGAATGCTTTTTGTGCAAATTGAGCGGAAATTGTAATTTTTGGTATTTATTCCAAAATTGTGAAATTTTGTTATTCAATTAGAAAAATCCTGGGTATTGGGTTTTGACACCAAAAGTGGTTTTAAGAATTACATCGAATTGTGCAATTTTAAAAGTGTGAATATTAATTTTTCTAGTTCACATTGAATTGTCAGCTTGCGTGAGCATTGAATTGTCATCTTGTGCGAGCATTAATATGTCAGCTTGTGAGAGCAATATACTATATCAGCTTGTGCGAGCTACCATTAATATATCATCTTGTGCGAGCTACCATTTATATATCAACTTATGCGAGCTACTATTTATATATCAGCTTGTGCGAGCTACCATCTATATATCAATTTGTGTGAGCTACCATCTATATATCAATTTGTGTGAGCTATCATCTATATTTCAGCTTGTGTGAGTAGTAATCATATCGATTGATTGATAGATGGTATCGATTGTATCGAATCGATTTGATTGAATCGATTGGTTGAGATTATGAACTCTACCGACATGCAGGAAGGAACTGAGGCGAGGTAAGTCTTCTATCTTATATGCATAGACTACCTCTAGGCGTATTTCCTTACTAGTCGGAGTTTAAAGGGTAAACTTGCTGAAACATTATCTCACCCCGTCGTGGGCTCAAACTTTTTAAGTCCTTAGATGGAGGACCCGAAGCCCTGGAGCCTATTGAAATGGAGTCCGAAGGATCGGCAATTGTGTCCAACGAGTAGGTCGTAGGACAATTTTTTTTGGGACTGATCTTTTTGTGCCCAAACCCAATTGTTTATGAGAGTGGCTTTTGTGAATTGTTGCCCTGCTTTTCTATCCCAAGCTAGTTGCTGTTAGGGGTTTTGTTTCACTTTTGCATGTGCATTAAAATGAATGGCTCGGCAACGCGTCCTAGGACATCACAAATCTTATTGACCATCGAGGGATGGGCACGCGCTCGAGGATCAAGGCATGACATCCCCACTTGGAGTGGTATCAAAGCTGGTCGATAGTTGGAGTAATAAGGTGTGATGAGTTCTTGAGATAGTAGGAAAGGCCTTTTTATTATGCTGGGGAATGTGATTGATAGCAAATTGGTAGCTTGTTTGTGTGGGTCGCTTAGTTTTCTAATTCTATGTGGAGTTGGAAAACAGGATACGTAGAGATCTTATAGAATGAGTGATTTGGAGCAGAGGACTCCTCGGATGAGGGCTGTCGGGTCCATTTCTCGAGGTAGGATGCTGACAATGGTTGGTGCCCGAGGTAGAGCGCCGGCTCAAGCTAGCGCAAGCAGAATTAGCACCATCACAGGTCGGTGCAAGTGTAGCAACACCTAGCGATCCTAGAATCGATAGGATCGTACAGGCGCTAGTGACCCTTAGGAATTGGATGGGCCAGCAAGCACAGGACTAAGTTGCTGCTGTTGCCGCTATCATTGCTGCCACCATTGCCATAACTGCTGTTATTGCTGCACTTGCTGAGGCCCAACCTGGAATTGTGATCTGGAAGCAAGCCATCGCATTTAGGTCGCAGTTCAATTCAAGTAGAGATGGAAATCGGTTTGGGAAGAAACTGATGACCGAAGGAAAGCAGCCCATTCGTCCCAACCAAAGGAGTAGAATTGGAAAGTTCGCGCCGAAACACAATGTCGTGTGTCGCTTCTGCGGAAAGCAACATGGGTTGGCCCCGTGCCATTTTAGGATAGGTGCTTGTTTTGAGTGTGGCCAGCAGGGTCGCTTTGCTAGAAACTATCCCAGAAGGCCGATGGAACCACAGCAGTTGCCGCCGCCGCCTCCGATGGGACAGAACAAAGAGAATGTGCCACAGGACACATAGTGGGGTATTTGGAACAGGCCCCCGGTGTAAGTAAGGATGCATGTTGTCACCTGATAAAAGGCAGAGGACTCACCACATGTGTGCTGAGTTTGTAGAATGAAACATGGATCAACCCAATGTCCTGGTATAATAAGAGCATGCTATAAAAAGTGGCCAGCACGGCCATCGGGTGAGGAACTGTCCGCGTAGGATCAGGAGAGCACAGGCACTGCTACCGCAGATAGGGTGCCACTAGGATGGCGAAAGGGACAAGAATCAACTGACCATGCATCGATCAGAGGAAGAATGTTTTGGGGTAATTTTATCAAAGTAGCATAGCAGAGTTTGGTTAAGTTTGTAGAATTTCAGTTTGTTGTAATAAAGCTGTAAAGAGAAGAATCACTGGATAGAGTTGTACTTGACTAGTTGCTTATGTATAACCTTGACGTCATATACAAAATGAGTTGACTCGAGGAGCAACTTGTAGTAATGAATTGCTGTCGTGAAGTAATCTAGTTTAATCCATTAGCATGTGGAAGTTTCGAGTTTATTGGGAGTCGAGGAGAACCCTCAATTACCTTAATCTCGTCGCTTGAGGCAATCCATTTGTTAGATAGGTGTTGCCAAGGTTACCTAGTGACTGTCGTGGATACAACAGTTGAGGAACTGAAGATCAAGGACATCGCTGTAATTCAAGAGTTTCCGGATGTGTTTCCAAAGGAATTGCTAGGCCTACCGCTAGAAAGAGAGATAGAGTTCGTGATCGAGTTAGCACCTGGAACAGAGCCAATCTCTAAGGCTCTTTATCGAATGGTGTTGTCTGAGTTGAAAGAACTGAAGGTGCAGATGCAGGAATTGTTGAGAAGGGATTCATACGTCCCAATGCATCATCTTGGGGAGCATTAGTTATGTTCATGAAAAAAGAAAAATGGTTCGTTGCGTCTGTGTATTGACTATCGTCAACTCAATCAAGTGACCATCAATAACAAGTATCCATTGCCGATGATCGGCGACTTATATGATCAGCTACAAGGAGCATTGATATTTTCTAAGATCGACTTAACTACGGGATATCATCAGCTGAGGATTAGAAAGGAGGATATACTAAAGTCAGTGTTTCGCACTCGATACGGCCATTATGAGTTCACTGTAATGCTGTTTGGTTTGACGAATGCCCAAGTTGCTTTTATGGATTTGATGAACTGAGTGTTTGAAGAATATCTAGATTAGTTTGTGATCGTGTTCATCGATGATATCCTAGTGTATTCGAGAAGTTCAAAGAAGCACGAGAGGCATTTGAGGATGGTACTTCAAACCTTAAGCAATCATGAGCTATACGCCAAATTTAGTAAGTGCAAGTTTTGGTTAACTCGTATAGCGTTCCTTGGTCACGTGATTTCAGGCGAAGGAATCTCCGTGGACCCAACCAAAATCGAAGTAGTTATCAACTGGCCAAGATTGACAACAGTGACAGAGATCAGAAGCTTTTTGGGTTTGGCAAGGTACTACAAAAGGTTTATGGAAGGATTTTTAGTGTTAGCGTCACTGTTATCTTGACTACTGAAGAAATAAGAGAAGTTTGTGTGGACAGACAAGTGCGAGCATAATTTCCAAAAGCTTAAGCAGAAGCTGACTACCGCACCTGTGCTGACCATTCCATCTAGTCTTGAAGGATACGAGATTTATAGTGATGCGTCATTTAGAGGACTGGGTTGCATGTTGATGCAACATGTAGGGTTGTTGCGTACGCGTCCCGTCAATTGAGACCTCACGAGCTGAATTATCCGATGCACAACTTAGAACTCGCAGCAATCTTTTTCGCTTTGAAGATTTGGAGACATTATTTATGTGGAGAAAGATTCCAGATCTTCACTGACCATCAAAGTCTAAAGTATTTATTCTCTCAGAAGGAGTTATATATGAGACAGCATCGCTGGATGAAACTCCTGAATAACTATGATTGTGATATATTGTATCATCATGGAAAGGCGAATAAGGTCGCAGATGCGTTGAGTCAGAAGTCTTTAGTCGCATGGTTGATGGTCAAGGAATGGACCTTACTTGAGAAAGCTCGAGATTTGATTTTCAAATTTGAGGTTGGCCACCTTTCAAATCTTATGGCCACCCTCAAAATTGAGCCGGAAATGCAGATCAAGATCAAGATGCTTCAGTGGACAGACCCAGAGATTCAGAAGATCCTGCAAGAGAATACCGAAAAGAAGAATGTTGACCTTTAGATTTCTAAGGACGGAACATTGAGGTTCCGAGGACGATTGTGTGTACCTAACGATGCAAAGTTTAAGGAAGAGATCTTGTCGGAAGCTTATCATAGCAATTACAGCATTCATTCTGGTAGTATAAAAATGTATTAGAATCTATGTCAACACTATTGGTGGTCGGGTATGAAGGCGGCATCACCAAGCATGTCACTAGGTGTCTGATGTGTCAGCAAGTGAAGGCACAACATTGTAAGTCGGGAAGACTTCTACAACCTCTCAAGATTCTCGAGTGGAAATGGGAACACATCACAATGGATTTTGTGACGGGCTTACCAAGGAGTTAGAGGGGTAATGATTTCATTTGGGTAGTGGTCGACAGACTAACGAAATTGGCTCACTTCATTATAGTATGAAAGGACCTTGGCTTGGACAAGAATGCAGAGTTATACGTGCGTCAGATTGTTCGTCTACATAGAGTGCTGGTAATAATTACATCAAACCGAGATCCGAGGTTCACAGCTGCCTTTCGGAAGAGTTTGCAAGCTACCTTAAGAACGAAGCTGCAGTACAGTATGACGTATTATTCTCAGACGGATGGCCAGTTTGAGAGGACGATTCAAATCCTCAAAGACACGCTGCGAGCTTGCGTGTTGAATTTCAAGGGGAGCTAGGAGGAACAGCTTCATCTTGTCGAGTTTGCCTACAACAACAGCTACCAGCAGAGCATTAGGATGGCTCCTTTTGAAGCATTGTATGGCAGAGTATGCAGAACGCCGGTGTGTTAGGATGGGGTCGGAGAACGAAAAATTACAAGCCCAAAGTTAGTCCAACAGTTAGTGGATGCAGTTGCCATCATTAGGGACAAATTAAAGACCGCTCAAAGCCACTAGAAAAGTTATGCAGATAAGCGCCAGAGACCTTTGGAATTTCAAGTTGGTGAGCATGTCTTTCTGAAGGTGTCACCAATGAGGGGTACTTTGCGCTTCGGTAAGAAGGGAAAGTTGAGTCCAAGGTACGTAGGTCCTTTTGAGATTTTGGGAAGAATCGGGATCTTAGCATATCGTCTTGCATTGCCGCCGAGGTTGGCGCAAGTGCATGACGTCTTTTACGTGTCGATGTTGAGGAAGTATGATCCTGACCCGACACACGTGCTGAATTTTGAAGAATTAGACGTGGACGACAGAGCGTCATACGTGGAAAGCCCGGTTCAGATTGTGGATTGGAAAGAATAGATTCTGTGCACCAAGATGATCCCATTGGTTAAAGTGGTCAGGCAACACCACGGTACAGAAGGAGCAACCTGGGAAAGTGAAGATTCGATGAGACAACTGCACCCCCACCTTTTTGTTTAAATATCTGTAATGCTTTAAATTTCAAGGATGAAATTTTTATAAGAGGGGAAGAGTTGAAACATTCTGAATTTCAGGTTCTGTTGTCGATTGGAGAAGTTGGGCTTTTCATCGACATGCCTATAATTCTTTTCCCTGAACTAATCACTTATGGAATAACTAGTATATCGGGTGAAGCCGTTAAAGAATCTAAATGCAATAAACTTGAGAATTCGACCAGTAATCGACTGCTCGACCATGTTAATCTACAAGGGTCATTACGGCACAGTTAAAAATTGATCAAAGACCAAAGATAGGTCGGTTTGGTAGAGATACGTGTTTAGTGCATGGGTGATTCTACCTAATTGCAAAATTCTTGTCGATTGACACTAGACCGATTTCTTCCGTCGTTTTGATACCTTGTGTCCGTATTTAGAACCTCGAGATTTTCATGATAGTCGAGAGTCACCAATGTGTCGAAGAGGTATATTGTGGCTCAAAAATAATCGACCACGGGTCAATTGCACTAAAAATTCCTAAAAACTACACGGTAGATTATGTCACACTAAAATCGTGCCAGATTGAAATTAATTGCGAAATTAAACCTGATTTCAGAAATGGAATGTTTTGTCATGTCACGATTCATTTTGGGACCATCGACTCATCTTTCGAAGATTTTTCTGCAAACCAGGATTCTCGGCAAAGTTTCAAAGTAGGGTCATTTTGGACCTGGAAAATCCAAGGGCCGTTTTTTGGGATTCAAGTTGGTTCAATTGGTGAGGAAAAATATTGTTTGGGATAATGGCACATTGGTGGGATTTATGGACATCAAATTGGATCCAATTAGAGGGGAATTAATTCAATTTTGGGTGAAAATGTTCCAAAATTCGTAGGTTCCTTGGGGTGCAACATTTGGACCACTTAAAGGCTCGTTGAGGAAGCTTTAAGGATTGCAATTTGATTGAGGAAGACAACCATGCATGGTGGGGTCTTGCCATGAGTGAAAATGGATAGAATGTGGACTTTGGAGGCTAAGAGGGACCCTCCACTCTTCAGCAGCCCCTTCTTCTTCATTCCAGCCACCTTTCCCCATTGTTGATCACCTTAGGAGCTCCAAAAACCAAATAAAAGCCAGCAGCCCCTCCCCCTAGCCCGTTAAGCATCGCCGGAGCCCCTTATCACCGTCAACGCCCGTCACTCGCTGTTGCGTCGTGCGCCAGCCCGCATGACCGTCCCGCCTATACCGAACATCCTTGCCATCCCCCCGAGCCCCTGTCCGCCGTAAGAGCTCAACTGGAGCTCCACTATCGTTGTTCAGATGTCATCCAGCAACCACCGTCGCCAGCTGCAGTCGCCAATCCACCTCCTTGCGGTTTTCGCGCTAACCAGGCACTATTCTAGCTTGCTCGGCCCAAGGTCAAAACCAAAAAGCCAGCAAGGGCTTTGAGGCTTCGTGGCCTATTTTCAAGCCTGTCCGGTCTCCATTTGATGTTGCCGTAGGGTTGTTTGTCGCCCGTCTCCACGTCGTCGTCGCCATGGACTCACCGGATCGCTAAACCGATGAATTTACTTGCTAAACTCTACTTATGGAGTTAATGATTCTTAGGAGGTGATTAGTTTAGGCTAAATATGGTTTACGTGGTTAGTTAGAATGGATTAGTGATTTAATTATTCAATTGTGCATGTTAGGTGGTTAGAATAGCCTAATTAGAGACTAGATAGATCATACTATTTATCTAGATAGGTTCGGAAATTTTCTGGGCCTATTTAGGTGCTTAATTAGGCATTTCCGGCCTAAGTTTGCATTTTTGGTAATTAATTGCATTTATTAAATTATTTTTGGTAAACCACTGAGATTCGCCCCAATGGCTACTCTTCCAACATGGAAGAGGGAGGTGAGGGGTTCAAACCCCCACCTTCTCAGGGAAGGATGGGGTGGGGACGCACAAGTTTCAGAAGTGGATTTCGACGCCCACGCCTTGCAAGAGGCAGGGCAAAAGTCTAAGAGTGAGTGTAGAATAGGTATAGAGTAGGACTGACCAAAAAAAAATTATTTTTGGTATATATTTAATTATTTAATACTTTTTGAAAATTAGACTGGGATAACCCGTGATAGAAATTTCGTGCTAATTGCAATGGTGTGCTTAGTTATGCAATTGAATGCTATTTGTGCAAATTGAGTGGAAATTGTAATTTTGGGTATTTATTCCAAAATTGTGAAATTTTATTATTCAATTAGAAAAATTTCAGGTGTCGAGTTTTGACAACGAAAATGATTTTAAGGACTAGATCGAATCGTGGGATTTTAAAAAAGTGAATATCAATTTTTCTAGTTCACATTTAATTGTCAGCTTGTGAGAGCAATATACTATATTAGCTTGTGCGAGCTACCATCTATATATCATCTTGTGCGAGATACCATCTATATATCAGCTTGTGCAAGCTACCATCTATATATCACATTGTGCGAGCTATAATCTATATTTTAGCTTGTGCTAGCAGTAATTGTATCGATTGATTGATAAATGGTATCGATTGTATCGAATCGATTGGATTGAATGGAGTGGTTGAGTTTTGAACTATACTAACATGCCAGAAGGAATTGAGGCGAGGTAAATCTTCTGTCTTGTCTGCATAGACTGCCTCTAGGCGTATTTCCTTCCTAGTCGGAGTTTAGAGGGTGAACTTGCTAAGACATTGTCTCCCCCCATCGTTGGCTCAAACTTTTCAGGTCCTTAGATGGAGGACCCGAAGCCCTAGAGCCTATTGAAGTGGAGTCCAAAGGATCAGCGATTGTGTCCAATGAGTAGGTGGTAGGACAGTTTCTTTTGGGACTGATCTTTTTGTACTCGAACCCAATTGTTTGTGAGATTGTGGCTTTTATGAATTGTTGCCCTACTTTTCTATCCCAAGCTGGTTGCTGTCAGGGGTTTTTGTTTCGCTTCCGCATGTGCATTAAAATGAATGGGTCGAAGACGCGTTCTGGGACGTCGCAAATTTTATGGAGCACCGAGGGATGGGCACACAATCGAGGATCAAGGCGTGACATCCCCGTCCAGAGTGGTATCAGAGCTAGTCGATAGTTGGAGTGATAAAGTGCGATGGGTTATTGGGATAGTTAGTTGGAAATGCCTTTTTATTATGCTGGGGCATGTGGTTGATAGCTGATTGGTAGCTTGTTTGTGTGGGTCGCTCAGTTTTCTAATTCCGTGTGGAATTGTAAAGCAAGATCTGTAGAGATCCTGTAGAATGAGAGATCTGGAGCAGAGGACTCCTCGGATGAGGGCTGCGACGTCTGTTTCTTGGGGCAGGATACCGACAAGGGTTGGTGCCCAGGTAGAGCACTGGCTCAAGCCAACATAAGTGGATTAGCACCATCACCGGTCGGTGCTAGAATAGCAACACCTGACAATCCTAGAATCGATGGGATCGTACAGCAGCTAGTGACCCTTGGGAATTGGATCGGCCAACAAGCACAAGACCAAGCCGCCGTTGTTGTCGCTGTCACTGCCGCTGCCAATACCATAACCGCTGTTGTTGCCACACCCGCTGAGGCCTAACCTAGAATTGTGATTGGGAAGTGAGCCGTCACATCTAGGTCGCAGTTCAATTTAAGTAGAGATGGAAATCAGTTTGGGAAGAAATCGATGACTGAAGGAAAGCACCCCATTCGCCCTAACCGAAGGAGTAGAATTGGAAAGTCAGCGCCAAACCAGAATGTCGTGTTGCTTCTGCAGAAGGCGACATGGGTCGACCCCGTGTCATTTTAGGACATGTGCTTGTTTTGAGTGTAGCCAGTAGGGTCACCTTACCAAAAACTATCCCAAAAGGCCGATGGAACCACAACCGCTGCCACCGATGGGACAGAACAAAGAGAATGCACCGCAAGACACACAATGGGGTATTTGGAACAGGCCCCTGGTGCAAGTAAGGATGCATGCTGTCACCCGACATGAGGCAAATGACTCACCACATGTGTGCTGAGTTTGTAGAAGGAAGCATGGCTCAACCTAGTGTCTTGGTATAACGGGAGCATACTATGAATGTGGCCAGCACGGCCATTAGGTGAGGAGCTGTTCGCTCAAGGTCAAGAGAGCACAAGCACCGCTACCGTAGATAGGGCGCCACTAGGATGGCGAAAGGAACAAGAATGAAGCAACCATGCACCAATCAGAGGAAGAATGTTTTGGGGTGATTTTATCAAAGTAGCGCAGCAGAGTTTGGTTAAGTTTGTAGAATCTCAATTTGTTGTAATAAAGCTTTAAAGAGAAGAATTACTGGATAGAGTTGTACTTGACTAGTTGCTTATTATAACCTTGACGTCATATACAAAATGAGTTTGACTCAAGGAGCATATTGTGGTAATGAATTGTTGTCGTAAAGTAATCTAGTTTATTCCGTTAGCATGTGGAAGTTTTGAGTTTATTGGGAATCGAGGAGGACCTTCGATTACCTTAATCTTGTTGCTTGAGGCAACCCGTTTGTTAGACGGGCATTGCCAAGGTTACCCGGTGACTGTCGTGGATATGACAATTGAGGAGCTGAAGATCAAGGATATCACTGTAGTTCAAGAGTTTCCAAATGTGTTTTCAAAGGAATTGCTAGGCCTGCCGCCAGAAAGAGAGATAGAGTTCATGATCAAGTTAGCACCCATAATAGAGCCAATCTCTAAGGCTCCTTATCGAATGGTGTTGTCTGAGTTAAAAGAACTAAAGATGAAGATGCAAGAATTGTTGGATAAGGGATTCATACGTCCCAGTGCATCACCTTGGGGAGCACTAGTTCTGTTCGTGAAAAAGAAAAATGGTTCATTGCATCAGTGCATCGACTATCGTCAACTCAATCAGGTGATGATCAAGAACAAGTATCCACTGCCGAGGATCGACGGCTTGTTTGATTAACTACAAGGAGTGTCGATATTTTCTAAGATTAACTTGAGGACGAGATATCATCAGTTGAGGATCAAAAAGGATGACATACCAAAGTCAGCGTTTCGCACTCAATACAGCCATTATGAGTTCACTGTAATGCCGTTTGATTTGACAAATGCCCCAGGTGCTTTTATGGATCTGATGAACTAAGTGTTCAAAGAATATCTGGATCAGTTTGTGACCGTGTTCATCGACGATATCCTGGTGTATTTGAGAAGTTCGGAGGAGCACGAGAGGCATTTGAGGATGGTACTTCAAACCTTAAGGAATCTTAAGCTGTATGCCAAGTTTAATAAGTGCAAGTTTTGGTTGACTCGTGTAACGTTCCTAGGTCACGTGATTTCAGACGAAAGAATCTATGTGAACCTAACCAAGATCGAAATAATTATCAACTGGCCAAGACCAACAACGGTGACAAAGATCATAAGCTTTTTGGGTTTGGCAGGTACTACAGAAGGTTTGTGGAAGGATTTTTAGCGTTAGCATCGCCGTTATCTCAACTACTGAAGAAAGAAGAGAGGTTCGTGTGGACAGACAAGTACGAGCGTAATTTCCAAAAACTTAAACAAAAGCTTACTACCACACCTGTGTTGACCATTCTATCTGGTCTTGGAGGATACGAGATCTATAGTGATGTGTCGTTTAGAGAACTGGGTTGTGTGTTAACGCAACATTGTAGGGTTGTTGCGTACGCGTCCTATCAGTTAAGACCTCACGAGCTGAATTATCCGATGCACGACTTAGAACTCGCAACAATCTTTTTCGCTTTGAAGATTTGGAGACATTATTTATGTGGAGAAAGATTCCAGATCTTCACTGACCATCAAAGTCTTAAGTATCTATTCTCTCATAAGGAATTGAATATGAGACAGCATCCCTGGATAGAACTCTTGAAGGACTATGATTATGATATCTTTTATCACCCTGGAAAGGCGAATAAGGTTGCAGATGCACTGAGTCGGAAGTCTTCAGTCGCACAGTTGATGGTCAAGGAATGGACTTTACTTGAGAAAGCTTGAGATTCGATTTTCAAATTTGAGGTAGGTCACCTTTCAAATCTTATGGCCACCCTCAAAATTGATCCGGAAGTGTAGATCAGGATCAAGACGCTTTAGTGGACAGACCCATAGATTCAGATAATCTTGTAAGAGAATATTGAAAAGAAGAATGCTGACTTTCAAATTTCTGAGGATGGAATATTGAGGTTCCGAGGACGATTATGTGTACCTGACAATGTAGAGCTTAAGGAAGAGATCTTGTCAAAAGCTCATCGTAGCAGTTACAGCATTCATCCTGGTAGTACAAAAATGTATCAGAATCTACGTCAACACTAATGGTGGTCCGGTATGAAGGCGGACATCGCCAAGCATGTCGCTAGGTGTCTAACATGTCAGCAAGTGAAGGCATAGCATTGTAAGTCGGGAGGACTTCTACAACCTCCCGAGATTCCTGAGTGGAAATGGAAACACATCACAATTGATTTTGTGATGAGTTTAACAAGGAGTCAGAGGGATAATGATTCCATTTGGGTAGTGGTCGACAGATTGACGAAGTCGGCTCACTCCATCGCAATATGAAAGGATCTTGACTTGGACAAGCATGCAAAGTTGTATGTGCATCAGATTGTTCGTCTGCATGAAGTGGCGGTGACGATTACATCAAACCGAGATCTAAGGTCCACAGTTGCCTTTTGAAAGAGTTTGCAGGCTGCCTTAGGAACGAAGCTGCAGTACAATACAGCATATTATCCTCAGACGGATGGCCAGTCTGAGGGGATGATTCAAACCCTCAAAGACATGTTGTGAGCTTGCGTATTGGATTTCAAGGGGAGCTGGAAGTAACAGCTTCATCTTGTCAAGTTTGCTTGCAATAACAGCTACCGACAAAGCATTCCGATGACTCATTTTGAAGCGTTGTATGGCAGAGCATGCGGAACGCCAGTGCGTTAGGATGAGGTTGGAGAATGAAAGATTACGGGCTCAGAGTTAGTTCAGCAGTCAGTGGATGCAGTTGCTATCATCAAGAACAAATTAAAGACCGCTCAAAGTCATCAGAAAAGTTACGTAGATAAGCGCCGGAGACCTTTGGAATTCTAAGTTTGTGAGCATGTCTTTCTGAAGGTGTCACCAATGAGGGGTACTTCGCATTTCAACAAGAAGGGAAAGATGAGTCCGAGGTACGTAGGTTCCTTTGAGATCCTGGAAAGAATCGGGATCCTAGCGTATCTCTTGCATTGCCGCCGAGGTTGGCGCAAGTGCATGGCATCTTTTACGTGTCGATATTAAGGAAGTATGAGCCTGACCTGACCCACGTGCTAAATTTTGAAGAGTTAGACGTGGACGACAGAGTGTTGTACGTGGAAAGCCTGGTTCATATTGTGGATCGAAAAGAACAGATTCTGTGCACCAAGACGATCCCGTTAGTTAAAGTGGTTTGGCAACACCACGGCACAGAAGGAGCATCTTAGTGATAAAGGCTAGCAAATACACCTAGAGGGAGGGTGAATAGGTGTTTATGAAATTCTTTTCAAATTCTTGACCGAAATATCCTTTGGTATGAGAATCACATCAGAAATAAATAAATCATGCATCCATAAAAATAAATAGAGTAGGGTAAGAAAAATTTGAAACAAGAATTATAGTGGTTCGGCTTATTGTAAGCCTACGTCCACTCTCCATGCTGGCAGCCAACTGGCTGTAATCACTATGTAACAAATGAGAGCTTTACAGTCTACGATCTAGACTTCTTTAGTAGAAAGTCTCTTCTACAGCTTCTCGCAAATTCACACTGTAAGTGTCTCTCTTTAGTACATAATTTTGAGCACAAACAATTTTGAGAACAAGAGATTTCAGAGATTCTAACTTCGAAATTTTTCTATCGGTTCTCTCATATTTTCGAACAACTTCAACACACCTTAAATATCTCTTCATGCCTCCATAGCCGTTAGCACTTTCCAAAAATTCATCCAATCAACTCGTTGGAATGAATCAATTTAAGTGATCTTCACGTTGTCAAATATATAAGTAGAAAATAGCTCATTAATCCTGCTCGCCCATACAATCAAGATCTTGAGTTTCCAAAATTAGTTCCTTCCAAAACCTCGCTTGATCTTCAACGGATAAAATCCAAAGAGAAAATCTTTTGAGCTCACAATCACAGCCAGAGATATTCCATGGATAAGTTAGGAAAGATAATATTTAAATCTTGATTTCCTTAGCCATAAAAATAACCCGCCGATGACTGGCAAAATCGTGAAATAAAAGGGTCCATTGTCTTGGACTTTGATTGGGTCCGGGAGATCTTGGACCGTAACTCGAGTCCGACATTGTCTTCAGATGGAAACGCTTGGGTCTTGAAATCTTCAGACTTAAGTGACTGAGTCTTGGATTCTTCAGATCTAACTGACGAGGATATTTTGTTAACTTCAAAACTTACAAGGGATTTTTCTTCAACACTTAGGAAAGTGAAAATTCAATGAGACAACTGTACCCCTACCTTTTTGTTTAAAGATTTGAAATGGTTTAAATATCGAGGACGAAATTTTTATAAAAGGGGAAGAGTTGGGACATCTTGAATTTTAGGTTCTATTTTCGATTGGATAAATTGGACTTTTCATCGACGCACTTATAGTTCTTTTCCTTAAACTGATCAGTCATGGGATAACTAGTCTATTGGGTGAAACTATTAAGGAATCTATTGGGTGACGCTATTGAGAATTCGACCAGGAATCGACTGGAGAATTCGACCAGGAATCGATTGCTCGATCGTGCTAATCTGCAAGGGTCATTACGACACAGTTAAAAATCGATCAGAAACCGGAGATAAGTCGGTTTGGCAGAGGTATGTGATTAGTATGTGGGTGATTCCACCTAATTGCAAAATTCTTGTCAATCAGCACTAGACTGATTTCTTCCGTCATTTTGGTATCCTATGTCCGTATTTGAAACCTCGAGATTTTCGCGACAACTAAAAGTCGCCAATGTGTCAAAGAGGTACATTGTGGCTTGAAAATAATCAACCACGGGTCAATTGCAATAAAATTTCCTAAAAGCTACCCGGTAGATTACGTTATGCTAAAATTGCGTCAAATTGAAATTAACCGTGAAATTGAACTCAATTTCAAAAATTGAAAGTTCTATTATGTAACGATTCATTTTAGGACCATCAGCTCATCTTCCGAAGATTTTTCTGCAAATTGGAATTTTCGGCAAAATTTCAAAGTAGGGTCGTTTTGGACCGGGAAAATCCAAGGGCCGGGGATTTAAGTTGGTTAAATTGGTGAGGAAAAATGTTGTTTATGATGATGGCACCTTGGTGCAATTTGTGGACATCAAATTGGATCCAATTGGAGGGGAATTGATTCAATTTTAGGGGAAAATGTTCAAAAATTCGTAGGTCCCTTGGGGTGCAACATTTGGACCAATTGGAGGCTTGTTGAGGAAGCTTTGAGGGTTGCAATTTGGCTGAGGAAGACAGCCATGCATGGTGGGGTCTTGCCATGAGTGAAAATGGATAAAATGTGGACTTTTGAGGCCAAAAGGGACCCTCCACTCTTCAACAGCCCATTCTTCTTCATTCCAGCCACTTTTCCCCATTGTTGATCACCTTAGGAGCTCCAAAAACCGGAGAAAAGCCGCTAGCCCCTCCCCCTAGCCCGTCGACCACCACCGGAGCCCCCTATCGTCGTCGCATGCTCGTCGCTCGCCGTCGCGCTACACGCCAGCCCGCGTGACCATCCCGTTTGTCCCACACCTGCTCGCCATCCCCCCGAGCCCTTGGTCACCGTAAGAGCTTAGCTGGAGCTCCACCATTGCTGTTCAGACACCGTCCAGTAGCCGTCGTCGCCAGCTACAGCCGCCGTTCTAGCTTGCTCGGCCCAAGGTCAGAATCGAAAAGCCAACAAGGGCTTTGAGGCTTCATGGCCTGTCCGATCTTCATTTGGTGTTGCCATAGGGTTTTTTGTCGCCTGTCTCCGCGTTGCCGCCGCTACGGACTCACCAAATCGCTAAACCGATGAGTTTACTCGCTACACTTTACTTAGGGATTAATGATGCTTAAAGGGTGATTAGTTTAGGCTAAGTATGATTTAGGTAATTAGTTAGAATTGATTAGTGATTTAATTATTTAATTATGCATGTTAGGTGGTTAGAATTGCCTAATTAGAGACTAGATAGATCGTACTATTTATCTAGATAGGTTCGAAAATTTTTCGAGCCTGTTTAGGTGTTTAATTAGGCATTTCTGACCTAAGTTTGCATTTATTGAATTATTTAATATTTTTCGGAGATTAGTCCGGGATAGCTCATGATCAGAATTTCGTGCTGATTGCAATGATGTGCTTAGTTATGCAATTGAATACCGTTTTGTGCAAATTAAGTGGAAATTGTAATTTTGGGTATTTATTCCAAAATTGTGAAATTTTGTTATTCAATTGGAAAAATCCCAAGTGTCGGGTTTTGACACCGAAAATGGTTCTCAAGACTAGATCGAATCGTGGGATTTTAAAAGTGTGAATATCAATTTTTCTAGTTCACATTAAATTGTCAGCTTGTGCAAGCATTAATATGTCAACTTATAAGAGCAATATACTATATCAGCTTGTGCGAGCTACCATTAATATATCAGCTTGTGTGAGCTACCATCTATTTATTAGCTTGTGCGAACTACCATCTATATATCAGCTTGTGTGAGCTATCATCTATATATCAGCTTATGCAAGCTACCATCTATATTTCAGCTTGTGTGAGCAGTAATCGTATCGATTGATTTATCGAATCGATTGAATTAAATTGATTAGTCGAGATTATGAACTATACTGACATGCAAGAAGAAGCTAAGGCGAGGTAAATCTTCTGTCTTTTGTGCATAGACTGCCTCTATGCATATTTCCTTCCTAGTCGGAGTGGAGTCTGAAGGATTGGCAATTGTGTTTGACGAGTAGGTCGTAGGACAGTGTCTTTTGGGACCGATCTTTTTGTACCCAAACCCAATTGTTTATGAGAGTGTGGCTTTTGTGAATTATTGCCCTGCTTTTCTATCCCAAGTTGGTTGCTGTCAGGGGTTTTGTTTCGCTTCTGCATGTGCATTAAAATGAATGGATCGGCGACGCGTCTTGGGACGTCACAAATTTTATCGACCACCAAGGGATGGGCACGTGCTCGAGGATCAGGGCGTGACAATGTTGGCCTTCACAGTGAGCATTCCTTGTTCAAATTCAACAGCTATTTCAATTCACACCATTTACTCAAATCAAACTAGACTTACCACAGTAAAAATCAACTAGACACGACCCTATTAATCAAAATGTCTCCAATAATACATGCAAATAAGCACTTGCAT
The DNA here is from genome assembly GCA_014182555.1 of Eucalyptus erythrocorys. NCBI lineage: Eukaryota > Viridiplantae > Streptophyta > Magnoliopsida > Myrtales > Myrtaceae > Eucalyptus > Eucalyptus erythrocorys. The sequence continues at coordinate 22,744,238 of CM024607.1, read as the reverse complement.
GACAGTTGCATCAATCACAATTCATAGAAACACATGAAGAATGACAGATACACGAGAGGGCACTGAATAATACCTTACAAGTTCTGCAGCAATGAACCCAAGAGTCCCAAGCAGAAAAATAGGGCTTACTAATGCAGTACAAGAGACCCTTACCTCTAGTATGAGAAGCAAGAGGTGAGATTAGAAACTTGAGCAAGAGTCAAGTCATGGAAATAGTGACTGAGGGAAAGAGTCATCAAGGGTGATGCGTGAGGCAAGAGCTGAGACTTGAGCAAAAGAGTTGTAGAAATAATGGTCGAGGGAAAGAGTCATTGAAACTCGAGAGCGATGTGTGAGGCCAAAGAGAGAGAGAGAGAGAGAGAGAGAGAGAGAGCGTCATCATCATCGTTGAGGATGATCCGTGAGGTGAGAGGGAGACAGCGCCGTCGTTGTCATTGAGGCAAGGGCGATACATGAGGTAAGAGGTTCAGAGTGTCGTCGTCGTATGCAAGAGGGGCAAGCAAGAGTGAGGGTCCTAAATAGTGAGTAAGATTTAACGGTTGGTTGAGGAAAATTAGGAATTAGGGTTTCTTAAGAAATTTAAAATATATATCATATATCTAAACAGCTGGTCCGATCTAGTCAATTCGATTCCTTACTTGAACTGGAACTAGACCGATCAGCCATTAGTTCCAAGAATGGGAATCAGGAATCGCACCGCTACTTGTAAGAATCGCCTAGAACAGGCCAGTTTGATCTGCCCAAGTGGTCCCCGATTTAGGCGGTTCTCGTTGCACAGTCCTAATAACAAAGTTAATCTTTAGCCTATAAAATAACACTGACACAAATATTTTCTCATTGTTTGTTCAACAGTTAACTAGGTGATTAGTCCTGTATTGGGCCTTACAACAAGCCCTTCCGTTGGCCTTTAAGTTGGCCCTACACCTGACAAGCCTTTTAGGTGGGCCTTCAAATGGCCCTACATTAGCCCTTTTAAATGGTTGTTGTTGTTAATGTTGTTTCCTCAATTCACAATTTTTTTTTAGGGATAAGTGCAGCAGAAGTTCTAAAATTTGTCACGAAAATGCATTTGAGTCCTAAAACTTGCAAAAAGTGCAAATAAGTCCTAAAATTTGTCAAAATGTTTCAATCGAGTCCTAAAACCAACACAATTAGCATTTTCCGTTAAAAATGCTAACGTGGCATTTTAAATGATTTTTTATTTTCCGCGTGGATTTTTTAATTATTTTTATTCATTTAAAAAAAACAAATTTATTCATTTTATCTTATTTTCACCAAAAACTAAAAAAGAAAAAAAGAAAAAAATTATTTTTAAAAATTGTTAAAAAAAAAAAATCGTGTCTCTCTCTCCTCGCTTTGCCCATTGCCGAAAGGGCGGCGACGTCTCCGGCCTTGGGTGGGGGTGGTTGGCCCTCACCCGCCCCGGGCAAGGGCCGATGACCGTCACCCACCCGGGCGAGGCCTCGTCGACCCTCGCCTCACCGAGATCCGGCAAGCCTCGCCGGCCCGAGCGAGGGCCAACTAGGCCTTGCCCGGTGCCGGCAACAACTCGCCCAGGGCAGGCAACAACTGCAGGCCCCCTGTCGGCCCTCACGGGGGCCCGACAGCCATTGCCTGCCTCGGGTGAGTCGTCATTGGCCCTCATAAGGGGCTGGCGACCATCGCCCGAGCCTCGATGGCCTCGAGCGAGGGCCGACGAGGCCTTACCCAAGCGGGCGACGGTTGCCGGCCGGCCCTAGGTGAGGGCCGGCAAGGCCCACCCAAGGCCGGCGGCTGTCACCGGCCCCTCGGCGATGGGCGACGGCGGTGGTGGGGGGAGCGGAGCCACTATTTTTTAAAAAATAAATCTTTTAACTTTTCTTTTTAGTTTTTGGTAAAAATAAAATAAAATGAATAAATTTAATTTTTAGTTTTTAAATCTATTTTTAAATGAATAAAAACTAATTAAAAAATCCACCTTGAAAATAAAAATAATAATTTAAAATGTCACGTTAGCATTTTTAACGGAAAATGCTAATGGCGTCGGTATTAGGACTCAATTGAAACATTTTGACAAGTTTTAGGACTTATTTACACTTTTTACAAGTTTTAGGACTCAAATGCATTTTCGTGACAAGTTTTAGGACTTTTGCTGCACTTATCCCTTTTTTTTATTGTGATTTTCTTTGCAACCATAGAAGCACTTCATCTTTGCATTGGTCCTGTTCATTTTTTTGGCCTAAGATCTCATTCTTCTTCATTCTTCATCTCTTTTTTGGCATTCCTATTTGCTTCTTTGGTGGCAAAGGTTTAAGGGCTTCATGATTTGTTGACTCCCAGATTTTGCTAATTCTAATAGGCTACATCATGTATTAGTACAAAGCAAGATATGTGTTTTTCTTGTACTGATTATCTAGGTAATCCTCTAGTTTTTTATTTTTATGTTTATTTCAATTGGATGGCACAAATGACATGTGCAAAAGGAATCCAATTAGTTGCCAAGCTTGACATTAATACTTTTTCCTCTCTAAGTAAACAACATACATATCAGCATTATTCATAATCTCATATCTATTATCTCCATTCCAAATCAAATGATAGAATCTACTAGCGGCTATGTTCTCATCTAATCTCTTTGCAATCCTAAGACCACATTGTCATCTACTTTGCAATCTCATCTCGTTGCTTGTGTAGCCTAGTCATGATTGTAACTATGCATCTTCATTTATGTTGATGATTGGTTATAACCTAGCCTCTATTAATTTGCCATTGAAAGCTTCATTGGATTGTTATTAATGATATCACACTTGAATCCTTTGTTGAAGAAAGCCCTACACCAATGCTTATGTTTAGTTTGGAATAATACTTTAAAGCTTTCCTTTGTTAGCTGAAACAACTCTTGTTTGATAATTCTAAAATCAGTCATGTTGGCTCTCCTTGTTATCTATTGAAATTGCTTATGCAACTTATATCCTTTATTGCCTAGTTTGCATGGCACACATTCTATGTTTAGTATATGGCATCGACTCAATTGATGCAAGAACAAGTCCCCGCAATAATTCAAACTAATAAATACTTGTAAACAAAAATACAAAGCCAAGAGTCAACAGTGGCATTACCTTTTGTTAATTGCTTATGAATGCTTAACCTTCTCCATTAGTTATCTCAATGTCAACTATTAAATTTTTTGAAGAACCAAGACCAAGTGTTATTGCTCTATATCTTAACAATAGCCCAAGCTATAAAAAGCATTTGGTCATTGGTATCTCTTCAAATGGTAGCCAACAACTCTCCCTTACATTAACTCTTCAAAAAACATCTATCCAATCCCACAACTCTTTTATAACTAACCAAAAATCCCTATCAACATTCCACAATCAAGCAATGGCATCTCCACAATCACTACATATACTCTACTGGATGGGTTTTAAAGCTTACATTTGAAAGCATAATCCCAAATATGAATATATTCTTTATTGTACCAACCTATTAATGTACTCATCACCTTTTACTTGGTTTTTTTGCATTGATTTCTCAATACATTAACCCCTTATTGCTTCTTTATTAACTGTCTTCACAGAGGACTCTTGATCTCAAGCATTACTTTGATTGTGTTGAAAAAGTGCTTCGACAATCAAACATTGATTACCCTTTTATGTCAAATATAATGGAATAAATGTATTTCTCCTAAAATGACCTAATTTGAAATGACCTGCTCTTCTTACTTATCATGCTATGGATCTTCCATGAACAATTTCATTTGGACACTTAATTCTCATAAATTCCTTCATATTTATAATAAATTTAACACTTCTCTATTTAACAATAAAATTCTTGACAATAATTTCTTTAAACTGTTTCATATCATCAAAATTTATACCTATAGATAAAATAGGACATGCAATAGTTAAATCATGGGAAAAATACTTGTTTTTCCTTCAACGCAAAACTACTTCATTATCTTCAAGCTTATTTTTGGAACTAGCACTCTTATTTTTACTGTCACTTTCTTTGTTTAGTTTGATGACCATCAGCTGGAGCCCTTCATCCCTATTTACTAGTTGAAATTCATGTGGTTCTTCAAATTTTACAAATTTACATATCACAAATTCCTTTTACCTTTGCCTTGATAATGCAAGTTCATCATTATCATCATCATCACTTGGGAAATTTATATTTGCCAAAACTTCATCATCCAGTTCACTAGATAGAGCAATTTTTCAATCTAATCTAGTCAATTCTTCATCGCCTATGTCTTCATTGGGGACTTCAGGACATCTCCCCCTTTGATGAACTCTCTTTATATGACTTGCATATCTCTTCTCATTCTCATGCCTCTCTTGTTATCCTTCATCTGTAATAGATTCATTCCCAACTTGAGCACTAGGTTCAATATCATTTCTTACTTCTATATGAATGCTCTTATCATCTTCGTCATCATTGTAATATTCAACATACACTTTAGCTTTCTTGCCATAAAGACAATATCTTAAACACCATTATCATTACTAAAGTATCTCAAACTGTCCTTCAAACTCTTCTCAGGAACACAATAATGTAATTTTTATACTTTACATCCTAAATAATGCACCGTGTCCCTCGCAAATTCAATATATGATGGCATCCTCACATTGAAGAAAATAATACCTTCAATTCCACTAGTATATTCCCACTCTTCGGTACCAATAATAAATTCCCCACTATAGCAAACAATGATGGCACAAGATTGTCCCCCATGTTAACGTTGCACCCAAGAAAAAAATTAATTAACTTTTGGGATCACAATATAGAAATGACAATAACTTCATATGAAGGTCTCCGCAATCGCAACTAATTGATTAAAAAATACTTAGTGATTGTTGTTTAGTGGGGAAAAAAAAGCAACAAAGTTAGCACTGAATTGATTAAATAAATTGAGGTCCCCACAATTACAACTTCACTATTTTGCATTCCTTCTCTAGTATCGTCATCCCCATGGCTATATTAAGTCCTAAATTTACCCTAATTTTTCCCTTTGAGCCCTAATTTCTCCTACCCATTGAGTTAGGGAGAGAAAATGACAAACCTGAATGAGTGAGGGTTATAGAGATAGTATGAAAGCATCAGTGACCGAGCAAACGATAGTGAATGAACGACGATAAGGAGTTCGTAGGCCTGAACAATGATCCTTCCGCTATGATGGGGTTTTGCATTGAGATGGTGCAACATCGTTTTGCTTGAACAAGCCACATAAGATCGTGCAATATCATTTTGGACGTCGGCATGAACCGGATTTAAAAACTATGCCAAGTCAAATAAAAAAGATTAATTATAAAGGTCACGTCATCAATTCAGTTGGAATTTCTCACAAGATGCACTTAATGACCATTTTCTCTAATTTGGCACTTAAATGACCTTTTTATTTCTGACCACATCTATTTTTCTATTCTCAAAAACAAGTCCGGAATAGAAATATGTTTGATAAAATAATTTCATTTTTCTATTTTTAAAATAAAGTTTGGTTCAGAAATAGGTTTAAAACAGGAATGAAAGTAAAGATTTTCTACTTTTTTATTTCTAGAACAAAAATGAGAAATAAAAACTCTTCTCATTGCTCGCCTTCGCTGCTAGCTGGCCGCCCACCCGCTATCGCCTGCCATCCACTAACGCCCGTCGCGCCCACCTGCCTCCTACTACAACCCACCAACCGCTTGGAAAAAAGAAATTTTTTATCGTTATCAAACGCTTAATTTTGCTCATAAGGGAATAAAAATATAAAAATATATTTCTAGTCAGATATTGTGTCCATAGACAAAATTGTTATCATTCACACCCTAAATAAGCTAGCAAAAACTTTTAATATTAAAGTGAATGCCGGATGCAACTGTTGGCACTTCTTCTATCTTTATCCCATATTAGGTGAATATTGAGTTGCGCTAAGATTCACCTCTGAAAGAAGTGCACGGAATTGGAGAATCATTGCAAATGAGAATCGAAGAGCTCCCTGAAATGGAAAGAGCCTTCTTTTTCATCTAGATCACGAGTGCGAGCACAAGCCAGCGCATTCTGTGCTCAGCAGACTCCCAAATAACCAGCATTGACAACTCCTACGATGAACTGGTCTTCCAATCATTTTCATTCTCTAGCACTAGGATAAACTTCAGAGTTAGGTCATACGTATGCTGAGGACAAAAGGAAGAACCGTTTGGCCGAGCTAATATATTAAGTCGGCATTTTGCTGGGCGGTGAATGGAGACTTTCCGTCTTATTCGTCGCAAAAATGCTGCGTTATGGTACTTTCAACTACGTGAATCTTAAGCTGGGTCCGATATTCTACCAACCCACAAAGCGCACGAAAACATACTTGATGAGAAAAGCGTGATTAACACAAGATGTAAGAGTAACTTCGTAAAGGGGGATGAAGTAAGCTGTGGATGGATTATTGGGGGTTTAAGAAAACTTAATACACTGAACAAATGGATATATGAAAGGTGTCGAATGTCTATGCTGTCTTACCGATGCCCGGCTTGTTATTAGAACTGTTAATAGGAACGGGCCGGATTCTCGTAATGGTTGAACAGTTTGCAGACACCTCCATTGCCTAGCAAGTATAAAAGAGAATAATCTAGCAAAGCCGTCGCACCTGGTGCTTCAAAAGGGAACGATTGGTTTCAGCAAAATTCAAGATCATATGTCATTGTTGACTTTCAGGCTGTTGAATAAGGGACTTATCCACACTGTTACTTGTCCTGAGAGTAAAGAACACCTGGAGTGCCATAACAAGCACGGGGGACACTTAAGTGCCATAACTTTTTTTTTCGGTACACTTAAGTGCCACTTTTTTTCAAATGGAACACTTAAGTATTAATATCGGAGTAAAATGGAACACTTAAGTGCCACTCCGGCGAAAATCCGGCCAAACGGCCGACGTGGCAATTTTCCAGCGATGGAAGTCCAAAACGGCGTCGTTTTTGCATGCTTTGGCGTGGCAAAAAAATGCAAAAACGACGCCGTTTCGCATTTGACGTGTAAAAATAATAAAAAAAAATTAATTAAATTAAATGAAAACTTAATTTTAATTAAAAATACTCTAAAATTTAAAAAAAATTTAAAAAAAAAAAAGGGGGCGGACGAAGGGGCGGGCGGGCGAGGGCGAGCCCTCGCCGCCGCCGCCTCCCCGCCGTCGCCGGAAGGGCCGGCAACAGAGGGGGAGGGTCGGCCGGGGTCGCCGACCCCGGCCGGCCGGTGGCGAGGGCCGTGAGCCCTCGCCGTGATCCGGCGAGGGCTGCGGGCCCTGCCGCCTTCCCGCCGTCGCCGGGAAGGGCCGGCGACGGAGGGGGAGGGTCGCCGGGGTCCCCGGCCGGGTCGATCCGGCGAGGGCTCCGGCCCTCGCCCGATCGGCCGGCCGGGGGTCGGCGACCCCGCCGACCCTCCCCCTCCGTCGCCGGCCCTTCCCGGCGACGGAGGGGAGGCGGCGGCGGCGAGGGCTCGCCCTCGCCCGCCCGCCCCTTCGTCCGCCCCCTTTTTTTTAATAATTTTAGAGTATTTTTAATTAAAATTAAGTTTTAATTTAATTTAATTAATTTTTTATTATGTAAACGGCGTCGTTTCTGCTGAGTCAACGCCGACTCAGCTCTCCGGCGAGCCATGCAAGCATTAAAAAATAATAAACGTGTGCCACGTAGGATTTCCGGCAAAGTCGCCGGAGGTGGCACTTAAGTGTACCGAAAAAAAGTTATGGCACTTAAGTGTCCCCCCGTGCCAAGTTATGGCACTCCAGGTGTCCCAAACTCTTGTCCTGACGACAGATTTTATACCGTGAATGAGCAAAAAAAGAGAACCAATGATGCCAGTGCCCCTGGAAGTCTCGAGACCAAGGGTAGACAGTCGTAAAGCCTTGAATGCGTGTATGCCTAGACATTGTTCTTGCTGGTTAGGTACCAAGGATAGACTGCTAACACTGGTAGAGAACGCTGAATTAATCAGACTGAAGATAATATCAGGTACACAGCAAAATAGTCTTCACTCATTTTCTGATAATCACTGACGACTCATGACATGCAAGTATATGTGAATCTTTGTATTAGGTTTCATTTCATGAGAGGGATCTTTTGGCATGGCTCCCAGAGAAAATCAGTTCTCAAGAGATTTTGTATGTCATTCTTCTTCCTATACAGCAAACATGTACCATCTTCCTCATCAATATTACCCCTCCGGAAGCCAAAATAGTAGAATTTTATCTTGAGCCAATGTGGAAAGGCGTAACGTCATGAGAAGAAAGAGATCTAAAATTCATGAAGAGACAAATCTGAAACTCATACAGAGAAACCTGCTATGCTGATTGCTTGGCAAGCTCGAGATGTTTTCTCTCTCTTCATATAGGGGGGAAAAATCGAAAGGAGATAAAATAACTCAACTCAAAAAGTGAATTGTATTCGAAAATTGTGACATTCAATTGGAAATTATTGAGCACAAAAAAAAATACCATAAAATACTCAGACCTCTATGACCAAACAAGAAGATATGGACTGAACTCTCACACGACCACCACACACCACCTCTGCACACTTTAATATAATGAGAACCTTATTCCATTGCTAGCTGCAAACAAATTGTACTCCTCAATAGTAGTTTCCTTTTTGTTGCAAGCGGCATTAATTTCCGCAGGATCAGTCGAAACTTTTGTAGGATTATTTCCGCCCACCCCTACATCAGGCCCGACATTTGGATTCGATATGTTTGAAAGAGCCACTGGGCCTCCAAAATGGAACAGGGAAAAGCCTGAGTCCTCAGGGCACACCTTAGCTGAAGAATTTCTCTGCCCACTTTCCCCACACTGTGTTGGCTCTGCAGATCTTGGTCCTGTTTGGACAGTCTTCTCTTTGTTGCCCTCATTCACGTCCTTCACACTAACACTTTGCTTGGGAACGCGATTTCTCTCCTCTGGGTAGTAACTGTTGGCTTTGACAGCAGGCTGATAGACGGGAACTGGACTAGCATTAGGTACAGCAGTTAAGTGCGACATGGCATCATATCCCATGCAGAAGCCAGAATTTCCATCTAGACCATACCCCAAATGACCAGTGTACAGATAACTACTTGGATGTGCATATGGCACTAGCCCATTAGTGTGAACTGCTGGCCACGGAACTAGATTTTGGGGGTAATAACCAATGGGTGCAGGACCCTGAAACATCTGGAAGTACAAATTCTGACTGTGCATTTGGGGAAGCGTTCCTCGATGCTCAGAAGCTACACAAAGGTTCCCATTCATATCATTTGAGGAGTGGGGAGTTTTAATTGGTGTATAAGAAGAAACACTAGTGCTTTTAAGTGGAAACCCAAAAACTGGTTGTCCACCCTGCACCTCCTTTCTAGCCTTAACCTCTTTTGCCTCCACCTCGACTTTACAACATTCAGAACGGCCATCACAAGTTAAGGCTTCTCTTCTATCTGAATGTGGACAGACATCCTCTGAATCTGATGTAGATGAAGATTCTATATTTCCATGGTTTGAGGATGCATTGCTGTCTACCTCACTGAGGCATGATGAGCAGTTATCGGAATTGGAAGTGGTACTTGTAACAATATCACTTGTCCCGTTACTGGTACCATTTGCAAGACATGACCCAACTTCCTCATCAGTGGCTTCTCTTGAGTGGTATGCATCTGCTGCACTAGCTTTGGGTCGGCTTTCACATGCTTCATCAGCTCCACTGCCCGAATCAGTAAAATCTTTCAGATTGTAAACTTTCTGATCATTTCCAATAGAATCTCGACTATCTTCGCTCAAACACAACTCAACAGCCGACTTAACATCACCAGACTCCTTGCCTTGTATGCTTAAACTAGAGGCGAATAAGGTAACATCAGAATCAGAGTTGCTCCGAGGGTACTTCTGGGATTCCATGGGCTCCCAGACTTTCCTGGAATGGACCATGTCCCTGCTAGTAATGCTGCTACCATTTGTTCTGCTTTTTAGTCTTCCAACACTATGAGCATAATCCACTTGATTATACTTACTGCTGCGATGAAAATTCTTTGATACATCAAATGCTGATTCTGAACTGGTCCCAAATTTTCCCTCACGGGCTACTCTGGACCCAGCAAAATGTGGACCAACCTTTCCTCGCTGACAGTTGATCTCATTGCAACTGCATGAATGGATATCATATCTGTCATTCATCCTGTTTTTGGGAGACTGAAACTTCTCGCAGTATTTGGCACCAGAATTTCTAGAATTTGATTTCTGTGAGTTCGTTCTTGTCTGCCTAATCCACCCATTCATGCCCCTGGAATGAAATTCAAAATTATCATTATAATATCTTGACTCAGAACGATTACCCGCAGCACTACTTTCTGAAACAACAGTGGGTCTACGTCTGTCAGACCATCTAAACAATTGATCCTGTAATCCTTCTTTCTGAAACTTTGGTCTTCTCTGGGAAATTTTGGATATCTCTGTCGTAAAAGAACCGGCCACATCTTTCACATCAGCAAAATCCACCTCTGAACTCTCATTAAATGAATTTTCTACACTACTGGAGAATGTTTCATCTTCTATATCCAAAGACTCAGACTTGGAAGTGAATACATCGCCAGCATCATAAATTGAATCGCCACAGCTAGCAGTCTCATTTGGCTCCTCAGTGACACCTGGTCTTGGTTCATCCTTCAGGTCATATGAAGCAGGAGGAATATCATCCAACATGTCTTTTTTCTCTCTATCTCCTTCTTTTCCTTTCAACCTCTCTTTTCTCCTAAGCTTTTTTTCTCTTTCCTTTGTTCTTTTCCTCTCCTTGCGCTCCTCTTCTTCACGCTTCTCCTTCTCTTCTTCTTCCAGAAGTTTCATCTGCATAGTTATTTTGAACTGTGTTCATGGTACTTAAAAGAGAACAAAAATATTCAATGCAAAGGTGTTTCTTTAGAAAGACGCAGACCTGCTTTTCTAATGTGATAATTTCTTTGCAAGCAATATGCACACGTTCTTCCAGCAACTTCAACGCAAGACAGACAAAAATGCTGTGTGCATTTTGCCGTGCCGTCCCCTCTCTAAAAGCCTTCTCAACCTGAAAAGCACATCACAAGAAGTCAGATGAGATCCTGAATTCAAACTGGACCAAAACAAGGTTTCACCAAAATTGATTGACCAAGTATAATCATCTTTGATAGTTCTATTCTATGTGGTGGGACATTCCCTGATGATCCGTAATTCAAGTGTCTAAATTAAACTTCAACACCTCAGAACCAACAACTTGATGAAGAACTTCCATTGCCCTCTCATATGCATCTTATTATCATCTCAACCCAGTCTACATTATTCTTACTTCTCTACTTGAGAAATGGCATCAACATAATTATGAAAGTACTTATGTTGTGTTCCAATTTAAGGAAACATTCAACAATACTCATAAATCAGGCCATAACAACTCAGCTTGTAGCAAAGGACATTACACCTCTACCTTGTGCTTAGTAACCATATCTATGTAAAAGTAATTAAAATGGCTCTGCGGCAACGCAACCCAAACTATTAATTATGGAACTTAATGTCCAAATTTGAGCAATACCATCGAGCTAGAAATCTTGACTGTGAACATACAATTAAGCTAATTCGAATCTCCTCTTTATGACCAATATTATCCACCGAGCAGTCAACGACACTCAAGGGAACAGAAATAGATTCCTATAAGCAAGATGCAGTAGAACTCGAATAGACGTTTGACACGTAGAAAAGATTGCCATGTAAGTAGGACAGCAATTTGAAAAATATTTAACATGCCTGCTCCTTGAATATAACAATTGCAGCATCCAGAAGAAACTCTCGAGCAAGTTCAGGACTCTTTGCATGCTTCTGAGGACGTGAGCATTCTCCATCAAGATCATTCCTATCCTTGTCCACAGAATCATCATCCTGAAAGCATATGTACAGTTGAGTCAAGCTCCGGAGCCATGCCTATCATATATTTGAACGTAAGCTTTATGGCTCAAAACTTCAACTACCTCTTCTTCCTCAGCATCTTCAGCATGTTCAAAAAAACTTCTAATGCTCTCCCCTCTTGTAATTGTCACGAAACCATTGCCAACTACAAGCCTACTATGCACACATGGTTGACCATTTAAAGCGTGAGCTTTAACAGATATGTCAGTAGATCGGCCATCATGTCTCCAAGCTCTCAGAGTGATAAAGCAAGCATTATATTCTTTACCAAGCACTTTACCAAGCTCAAGGCCAGTGACTTGCACACTGTAAGTCAGGCCAACATTTTCAAATTCCAGAATGTCAGACTTCCCTTCTCCAGTTCCAATTGCCCATTCAAAATGATGATATAACCCCATGGAGTCCACAAATATTTGGTGCCAATCAGCATGAACAGTGTCATCAGATACCTGAGAGAAACAGCCAAAGCATAATTGTCAAAGCTGATTACACTAATCCAAAGTCTCATGAAAGATCCAGCTTCTTTACTTTTGGATTGAATGGAACATTATCAGAGCTAGTTGTCTCTTTTTCACGATTCACCACAATCCAGATAAGGAGACTAGAAGCCATTATCAAATAAAACAAATGAAGAGGATAGGAAATCACAAACCTCGTATTGAAAGGCTGTATCTGCAGCGCAGAAACATCTAGTACATCGAGGTTCTTTACGCATCCGCTTGAGCTCCTTTAGCTCCTTAAACTCACGGATGACGTTCCTTCTGCAATCTCTGCAAAACCTCTTGCTGTCAAACCTGTACATCCATGCCAAACTTCAACATTACACAACTTTTTTTTTTTTTTTTTTTTTGGTAAAGGTAAGAGATAACATTACACAACTTTAAGTACTATATATCTACAATAAATGTAAATCACAGGAAAAAACCTATATAAAAATAAATCTTCCATGGAGAAAAGATCTAATCAAGTTCCTATTATTCACACTCTGAATTAAATACTCTCATAGTAAGTTCTGTTCCTCAAGAACTTCCTTTGTGTTGTTATAAAATGATTAAGCAGTATAGCCATTTCTCTAGACCAAGCACATAGGTCTACAATTACATTTTGCAATTACCAATCCTTAGATAAATTATCTAAATCTTTTGCAAGGCAACATGGAGAGGCAAAAAAATGTTTACATCTCTGCTAACACCAGTCTATGAAGCATGAAGAAGACAAAGATCAAGACAAAGAAAGTGAAATTCAGTGAGATAATTTTGGATACAGCCAGGTAATCCCAGACAAAGGCAATGACAAGAATTTTCTCTCTCTACAGTGGAAGTACTGGCCCATCGATAATAATGGAACAGGTAACAAAAGAACAAAGATGAGAGAAAGTCATAGGTTATATGCACCACTACAGCATGTATCACAAATCCTGAAATCTCCCATTATTTTTGTTCAAAAAGGTTTGAGAGACTCTGGATTCAAAACCCAGATCACTGACTCCTCCCACAATGCCCCCCACCTCAAGAAATATCTCTGGGGCTCAAGCACTTAAGCCAACCCACCCATAGGCCATCTAATGCTTCCCCATTCCAGACCGACCCTTTTAAATGTAGAACAGATAGCACATGAAATCTCATTTACAGCACCAGAAAATATTCATAAACACAAGTTCATGACATTGAGATCTTTAAAAAACACTTAAGGTTGTGACCCTACAGCTACTCCAACAATTTACAGCATTCCTAGGTCCCTTCACTTGGATGCACTCCCAGATCTCAGTTGTCAGTTTTCACAATATATTTAGAGCAACACCAACCCCCCAAAAAAAAAAAAAAAATACCACAGTGAAAAAGTAACACGGGATAAGGCCACAGAAAAATTAAAAAGTACATCTTTTATTTAAAAAAAGCGTTCATAATTATGTGTTGACAGCACGACTTTGACTTGTAATTGTCGGTTTTGGAAACGCAACCAGGACAAAATTTATTCTAATTAGTAGAAGAACTGGATCTTCTCAAAATTAAGCTTCTTATCTCCATTCATAGCTATTGCTAGGATAACCACCTTCTTAATCAGCATAAGGATATCTCAGCTCTTATCCAGACCCCTCATCAACACCCATAGTTCTCCTGCTAATACCCACTCATTTTAACTGCATGTTGTGTATAAAGGAAGAACCACACACCTGTACATCAGCCTCTCAATAAAATCCTCTTCCTTCATCCTCAAGAGAGACTGCCTCGTCTCTTCACCCAGAGCCGACCAGAAGTCCACCAGTGTCTCACAAGAAAGTCGGGCTGTATGCAATGCACATGTTTCTCTCATCCCATGTCCTCGGCCATAATTTGTCATATTTTGGCTTATCCAACCCCTACCTCCCCCACCGCATGCATCAGGATAAAGTAATTCACGTTCCCGTTCTCTTGCACGTGCACTGTCAAATACCTGATTCGAGCAAGTTATCAGCAAATGATAACAAGAAATTGATAATATGGTCATACAGTATTGCACTTACAACTTGGAGCCCCTTCAAAGATTTTGAAAACAAGTAGCCATCTAGAATGCTCAATGACCCATCACGTGTTGTGGTTAGACCACCCCAAGGATGCACAGAAGGATCTTGAATCTCTTCCTGACACCTATTAGTCGCACTCAATCCACCCTCATCGTGAGATTTCAAGGAGGCTGCACTATTATCAGTAAGGTGCCCAACTGCTCCCTCCTGCTGGAAAGACTTCCCATACATGATAATTTGTAGAAACCCTTCAAGAAGCAAGCCATTGCAACGAGAACAATACATGTTCTTACGAGCCTGCTCAAAAAGGGTCTGCTTATCAATCCTCAGGAGCTTTTGCCTCGCCTGTGGGGACAGCTCACTCCAGAACTACAAGAAATATTTCAGGTCTCCCTCTTAGTAATAAGTCAATACATACGTCGACTTTTCAAAAGAAATCCATCTAGCAAAAGCCAAAGAAAATAAAGGGACGGAGGAGAGTAATAGGGACATGATTATACAGACCCTTATTAGAATACAACCTACATAGTAATTTAAGTTTCTTGGTAAACAGTTTGATAGGCACACGAGAAAGAACACTGCATACGAAGTTGACATCTAAAATCTCATTCTTATGAACTATCATGACTCTTTTAGTTTCTTCTGCATGTTTATCGCACTTTAGACAGTATCATTGCCATAGATTTAAGGTGATATTCTTTTATTCTTTTGTCACTAACGACCCTAAACCAAAAAAGAAAAGAGTCACCGCGGAAAGGAACTTTGCATGACTGTCCTCATAATCACATCGGCAATGTTGAGAAGCTCCAAGACCATGCAGCCTGTAGTCGATACACGAGAGTACTGCAATGGACACCCGCTTACAAAATAAATTGCATACCGACTATACATTCTATAATGCTAATACTAAATTGTTACTACATCGTGTACATGCCCAACCGTCATTAAAATCCATAAGTAAGCCCAATAGAGACAGCATTCAAAGAGGATCCAATATCCCAATCGACCGAATACCTATCAAAGCTAAAAGAACATCGCCCTAATGTGGACCAAATACAAGCTCAATCCACATTCATTCCACGGACAATCCAATTTACACAGATCAGCACAACAATCCAAATCCAATCCAATCCAATCCAACGAATTGACCGTCCCCCCAACCAAGGGAAAATCCGGCCACGAGCCCTCTACCTTCTGGAGCTGACCGTAGCTCACGTCGTCATGCTGCTTGGACCAGAACCCCTTGCCCCCCGCCGAAGCCGCCGAGCATGGCTGCGGGGGCACCAGCGGAGCATTACTGGATTGGTCATTCCTCTTGGTCAATCCCGGCATCGTCTCTCCTCCTCCAAAACTTCAATACCCTGCGTCCAGACGACGGCAATCCGTCCCCATCCCCCGCGGGGCAGCCGCCAGGCCCCGAGATTTCGCCTCCGCGCGAATCTTAATCTATAGCCGCCCCCTCCCCCGCCCCGCCCACTCCCGATTCCGATTGCTCGATCGCAATCCACCACAGTCCAATCTAATTAATAAAAAAAGGATTAAAAAAATCGGAAAGAATGGGAATCCAATCTCAATCTCAATCGGCAATCGCGACGGCCGGAGCGCGGCCAGGATCGCAGATCGGGGGGAGCGGATTGGAATCGGAATCGGCGGAGCCCCGGCGGGATTTGTGGGGGGTGGGGGGGAAGAGGGATTTCTCTCCGTCTTCTTTCGTTGAGGGTGGGGAGAGCTCGAAGAGGAGCGGATCAGAGCATTTCGGGGGTGGAATGCAGGGTTTTGGTTCGACGACGAGATTTGGTTCGACGCTTATATAATGCAACCAAAAGAGAGGATGTCTAGAGAGAGAGAGAGAGAGGGAGAGGCCTTAGGTAACAGAAAAAAGATGGGCAAAATGAGGCCGCCCGTGTCAAAAACCGGAAGATTTGAGCATCAAAATGGGAAGGTGATGGCGCATTAGTGTTGCCATTGTGTGTTGCATGTGGTCATAGAGGTATTAGGCTCAATGGGGGTGATGTTTTCTTCCTTTTTTTTTTTTTTTTTTTCCTTTTTCCCTCTTTTTCGGAGTGAGGGGGTCGGGCCCCGGTCGCCCGATCGCGGCCTTTCTTTGTTTGGTCCGCCCTTCTATAAGTGAGGGGCTGCCTGTGCCGGAGAGAACCGCCGCCGAATCGAATAAATCGGCTCGAGTTGGAATCGATCGAGATTTTCACGTAGAATCACGATGTTCGGGGCAAAATATATCCCATATGACGAGGAAATTCGTGGGATTCACTGGGATTGCATTTATTAAGCTACGGCTTTTGGCACAATGAAAGTGGTTTGCTTGGCTTACGGTCGTGAATGATGAGAAAATATGACATTGGAAAGAAAATGCCCGCAGGTTCATTTTAATTGCATTTTTGAATTGCAACTTTTGACATGACAACAGTAATTTGTTGGCTACCAAATAATAGAATCAGATTCGATGGGAAAACGTCCACGGGCTCATTTTAATTACATTTATGAATTACGACTTTTGGCATGGCAAAAATAGTTTGCTTGCTTATGAATCATGATTTTTAAAGGGCAAATTGTTCCAAAAGTCGTATATTTATTAGACTTTTGCTAATACAATCATGAACCTTTCAACTTTGCCAATTGAATCATCAACCTTTAGATGTTTTGTCAATTCAGTCTATTTGTTAAATTTTGGTCGAAAATCGCTGACGTAAATGTGGATTGTCCTAGTAGACATTGATATGGACAATTTTTAATATTTTGATATTTCTTTGATTTTTTATGTTTTCCTATTTTCTTCTTTCCTTTTCTTCTTTTTTTCCTTTTTCATTTATCCCTTTTTCCCTCTTCCGTCAACCATCGCATGCCTCATCAATGGCTAGCGAAGGTTGCAAGCCAAGGGCAAGGGTTGGCCTCGCTAACCTAGGCGCAAGCGTCCCTCCCTCGAGGGCTGTCGTTGCCTTAGGCCGGCAATGGGAAAAAGAAAAGAAAAAGAAGAGAAAAGGAAAAAAAAATGAAATAAAGGAAAAGATAAAGAAGGAAAAGAGAAAAAAATAAAAAGGAGAGAAAATAAAAAATAAAAAATAATATTATCATTTAAAAATTTCTATGTCTCCACCAGCTATGCCACAAAAGACAGCCGATATCCACGTGAGCAATTTCTTATCAAAATTGATCCGATGAACTCAATTAATAAAATGCGAAAATGTTTAGAATTCGATTGGTAGAATTGAAAATTTTTTTTGATAACGGAGGGCTCCACCATGAGCCTCCCGTGCCGAAAGGCTCCTGAAGGCCGGGCTCCTATATCTCGAGGGAGACTAGCCTTAGTAACTGTGGGTTTCAAACTCTTGACCTCAGCGATAAGGGAGGGACTCTTAACCAACGCAACTACCTATAGATGGGTGTAAAATTGAAATGTTTATAACTAAATTAGTAAAAATATGATAAATTTAGGATTTTTTGGACAATTTTCTCGATTCTTAATTACACAAATAGATGTGATCCTTGTGTTGTACCACGACACATAAAATTAATTACTTTTGTTATTGTTAGATGGTATCTCAAGTCAAATTTGTTCTTAGCTTTGATGAAAGGTATTTTCCCATACAACGATTTGGACGATAATGAGGAGTGACTTTATGGCCTTCAGATCCTAAGTCGAAATTGAATTTGAGATCTCAAAATGTTTAAAGCGCAAAATCCGATCATCTTTCGGACTTAATCAGATTATTTTATATTATTAAACCATAGTGGTAGTGGCAATTCTAGCCATACACAAATTGCCACTATCCAATGCTAATGGTGCCTGTCGTATCAAATGACACAAAAACAAAAACAAAAAAAATCAAAATCAGCTACAGACTAGTAGCGGCCAACAACTGCTACTTGTGTTGAAAAAAAACTCCCCTGATATTTTAAACTGACAAAACCATATATTTCTTAATATTAATTGATAAATGCAAATGTTATCTTATTTGAGGTAATATTGATATAAATGATACTTTGTGACCATTGATGGAATCCGAAAAACAAAGTTAGAAGATTGATAGAAACTAGATGAATCTTAATAAAAAATGAACAGTTAGGAAGAACAGAAAGTTTGTGAAGACTTGGAGGTATTATGATAATGTTAATAGCTAAATAAATTCTTGAACACTAATATATTGGGGAAGACAAAATGGATGGCAATACATAAGTTCAGGAAGCGTGGATGGACTCATGAGAAGCTTACAGAAGCAACTTACTATATCAACTGTGGCAAGACCAAAAGCAACTCACTTAATTTGCACACTAATATATAGTTGTTCGGCTTATAACCATGCCTACATTTACTCTTCCATAGTATCAACCACAAATAGGCTTGGATTCACTGGTAATGTGAAGAGTCGTTACAAAGTAGCAAGTAATACTTTTACCAGATGATATATCACACTATCAGAATGTAGCCTTTTCATCTGTACACTTCTCTTATCATAGATTACCATGAGCAACAAGAACCCTCCAATGAGATGTTCATCTTATCATGATCCCTCCAAGCCTTTTAAGGGTTCCTCCTTCCATCAGACTTGTTCTCCACATATCAAGGTTCTTCCAACTTGTAGATGCCTTTTTCATGATTTGCTTAGGACACAATTGATAGACACAAAGTTTTCCCAATAGCAATATCATCAGATTATGAAAAACATCTGCAACTACCAAATAGAATTTAGGATGAATGGTTTGATGATCATCAAAAAGCTATAGGAAGATTTTTTCCGATAGAAAGGGCGTTGCAGGGACATTAACCCCTTCCCACACGAAACTGAGTCTCTAAACCGTATTCTCTAGTTTTCATGCACCTAAATATCCAATTAGCTTAGTAATTACATCTTTTAAGGATTGAGTGGTAGTGACTCCATCTTTTATTTTTCCAAAAGCCCGAGATGTCCCAAAAACTTTTCGAAACCCTTTTACCCTTCCCACCAGCAATCATGCATACGAGACCCTAAAGCAGGGTGGGGAGGGTGCCACACAATGATAAAATTGAGTCTTAAAACCTATGTTGATTTGACACTTGAGCCATCAACTTTTATTCGGAGCATTTAAGTCCAGAAATTTTCACTTTCTTTCACGTTGGCTCCTTTCTTAACAGAAAAGCCTTGGCTTTTCTATTAATTTTTTCATCCACGTTGCCATTAATATGCCAATGGAAAGTAAGATAATGTCCTTTAGCATTAAATCGCGTCGTTTTCTTTGGTAAAAATAAACTGTAAATAAAATATATTGAAAAGTAAAAAATAAATTGAAAATTAATGTGAAAATCAGGAATAGGGGGAGGTGAGCGGAAGTAGCGCCATCCCCTTTGTCGCCGCTGGGGTTAGGGGACCCTGCCGGAGTCGCTACAAGGTTGGTACCCAAAATTAGTCTTTCTATTTCTGTTTTCTGCCGTGACACCAGACATAGGTGCCATTTGTGTGAAAAATAAAAGAAAAAGTCAATAAAAAATGCCATATAGATTTTGTGACGTTGAAGAATTGAGGACGGTGACGAGTTAGGACTTGAATGCATGAAGTAAAAGTTTCAAGATTCAAGTGCCCAATTGACACAAATTTCAGAGTTATGAAATTTGTTCCTTTAGACAATTAGATCAAAAGTATAATCAGGTGATATTCACGACAAGCCTTTTAAAAATTACTGGTTTTGTCTAAATCATTCAACTAGATCTCAAATTATCACATCCTTTAACATTGATCATCCCATCTCGATGACACCGGAAGGTGTAAATAATAATAATAATAATAATAATAATAATAATAATAGTATGAAGAATTTGCCGTTTGGGGCTACTTTCTGTTATGCTTATTGCTGAGTTGGATATTCAAAATTCTTAAGTAAGCTTTGTTGATTTTTCTTTTCTTGTCTTTTCCTTCTTTGGACCTATATGTATGTTTTGGGCTTTGTAGTTTCTGTTTTTTTTTTTGGCCGATCAAATGCAATGTGTTGTCAATTTATTATCTAATTGTCATGTCTTTTTGTAGCATGAGGTGTACCTTTTCTCCTTCTTATGTTTTCATTTCTTTCCATCGTTGTTGTCCCTCAAATTAATAATGATAACTACAAAATAAAGCCGGTGCAAGAGAGTACCTAATCTATCTAGATTGCAACTATCAATGGCATACATTGGACTATGGAAATTTATTTGCAAAAGTATCACAACAAATCATTATCTTAAATATTCCAAGCAACGTGATGGCAAATGATTTGTTAATGAGAAATCAATACCAAAAGTTGATCAGATATTTTTTTATCAAATAAAGAATGAAAAGAGGAGTCATCTATGAAGACGTTCAGTGTTATTCTTCTCAGGCAATAAAACTTTTGGAGATGAGTTATTATATTGCCCACCATCAGTGGAATCCGAGAATTCAAATTCCATCGCCAGGGCATTTAAATGAAAATTACGATTTGTGTGGATATTGTCACAAAAAAATTAAGACAAAATATAGATTAATTGCCTCTATGAAAATAATAGATCGACTCAAACAATCTTTAAGCAAGAACTGGAATAGCCAATTAAGGTACTGTCGGGGTATGATAGATCTTTATTCATAGGCAGCACTATCAGGCTTGATAGAGTAGTCCATAATTTGCTTTTTCCTCGCAAAAGAATATTGTCTAAACCATTTTTTATTAAAAACAAATCATTTGAAATGTTTCTTATATTGGCCTGTAGAGAGAGAGAGAGAGAGAGACAGAGACAGAGAGAGAGAGAGAGAGAGAGGACAATATATATATTTAGGCAACGTAAGTTATTTAATTTACCCCGTCAACAAATCTAAACATAAATTATCTAATACTTCTGCCGGTCATGAAAATACACTAAGACTAATTACTATGACTTTTTTTTTTTTGGTCAGTTAATTACTATCACTTTAAAAAGCCAATATCCATATAGTAAACGGATAATACGCGTAGGCTCGCAAAAAATTGAGCAAAAGACCGAGAGCCTGCTAGTTTGGCAAAACAAAATTCAATACTATCAAGAATGAAAAAATTGATAGAACATAATATCAAAATAAATTGGATAATTGTTCCAAAATGGTCATTTCAAACTAGAAAGTCTACAACTGGGATTCGCCTCAGTGGCCACCCTTCCAACATGGAAGGGTGAGGAGCGAGGTTCAAACCCCCACCTTCTCAGGAAGAGATGGGGTGGGGACGCGCAAGTTTCAGAAGTGGGTTTCGACTCACACGCCTTGCAAGAGGTAGGGCAAAAGTCTGAGAGTGAGTGTAGAGTAGATATAGAGTATGACTGACCAAAAAAAAAAAAAAAACTAGAAAATCTCTACTTTTTGTAAAAGAAAAATAATTTCTGGCATATGGGTTATAAGGCTCTGTTTGGTAACCATCCAAGCAGGGCCAAGAATAGGGCCAAATTCTGATTTTTTGTTCCCGGAATCAGTTTGAGAACAGAATCGCGTTTGGTAAAATTTTTGTTCCCCGTAATAAATTTGTTCCCGGGAACAGATTGGGAGTAGAATCAAGAATAAAAGAAAAATGTGATTCTTGTTCCATAATCAGAAAATAGAATCAAAACCAACCATTTTCTTCTCTTTTCTTCTTCTTCAATCGCACAGTTGCTGTCCACCACCATTCGCCGTCATCCGCCGCCTCCGTTCGTCAGCAATCGGTCCAGCGAGCTCTCTAGAGGCTTTGTCGAGGGTGAGCCTCGCCGGTGGCCAGGCGGGCCTTTCTTAGCCCTGGCAAGGCTCGCCTGGCCCCCGCTGAGCCTCGCCGATGGCCAAGCAGGCCTTGCCCAGCCTTGGCGAGGCTCGCCCAGCCCCGCCGGTGGCCAGGCAGGTGTCGCCCAACCCCGGCGAGGCCCACCAGGGCTAGGCGAGGCTGGGCGAGCCTCACCCAGCTGCCGACAAGGCTAGGCCGGCGATGCTCAGGTGAGGTTGCCGGCCCTCGTCTGGCCAGTCACCGGTTCGGCGACCGGCCTAAAGAAGAAGAAGAAGAAGAAGTATAGGAGAAAAAAAGAAAAAGGAAAAGAAAAAAAAAAAGAGGAAAATAAGAAAATAAGAAAAGAAAAAAGGAAAATAAGAAAAGGAAAAAAGGAAAAAGTATAAAAATTATTTTAAAATTAAAAGAAATTGATTAGGAACATAATCAATGAGTACGATACCAAACGCAATTCTATTCCAGAATCATAAATTTTGGATAATTACCAAACGGCTTAAAATGTTTAGAATCAATTCTCGAGAATAGAATAAAAAATAATTATTTCTGATCAGAATTACTAACGGGAACAGAATTGTTACCAAACGTGTATTAAGGGCGCGTTTGGCAACGATTTGTTCCGGAACCGATTCTAACAAGAATTGATTATTTTTTATTTTGTTCCGAGGCGATTCGAGTAAAAAAAACATGTTTGGCAACCTGTTCAAAATTTCGATTACGGAATAGAACCGCGTTTGATAACGTGTAGATTGATTGTTCCAAATTAATTTCTTTTAAATTTTAAATAATTTTTTTTTTTTTTTTTTTTTTTTTTTCTTTTCCTTTTCCTTTTTCCTTTTCTTTTTTATTTTTCTTTTTTTCCCCCTTTTCTCCTATTATCCTTCTTCTTCCTCCGGCCGGCGACCTCATTGGAGCATCGCCAACCCTCGTTGGCCAAGCCTCGCCAACCGTTGGGCTGGGCGAGGCCCGCCTCGCCACCGACGAGGCTCGACCTCGCAGATCCGGCGAGGTTGAGCCTCGCCGGTGGACGGCGGGCCTCGCCGGGTTGGGCGAGCCTCACTGGGCCGCCGGTGGGGCTAGGCGAGCCCCACCAATGGCCAGGCGAGCCTCGCCGGCCGGTCCGGCCATCGGCGAGGCCTCGCCGATGGCCGGGATCGCCTCGGCGAGCTCGCCGGTGGCTGGGCTCACCTCCGGCAAGCTCGCTGGACCTCGCCCTGGCCTGGCGAGCCTCCGGCGAGCTCGCCGGACCGGCGGCGAGCGACCAGCAACCGGCGGCGGACGGTGGTCGCGGGATGCCGGAATGGAAGAAGAGAATTTTAACGTGTTGATTCTTTTTTCAATTCTCGAACGCACAATCAATTTTTGTTTATTCTTAAATCTCGTCCCAAACTGATTCCGGGAACATATTTGTCCCGGGAACAAAAATCTTACCAAACACGATTCTCGTCCCAAACTGATTCTGGGAATAAAAAATCAGAATCTGGTACTACTGGGAAGGTTACCAAACAGGGCCTAAATGTTCTGTCATTTTTCTCTTTTGTTGACATCTATATCAACACAAGTCAAAATATTCGTTTGACTATATCTACAGGGGGCGGCGTTTCGAAAGCCAAATACTTCAAGGTATTTGCCCCGTTTTTTTTTTTTTTTTTTTTTGGTCGGTAGGTGTTTGCCCCGTTTGAGTGGTTTGTATTTTGACCTTTTTGGTCATGTTTTTAGGTTTAGCATATCAATTTGACTTTTACTTACTGATGAACTTAATAACTCTTTGTAAACATTTAAATATAAGCACCTAACCTCTATAAAATCTATGTGAAATTCTTTTATAGTATTTTGGGCAAATATCATTAACAAAAAAACTCCAAATTATGAAATACATACCTAAAACTTTTTTTGTATTAACAAAAATCCTAAACTTGCCAATTACGGTACATTTATCCTGAGCTTTCTTATGTCATGAAAAACTACAAACACAAACGTGTGTGACGTGTAGATCATGAAACGCCAACAAAATCGGATGGCTATGTCGTGGAAATGTCAAGTAAGTAATTCTCAAATTATTACGAGCCAAAACTAAAACCCACTTTGGAAAATAGAATTAATACCACGATAAGGTACTTTTCTTCTATGGAAATAAATAAGAAAATCAAAGAATGTGTAAGAATGACGGCATTTTGTCGTCAATAGACGAGGACAAATTTGTGGCCTCCTCACGTGGCGGCGCCCGTGGGCAGCCTTGCTTTGCCGTGCCATTTTGGTGTATAAAAAGAGAGAAAGGTCAAGCAGAGAAAGCCACGTACTCCATACAAAATACAATATTAAAAGACTTAAAAAATATATATATTTTTGTGTAAAAAATCAAGCAATGTTTTTTTTGACCAGCAGATCTCTGCCACATGGTCGGCTGCAGTTGTCCTTTATTAGCTGTTGGGGGAAATCTGCTCTTGTTTGCATCTTAAGATTTCATATTTAATGACCTTCCCCAAAATAATCCCTCCGCAAATTAAGAAAGAGATAAACTACTGGAATTTGCTTTAATAGCCACCTTTCTCGTATAAGAAAGAAGAGACGGAGATTCAAATCACTATTTTATGGGGATAATTTAGCTTTAGATATGGATTTAGACTTCACATCCTACTACATCCTACACAAGAAGGGGTGACAAAAGTTTGATAATGAGAATTAGGGTAAGAATAAAGTAAGATAAATGAAAAAATAAAAAAGGAAATGAGAAAATCTTAAGGCTAAAGTTGAGAATAAACAATCGTCTCGTGTTGCATAACTCACTTCATAAATATTTGGATTAATACCATGAAAACTTTAAATCAGACTGTAATATATTTATCCCAAATTAGTTTTATGACTACAATTTTTTTTAGATTAATACATTTGTAACAAATTTACTCAAAACTAATTTTTCTTTTACTATCCAAAACCCCCAAATTAGTTTATGTTAAATTGGATTAATACAAAAAAAAAAAAACCCAAAAACTAAGGTAAAACCCTAAATGAATATACTTGTTAATTGCCATATATCATATAACCTGACAAGTCAATAATAAAATTTAACGAAAACTAACGGAGGGTAAATTTATTACAGGTAAACTAGTTTTGAGTTTTTGTTTAGGGTAAATTTATTATAGATGTACTAGTGATATTTTTTGTAATATTAACCCTAAACATTTAGACACAATTTTATGTGGTTAGACATAAGAGTCTTTACTTGAATTGAGCTAAACCCACCGTGATATAACTCGCTCATCAAACACCTCTAATTTGATTTTTCAAAGTAGTGGCAATGATTAATAGATTTGTTGTTTTTGGATCAGATTTAAATGTGACATGACATGGATACGATGCATCCAAATTATGACAGGGAAAAATAAAAAATCGAATAGCCAGCTCTTGAATGAAGTAAAACATGAGACAAAATCCTCTTAGTGCCTCTAATTCGCACATGAATCCATCATTTGACCAACTAGACAAACCTCATTGAGTTCCGTTCAGCATTACAGGGTCACCTGTGCCTCATATCATTGCTGTTGCCACAAAACACTGCAACACTATGTTTTCAGCCGTGACAGAATCCTTGACTTTCACCATAGCTCAAGAGCATAAGATCTCAGGTTCAGAGAAGTATAGATTCCACTGACTGTAATCGATGCGAGATACGTATTTTTCTTGACAAATGTATCAGAGATCAAGTGCAACTTCTTCGGTTTTCAAGTGCGGGTTCACGAACCACCTAGCCCAACATGCTAGAACCACCCCCATCCACACATCTACGGAATACCCGAGTTTTTAGGGGCATCGATTTCGACTGGAACTCAGAAACTGCCTATGGGAACATTCCAAAAGGCTAAAACTTTAACTTAGTGAGGGGAAAAAGAAGGAAAGAGATCAGAGTCGATCAACATGGCAAAACTCGGTGCCGTTCACCTGGATATTGTTGCTTCTCACGCGTGAACCACACCATTACAGTGCCTAGAGTTCCCAAGACGATTGCAGCGTGTTCTTGATCATCTCGGGGTATATGATTTAACTTTAACATTACAGTTACAAAGAAGACAAGAACGGGTTGCAAATAAGCGATCTGGGGGAGTGTACCGCCTCTTTTTGGCAAAATGAGTGGGATTGAACTACGCTTGAGAGTCAGGACCTGCAGGTTTCGAATTTAGGAGTGGTTGAAGAGCCTTCACAACGATTGTCATGTTTGGTCGGAAATCTGCCTCATACTGGACACACAAAGCTGCAACTGCTGCTAGCTGCGACGGTCAGGTAAATAGCACCAGATTTTAGAAAGGCATTGCTCATGCTAGCATGCGAATTCAAGGCATGACCACCCCATCGGAATGTCATGCCTATTCATTCAACATGTAATTCACATTTAATATTTCCTCTCAAATTATTTGCTTCACATACTCATTATCGAGTCTTTGGTCAATCAAACTAGCCTAATCAAAGTACTTCGACCGTTAAAGCTAATCTTACTTTTGCCTCGAATGGCATTCTCTTAAAGTCGGCATGCACTAATCCTAAGCAGGCACATAAAAGCGGCTGAATATTTCTCCATATTCTCAAACAAGAACAAGAAGAACAAAGGAAAGAACCTTGGCAATTGCCTTGGGTGGGTAGTCATTGTTTAGTTTCGGATCAACACACTGTTTCACTTTGTCTTCGCTCAATCTCGGAGTCGCCTGCAATACCAAGAATCTCAATCAGTTAAGTAATCAGTGATGCAGAAGCCTTACCAAGCTTCATAAATTCTAAAGGAAAGAGGCAGCAGACCCAAGTGACAAGACTCTGCTGTCCTTTGGGCATTGTGTGATCCACAGGCTTCCTCCCCGTCAAGAGCTCCAGAAGGACCACCCCGAAACTGTAGACATCGCTTTTCTGGGTGATCTGCCCTGTCATGGCGTACCTGAAATTCAAAGTGAAACATCACCGTGGAGAAACTGAAAATCGCAGAGAGAAGATCAGCATTTTCACTTCTAAACCAATCACTAAAATACTTCTCCTCGCGTGGGAAGTCAAAAGTTCACATCATTTCCAGACAATTTTGACTTTGGCATATCCCTAATGACCCCAAACGTTATGGTATTCAGCAGCTCCTATAACATTCAAACTAATCACCGTTTCTGCAATGAATGGAAGGCATAAGAGTTGCTTTACCGTTATCCTCATCTTCATGTTGTTTTCAATCAGAAATGTACACCACACTACCTAGATGTATCTAACAGAGAAACATCATAACTTGTGATCTTGTCATTTCTTTCAATTCTAAATCTAATTGAATGTTAACAGTAATGTACAATCTAATGAGTTGAATCTTTCCAAGTATGAACTCTTTTGGCCCACCGTATCTGACCTATTGGTAATGTTGCCTTTTCCTTTCACTATTACAAAAGCATGGGTCATTCAAGCAAAGGGATGTGTCCTCCTCTTTCTTAGCAATCTATCGATAACTCTAGGGAAACAAAGCAATCTTCTAAACTCTTATTAGTCTTCAATTCTTCCTAACAAAGCATTGTTTTTGTTTTTCTTGGCTCTAAATTGAGTCACTTACTCTGGAGCATGGTAGCCAAAAGTTCCCAAGACCCTAGTTGAATGCAGCCGTGCCGCAGTATCAGACGACTGGTTTGACAAGTTGAAATCTGCAATCTTTGCCAGGAAATCGTCAAACAGAAGCACGTTGCTAGATCTGACATCTCGATGGACTATTGGAGGCTGAACTTTCTCGTGCAGGTACTCAAGGCCTCTTGCTGCACCGTAGGCAATTTTCACTCTCTGGTTCCAACTAAGCACAGGACCCGGTTCGGCGTTTTGCACGCCTTTCCTACCTGCCCAAGGACAATGTATTGGATTCATATTTCGCTTTTCTGAGTCATAACGGTGATTATGCTTCGGTTTGGTCGTGGTCATACCATGTAGTATATCATGTAAAGAGCCCTGAGTGGCAAACTGATACACCAAGATGCGGTTATTAGCCTCCAAGCAGTATCCGATCAACTCCGTGAAATTCTCATGCTTGAGTCTTGAAAAGATGGAAAGCTGCATTGGCCGATTACAAGATATGCGCATCACGACATGTTAAATTTTGTTTGATTGGACTCATATATCAGAAAATAAGGATAACCTGAGCCTCGAATTCGGAGTCTGGTTCTTCAGATGAGCTGGTGTCTAATTTCTTTACAGCTGCCTGCTGACCATTGCTTAACTTGGCTAGGAAAACCCGGCCATAGGAGCCTTCACCCACCAAAGCCTTGGAACCAAAGTTTCCAGTCATCCGATTCAACTCACCCAGCGACAAAGCAGGCACCTCGATGGGCAAGACCTTTTGTGGAGCTCCACCCCTAGCCACATTAGAGGGTTTTGGCTCTCCTCTCGCATTACCTGCATCACAAGAAAGGGCATCGATGCTATTTATTGCAATGCATAAAAGAAAAGAAGGTGCATTTACACATAGTAGTTCGGCAAGAGATCCAAGACCTAGCATCAACTGTATAAAACCATATTGATCCGATGGAAGAGCTGGCTTTCAGGTGAAATGCACCAAGGTTTAACGGATGAACAATATTAATAATGCACAAGATGGTAAACTGACTTTGACAATGAAAAGGAGGCTGGCAAGAGGAGTCGAGGCAAATGAGAAGAAGGCAAATTTTCTCATGATTTTGCGAAAATATTATCCTGATCATCATCATCATCATCGAGTCTAGGGGGGCAGATTTATATACCTGGCTTCATGAGAAATGCACGCACAATTTAACTGGTGACTTTGCACTTAATTCTAGACAATGGCTGGCCGGGTCGACAGATACAGAGCACAAAAAATGAGGGGACGAAAGCATTATTACCGTATGGATCGCCTCCTCTGGGCGGGGCTGTGTGTTGACTTACAGGAGGGCCGTAGTTTTCCTCCTCGGATCCTCCGCAGCACAACATAACTCAACCTGTCTCGACGATTTCAACAGGCCATCAACCGAAAGCTCCGTCGATTTGGTTTTTCGGGACGGCTTGAATTCCTCAAATCCTAGGAAACCAACCACCTTCAGTGCATCACACATTACTAATCGACAAACCGCAAGCAAATTGAGCGAGAACGCCCAGTTTTATACGCCAAGAAGAGGCAGAGATCCTAAATCATACAACGACACATATCGCAGCAAAAATTGTAAATTCCCATTCCTATTCCCCTCTTCCCTACATCGTCCACAAACACAAAATACATTCCCAGACATGCATTAAACTCAAATTCTTGTCGACTACGCAGGAATTTATCCGAAGAAGAACATCAAGAATCGGAACAGAGGATGGAAAAGTTGCACCACCCACCAGAAGGCCAGCGATCTGACGGACGACCCGAGAGAGAAAAAAAAAGAGAGAGATCCAGCAGCGCAAATTGAAATGCGACAGAGCGGGCGGGCGAGCGAGGGAGCGAGAGAGAGGCTGAAAATTTTGCGAGAGAGAAAGACGGAGGGACAGAGAGAGAGAAGGAGAAGAAGAGAGAACGCTCTGTTTCTTGGCTCTTGTGCTTTTCCGGGAATTTTGAGTCGGTTGTCTGTTAACCGCTAAAAACCGAACCGCGCG
Source organism: Eucalyptus erythrocorys (assembly GCA_014182555.1). Lineage (NCBI taxonomy): Eukaryota > Viridiplantae > Streptophyta > Magnoliopsida > Myrtales > Myrtaceae > Eucalyptus > Eucalyptus erythrocorys. The sequence goes on along the minus strand of CM024607.1, from coordinate 22,714,533 downwards.
AAGTCCTGATGTACGGAGGTTCCTCGCAGCAACGTGCGCGCCACGAATCGCACGTTCCACCAACGTTGGCGAATCCAACGGCCCGGGACAGCGCCATCGTTCCCCCACGTACGCGCGCGACGTCCACGGGGAATCAGGTTGACCCGCGAGAAGCCCAAAAAGAAAGCCCTTCTTTCTGGGCCGTACGGTCGAGCCGGGGGCACCACTTTCCTCAACGCACCTTAACCTCTTTTTTGTATACGGGCCACACCACTAGAGCCTCGGAACGTCCGAGTGGTCGCGCGCCGGCAGAGGGCCGCCGGAGGGTTGCTCGCCACCAGCGCGCGAAATGGAAGCCCGGGTCCATGGTGTCGAATCTGAGAACTCCTTTTTCATAATCTCTCATGGGATCATATCAATGGTTCTCTCTAATCTCTTCACAGTGTTTTGATAGAGGGAAAATTCCTAATAATGGCTTGAATGTCCTAAATTTAAATTAAGAAAATTAAAATAGTAATTAAATAATACGATTAAATTAAACTTGAATATATATAATATTGAAATTCTAATAAAAAATAAAATTTAAAATAACAACAATTTTCGTTTTTATTTTTTCCTTTTTTATTTCTATATTTTAATTTCTTTATATTCTAAAATATATATTTTCTATATATATAATATACGTTTAATTTAGTATTTCAATCTATTATTTAGTATTTATATTTATTACATATTTTAGGTATATTAGTATAGTTTATACTATAGTTTTATTTTCTTAAATAAGGGATAGAAATTGATTTTATTTTAAATAAATGCTTAAAGTGACTATTCACTTTCAAAGGATGGCTTAACTTCTAAGAGAATTTTCATCATTTACATTTTTTTTGAATTTTTCTTTTTTTTTTTTTTTTTACTAGTTGTCTTCTTCACCATTGGCTGGCCCCTTGCCAAAAAGAAAAACAAAAGAAAAGAGAAAAATTTAAAAAATAGAAAATAGAAAAAATAATTTAAGATTAAAATGATATCTTGACAAAAATGTCCCTTGATCAGTTGAAATATCTAGCCAGCCGGTGATTAATGAGGTCAAACCTTATTTCAAACTATCATGATCACTTCATATCTTTATTTGAGACTAACATGACCACTTTAGGCCTTTATTGAAATAAGGTCTATTTTGAGCTTTTATTTGAAATTTTCTCTTTGATGTATGACATTATGCAAGTCCTAGGTTGCGGTATTGATGAATCTAGAACTCCTTGGGAAGAAAGGAATGAATCCAATCTTTTGTAAATAAGATTAGAGAGATAAAAAGGTTAAGCTACAAAGATTATTGTATGGACCATAAAGGAGTTAGATTCCAACACAAATTTTCCTTTGCCTTAGGAGATAAGCATTTCCTCAAAAAGCTTGGTCATTGACATTGCTTCTCATTTTGCTATCATTTAAGCGCTACGTGAAATTCCAAATCTAGGAAATTTATGGGAAATTAGATTAGGCATGCACTTGCTATCTGAGAAAACTTTAATTAGTCACGTGATAACACAAATCATTGCCTTGGCGCTTGATGGAAGATGATACTTACATTGAAGGCTAACGTACTAATCAGACAACCGCTAAGAAATGTGCTACCAAAAATTCTAAAGGTAATCGTCCAATTTCCCCTATATTAAGAATACCCAATTCCTTCATTAACTTTCTAATCTTGCCAATTCAATCTTAGATCTTTATGCAAAATTCCAATGTAGCTCTCCTGGTTAATTTTTTTTGTAGGAAATCACTGATGCAGCAATGATTTACAGTTGAAATAACTAGAATGACTATATTGAAATCCCACGCAAAGCTTAGGCTTAAATTGATAAAGTTGAAAAGTTCTATGACTAAATTAACATTCGTGCAATAAATATAGAAACCATAGGATAATTTCCCAATGAACTCTACGTGTATAATAATATCACCAAATTTATTAGCTCATAATTTTCTTAATGTATCTGCCCGGAGTGGAGGAACCTTGTGGAATCTGAACTTGCAATGCAAAGCAATTTCAGTGAATGGTACTCAAAATAGAACGAAATGAAAAGGGGAAAAAACAGAGTTCTGAAAATTTATAAAGGTTGCTGAAGCCCAAAGGGAAAAAAAGCCCTTTCGTGAAATTGGGTTTCTTTTCCTACGCGAAGCCCCTTTAGGATTTACTCCGTGCCGAAGCTTCCTCTGTGGGCTCTTCTGTCTTACCTTAGTAAAATGAATAAAAAGAATTATCTTCCGACCCAAAAAAAAAAAAAAAATTGCTATTATTTTTATGGATTTAAACATCTCGCAATGGTCATTGCATTTGGCTTTTGATTTGCCACGGGAGAAAAAAGAGAACATGTTTTTTGATTGGAAAATACACATTTCACGAAATATGGAATTTTGCCGGACGCAAGGTGAACCTAGTCAGACGCGTTAAAACGTGCATGTGTGCTGCGGAACAATCCCGTGGGTACAAAAACAGTTATCTTCAATAAAACATAGAGGGAGATCTTCAATAAAACATAGAGGGATCCCAATCAAAGCAGGTCTTAGTTTTTTTTTTTTTTTTGCATGTTTGGAAAAGCGATATTCAACTTGCATGGCCAGTGAGGTTTCTGAGATATTTAAAGTGGTGAAGTCAAGAAAACTTAGGTGAGGGATGACCCCTTATATTTTGAAGAAATATTCATGTTATCCTCTCTTTTGAAATAGTACCGTTAATTTATTTTCATGGTCCATGTTCTGCTCCTAGGTTTTGTTCAACTCCTCTGCATCTCCGTCATATTTTCCTCTCTGAACTATCTCTTGCACAGATCACACACACGGATTTTCAAACCTGATTAGATATATCTTTGTATGTATGTCTGTAGGAAGACCTTCTTAAGTTAATATTATTCTATAAACACAAACTGTTCAAACTGATAGGATCTAATTATGCCAATGCAAGAGGAAAATTAATGGAGACCTAGAGTAAACAAGCAACAAACATGAGGATGTCTTTAACTCTGATCCCATCTACTTTTGATTCATCAGAAGAGTCAATCGATTATGAACTGTCTTAATCGATTAAATGTGTTTCTTATTTTCTTGATTCATGTTTTACAGGTTCATCTAAAAGAAGAGATATATGCTTTAGCCAGTTTTATCCTGTGCAGTACTAACGTTGCTCGAGTGCTCAGCAGAACTAAACAAAGTCTTCAGGATGTTTTTGGCTTTGCATCTTCAAATGTATCAGGTTGTCCTAATGCTATCTGACCAGAGTTGGGACTGCATGTGCTTTTAGGGATTGAATCAATGTGAAATAAAGTGTGGTTTTTTTTCCAGAGAAAGCCATGCAGGCGCCCCATTGCTGTATTATCACAAATTGTGTAGTACAGATCTTGATTTTGAAGCGTTCTTAAGATTTTCTGCATTCTTGAGATCTTGATGAGCAGCTTTGAAAGGAATTATTTCTTATTATCTCTCTTTCTTACATACACATGCTTGTTTTGACTCGGAGACCAGTCTACCAGCGAGGCGCTCTCAGGTGCAATGTTTGTGGGAAGATAGGCATGGGCTTTTCTTATCACTGACAAGAGTGCAAGCTCAATTTGCACCCTCTGCGCTGTTGTACCTTCTTCATTCCTGTCACTCTGCTAGAACAGCAAGTGAATTCCTCTGGTGCCTGGCCATCGAGCCATAGAGTCTCTATCACAACCGTGCCTGGGCTGGGATTCATTAATCATCCAAGCGTGCATCTTGCAGATCAACTTGGATTCCCAACCATGAGATCCCAAGCATTTCGTCTGGGACATGGTCACTATCCAAGAGTGCCTTGTTGTAAATTTTTAGGACACGGATATAATCAGAGGAAAGATTGGGGCGAGAGCAGTGTAATGGGTCACGTGTTACATGGAATCATCGACGGTTTGACTCAGCAAGCCGTGACGGCTATTTTTCAAGGCTTCATAAGATTCTAGGGGAACATATCTAGTGACACAATTCTCCTTTGTTTTTAAGTGACCTGTTGTATTATGACTGAAAAAGGCTAGTAAATACACCTAGAGGGAGGGTGAGTAGGTGTCTAAAAATTTTCTTTGAAAGACTTTGAAGAGATTCAATCGACTTTGAAATATAATTCAGAGTGTAAAAGAGTTGAAGTAAAACAATTAAACAATTGAACCATGCAGCAATAAAAATAAGGAGATTAAGGTAAGAGAAATAGAACACAGAGGTTTATAGTGGTTTGGCTTAATCTTAGCCTACGTCCACTCTCCTGCGCTGATAGCCCACCGGCTGGATTTCACTATGAATCAAAAGAGATTAGTACAATTTGTAGTCTAAACTTCCTCAGTGGAGAGTCTTAGCTAATTCACACAAATCCTTACTGTATGCTTCTCTCTTTTGTACACAATTATAGCTCAAAGAATGAGAAGACAAGGAACTTCAGAGATTCAGACTTTGAAATTTTTGTATCAGCCCACACATCGAACAACGAAGAATCCACCTTTAAATACTCCCTCGTGCCTTCATAGCCATTGGCACTTTCCAAAGGAGTTCATCCAATCTATCCGTTGGAATGAATCAATTAAGGTGATCTTGAGCTGTCGATTAAATATAGAAGATAGCTCATCAATCCTGCTCGCCCATACAATCAGGATCTTGAGTTTCCATAAGTAGAACCTTCCAAGTTTGCTTGTACTTCAAAAGGATATTCAAATCGGAATTGATCCTAATAGCCGAATAATTTGAAGCTATATCTAGCCAGAGATCTTCCATAACCAAATAGAACAAATCATTGAAGATTAATCTCATCTGCAAGAGTCGTAATCCTACGGTCTGGAAACTGTCAACTTGGGCAGACTTTAAAATTTGAATCTAGCTGTCTTTAGACTTTGATGATAGAGTCTAGAGATCTTTAGACTTAAACATTTGGGTCTTGAATTCTTCAGACCGGACTGACGGAGATGTTTTGTCAACTTCAAAACAACAAAATAGTTTTCTCCAATAATCTCCCCCTTTTTGATGATGACAAAACTTCTCGGCAAATTTGAAAACTTTTGACCTGCAAAAATACTTATATATAATATGAGGAATAAAATAGGATAAATTGTATCACTTCTGCAACCACAAAAAACAAGTTAGTCTTGCAAAATAATTACTCTCAAAATTATGACATAAACCTGCAAGTCCAAAATTCCAAACCAAATCATCAATAACCAGCAAGTACTAAAAAACGATTGCAGAACAATCCAAGTAAAACTCCAAACAACAAGCCAGTCAAAGTTCAAGTCAAAGTTTAACAAATCAAATCAAATCTGCAATCTTCTCCCCCTTTTTGTCACAGCAAAATGGTAGAGAATAAAAAGTTGATAAGAGAAAATTTGAAATCAGGGCTGCTTGGGGATACGGACAAGCTGAAACTCTCCCAAAGAGTTAACAGTCTTCTCAAGGCTGGCAAAAGATTTCTTCAGTGATTCTAGATCCACACCCTTCACATTTTTCTGGACTTGACTCTTGAGGGTGTTGATCTGTTCCTGCAATGATACTGAAGTAGCCAAAAGAGTCTTCTTGAGATCCCGCATATCATATTCCATTCCATACATTTACTTCTTGAGATCCAACATTATATCCAGCAGCTTTGAAAAGTCTGCTGACTGATCATTACCAGCACTCGGACCTGCTGACTCTGTTCTTTGAGTCTTGAAGCTTGTTGGTTTTTCACCAGCCCCTTCACCTTCACTTAGAGAGGATGCCTCAACTTCTGGAAAATGAGAGGCTTACACATCCTTTGGGTCTGTAGCTGACCGACTAACATCACTTGCAAAGAAAGGCGACGAAGTACCTTTAGTTTCAGCAACTCCCCCTGTTTGTGTGCCAATAGGTGGAATAGTAAATTCTTCGCAATGTTCTTCTTCTTCTTCAGCAAAAGCAAAGTGATGTTTTCCAGCATCTCCTCCTGATGATGGAACTGCAAAAGATGGCTCAAGGGAATCTTCATATTCCTCTTGTGCCTCACTTTCCTTCTCCTTCTCACTTTCTTCTCTTGTCATTCTCTCCTCTTTTTCTCCTTTTTGTCTTTCTTCTTCTTCCTTTTCTTTCTCTTCTCTTCTTTCTTAAGCTCTTCTCTCTGTCTCTCCTTCTCTCCTTTCATGCTCTTCTCTCATGTCACAAAAACTGACAAAACTCTTCAAGTCTCTTAAGGTTGCAAGGGTCATTGCATCTTCATCATCTTCATCTTCGTCCTGCAAGATGACTCTTCTTCTTTTCTTCTCAGGAGCAACCATGGGCTCATTCCCTTTCCTTTTCGCAACAGCAGAGTCTTTGACAGTCTTGGAAGGAGATTTCTCCTTCATTTCTTCAAGAGCCTTGTTAAGCTCTTTCAATTTCATATTCATGACCATTTTATATCCAATGAGCATAAGAGCAGAGTTTGTCAAACATAGGGGTGTAGGATTTTGAATCTTGAAATGCCTAAACAGGTGAGTGACGAAAGCAGAGTAAGAGAGTTGACCCTTATCCTTGATCACAGTCCTATACATATGAAACAGGATTGTGTATGGGAGAGAGAATCTTACTCCAGCATTGATAGCAAACACCAATTTTGCTTCTGTCTTGGAAACACCTGTCTTGGAAGTTGATTTTGGTTTGAGGCAATTGATCACAATTTTGTGGAGCGGTACATTAGAGGCGCTCATCCTCATGTAGGAGATCTTGCCCTCTAAGCTTCTATTATGAACCAACTCCAAGGTAGCATGAGCAATGGACACTTTAATCGGTTGGAAACTCGATCTTTCCACCCCAATTATATCAGCTAGAGTGTCCACATCTACCACATCCTTCCTATCCTTAAAAGTAAAAGAAAATCTATTTGCATCCAGAAAAGATAGATTCGAATAGAAATACGCAGTGAGTTCGGGATAAGCGATTGTGGAGTCAGTACAAAAAGCCTCAAACTGCAATTGAGCCGGTTTTTCTCGGAGATTGACTTTAAGAGAATCAAGAAAATTGAAATCCACGCTCCTAGGGTTCATGACCCTTCTTTTTAGTAATTTCGAGTAAATTCTTTCATGTTCTTTGGAGTGAAAAATATTTCCCTCAGAGCAAACAGAGTTGACAGCCACACTCATTCTCGATTGAAATTGAGAAAACAGCCTTTCATCATCATCCAAAGGCTTATTTGCGGTACCAAACCGCAGATCACTTGGTATGTTCTCAAAAGCCTCCTTCACCGCTCCTTTGGGAGCCACACCTACTAACTCTTCCATTTCACGCAAAAATATTGTCTCATTTCTATAACCACTTTCTTTCAAAAATTTGTCAATCAGATTCAATTTAGTTTCTCCTTCTTTCAGTTTCATATAAAGAGAATAGGCAAGTTTTGGTCTCAGGGTTCTTATGGGTTCAACATTCTTGACCACTTCTTCCTCTTAGCGTTGTTGACTAGGTTGATCCCTTTGAGGAGAATCTTCTTCCTCGCTAAGGTCAAAGTGAGTAGGACCCTCGAACCTCTTCTGTGGTCCCTTGCCAGCAAGTCTTGAAGACTTTCTTGAAGACATACTAACTTTTTCGAGAGAAAGTGACAAATTATCTGCAAAAAGAAGAAATTTTTGTAAAGTAAACAAGGGTAAAAGAGATCGCAAGTGGAAGTTTTTAATTCTAGGGTTTCAAAAGTGAGAGTGAAAATGAAGACGATGAACCAGAAGTATAAATAGTAGGTAAAGAGAGGAGAATGAAATGTCGTAAAGGAAGGCGAAAACTACCTTTATGAAAAAAAGGAAACTGCCAATTTTGAAAAAGAAAATTGCTGTAATTTTAAGTGTTAGAAAATAAATAAAAGACAAGAATTGATATACCAAAAATAAATGTAATCCAATTTTGACAAAAAAAAAAAACTTACAGACATATCTCTGAGTTAAAACTCCTTCAGACTTTACGTCTAAGCCTGAACACTTCAAGACTTTACCTTAGAGTCTAAACACTTTCAGACTTTATGATGTTTAGTCTTTGAGCGAATAAATTCAAAGTGGCTTTTCTCTAGTGGCTTTGTAAATATGTCCGCCAGTTGGTTTTTTGAGTCAACGAACTGAATCACCATTTCTCCATTTTAAACATGACCTCTAATAAAATGATGTTTAATTTCGATGTGCTTTGCCCTTGAATGAAGAATTGGATTCTTTATAAGATTGATGGCATTAGTATTGTCGCATTTGATTTCTGTGCAAGAATCTTCAACTCCAAAGTCTCTTAGTTGTTGTTGCATCCACAATATTTGAGAACAGCAACTTCCAAGTGCTATATATTCTGCTTCAGCTGTTGAAAGGGCTATGGTACTTTGTTTTCTTGAAAACCAAGATACCAACCTATTTCCAAGCAATTGACATATACTTGAAGTACTCTTCTTGTCGACTTTACAGCCAGCTAAGTCAGCATCTGAATATCCAAGGAGAGTAAAGTCTCATTCTTTGGAATACCATAGACCTAGCTTAGAAGTAGTTGCAACATATTTGATAATACGTTTTACAACAATCATGTGAGATTCTTTGGGATTTGATTGGAATCTAGCATAAATACAAACACTAAACAAAATACCAGGCCTAGATTCAGTAAGGTAAAGAAGTGAACCAATTATACTCATGTATAGCTTCTGATCTTCACTTTTTCCTTCTTCATCTTTGTCCAGCTTCGAAGAGCTTGACATTGGAGTTTCTGTCTTTTTGCAATTTTCCAGTCCATATTTTTTTATAAGATCCCTTGCATACTTTTCTTGGTGAATGAAAATTCCTTCTTTGGATTGTTTGACTTGTAGTCCCATAAAGAAATTTAACTCACCCATCATGCTTATCTCAAATTCATCCTGCATGCATCTTGAGAATTTCTTGCAAAGATTTTCATTAGGAGAGCCAAATATTATGTCATCAACATAAATTTGAACAAATATAAAATCTTTTCCTTCTCTTTTGATGAATAAGGTTTTATCTATTTTACCTTTAGCAAAACCATTTTGAATTAGAAAGTTACTTAGTCTTTCATACCATGCTCGAGGTGCTTGCTTCAATCCATATAATGCCTTCTTTAGCTTGAAGACAAAATTAGGTTTCCTTGGATTTTCAAAACCAGGTGATTGTTCCACATAGACTTCCTTTTGAATAACTCCATTTAAAAAGACACTCTTCACGTCCATTTGGAATAACCTGAAATTTTTGAAACAAGCAAAAGCAAGTAGCAATTTGATTGCTTCTAACCTTGCCACTGGTGCGTAGGTCTCATCGTAGTCAATCCCTTCTTCTTGTATATAACCTTTTGCCACGAGTCTTGCTTTGTTTCTCACCACCTTTGGTTGTTCATTTAGCTTGTTCCTGAAAACCCATTTAGTTCCAATAATTGATTTACCTTTAGGTTTAGGAACAAGTTCCTAAACATTATTGATGCTGAACTGTCTTAGTTCTTCTTGCATAGCTTCAATCCAACTTTCATCAATCAAGGCTTCATCTATTATCTTGGGTTCGATTTCTGAAACAAGTGCCAGGGCACTAGACTCTTCACGCCTTTTGGATCTTGTGCGAATCCCTTCATCAATGCTGTCAATAATGAGATCTGCAGGGTGACTAGATTTATGTTTCCAGTTGCTAGTTGGTTTGACATTTTGCTGATCCTCTATTTCAGTTGGAGCTTCTGATTCAGTTTGCTGTTGAACATTTAAAGTTTGGTTTTCTTTGGGGGAATTTGATTTTGTAACAACTTGCACAAGTTCAGATTCTTCAAGTTGAGTTTGATCAGTATGATTTTGCATTGAGTCTTGAAATTTCACATTCAAGGATTCTTCTACAGTTTGAGTCTTCTTGTTGAATACTCTTTGCTTGACATTGAGTAACGAAGAAAAATTCATTCATCTGATTTTTCCTCAACTTACCAGTTCAATCATTTGCATTCTTTAGACTAAAACACTTGCAACCAAATACATGAAAGTAATAAACAATTGGCTTCTTTCCTTTGAATAACTCATAAGGAGTTTTCTCTAGAATTGGCCTCAAGAAAATTCTGTTAATAATATAACAAGCAGTTGATATTGCTTCAGCCCAAAAACGATGAGAAATATTACTTTCAATTAAAAGAGTTCTTGCCATTTCTTGCAATGAACGATTCTTTCTTTCCACAACCCCATTTTGCTGTGGAGTATATGGAGATGAAAAGTTATGCTAAAAGCCAGAGTCATCACAGAATTTGGCAAAGTCTTGATTTTCAAATTCACCTCCATGATCAGTATGAATACTTGTAATAGCATAACATTTTTCATTTTGAACTTTCTTAGCAAATTTAGAAAAGTAAGAGAATGATTCAGACTTACTTGAAAGAAAGAATACCCAAGTAAAATGAGAGTGGTCATCTAATATTACCAAACAGTATCTCTTTTCACTAATGCTTTGAGTTCTAGTTGGTCCAAAGAGATCCATATGCAGAAGCTACAAAACACGTTTAGTAGATACCTAATTTATTGATTTGAAGGAATTTCTAACCTGTCTTCCCAGCACACAAGGTGTGCATAGATCATGTTTTTGATATTTCAGGTTGCGTAATCCTCGAACTAGCTTCTTGGAGGATACTTTTGCAATTTGCTTCATATTGATGTGTCCAAGCTTTCTGTGCCAGATATTAGCTTCATCTTGAATAGATATCAAACATTGAGAACTATCCGATTCTATATCCAAAAGATAGATATTTCCATGTCTTCGTCCAGTGAATGATTAAGAGAGATCTTTGCTGACTCCAGAGCATGTATCTTCTTGGAAATTGATGTTGTATCCAGTGTCGTACAGTTGACTGATGCTCAGAAGATTATAATTTAAACCTTTAACTAAGGAAACGATGTTGATTGTGAGACTTCCTATCTCCACAGTTCCACATCCAACAATTTTTCCTTTATTGTTATCACCAAAAGATACACTTCCTCCTTTCACTTGTAAGAAATTTGTAAAATAAGTTGAGTCTCCTGTCATGTGTTTTGAGCAACCACTATCTAAGTACCATTTAATCTTCTTTTTGATAGTGACCTGCTATTATATAAATAACTCAAGCTTTCTTTGGTACCCACACCTTCTTGGGTCTAACATTATTAGTACTGAACATAGTCTTTGCCCATTCTCTCTTAACAGGTTTCCAAACTTTAGGACATTCTTTCTCAAAGTGTTCTGAGCTGTTACACTTCGAGCACTTGAGAGCATTTTGCCCAACAGGTTTTACAAAAGCCTTTTGGAAATGATTTTTGTAAAATAACTTTGTGGGTCTATTTTTAATTCTTTCCTTTACCTTTGGAAAATCGATCAAGGGAATGGTTTATTATGTCATTCCCAAGCCAGACTTATTATAGTAAGGTCTTTGGATTGAAAGAATTTTATCTGACTGTTCAGATCCCATTGCAAACTTTTTAGTGACATTCAAAATGTCTTCTTTCAAAAAAGTTTTTTCTTTTGAAAGAGAACTTTCATTTTTTTTTTTTTTGTATCAGCAAAACATTTTTTTAAGTTTTCAACTTTTTCAATCAAAGACATTTCCTGTTGTCTCAGTTTGGAATTCTCCTTCTTTAGTTCAGAAATTCTCTTAAGAGAGGCTTTAAGGCTAAGATAAAGTTCATCTATATACTTTGAGACTTTAGTATGAATTTTTAAATTTTAACCTTGACCTCACTGTCTGAGTCTGAATCTGAATCTGAATCTGAGTCTGATTTTGCCATAAGACAGACATTGACATAATCTTCATCATTGTCTTCACATTCTGTGTCACTCCATGTTTCTGCTTTGAGAGCTTTCTTGAATTTTTCAATTTTTCCTTTATTTTTCTTTAGCAAAGGACAGTTGGGTTTGACGTGTCCCTTTCTCTTGCATTCGAAGCAAACCACATCCTTGTTGGTTTCATCTTCTTCATTTGATTTCTTTTGAAATCTTTGATTGCCCCGTTTCTTCCAATTGAACATTTTTCCTAAGTGTTCAACTTCTTGAACTTTCTTGTCAAAAGTGCTAGCTCTTCATCATCCAAGTCATCTTCTGAATCTGTATAATCAGAATCATTGTTAGATTTTAAAGCAATTGATTTCTTACCTTTGGGATCTATTTCCTCATTGATTTGTTCGACTTCATATGATTGAAGTGTGCCAACCAATTCGTTTACAGAGAGGGGCATGATCCTTTGTGTTCCCTTATAGAAGTCTTTACGTGATTCCAGTCTTTGGAGAGTCCTCTTAGCAACTTATTGACCTTCATTGGTCCTGAAATTGGCTGTCCTTGATATGCTAAGCTATTTACAATTTCTGTAAAATGACTAAACATGTCAATAATGGATTCTCCTGGCTTCATCTCGAAGGCTTCATACTGTCCAAGAAGGATATTGATCTTTGTTTCTTTAACTCAATCAGTTCCTTCATACGTGACATGCAACCTGTCACAGACTTTTTTAGCTGTTTCACAAGATGAAATTATGTTATACTTAGTAGAAGATAAAGCACAGTATAGATAATAAATAGCTTTATCATCGAGAGCTTGTCTCTTTGTTATTTGAGTTTGTGACAGTTCTCCAGCATCCGCTATTTCTTTTCTTGTAGATGATGCAGCTTTAGGAATGATTCCTTTTTCTATCACATCCCATTCCAGGGGATCTTTGATCTCAAGAATGCCTTCATCTTGTTTTTCCATATGTTATATTGCTTCCCATCAAAGTAGGGTGGTTTGGTGTTGCTTTGGCCTTCAACCAAACCAAAAGCCAAAATACTAGCCATAGATCTTTAGCTTAAAAAGTATAAACACTTCCAACAATTAAGCAAACTCACTCTGATACTAATTGAAAAAGGCTAGTAAATACACCTAGAGGGGGGTGAATAGGTGTCTAAAAATTTTCTTTAAAAGACTTTGAAGAGATTTGATCGACTTTGAAATATAATTCAAAGTGTAAAAGACTTGAAGTAAAACAATTAAACAATTGAATCATGCAGCAATGAAAATAAGGAGATTAAGGTAAGAGAAATAGAACACAGAGATTTATAGTGGTTCAGCCTAATCTAAGCCTAGGTCCACTCTTTCGCGCTGACAGCCCACCGGCTGGATTTCACTATAAATCAAAAGAGATCAGTACAACTTGTAGTCTAGACTTTCTCAGTGGAGTGTCTTAGCTAATTCACACAAATCATCACTGTATGCTTCTCTCTTTTGTACACAGTTATAGCTCAAAGAGTGAGAAGACAAGGAACTTCATAAATTCAGACTTTGAAATTTTTCTATCAGTCCACACACCGAACAACAAAGAATCCACCTTTAAATACTCCCTCGTGCCTTCATAGCCGTTGACACCTTCCAAAGGAGTTCATCCAATCTATCCGTTGGAATGAATCAATTAAGGTGATCTTGAGCTGCCGATTAAATGTAAAAGATAGCTCATCAATCTTGCTCGCCTATACAATCAGGATCTTGAGTTTCCATAAGTAGAACCTTCCAAGTTTGCTTGTACTTCAAAAGGATATTCAAATCGGAATGGATCCAAATAGCTGAATAATTTGAAGCTATGTCCAACCAGAGATCTTCCATAACCAAATAGAACGAATCATTGAAGATATAATCCTATCTGCAGGAGTCGTAATCCTACGGTCTAGAAACTGTCAACTTGGGCAGACTTTGAAATTTGAGTCTAGCTGTCTTCAGACTTTGATGATAGAGTCTGGAGATCTTCAGACTTAAACATTCGGGTCTTGAATTCTTCATACCAGACTGACGGAGATGTTTTGTCAACTTCAAAATAGCAAAGGAGTTTTCTCCAACAATGACATCATGCAAAACGCTTCTGCTAATATGCGTTAGTAAGAATATTATCTATTTCCAAAAAAAAAAAAGAATCTTCCACTTATGGGTAACTTCGAGTACACTGTGAGGTACCGAAGATACCACCTCGAATAAAAAGACAAGATTAGATGCCGTGATAGGTCTTTTTTTAACTCTACCATTTAGAGATCCCGATAGAAACATGCTTATCGTGGAGTATTCTTTTGACCATGGGCAACAGTGTTTCGCCTAGCAATAGTGAAATGCCACGTATAGCAGGGGTTCCATTGGTTCAAGCCATGATTGCATCATAATGGTGCCTATAACTGCATTGGTCTCAAGATTCTCCCTTAATTTCACCAAACATCAAGCCAAGGGAGATCTCAAGTCTGAACCCATCACCCAAAATTTTAAAATAATGAGTTATGAGCTAATTAGGGTATATTAACTAATTAACATCATATCAATTTTCTAATGTAGGACCTTTTTTATACATCTATCTCAATGTAGCATAGAATAAGGAGAGAAACAACATTTTAATGCACTAAGCATTGTACGTGGCATCAATGAGTCCACATAAAAAGCAGCTTCTACCTACTTTTGGCAACTCAACGGAAAATAAATTATCATGCTTTAATGAATATATAAATGCATAGGAGATTAATATTAATTTCTGTGGTCTTCCTTGGCGGTTTCCATAAGGATTAACAAACTATGCATTTTACTAAAAAAATAAATTCTATCAAAATAATCATTCACTATATATATAGAGACAAAAATAAGATGGGATGACATGATCATTTTTTCTCAATTCAATTAAAATATGATTACATTACTATATGCATATTATTAGTTTTTTTAGAAAGTATTAAACAAGATTGATTCACGAGTCATCCATATGAATGTCAATTACAAAAGCCAAAAAATATCCATGATGAAATTTATAGTTTATCATTTGATAATGAAATAGCGAATTGTGAACAGTAATACCAATTAAAAGAAATAAGTTCCCTGTACATTGATAATGTTAACCATTACAGAATCAATGGTCTAATTAATTAGAAAAGCTAATTAATAACCAAGGGGTGAGTATAAATGGTAATGGTACCTACGGTTGGAGAAAGATCTTGTAGGTTAGGCTTCTTCTTAAGCGTCATGTTGAAGGCTCGATTGGGAATGACCAATAAGCGTTCCTTTAGCACAATAACTGACACCCATGCTGGCTGTCTCTTCTGATCAGTATCCTAAGAGAATAGCCTACGACGCTGGTCTAAGCCGCCGCCTCGGCTAGCGATGGTAACTGTGACTCTGATTGGACATGGTCTTCTATCCTATTAGACCATCTGATGGAAATTTAAGCCGTCGCTTGAGATAATCAACTTGATCACCTTGCTCAGTTCTATGTCCCAGAAAATGAATCCAGACATGGTTTGTTTTCTAATGTGACCATTCCAGGAAATATGGCAGCAAATACCTGAATAGAGGGAAATAAATGCCCCCCATTACGTTCCTGATTTCGTTATTTCGACTCACAAGCTCCTCTCCTGTATTGATGACAACAATTTGAGGAGAGTCTTTATTCTTAATAAAGATTATAGGCCACGAAAACAAATGGTGAGAAACCATAGGCTTTATTCCCATTCCAATTTGTATATTCCTGGCTGACAAACAAGGCTTAATGATTCATAGTTCAAATGACAAAAGTTTTGAGAATAGATATCGTCCAACAAGTCTGATGAATGAAATGTAAATAAACTCAGTTTACTTGCCCTGATCAAATGAACCAAATCAAGTATTTGTGAAGAAACATTTGAACTAATGCATGTCATTTTAGCCTCTGCTCTTGGATGCTTGAGTTGGTGCAAAGTGATGGTTGCCTTTCTCAACTAATCAAAGCAATCCTCCCCTCAAGCAGATTTGCCTCATGTTTGAGTCTCTTCATCACTAAATGCATCATCCTTATTCTCACCGTTTTCTTTAATGAAAATAGTCAAATAATTAGCAGGTACAAAGAGATCATTTTTCTCTTAAGTTGTAAGATTTGCTTCAAAGGAATAATCTTGTGCCCCCGATCCGGCAAAGAAGTTCGTGAGATAGTTGCTTGATTCTTCCAGAAAAAGTTTAAGGTCAATTTCTGGATTTGCCTTCTCCATACTAGTATTATCAACCTTTTTGCTAGTTTCAGATGGAGCATTCGGAAACTCCTCTACACTAGAGATCTTAATTAACTCAGATGGAGGAATTTTTTCTTCCTCATTGGAAATTATATTTATCTTCGAGAAGTCTTTTGTTGCAATAGCAGGACCTAGCTCCTGAATTGGCACCCAAATGAAATGACATACTAAGCGTGAAGGAAAAGAAAAAAAAAACAATTCGCATTTTAATTATTTAGGGTTTTAATAACTCACCCGTGTAGACTGATTCCCCGATGTCTCCTTATCAATGAAAGCCTCCATTATAAACTTGACAACCTCGACAGTTGAGCGAAACATCCTACTTGGCTGTCCATGATGATAGAACTGCAAAGATAATAGGTTGCATTAGCTTCATTAGCACCGAATAAATTCATGGAAGTCATGTGCAAAGTTATTACTCATCAAGGGGTAAAAGAAGTTTGAGTATGCTTAATGATAAAATAGGTGATAAAGTTAAATTAAAAGTTTTTCAATCATTTCATTTAACATACATTACTAGATAATTCATTTCATTTCATGGTAATGTTTTAAGGAAACCAAATCACTCAAATCTACATTACCTCTTTTGAAACTTTGATGTTATTAAGAAAGCAAAAGTAATAAAAGTTTTGAATATACAATTACCAAATCTAATTTTCCATTTGCACACTGCCTACATTCGATATGCCACCCTCAAAGCCTCTCTTCAAGTGAAGATATATGTTGGATATTCTACAATCAATAGGTAATAGTGGCATCACAAAAATGAATGAATTTTGTAGATTTCTAGAAATATAAATTGATATATTGATATGAAATTCAATCTAAAAATATTAAGAAGAAACTCTAGAAGCCACCTTGTTTGAGTCTGTTGCAATTTGACAATCTGAGAGTAGTACGAAAGATACAGTCTTTTCCCCATCTAATGTGCTTTTGGCCCTGTCGCGACCTAATTTTTCCGGGTGCACCATCTAGAGTTTAGGTTAATGGACTGCTAAGCCTAGACTTAACTCGAGCCCTCCCAGGCCCATACCAACTCGCGACTTTAGGTTCAAGTTTTTAAAACATGCAAATAGATTTCAATTATAAGTCGCCACTAATCAATTTTTGGTAGGTCGATTAGACATCTAAGTAAAATAATTGGAAGATTATTTTACTTCTACGAACCAGAGAGACTAAGGGTACGGGGACTTGGTTACATTAAACCTCTCTAATGCCCTTTCGGTACCATTTTTTTTTTTTTTTTTTTTTTTTGAATATGTTTTATGCAGGCAGCTTGGATTTATTTTAACCTAATTACTATTATGCAAAATATGGTGACCACATGGATGCTCAACCTCTATTAGAGATTCAATAAAAATAAATGAACAAGTAAATTGCATCACGCAAAACAAGCAATTATTTTTTTGGGTTTTTCTTGAAATTAGATTTTATCATATAACATGCATTTTAACTAAATGACTTAATTTTCTAATATGCAAATTCTAATTAAATGGGCCTATTATGCAAACTAATTAACATGCACCTAATATTACTTAAAAAAAATTAACTAAATGAACCTATCATGCAAATTAATTAAAGTGCACCTAGTATTTTTTTTGGATTTTTTTATCTGAAAATTTGAATTAATAAAAATCCTAATTAAACTATCTAAATGAATAATTTTCTAATTTATGTTTGGGATTAATTTGAATTAACTCTATTCTCGACTTAGAAAATCTTTTTTTTATTTTTTATTTTTTTTATTTTTTAAAATATGCCAACTTTTCTAAGAATGAAGTTATCTAGGTCTAACCCTAACCTATTTCAAAGAGATTTCTAAAAAAATATAATCCTAAAAATGTAATTCTAAAAAATTTCTAATTTACTAACCTACATGTCTAATTTACTAAACCTATATATCTAATTTACTAAACCTACATGTCTAATTTACTAAACCTATATCCGCATGCAAGATTTTAATTTTTTTGATTTTTTTATGATTTTATGATTTTTTTTTAGATAAGTAATTATCAAATAAGTATTAAATCTAAACTATCAACAAAATAAATTATTAAAATAATCGAAAAAATAACCAGTTATCTCACGAGTCAAATTAACAATTATTCTAACCCTAACTATCACGACAAATCAAAATAATTAAAAATCTAGTCCAAAGTCTTACGGACCAAATTAAATAATTATTGTGATTTAACAATTGAGATTCCACCAAAAAATCCAAAAATTAATATAATTAAAAAATGATCCGATGTCTTATGGATTAAATTAATAATTATAATAATTCCGAACAAAATCCCCACAGATAGTGCCTACAAAATTCACGAAGAATAACAATCAATGTTACAACTTAAGTGACTAGACTAAAAAATGCTATCAAAGAAAATAAGCAGAAAAACATAAAAATAAAAAATAAAAAGAATAAAAAAATGCACTGAATTACAAAAAAAAAATGAAAAGTAAAAGTAAAAATAAAACTACCTAAAGGGACTCAAAAAAAAAAAAAAAAAAAACAAAAAGGCGTCGAAGGGGAAGCGGATCGCAGGCGGAGGCGGTGCGGTGGCGTGGCGTTGGATGGGCGGACCAACGGCGGGCAGACCAGCAAGCGGAGACGCAGGTTGCTGGCGTCGCGGCGATGACCAGCGGGGGATGGGCTCCGAGCGGCAGTACGGCTTCGAGCGCCAAGCTTGCAGATCGCTGGGACTTCGGGTTCTGGCTCACAGGCGGAGGTGTGGCCGTGGAGCTGCAATGGGTTTCGTCGTAGGCGAACGGAGGGCGAGCAGCAACAGCTGGGGCGTTGGGGCTGCAACAGGCAGGAGCAGGAGCAGGAGGAAAACTGGGGCATCAAGCTGAGCTGATTACGGACAGTGCAGGGGCAGCAGCGAGCACACGGAAGGAAACGCTGGCGAGACGCGGTGAGGGCTAGTGGCTCGGCTGCCGACGTTGGGTGGCGCCGGCACGGTGGTGGCGCGAAGAGGCCGGCGGCGCAAGAGTTGGTCCCCGGCGGCCTGGGTGGCAGCGAACAGAGGGAGGGGGCGTCAGGAGGCTTCCACCGAGAAGACAGTGAACAATCCCCTTTTCTTTTTATTTTCCTTTTTCTTCCTTCTCTGCTATACGTCACTTCTCCCCCTCTGTTCACGTCGCTGCACTCTCTGCCCTCACATCTTTTCTCTCTTTCCCTCTTTTTTTTTTTTTTTTACTTTGAAGAAAGAACAAAAGAAATACTAAAATCCACAAAAGACGAAATTCCCCCTTTTCCTTCACGAATTCCCTCTGCTCACATGCTTTTTTCGAATTTTTTTCTTGCATGGATTCTTTCTTCACACCAATTCTGTCAATTTTTCAGAAAAACCCCCCCTTTTGTCATGAAAAATGAGCCTCTCTTTTATAGTGATTCAAAACGGTCTCTTTACATGGCATTTCCCGAGTTACCATTTCTTATCACATTAAATCAAATCTGTATGATTTGGCAATTAACTCAATTCTTGCCCATTTTTCACTTGATTTCAAAATTGTTACTGCATTTAACAAAATCCGGACATCTATCAGAATTTCATATTGCCTTGCATAATTCAATCAAATCAATTTCCCCCATTTTCATTTTTTTCTTTTTATTTGTTCATAAATGCAATTTTATTTTTCCAAAATTAAGTGTCAACAGGCCCTGATTTTTGCTTTGGCAGAAGAAGATGGATTTGATTGTACCTAAGATTTAATCATTTGTCATTTATTAGACAAAATGTACTTTAACTCAAAAAATGTTGTCAAGATATTCACAATGCATATGTGAACAATGTATGAAAAAAATCATGAAAACAATATCACCTCAATGTTTGATGTATTTATCCCACCATAATTTTCAAATAAACAATATGATATTGGATATGGGTCAAGCACCTCATTTGAACTTTTTCTCAATTGGGAAGCAACTTCCTACAATAATGAATCATCAGTAGTACACCTTATTATTAAGGAATGAATCATTTATGACTTGTAGTCAAAGTCAAAGAATTGGAAACATGTGCACTCTATTTATACATGAATCTTGTGGTTGTAACTTTATATAGATGAAATCTAGTTGCGCACTTCATAAATACATCATAGTTTATCAAATATACTTCAAGAATCAAGATGAGGGAATCATGTGCATTGCAATGTGTTACTATGTCAATCTTTCCATGAAGATATCCACATTCAAAAACCAAGTATTGAACCTCATTAAATGTGGTTTTCAAATAGCAATACCCTATAAAGGTAAAATTGCATTTATGTCATGGTCTATCTCAATAAGTATCAGATAACAAAATAAGTATTACACGATATTTATATCTAGAAAGACTTTATAAAAAGTTAACTTACATTGACTATTGTTCTAAGCGATGTATACACTCAATCTCTTCCTTCTCCTTGATTGCGAACATCTAGCTTCTTTGACTCATGTGCTTTATTTGATCTAATTAAAACCTGAGATTTATCTACAGTGGAGAGTAATTGATTGACCTGCAAAAACGAAAGAAACAAAAAAGTAGGAGACATGAGTGAAGAAATTATCAAAACATATACAATTATATCCATTAGTAAACACTACCCAATGATATGAAATAAGAGAAAATATATCTTGCAATATAAGATCTTCAACTATATTCATTATATTACCCTAATATAGATTTATTACCATTTGAGCATTATCATGTAATTGTACTTAAGCAGTTTGATATTTTTCTGTATGTTGTTGGACTAAATTTCTATTCACTGGAAGAGTAGATACTAATGTTCAAAGGTTGCCGGTTTGAATGCGTACATTATTAATGTATATAGAACTCATTTCCTTTAATTGGTATTGTTCCTCATACTGAACATTATGCTTATTAGAGAATAATGAACTCTGGTAACACAATTAAAGGAAATGAAATCAGTATATATTAATAATGTTTACAATAATTTAACTAACCATCTAATTAATTACAAAAGCTAATAAAGATTTGGCATTTTAAACAACTGTTATTAGTGTTATTGTCTAGCAAATAACAAATAATAGATAACGACTCATACATCGAACCATGCAAAGGATAATACAGTCAAACCAACGACCCTAGAACATTATTATCTGTAATTTCGGTAAATATTAGCAAAAAGTACCGATTGCCAATTTTAGATTTGTCATCTACAAATCCATATTCGTGTATGCATACATTACATAATTCTACATACTCATAAGACAAATGTGGACTCACAAAAGACATATAAATATTGATACGTATAAATTTATAAGTCGCCAACAACAAAAAGAAAAGAAAATAACAGCTTGAGTACCTTTCCACCTTCTCCATTATCAGCTGACAAATAAGGCCTAACGTCTAATTCCTCAATCTCGATGATTGGCTCTAAATCTTTCTCCCATTCTTCACATTCTATAAAGAAAATCACATAAATAATTAGATATAAGGAATTCATGTTTCTATTTAAGCTGTTAATAAGTCTATTTCATAAGGAAAAACCTGGTTCCGCCCATCTGATACCACGAATATTAATGAGGTTGTTGTACGATTCCTTCAAAAAACTTTCAAAGGCGATTTTCTCAGCACTAGAGATCTTAAATGATTTGGACAGAGGAAATTTTTTTTTTCTTACTGGAAGATATCTTTCTCTTCCTCGAACCTTTCATTGCAATAGCAAGAACTTGCTCCTAAATTGTCACCCAGATGAAGTTACACATTAAGAGCAAAGAGAAATAACTTCAATTCACATTTTGCTTTTTTTGAGTTTTTATAACTCACCTGTAGAGAACTACTCCCAATCAGAGCCTCCATTATATAATTGACAACCTCAATAGTTGAGCAAAACATTCTTTTTGACTGTACATGATGAAAGCTCTACAAAGATAATAGATTTCAGTTGTCTTCCTTACCATCCAAAAATTACAAGAGTTATGTGCAAAGGTTGTAAAAAATTTTCAATACACCTGATAATTAAATAACCAATAACGTGAAACTAAGTTTTATTACTCATTTCAACTAACATGCTTCACTATGATCCATTTCATCTCCTTGTAATGTTTACAAAAACCAAATCAATCAAGTCTATGTTACTTCTTCAAATCATCAATCTTATTGAGGAAAGTAGTAGCAATGAACTTTCTTGAATATACAATTACCATGTCTAATTTTCCGTTTGCACGTTGTCTGCATCCAATATTCCACCCTTGAAGTGTCTCTTCCAATGAAGATTGATGGTGGATGTTCTGCAATAAATAAATAATAGCCATACCATAAACATAAAAACAATTGGACAATCAGATATACATAATGCGATATTCACATACATTCAACGTAAAAGCAAAAGGAAGAAATTCAAGAAGCTACCTTGTCCACAGTTCGGGGGAGCACTAAAGATACCATCTCTTCCCCTACAAGTGTGGATCTGGCCCTAGTCTTCGCTTCCACCGACGAAGATGGATTTGTCTGTGCTTAGGATTTTATCATTTGTCATTTGTAATGAGCATTGGTTACAAATTCTTACTTGTAAGAAGTATGCATTAATATGAATAAAAGATGAAATGTTGACTATGGATCACCATACACTTTAACTCAAGAGATGCATCACAAAATGCATATATGAACAGTGTTTCCAACAAATCAGTGAAATAATATTACCTTAAGGGTCGAAACAGTTTTCCCCATATCATTTTGAGGTAATCGATATGATATTGAATCCGAGTCGAGCACATGATCTAAAATACTTTTTCTCAATCGAGAAACAACTTTCTGCAATCACAAATTATCGATGTTAGTATTTCATATCTTTAAAGCATGGACTATTCTAAATTATTGTTGAAGTCAAAGAGTTGGGAATATATGTATTTCATTTACTAACTTGTGCAATTGTAACCCCTTATGAATGAAGTTTGGTCATGTGTCTCATATATACATCCAAGCTTATCAAATACGCTTCAAAAATCGAAATGAAGAAATCGAGTGCCTCACAATGTAATTGTTGGATCATTAATCTTAAGTTTAACTAACAATCTTTTCATGAGGATATTGGCATTCGAAAACTAAGGGTTAAAATCACAAAAGTAAATTAATCGATAATGGTAAAATTTCATTAATGTCATGATCTATCTCACAAATACCACAGAATAATTACATCAACTCATTGACCAAAAAAAAAAATTACATCAACTACATGTCTAAATAAACTTCATGAAGAGTCTACATGTATCCGAAAAAACTTAACAAAGAGTTATTTTACAGTACATCCAATATCATTCTTAGTTATGTAAGTCATACTCACAAAGTTTCAAAGGCCAACATAAAACTCATATTGGCTATAAATATCTTAAAAAAACTTAATAGGAAGTTAACTTACGGCGACAAGTGTCTTAAGTGATGTGTATAATCGGTCGCAAGATTCTCGATTAGGAATGTTTAGCTTCTTCGAACTGCATAGTTCATTCACTTCCTTTGAAACACTAGAGTTTTCTAGAGTAGACGGTGACGCGTTGACCTACAAGGATGAAAGAGAGACAGAAGGATAAGACATGAGTAAAGAAAATAATCATGCATATAAGATTATATTCATCATTAAATGCTTCAACCGATTCGAAACGGGAAAACAAGTATGCCACAAAATAGGATCTTCAACTATATTCACAATATCAAAGAAATGAACATTCCGTACATATTAATAATGCTTACCGTAATAACATTAACGGTCTGATTACTTATAAAAGCTAATAACGGTTTTATCATTTCATACAACTGCCATTAGTTTTATTATCCAACGAATAACTATTCATGCATTGATCTATGCAAAAAGGAATGCATCCAAACCTTCAACCCTAGAACAATATCATCTGAATCTACCGGCATTTCAATTTTCTCATCCTCAAAATCATTGTCTTGTACACATAAACCTATTATTCTACATACTCATAAATCAGATTGGGCACACAACAAAGATTTAAAAATATTTCAAATATTTTATAGATTGTGAAATTCAACCAACAATTGTCCGTTAGTTTCACATAGTGTATAAACAATTAGATATGTGTGCATTTAGATAAGAAAAATATATTTTAACACGATAGATGCTCCAATCTATGTAGAGTTTGTAAAATTAGTGCACAGATCTAGATGATGGATCATTGAGAAATTCAAATCTTCACCCCATGTAAACCAGACAAGAAGCCTAGAGAGCACTGGAATGTTAATCTTGTCTTTCATCATTCATCACTTTTGATTTTTTTTTTTCTTAAAGATCTATGAAAGAAAGCCCATTTCTTTGTACTTTTTTGGGTGAAATTCTTTGTACTTGAATTGCAAAATAGATGACCGATAACCTAGCATGAAGGTTGATCGAGACTTGCCTCACTCATTTTCAATGGACTTGCACTTGTCAAAGGAGCAAATTGCATAGGCTGAGACAATCCATCTTGTACCTGCTCTCTTGGTGAGGGAGGTATGTTAGGTTTTGCCATTTCAAATGTCACTTTGAGAGCCAACACTTATTGCAAGCCAAAAGATGTGTGGTATGTCAATTGAAAGGAAGAAGATGGTTATGAAGGGAGGAAAAATGGGGGATATTGAGAATAACACGGTGAAATAAACTCAAAAAATTGTGCCCATTTATTATCTTGCACCAATACTAGTACATAATTGCAAATCTCGTGTACTTTAATGACCTTTCTAGAATTAATTAGCCTTCCATCTTTTTGTAAAAGCTAAATAGAATCTAACCTTTCTAGAATAGTCTTTTCCATAAATGTAAAAAAATCCATAAAAATGTTGAGTACATGAACCTTAGTTGATCATTGTAAAGGAAACTTGAACTGAGTTGGGGCAAGTGAAATTTTGAAAAACATTTAAATGCATTTTTGTGCCATTTTTCCCTGAAATATTGATAATTAATTTCATCAAATTCAATTCGGCTATGAAGCAATATTTATCCACATTCTAATTATCGAAGAAAATAAAGAAAAGTAATGTAGAACTTGCATACTTAATGCCAAATTCTTTTAACTTAGCTTTTTGTATTCAATTGTAACAATGGTAAAATAAAATACAAAAATAAAGAGAACATTTGCTAAATATTATCTCAATATCGAGCGATCAGGTTGTGATGTAGAAAGGATGTATAGAAACTTCTAATTGATTTGACAATATATAATTATCTATAATTGATAGAGAATTCAGCTTTTACAGCAAAAAAGAAAGAAAGAAAGTCAGAGAATGCCAATTGAATTTAAGGAATGTAAGCTAGCATCAATAGTATTTAGGTAGACAATTAACCTATATGCCAAATAGGTTGACATGTGATTAGAAATACTATAAGTAGGATAAGAATCAAGAGACAAACAATTTTATGGATGTACATAAATTGATCCTTATCTCTTAGGTATATTCTAACCAAAAAATGAATGCACCTTACACTATAGCATTGAATGCTAGATTTTGAGTATTGGATTTCCATGAATGGCTTTTACTTCTTGTGAGGCGTCGTTAAATATAACCCAATTACATTAACCATACCAAACAATTAATTTAACTTCATTATTTCATTCATTAGCCAAGACATCTTATTATACTATGCAAACAACCCCTTTTCCAGTGCAAGAAAGGGAACGGATCCTTAATTTTGCAAGTTCAGACATATACATTACTTGAAATGTTAGTTAAGTAGACATGTTGTTTATATCTAACTTAGAGGAACATATAGCCCTCGATATGTAAACCTTTCAGTCAAATTAATCACCATGAATGCATGCTAAGCACTTTGTCCATGTACATGAAGTAATGCTTCATCAATTGGATGAATGGCGTTTGCAATTTTTGGGGGAAATTACCATAAAAGTCCTAAACTTATTGCAATTATGCAACATCAATCATAAACTTTTTTTGGTTAATTGAGTCCTAAACCTTTTGCAATTGTGCCGTTCAGTCATTCCGGCCAAAATTGGCTAGTTACACTAACGTGGTCGGTGCTAGCAACAATTTTTTTAATAATATTTTATTTTTATTAATTTTTTCTCTTTTTGTTCCTCCTCCCTCCTTCCTTTGGCTCAGACGACTGGCCAGGGGGCTGGCCATTCGTCGGATTGAGGCAGCCGAGCGAGCTCACCTCACCATCATTGGGCGTGGGCGAGCTTGCTCGACCACTAGCAAGGTGAGTTTGCCTCGTCATCATTGAATTAAGGCGAGCTCTCCTGGTAGCCACTAGCAAGGTGAGCAGCTCGCTTAGCAATGACGAGGCAAGCTCTCACTATTGCTAGGTTTGGCGAGGGCTCGCCTCGCCAAATCCAGAGAAGGGGCCCTGCCGTCGCTGAGTTTGGTGAGGTGAGCCCACACTGGAAGTGGCGGCTAGGCGAGCTTGCCCTACCAGTGGTCAGGCAAGCTCACCCTTGCCCAGTGACAGTAAGGCGAGCTCGCCCAACAACGACAAGGTGAGCTCACCCAATCGCCGAAGCCAAAGGAAGAATGAGGGAGGAGAAAAAAAAAAGATAAAAAAAATCAAAACAATAAAATATTATTAAAAGATTGTTGCTAGTGCCGGCGGCTAGCCACATCGGCGCCAGCTGGCCAATTTTGGCCAATAGGACTGAACTGGTACAATTGCAAAATGTTTACGACTCAATTAGCGAAAAAAAATAAGTTTATGATTGAATTATCACAATTGCAATAAGTTGATGACATTTTGGTAATTTTTCCCAATTTTTAAGGTATTATTAAGACTTAATCTAATCACATTAACTATGGAGAAAAGTGCTACAAGTATGATCTAAATATTATAATTTTCGTATGACATTCACCTTGATCCCATAACTTTTCAATCAATCCCTTGAATGTTATAACTTTTATATAGCATTCGCCCCATGTGTCAGCAAATCCAACTTTTGAAAATTGTAATGAACATTTTTTTTTTTGAAGTATCGCAATCACGTGATCAATTGAAATGTTATGGCATCAAAGTGAGCACCATAGGAAAGTTATGGCCCTTATAGTGTCCTTATCTCATTAAATATTATATAAGATGGCCAAAACATCTTATTGTCAAATGCAAATGCAATGCTCAATGCAAGCAAAGGAACCGACTGTTATTTCTCTTAGGTCAAGCATACACATTTCTTGAAATGCCAATAAGTTGGTATGTTGTTAATATACACCTTGGAGAAGCACTTGATATTTGAATCTTTCTACATGATAATTTCCATTAATGCTTGTCAATTGCTATGTCCATATACATCAGGTAGGGCTCCATCAATTCGATGGCAAGTGTGGCCGTCTAATATTACTTCAAGTAGGCATAGTTATGATTCGAATATAGGAATTGTCATATATAAACCATAAGCTTAATATATAGAGAGTTCATCATCAACTTCCTTGACCTTGCTGCACTAGGCATACATCAGTACCCAAATATGGCCTTATGACTTTGCAGAGACATGTCTTCTTGGTAGACAATCATCTGCCCCCGGTGAAAGTTGTATGTACAACATGGAGAAGGATCTTTCTTTCATATCTTTCAAGATCCATCCACCTAACAATATGAGGTCAAAAGGCCAAAATATTCCCATAACTTTGGAAGCAAGGGTACCTCCTCACAAAGGCTCATAGTGACTAGTCCCAGGCGACTATTTATCAAAAACACAAGTCTTTGCAAAGTCGCAAAACCATAAACAAGAACTAAAGCCTGTTTAGTATTGGAAGGTCAAGGAAGTTGGTGACATGACGATAGGTGATTTAATCATTTTCGTTTGAAATGCCAGACTCTAAGATGCAAAACTTACCTATCTTATCAAAAGAGCAAGTGCAAGATGGATTATCTCAACTTGTGTTATCATCTCCTATCACAGGTGTTCATCCACCCAAAATGAACGATGTAAGTCTCCATTGACCTTTGTGCTATGTTATTGACCATGTATTTCATTATTTACCACATTCATTCTAGATTGATGAGCACTTGTGATGGGAGATGTAAACATCAATTGAGATAATCTATAATGCATTTACCCTTTAGGTGAAGTAGATGAGTTTTGCATCTAAGGATGTGCCATTCTGAAGGACACTATTTAAGTTCACGGTTATTGCAAGCCAAAAGTGTATCTTTTACCAATTGAAAGAGAGAAGAAAATAGATGAAGAGAACAAAATGATTAATGTCAGATCAACCGTAAAATAGAGCGAAACAAATTTGCCTATATATTATCTGGTTCCAATATAAGTACACCATTGCAACCCTCGTGTATATTGATTATCTAAGTTGGTAGTCAAAAGAGCTAATTAGCCTTCCATATTTTGAAAACTAAATAGGATCTAACAATATTAGCATATAATCTTTTTCATCAGTTAAGGCTCCACCAATTGAATGAGATGTGTGGCCTTCTAATGTTATTTATAAGTAAGCGATGTGATGATTTATATAAACCGATAGGCTCTGTCATATCTAAATCAAAGTAAGGATATGTCCAAATAGATCAACAAACCCATATTTTAACACAAATCTATTAAAGCGGGTTATATTTGGGTCACCTCAACTTTCAAATATAGGTCATAATGATCTCCAAAGCAAAATAATAAAAAAAGATGGGTTTTAGTGGGTCTGTAATAAAATCACTATCAACCAATATAATTGAAATAGTAAAGTTAAGAAAATACGTCCAAAAGAAATTTTAGAGAGAGAGAGATTATCATCCACTTCTAACGTCGCTTTGCATCCCTTGAGGAGGATAGTTCACCGCCGTCATATTTAACAATAAGCAATAGTCTTCTCTTGTATTAGATCTCATGAAACTCTAAAACGAAATTATGAATGATTTACAATTAAAAATCTCTCTCTGAGTCCCAATGATGATATCAGAAAATTATTTGACTGAGTTTCTTGTTCTTTGTGAACAAAAACTGAGGATTTTGATGTTAAATTTTCTTTTTATCATTGCCGCTGCAGTCCACCGTCACCCTTCATCCATCACTACCATGCTACGATGTCCATCACACCCCTCTCTCTATCGTGCCCATCGGCCCTAAGTTAGCGCCTTGCGCCCTGAGATATGAGGCAGCATGGCCTCAGGTTTGAGGTCATGACCACTGCAGCCTGAGGTCACCGTGGCGTCGAATCTGAGCTAGCCAACTCAAGTCCGAGGCCATGCCACCTAAGGTAAGGTAAGAGTTGTAGAGAGACAAGAGGAAGGGCGTGCGGTGCCAGACAAAGGGGGTGGACAGTGGCTCAACTGCGGCAGTGAGGATGGTGAAGCTATGGAGCACAAGGGTTCACGGTGGGATGATGTTTGGTGTGTTGGAAATTAATCAAAAGCAACACTGTTTGTTGTAATCAAAACATCAATGTAAAGAAGACAATAACAGCTATATAATATCATTCTTTTTATGTAAACTTACAAATCTTGGAAAAGAAAAAAAATAATATATCACTTGAAAAATAACATAAAATTAGATGTGAGGTACGGATATCCGAATCTCCTTAAGGTGATTAATTCCTACCAATGGTGCTCCGTAGATTCACGAACTATGCCTCCCAAGATACAACACCTCGAACCTGTTTGGATTAGCACTATGCAAACAGGACTCAGTTGAACCGTTCAATTGAACTAGCACACTCCGAAAAATCAGAAGAGTAGAAAAGTATATCAAAGCTCTTTTTGGAATCGAGTCGAAAAAACCAAAAACCGTAAATGAAGTTCTATGCTTCCATCTATTTATAGAGATTTTTAGTTTATATACAGAAGAGATACATGAGTTAAATAGATGCATGTATCCACAAAATTCATGAATCAAGAGTTCATTTTTCTCTTAAGTTGTAAGATTTGCTTCAAAGAAATGATCTTGTGCCCCCGATTCCGCAAAGAAGTTCGTGAGGTAGTTGCTTGATTCTTCCAGAAAAAGTTTAAGGTCAATTTTTGGATTTGCCTTCTCCACACTAGTATTATCAACCTTTTTGCTAGTTTCAGATGGAGCATTCGGAAACTCCTCTGCACTAGAGATCTTAATCAACTCGGATGGAGGAATTTCTTCTTCCTCACTGGAAATTATATTTATCTTCGAGAAGTCTTTTGTTGCAATAACAGGACCTAGCTCCTAAATTGGCACCCAAATGAAATCACATAATAAGCGTTAAGGAAAAGAAAAGAAAAAACCAATTCACATTTTAATTATTTAGGGTTTTAATAACTCACCTGTGTAGACGGATTCCCCGATGTCTCCTTATCAATGAAAGCCTCCATTATAAACTTGACAACCGCGACAATTGAGCGAAACTTCCTACTTGGTTGTCCATGGTGATAGAACTGCAAAGATAATAGGTTGCATTAGCTTCATTAGCACCAAATAAATTCATGGAAGTCATGTGCAAAGTTATTACTCATTAAGGGGTAAAAGAAGTTTGAGTATGCTTAATGATAAAATAGGTGATAAAGTTAAATTAAAAGTTTTTCAATCATTTCATCTAACATACATTACTAGATAATTCATTTCATTTCATGGTAATGTTTTAAGGAAACCAAATCACTCAAATCTACATTACCTCTTTTGAAACTTTGATGTTATTAAGGAAAGCAAAAACAATAAAAGTTTTGAATATACAATTACCAAATCTAATTTTCCATTTGCACATTGCCTGCATTCAACATGCCACCCTCGAAGCCTCTCTTCAAGTGAAGATATATGTTGGATATTCTGCAATCAATAGGTAATAGTGGCATCACCAAAATGAATGAATTTAGTAGATTTCTAGATATATAAATTGATATATTGATAGGAAATTCAATCTAAAAGTATAAAGAATAAATTCTAGAAGCCACCTTGTTAGAGTTTGTTGCAATTTGACAATCTGAGGGTAGTACGAAAGATACAGTCCTTTCCCCAAGTAGTGTGCTTTTGGCCCTAATTTTTGCTTTGGCAGAAGAAGATGGATTTGATTGTACCTAGGATTTAATCATTTGTCATTTATTAGACAAAATGCACTTTAACTCAAAAAATGTTGTCAAGATATTCACAATGCATATGTGAACAATGTATAAAAAAAATCATCAAAACAATATTACCTCAATGTTTGATGTATTTATCCCACCATAATTTTCAGATAAACAATATGATATTGGATCTGGGTCAAGCACCTCATTTGAACTTTTTCTCATTTGCGAAGCAACTTCCTACAATAATGAATCATCAGTAGTACACCTTATTATTGTGGAATGGATCATTTATGACTTGTAGTCAAAGTCAAAGAATTGGAAATATGTGTACTCTATTTATACATGAATCTTGTGGTTGTAACTTTATATAGATGAAATCTAGTTGCGCACTTCATAAATACATCCAAGTTTATCAAATATACTTCAAGAATCAAGATGAGGGAATCATGTGCATTGCAATGTGTTACTATGTCAATCTTTTCATGAAGATATCCACATTCAAAAACCAAGTATTGAACCTCATTAAATGTGGTTTTCAAACAGCAATACCCTATAAAGGTAAAATTGTATTTATGTCATGGTCTATCTCAGTAAGTATCAGAAAACAAAATAAATATTACACGATATTTGTATCTGGAAAGACTTTATAAAAAGTTAACTTACATTGACCATTGTTCTAAGCGATGTATACACTCGATCTCTTCCTTCTCCTCGATTGGGAACATCTAGCTTCTTTGACTCATGTGCTTCATTTGATATAATTAAAACCTGAGATTTATCTACAGTGGAGGGTGATTGATTGACCTACAAACACGAAAGAGACAAAAAAGTAGAAGACATGAGTGAAGAAATTATCAAAACAGATACAATTATATCCATTAGTAAACACTACCCAACAATATGAAATGAGAGAAAATATATCTTGCAATATAAGATCTTCAACTATATTCATTATATTACCCTAATATAGATTTCTTACTATTTGAGCATTATCATGTAATTGTACTTAAGCATTTTGATATTTTTCTATATATTGGACTAAATTTCTATTCACCGGAAGAGTAGATACTAATGTTCAAAGGTTGCCGGTTTGAATGCGTACATTATTAATGTATATAGAACTCATTTCTTTTAATTGGTATTGTTCCTCATACTGAACATTATGCTTATTAGAGAATAATGAACTCTGGTAACACAATTAAAGGAAATGAAATCAGTATATATTAATAATGTTTACCATAACGTAACTAACCATCTAATTAATTACAAAAGCTAATAAAGATTTGGCATTTCAAACAACTGTTATCAGTGTTATTATCTAACAAATAACAAATAACAGATAACGACTCATACAGTGAACCATGCAAAGGATAATACAGTCAAATCAACAACCCTAGAACATTATTATTTGTTCTACCGATAAATATTAGCAAAAAGTACCTATGGCCAATTTCAGTTTTGTCATCTGCAAATCCATATTCGTGTATGCATACATTACATAATTCTACATACTCATAAGACAAATGTGGACTCACAAAAGACATATAAATATTGATAAATATAAATATGTAAGTCACCAACAACAAAAAGAAAAGAAAATAACGGTTTAAGTACCTTTCCACCTTCTCCATTATCAGCTGACAAATAAGGCCTAATGTCCAATTCCTCAATCTCGATGATTGGCTCTAAATCTTTCTCCCATTCTTCACCTTCTATAAAGAAAATCAAATAAATAATTAGATATA
Organism: Eucalyptus erythrocorys; assembly: GCA_014182555.1. Taxonomy (NCBI): domain Eukaryota; kingdom Viridiplantae; phylum Streptophyta; class Magnoliopsida; order Myrtales; family Myrtaceae; genus Eucalyptus; species Eucalyptus erythrocorys. Next base: position 22,681,926 of record CM024607.1, on the reverse strand, counting down.
AGGAATTCATGTTTCTATTTAAGCTGTTAAGTCTATTTCATAAGAAAAAACCTGGTTCTGTCCATCCGATACCATGAATATTAATGAGGTTGTTGTACGATTCCTTCAAAAAAGGTTCGACGGCAATTTTCTGGGCACTAGAGATCTTAAATGATTTGGACGGAGGAAATTTGTTTTTCTTACTGGAAGATATCTTTCTCTTCCTCGAACCTTTTATTGGAATAGCAGGAGCTTGCTCCTAAATTGTCACCCAAATGAAGTTACACATTAAGAGCAAAGAAAAATAACTTCAATTCACATTTTGCTTTTTTTTGAGTTTTTATAACTCACCTGTAGAGAACTACTCCCAATCAGAGCCTCCATTATATACTTGACAACCTCAATAGTTGAGCGAAATATTCTTTTTGACTGTACATGATGAAAGCTCTACAAAGATAATAGATTTCAGTTGTCTTCCTTACCATCCAAAAATTACAAGAGTTATGTGCAAAGGTTGTAAAAAATTTTCAATACACCTGATAATTAAATAACCAATAACGTGAAACTAAGTTTTATTACTCATTTCAACTAACATACATCACTATGATCCATTTCATCTCCTTGTAATGTTTACAAAAACCAAATCAATCTAGTCTATGTTACTTCTTCAAATCATCAATCTTATTGAGGAAAGTAGTAGCAACGAACTTTCTTGAATATACAATTACCATGTCTAATTTTCCGTTTGCACGTTGTCTGCATGCAATATTCCACCCTTGAAGTGTCTCTTCCAATGAAGATTGATGGTGGATGTTCTGCAATCAATAAATAATAGGCATAATAAAAACAATTGGACAATTAGATATACATAATGCGATATTCACATACATTCAACGTAAAAGCAAAAAGAAGAAATTCAAGAAGCTACCTTGTCCAAGTCTGCTAGACAGTCCGGGGGGAGTACGAAAGATACTGTCTCTTCCCTTACAAGTGTGGATTTGGCCCTAGTCTTCCCTTCCACCGATGAAGATGGATTTGTCTGTGCTTAGGATTTTATCATTTGTCATTTATAATCAGCATTGGTTACAGATTCTTACTTGTAAGAAGTATGCATTAATATGAATAAAAGATGAAATGTTGACTATGGATCACCATACACTTTAACTCAAGAGATGCATTATAGAATGCATATATGAACAATGTTCAAACAAATCAGTGAAATAATATTACCTTAAGGGTCGAAATAGTTTTCCCCATATCATTTTGAGGTAATCGATATGATATTGAATCCAAGTCGAGCACATGATCTAAAATACTTTTCCTCGATTCAGAAACAACTTTCTGCGATCACAAATTATCAATTTTAGTATTTCATATCATTAAAGCATGGGCTGTTCTAAATTATTGTCGAAGTCAAGAGTTGAGAATATATGTATTCCATTTACTAGCTTGTGCAATTGTAACTTCTTACAAATGAAGTTTGGTCATGTGTCTCATATATCCATCCAAGCTTATCAAATATGCTTCAAAAATCGAGACGAAGAAATCAAGTGCCTCACAATGTAATTGTTGGATCATTAATCTTAAGTTTTACTAACAATTTTTTCATGAGGATATTGGCATTCCAAAACTAAGGGTTGAACATTAGAAAAGTAAATTAATCGATAATGGTAAAATTTCATTAATGTCATGATCTATCTCACAAAATACCACAGAACAATTACATCAACTACATGTATCCAAATAAACTTAATGAAGAGTCTACATGTATACAAATAAACTTAACAAAGAGTTATTTTACAGTACATCGAATATCATTCTTAGTTATGTAAGTCATACTCTATAATGGTATTATTGAGTTTATGTCATGCTCTACCTCACAAAGTTTCAAAGGCCAACATAAAACTCATACTGGCTATATATATCTTAAAAATACTTAATAGAAAGTTAACTTACGGTGACAAGTGTCTTAAGTGATGTGTATAATCCGTTGCAAGATTCTCGATTAGGAATGTTTAGCTTCTTCGAACTGCATAGTTCATTCACTTCCTTTGAAACACTAGAGTTTTCTAGAGTAGACGGTGACGCGTTGACCTACAAGGATGAAAGAGAGACAGAAGGACAAGACATGAGTAAAGAAAATAATCATGCATATAAGATTATATTCATCATTAAATGCTTCAACCGATTCGAAACGGGAAAACAAGTATGCCACAAAATAGGATCTTCAACTATATTCACAATATCAGAGAAATGAACATTCCGTATATATTAATAATGCTTACCGTAATAACATTAACGGTCTAATTACTTATAAAAGCTAATAACGGTTTTGTCATTTCATAAAACTGCCGTTAGTTTTATTATCCAACGAATAACTATTCATGCATCGATCTATGCAAAAAGCAATGCATCCAAACCTTCAACCCTAGAACAATATCATCTGAATCTACCGGCATTTCAATTTTGTCATCCTCAAAATCATTGTCTTGTACACATAAACCTATTATTCTACATACTCATAAATCAGATCTGGGCACACAACAAAGATTTAAAAATATTTCAAATATTTTATAGATTGTGAAATTCAACCAACAATTGTTCGTTAGTTTCATAGAGTGTATAAACAATTAGATCTGTGCGCATTTAGACAAGAAAAATATATTTTAACACGATAGATGCTCCAATCTATGTAGAGTTTGTAAAATTAGTGCGCAGATCTAGATGATGGATCATTGAGAAATTCAAATCTTCACCCCCATGTAAACCAAACAAGAAGCCTAGAGAGCACTAGATTGTTAATCTTGTCTTTCATCATTCATCAATTTTCATTTTTTTTTTTTTTAAAGATCTACGAAAGAAAGCCCATTTCTTTGTACTTTTTTGGGTGAAATTCTTCGCACTTGAATTGCAAAATAGATGAGTGATAACCTAGCATGAAGGTAGATCAAGACTTGCCTTGCTCATTTTCAATGGACTTGCACTTGTCGAAGGAGCAGATTGCATAGGCTGAGACAATCCATCTTGTACCCAATCTCTTGATGAGGGAGGTAGGTTAGGTTTTGCCATTTCAAAGGTCACTTTGAGAGCCAACACTTATTGCAAGCCAAAAGATGTGTGGCACATCAACTGAGAGGAAGAAGATGGTTATGAAGGGAGGAAAAATGGGGGATATTGAGAATAACACAGTGAAATAAACTCAAAAAATTTTGCCCATTTATTATCTTGCCCCAATACTTGTACATAATTGCAAATCTCGTGTATTTTAATGACCTTTCTAGAATTAATTAGCCTTCCATCTTTTTGTAAAAGCTAAATCGAATCTAACCTTTCTAGAATAGTCTTTAGCATAAATGTAAAAAAATCCATAAAAATGTTGAGTACATGAACCTTAGGTATATTGATCATTATAAAGGAAACTTGAAATGAGTTGGGGCAAGTGAAATTTTGAAAAACATTTAAATGCATTTTTGTGCCATTTTTCCCTGAAATATTGATAATTAAGTTCATCAAATTCAATTCGGCTATGAAGCAATATTTATCCACATTCTAATTATCGAAGAAAATAAAGAAAAGTAATGTAAATGGAACTTGCATACTTAACACCGAATTCTCTTAACTTAGCTTTTTGTATTTAATTGTAAGAATGGTAAAATAAAATACAAAAATAAAGAGAACATTTGCTAAATATTGTCTCAATATTGAGTGATCAGGTTGTGATGCAGCAAGGATGTATAGAAACTTCTAATTGATTTGACGATATACAATTATCTATAATTGATAGAGAATTTGGCTTTTACAGCAAAAAAAAAAAAAAAAAAAAAAAAAGAAAGAAAGAGAATGCCAATCGAATTTAAGGAATGTAAGCTAGCATCAATAGTATTTAGGTAGACAATTAACTTATATGCCAAATAGGTTGACATGTGATTAGAAATACTATAAGCAGGATAAGAATCAAGAGACAAACAATTTTATGGATGTACATAAATTGATCCTTATCTCTTAGGTATATTCTAACCAAAAAATGAATGCTCCTTACACTATAGCATTGAATGCTAGATTTTGAGTATTTGATTTCCATGAATGGCTTTTACTTCTTGTGAGGCATCGTTAAATACAACCCAATTACATTAACCATACTGAACGATTAATTTAACTTCATTATTTCATTCATATCCAAGAGAAATTGCTATATCCTCTATTCAAAGAGTCCTGGAGTGATATCGATACCAATGGTAATAAAAATAGTAAGACTTAGCCAAGACATCTTATTATACTATGCAAACAACCCCTTTTTTAGTGCAAGAAAGGGAATGGATCCTTAATTCTGCAAGTTCAGACATATACATTACTTGAAATGCTAGTTAAGTAGACATGTTGTTTATATCTAACTTAGAGGAACATATAGCCCTTAATATGTAAACCTTTTAGTCAAATTAATCACCACAAATGCATGCTAAGCACTTTGTCCATGTACATCAAGTAACACTCCATCAATTTGATGAATGGCATTTGCAATTTTTGGGGGAAATTACCATAAAAGTTTTAAACCTATTGGAATTGTGCAAATTCAGTCATAAACCTTTTTTTTTTTAATCAATTGAGTCCTAAACCTTTTACAATTATACCAATTCAGTCATTCTGGCCAAAATTGGCCAGTTGCACTAATGTGATTGGCAAGCGGTGCCAGCGACAATTTTTTTAATAATATTTTATTTTTATTAATTTTTTCTCTTTTTTTTTCCTCCTCCCTCCTTCCTTTGGCTCCGACGACTAGCCAGGGGGCTAGCCATTCGTCGAACTAAGGCAGCCGAGCGAGCTCACCTCACCATCATTGGGCATGGGCGAGCTTGCTCGACCACTAGCAAGGCGAGTTTGCCTCGTCATTGTTGAATTAAGGCGAGCTCTCCCGGTAGCCACTAGCGAGGTGAGCAACTCGCCTAGCAATGACGAGGCAAGCTCTCACTATTGCTAGGTTTGGTGAGAGCTCGCCTCGCCAAATCCAGAGAAGGGGCCCTGCCATCGCTGAGTTTGGCGAGGCGAGCCCTCACCGCTAGTGGTGGCTGGGCGAGCTCGCCTTGCCAGTGGTCAGGCAAGCTCACCCTTGCCTAATGACAGTAAGGCAAGCTCACCCAACAACGGCAAGGTGAGCTCACCCGATCGCCGAAGCCAAAGGAAGAAGGAGGGAGGAAGAGGGAAGAGCAAAAGAGAAGATAAAAAAAAAAAAAAAGGAAAAAAGATAAAAAAATCAAAACAATAAAATATTATTAAAAGATTGTTGCTGGTGTCGGCGGCTAGCCACATCAGCGCCAGCTGGCCAATTTTTGCCAACAGAACTAAACTGGCACAATTGCAAAATGTTTACGACTCAATTAGCCAAAAAAATAAGTTTATGACTGAATTAGCACAATTGCAATAAGTTTATGACTTTTTGGTAATTTTTCCCAATTTTTGAGGTATTATTAAGACTTAATCTAATCACATTAACTATGGAAAAAAGCACTACAAGTATCATCTAAATGTTATAATTTTCGTATGACATTCACCTTGATCCCATAACTTTTCAATCAATCACTTGAATGTTGTAATTTTTATAAAGCATTCACCCCATGTATCAGCAAATCCAACTTTTGAAAATTGTAATGAACTTTTTTTTTTTTTGAAGTATCGCAATCACGTGATCAATTGAAATGTTATGGCATCAAAGTGAGCACCATAGGAAAGTTATGGCCCTTATAGTGTCCTTATCTCATTAAATATTATATAAGATGGCCAAAACATCTTATTGTCAAATGCAAATGCAATGCTCAATGCAAGCAAAGGAACCGACTGTTATTTCTCTTAGGTCAAGCATACACATTTCTTCAAATGCCAATAAGTTGGTATGTTGTTAATATACACCTTGGAGAAGCACTTGATATTTGAATCTTTCTACACGATAATCAACATTAAGGCTTGTCAATTGCCATGTCCATGTACATCATGTAGGGCTCCATCAATTAGATGGCAAGTGTGGCCCTCTAATATTACTTCAAGTAGGCATAGTTATGATTCGAATATAGAAATTGTCATATCTAAACCATAAGCTTAATATATAGAGAGTTCATCATCAACTTCCTTGACCTTCCTGCACTAGGCATACCAGTCCCCAAACATGGCCTTTTGACTTTGCAAAGACATGTCCTCTTGGTAAACAATCATCTGCCCCTGGTGAAAGTTGTATGTACAACATGGAGAATGATCTTTCTTTCATATCTTTCAAGATCCATCCACCTAACAATATGAGGTCAAAAGGCCAAAATAGCCCCATAACTTTGGAAGAAGGGGTGCCTCCTCACAAAGGCTCATAGTGAGTAGTCCTAGGCGATTGTTTATCAAAAACACAGGTCTTTGCAAAGTTGTAAAACCATATACAAGAACTAATGCTTGTTTAGTATTGGAAGGTCAAGGAAGTTGGTGACATGATGATAAGAGATTTAATCATTTTCGTCTGAAATGCCAGACTCTAAGATGCAAAACTTACCTATCTCATCAAAAGAGCAAGTGCAAGATGGATTATCTCAACTTGTGTTATCATCTCCTATTACAGGTGTTCATCCACCCAAAATGAACGATGTAAGTCTCTGTTGACCTTTGTGCTATGTTATTAACCATGTATTTCGTCATTTACCACATTCATTTTGGATTGATGAGCACTTGTGATGGGAGACGTAAACACCAATCTAATCTGTAATGCATTTACCCTTTAGGTGAAGTAGATGAGTTTTGCATCTAAGGATGTGCCATTCTGAAGGACACTATTTAAGTCCATGCTTATTGCAAGCCAAAAAGTGTATCTTTTGCCAATTGAAAGAGAGAAGAGAATAGATGAAGAGAACAAAATGGTTGATGTCAGAGCAACCGTAAAATAGAGCGAAACAAATTTGCCTATATATTATCTGGTTCTGATATAAGTATACCATTGCAACTCTCGTGTATATTGATTATCTAAGCTGGTAGTCAAAAGAGCTAATTAGCCTTCCATATTCTGAAACTAAATAGGATCTAACAATATTAGCATATAATCATTTTCATCGGTTAAGGCTCCATCAATTAATGTGTGGCCTTCTTGTGTTATTTATAAGTAAGCGACATGATGATTTATATACACCAATAGGCTCTATCATATCTAAATCAAAGTAAGAATATGTCAAAATGGATCAACAAACCCATATTTTAACACAAATCTATTAAAGCAGGTTATATTTGGGTCACCTCAACTTTCAAATATAGGTCATAATGATCTCCAAAGCAAAATAATAAAAAAAGATGGGTTTTAGTGGGTCTGTAATAAACTCACTACCAACCAATTTAATTGAAATAGTAAAAGTTAAGAAAATACACTGACCAAAACAAAAAGTTAAGAAAATACGTCCAAAAGAAATTGTAGAGAGAGAGAGAGAGATTATCATCCTCTTCTAACGTCGCTTTGCATCCCTTGAGGAGGATAGTTCACCGCCATCATGTTTAACAATAAGGAATAGTCTTCTCTTGTATTAGATCTCATGAAACTCTAAAACGAAATTATGACTGATTTACAATTAAAAATCTCTCTTTGAGTCCCAATGATGATATCAGAAAATTATTTGACTTAGTTTCTTGTTCTTTGTGAAAAAAACTGAGGATTTTGATGTTAAATTTTCTTTTTATCAATGCCGCTGCAGTCCACCATCACCCTCCATCCATCACGACCGTGCTGCGTTGTCCATCACAGGCCTCTCTCTACCGTGCCCATCGGCCCTAGGTCAGCGCCCTACGCCCTAATATCTGAGGTAGCATGGCCCTAGGTTTGAGCTCATGACCACCGCAGCCTGAGGTCGCCGTGGCCTATCGCCGCGACCTCGAACTCGAGCCAGCCAACTCAAGTCCGAGGCCATGCCACCTAAGGTAAGAGTTGTAGAGAGACAAGAGGAAGGGCGTGTAGTGCGAGATAAGAGGGGGTGGACAGCGGCTCAAATGCGGCAGCAAGGATGGTGAAGCTATGGAGCATAAGGGTTCACGGTGGGATGATGTTTGGTGAAGGACGTGTTGTTGAAGAAAAATCCCTTAAGTGTTTTGAAGCTAACAAAATATCCTCGTCAGTTAAGTCTAAAGAATCCAAGACTTAGTCGCTTAACTCTGAAGAGTTCCAGACCCAAGTGTTTCCGTCTGAAGATTTCTAGAACCAGGTGTTTCGGTTTGATGATCTCCAGACTCTATCAAAGTCTGAAGTCTGTCAGACTCAGTTTTGCGAGTTTACCCAAGCTGACAGCGGTTTAATCCTACGGTTTAGGAATTCAAAGATTGGTTAATATCTTCCTTAATTCGTTCTAATTTATGGAAGATCTCTGGCTGAAACTTAGCTCGAAGATTTCTGGATTTATCTCGAATTTAATCCGTTGAAGAATAAGCAAGATCTGGAAGGTTCCACTTTTGGAAACTCAAGATCCTGATCGTATGGGCGAACAGGATTGACGAGTTATCTTCCACTTATATTCGACAGCTTGAAGATCACCTTAATTGATTCATTCCAACGGGTAGATTGGATGAACTCTTTTGGAAAGTGCTAACGGCTATGAAGGTACGAAGGAGTATTTAATGTGGAGTCGTTGTTGTAGTGCGTTGATAGAAAAATTCGAAGTCCGAACCTCTAAAACTCTTTGTCCTCAAAATCTTTTGAGCTTTAGTTGTATATGAAGGAGAGATACATACAGTGAATTGCAAGAGTTGTAGCAAAGACTTTCTACTGAAGAAGTCTAGATTATAAGCTGTACGATTCTCATTTGCTACATAGTGAATACAACCAGTGAGCTGTCAGCGTGAAGAGTGGATGTAGGCTTACTATAAGCCGAACCACTATAAATTTCGGTGTCCAAATTTTCTTACCTTATTCTCTTTACTTTATTGCTGCGTGATTTAATTTACTCTGATTTTATTTCAAGTAGAGGGATTTGGGTTAAAGGTTTGAAAAGAAATTAATAAACACCTATTCACCCCCTAGGTGTACTTACTAGCCTTTATCACATGTGCAGGTGCAGATGGCAATGGTGTAGTTATGCGAATAAGGGGGAAGGGAGGAGTTTAAAATAAAAATAAAAAAGCAATTTTGATGTACATCTCATGGACCCTTTAGAGGAGGAGAGGAAAGAATTCGGACTAGCGGATTGGAGATGTCAGTTTGAACCCCTAAGAGTCGATCGATAATCAATAACATTAGTCGCCACATAGGTAATTTCCATTAGTTCACCTAATAGAAAGATGACATTGCAATAATCTCGAATGGACATACATTGCAAAAAAAGTTCAAAAATGAAATTTAGTGAGAAGAGGTTAGATACAAACACTGTAGAGGGTTAATAGAGCTAGTAAAGAAGCCTTTGATTTGAGGTCACTGCAATAGTCTGGTTCTTGATCAAGCGCAATGTGCAGTAAAAAACCGAAGTTTCAGAGAATTCAAATCCTTAAAATCTGAAAAGGCCTCGAGTGCGATTGTTGTAGCTAGAGATAATGTGAGTTTAAAGAGAGAATGCAAATGCCTTGAATGTACTATTAAGATAATTCGCTTTTAGACACTAAAATGGCAAATATGAGCAGATGAACAACACAAATTTGCATGATCTGTCGCCTTCAACGATCTACTGCTTTGCACATTCATCTCCCACAAATTTCTGCGATTGGAGTTATGTGGCCTTTATGGGGCAATCTAGTCCTTTAAAAGATCGAGGCATCACCAGCCAGTTGAAAGTTGGTTTTTCCAGCAGCACAACTGGCAAAGTTACTTCCTCTCTCAGCACCTTCAAAACACTTCTCATAGAGGGCTTACAATTGGGATTTGAGTGACAACAGGACCCATCCTAAAACAAAAATGTCCTCGATTTTTCCGTCTCCAAGTTCCGCACTCATCCTGGGATCTGCTGCAACTAAGATGCTCCCCCTCCTATGCAATTCCCAAACCCTGGACACTATTGGTTTCCAAACCATGTATCCTGGGGATCCAGCAATTTCTTTGGTTGAATGGTGCATCAATTCGGTCCGCCATATCATGTGCGTTAGTCTGAAGTCCCCAAGCTGAGCACTGAATTTTAAATCCGACATGATGTTGCTCATTTTGATGTCCCAGTGAAGCATCCTCTTCTCACACCCATTATGGAGATGATCCAGTGCTTTAGCTATTCCACTTCTTATGTTGTACACTGAATCTTAAATCCAACGTGATGTTGCTCACTTTGATGTCCTAGTGAAGCATCCTCTTCTCACACCCATTGTGGAGATAATCTAGTGCTTTAGCTATTCCACTTCTTACGTTGTACATTCTCTACCAATTCAGGGTCAATCCAATGGCCATTAACTTCTCGTGGTAGTATATGTACTTGTCTAGGCTACTATTTAGCATGCATTCGTACACGAGGAGTGTTGAAGAAAAATCCCTTTTAAGTTTTGAAGTTAACAAAACAACCTCGTCAATTAAGTCTGAAGAATCCAAGACTCGGTCGCTTAAGTCTGAAGAGTTCAAGACCCAAGCGTTTCCGTCTGAAGGTTACCAGACCCAAAAGTTACGGTCTAATGATCTCTAGACCCAATCAAAGTCTAAAGACAATTTTGTCAAGCTGTCAACAATTTATTCATACGGTTAAGGAAATCAAGATTTGGATATTATCTTCCTTAACTTATCCGTGAAAGATTTCTGGCTGTGATTGTGAGCTCGAAAGATTTTTTGGATTTTATCCGTTGAAGATCAAGCAAGTTTTGGAAGGATCTAATTTTGGAAACTCAAGATCCTAATTATATGGGCGAGCAAGATTGACAAGCTATTTTCTACTTATATATTCGACAACGAGAAGATCACCTAAATTGATTCATTCCAACGAGTAGATTGGATGAATTATTGGAAAGTGCTAACGGCTATGGAGGCACGAAGGGATATTTAAGGTGTGTCGAAGTTGTTCGAAAATGTGAGTGAGCCGATAGAAAAATTTCGAAGTTAGAACCTCTAAAACCTCTTGTTCTCAAAATCTCTTGTGCTCAAATTGTGTACTAAGGAGAGACACTTACAGTGTGAAATTGCGAGAAGCTGTAGAAGAGACTTACTATTAAAGAAGTTTAGATCGTAGACTGTAAAGCTCTCATTTGCTACATAGTGATTACAGCCAGTTGGCTGCCAACGTGGAGAGTGGACGTAGGCTTACAATAAGCTGAACCACTATAATCTTTGTGTCAAAATTCTCTCACTTTACTCTATTTATTTTTATAGCCGGTGATTCATTTATCTCTGATATGATTCTCATGTCAAAGGATATTTTGGTTAAAGATTTGAAAAGAATTTCATAAACACCTATTCACCCTCCTCTAGGTGTATTTACTAGCCTTTATCAATTGGTATCAGAGTAGGTTGCTTATTTTATTGGAAGTGTTTATTATTTCTAAAGCTAAAAATCTATTTACTAGCCTTTATCAATTGGTATCAGAGCAGGTTGCTTATTTTATTGGAAGTGTTTATTATTTCTAAAGCTAAAGCTCTATGGCTAGTATTTTGGCTCCAGGTTTGATTGAAGGCCAAAGCAACACCAGACCTCCTTACTTCGATGGAAAGAAATACGACGTATGGAAAAACAAGATGAAGGCATTCCTAAGATCCAAAGATCCTCAGGAATGGGATGTAGTAGAGAAAGGAATTGTTCCTAAAGTTACATCAACCACAAGGAAAGAAATAGCTGATGGAGTGGGACTGTCACAAGCCGAAATTTCAAAGAGACAAACCCTTGATGCGAAAGTTATTTATTCTCTATACTGTGTCTTATCTCCTACCGAGTATAACAGAATTTCATCTTGTGAAACAGCTAAAGAAGTTTGGGATAGATTGCACGTCACTTATGAAGGAACAGATCAAGTCAAAGAAACCAAGATCAATATCCTTCTTGGACAATATGAAGCCTTCAAAATGAAGCCAGAAGAATCCATCACGGATATGTTTAGTTGATTTACAGAAATTGTAAATGGCTTAGCATACCAAGGACAGCCAATCTCAGGACCAATGAAGATCCATAAGCTATTGAGAGGACTCTCCAAAGATTGGAATCACGTAAAGACATCCATAAGAGAAACACAGAGGATCATGCCTCTTTCTGTAGATGAGTTGGTTAGCACACTTCAATCATATGAAGTCGAGCAATTCAATGAGGACTTTGACACCAAAGGTAAGAAGTCAATTGTTTTAAAATCTAATGATGATTCTAATGTTACAGATTCAGAAGAAGACATGAATGACGAAGAGTTGGCACTTCTGATTAGAAAGCTCAGAAAGTTAAATAGAAAAGGAAGAAAGTTCAATGGAAAGAGACAAAACAATCAAAGATTTCAAAAGAAATCAAATGAAGAAGACGATACCAACAAGGATGTTGTTTGCTTTGAATATAAGAAAAAGGGACACATCGAGACCCAACTGTCCCTTATTAAAAAGAAAGAAAGGAAAACCAGAAAAGTTCAAGAAGGCACTTAAAGCTGAAACATGGAGTGACACTGAATGTGAAGAGAGTGATGAAAAGTTTGCCAATATTTGTCTTATGGCTGACTCTGACTCAGACTCAGACTCAGACTCAAGCTCAGACTCAGACTCAGACTTAGACTCAAACAGCGATGTCAAGGTTAGAAATTTAAAAATTCCTACCAAAGTGTCGAACTACATTGATGAACTTTGTCTCAGTCTTAAAGGCTCTCTTAAAAGGATTTCTGAACTAAAAAGGGAGAATTCCAAATTGAAACAACAAGAAAAAACCTTGGTTGAAAAAGTTGAAAATCTAGATAAGTGTCTTGCTGTTTCAAAAGAAAATGAAATTGTCCTTTCAAAAGAAAATGCTTGCTTGAAAGAAGATCTTTTGAAAGTCACAAAGAAATTTTCAATGGGATCTGAAAAATTGGACAGAATTCTTTCAATTCAAAGACCCTATTTTAATAAATCTAGTCTAGGAATGACATATGAAACCATTCCCTTGATTGATTTTCCGAAGGTGAAAGAAAGAATCAAGAATAGGCCTACAAAATCTTTTTACAAGAATCATTTTCAAAAGGTCTTTGTAAAGCCTGTTGGAAGAAATGCTCTTAGATGCTCAAAGTGTAAAAGTTTAGAACATTTTGAGAAGGATTGTCCCAAAGTTTGGAAACCTGTTAAGAAGAGTTAGGCAAAGACTGTTTATGGTACTAACAATGATGGACCCAAGAAAGTTTGGGTACCAAAGAAAACTTGAGTTTTTCATTTAAATGCATGTCACTATCAAGAAGAAAATCAAGTGGTATTTGGATAGTGGCTGTTCAAGACACATGATGGGAGATTCAAATTGCTTCACAAAACTCTCTCATGTAAAAGAAGGAAATGTCTCCTTTGGTGGCAATAACAAAGGAAAAATTGTTGGTTGAGGAACCGTGGAGATAGGAAACCTCACAATCAACAATGTTTCTCTAGTTGGAGGGTTGAACTATAACCTTCTGAGTATTAGTCAACTATGCGACACTAGATATAATATCAACTTTCAAGAAGATACTTGTTCCGAAACAAGCAAAGATCTCTCACAATCTTTTACTAGATGAAGATATGGAAACATCTATTTGCTGGATATAAAGTCTGATAGTTCTCAATGCTTGATATCAATTCAAGATGAAGCCATTCTTTGGTATAGAAAGCTTGGACATGTCAACTTGAAGCAAATTGCAAAAGTTTCATCCAAAAAGCTTGTCTGAGGACTTCTTAACCTGAAGTATCAAAAGCATGAATTATGCACATCTTGCATACTTGGAAAACAGGTTAGAAATTCTTATAAATCAATAAATCAGGTATCCACTAAACGTGTTTTGCAGTTATTATACCTGGATTTGTTCAGTCCAACAAGAACTCAAAGCATTGGAGGTAAAAGATATTGTTTGGTAATAGTAGATGATTATTCTCGTTTTACTTGGGTATTCTTTCTCTAAATAAATTTGAAGCTTTATTTTATTTTATTAAGTTTGCAAAGAAAATTCAAACTGAGAAAGGGTATACAATTTCAAGTATTCGAATTAATCATGGTAGTGAATTTGAAAATCAAGATTTTGCTAAATTTTGTGATGATTCTGGCATTCAGCATGATTTTTCATCCCCATACACTCCACAACAGAATGGAGTTGTAGAAAGGAAAAACCGTTCTTTGCAAGAAATGGCAATAACTCTTTTGATTGAAAGTAATATTTCTCCTTATTTTTGGGCTGAAGCAACTTCAACTGCTTGCTACATTATAAACAGAGTTTTTCTAAGACCTATTTTAGAGAAAACACCTTATGAATTGTTCAAAGGTAAGAAACCTATTGTTTCTTATTTTCATGTATTTGGTTGCAAATGCTTTATCTTAAAGAATTCTAGTGATCGAATTGGTAAGTTTGAAGAAAAATCAGATGAATGAATTTTCCTTGGCTATTCAATGACAAGTAAAGCCTTCAGAGTTTTCAACAAAAGGACTCAGACTGTGGAAGAATCCATGAATGTGAAGTTCGAAGACTCGGTCCAAAATCAAACTTAACCTGAAGATTATGAGTCTGGCCAAGCGTCTACGAATTCTCTTGAAGAAAATCAAATCTCAGATGCTCAGCCGCAAACCAAATCAGTGGCTTGAACTGAAACAGAGTCTCATCAAAGTGACAAACCAATTACAAATTGGAAACATAAATCCAGTCATCCTGCAGATCTCATCATTGGCAACATTGATGAAGGAGTTCGCACAAGATCCAAAAGGCGTGAAGAATCTAGTGCTCTAGCACTTGTTTTTGAGATTGAACCCAAGACTATAAAAGATGCATTGAAAGATGAAAGCTGGATTGAAGCTATGCAAGAGGAATTGAATCAATTCAAAATCAACAATGTTTGGGAACTCGTTCCTAAGCCAAAAGGTAAATCAATTATTGGTACTAAATGAGTCTTCAGGAACAAGTTGGATCAACAAGGAAAGGTGGTGAGGAACAAAGCAAGACTTGTGGCAAAAGGTTACACACAAGAAGAAGGAATCAACTATGATGAAACCTATGCTCCAGTAGCAAGGTTAGAAGCTATAAGATTACTTCTTGCTTTTGCTTGCTTTAAAAATTTCAGGTTATTCCAAATGGACGTGAAGAGTGTATTTCTAAATGGAATTATCCAAGAAGAAGTCTATGTAGAACAACCGCCAGAATTTGAAGATCCAAGAAAACCAAATCTTGTCTTCAAGCTGATGAAAGCTTTGTATGGTTTAAAACAGGCACCTCGAGTTTGGTATGAAAGGTTAAGTAATTTCTTAATTCAAAGTGGTTTTTCTAAAGGTAAAGTAGATACTACTTTATTTATCAAAAGAGAAGGCAATGATTTCATACTTGTTCAAATTTATGTTGATGATATAATATTTAGTTCTTTTAATGAAAATCTTTGCAAGAATTTTTCGAGTTGTATGCGGAGTGAATTTGAAATGAGCATGATTGGTGAATTGAACTTCTTTTTGGGACTTCAAGTCAAACAATCAAAAGAATGAACTTTTATCTACCAAGAAAAGTATACAAAAGACCTCATCAAGAAGTTTGGAATGGAGAATTGCAAGAAGACAGAAACTCCTATGTCAAGCTCATCAAAGCTGGACAAAGATGAAGAAGGAAAGAGTGTAGACCAAAAACTATACAGGAGCATAATTGGTTCACTTATTTACCTTACTGCATCTAGACCTGATATTTTATTTAGTGTTTTAGATTTCAATCTAATCCTAAAGAATCTCACATGACTGCTATGAAACGTATTATTAAATATGTTGCAACCACATCTAAGCTAAGTCTGTGGTATTCCAAAGAAGGAGACTTTACTCTCCTTAGATATTCTGATGCTGACCTTGCTGGCTGTAGAGTGGATAGAAAAAGCACTACAGGTACTTGTCAACTATTAGGAAACAGGTTAGTGTCTTGGTTCTCAAGAAAACAAGGTACAGTAGCTCTTTCAACCACTGAAGCAGAATACATAGCTCTTGGGAGTTGCTGTTCTCAAATTCTATGGATGCAACAACAATTGAGAGATTTTGGAGTTGAAGAATCTTGCATAGAAATCAAATGTGACAATACAAGCGTAATCAACCTTACAAAGAATCCAATACTTCATTCAAGAGCAAAGCACATTGAAATCAAGCATCATTTCATTAGAGATCATGTTCAAAATGGTGAAGTGATGATTCAGTTCATTGATTCAAAGAACCAATTGGCAGACATATTCACAAAGCCCCTAGAAAAAGCTCACTTTAAATCAATTCGCTCAAAACTAAATATCGTAAGATTTGAAGAGGTTCAGACTCTAAACTAGAGTCTTGAAAAGTTCAGACTCAAAGGTAAGATCTGAAGGTGTTCAGACTCAAAGGTAAGATCTGAAGGTGTTCAGACTCAAAGGTAAGATCTGAAGATGTTTAGACTCAAAGGTAAGATCCGAAGGTGTTCAGACTCAAAAGTAAAATCTAAAACAATTCAGACTCTGAGGTAAAGTCTAGACATTCTCAGACTCTGATATAAAGTCTGATTGCGTGTTTCGTTATTCTTTATTAAATTAATAATTGTTTTTGAAATATTGAAATCTGCTTTTTATTTGACGTCTGACATATTTATGGCAGTTTTCTTTTTCAAAATTGCAGTTTACTTTTTCAAAATTGGTAGTTTTTCTTTTTTCTTTCTTGCGACGGTTCAATATCTCTTTTTTATCTTTTCTTGCTATTTATACTCCCGAATCGTCGTCTTCATCCGTCACAACATTTAAAAGCCATCTCGTTTACTCTCTCTTTTTAAAACCCTAAAAGCTTAAACAACTCTCCACTACCGTCCTTGTTCGATTACTTTACTCAGCAAAAATCCAATCTTTTTGTGAACAAGTTGGATATTTACTCACGATTCAAGCATGTCTTCAAGAAAATCTTCAAGACTTGTTGGAAAGGGACCATAAAGGCAACAAGAGAGTCCTACCAGAGTGGACCTAACGGGCGAAGAAGATTCTCCACAAAGGGAGACTCCGAGTCAACAGTTTGAAGAGGAAGAAATTACCGAGGCTGCACCGGTAAGAACCTTGAGACCCAAGCTTGCGTATTCTCTGTATAGAAAGTTGAAAGATGGGGGTACGGAGTTAAGGCTAATAGATGAGTTTCTGAAGGAGAGAGAATATAGAAACGAATATATTTTCTTGAAAGAAATGGAAGGTTTAGGTATTGTTGGAAAAAGGTTCGCTAAGAGGACACTCGAAAATATACCTAATGACCCACGGTATGGAATTGCTAATCAGCCTTTGGATGATGATGAAAGGCTGTTCTCTCAATTCCAACCACGGATGGGTGTGGCTATGAACACCGTTTGTCCCCAAAAAAGTCTATTTCGATCGAGAGAACATGAGCGGATGTATACTAAGTTGCTGAAGAGAGGAGTTGTAAATCCTAGAACTGTGGATTTTGATTTCCTTGACTCAATCAAAGTAAATCTCAGGGAAAAATTCTCTAGACTGCAACTTGAGAAGTTTTGTACAGACGTGACAAGTGCTTATCCTGAATTGACGGCATATTTTTACTCCAACTATTCGTTTTTAGATGCAAACAGGTTGTCATTCACCTTTATGGATAAAGAGTTTGTTGTTGATGTTGACACTCTTGCTGATATAATTGGGGTGGAAAAAGAGTGTTTCCAACCAATTAAAGTGTCCACAGCTTATGCTACTCTTGAGATTGTGCGAGATAGGAGTTTGGAAGGCAAAATATCCTACACTAGGATGAATGCCTCTAATGTTTTGCTGCACAAAATTATCATCAATTGTCTCAGGCCGAAGGCAACTTCAAAAACTGACGTCTCAAAAACAGAAGCAAAACTCATGTTCGCTCTCAATGAAGGCAGGCTCTTTTCACTCCCCCATGTTATCCTATTCCACATGTACAGGACAGTGGTTAAGGATAAAGGCCAATTGCCTTACTCGTCTCTCATCACTAAGTTTTTCAGGCACTTCAAGATACAAATTCCTGCACCTTTATGCCTGATCAACCTAAGCTTAATGCTTGTGGGATATAAAATGGTGATGAAGATGAAGCTTCAAGAGCTGAACACTGCACTGAAAGGATTGAAGGAAAAAACTCCCTCTAAAGAGTTTGCTACTGCTGCTACCAAGAAAGGGGGCAAAGAGCCCATGGCTATTCCCGAGAAAAAGAGAAGGAAAGTCATCCTGCAAGATGAGGATGATGAAGAAGAGTTTGACGATATCATGACTCTTTCTGCTCTTACAAAGTTAAGGAGCACAGTCAGTTTGAGAGCTGATAATCAAGAGAGGGCAAGGAGAGAAGTAGAGGAAAAAGAAGAAGCAGAGAGAATGAGAAGAGAGGAAGAACAGAGAAGGAGAGAAGAGGAAAGGAAGAGAAGAGAAGAAGAAGAAGTGAGACAGAGAAGAGAAGAGGAGAGATAGAAAAGAGAAGAAGAGGAAGCACGAAGAAGAGAAGAAGAAGAGGTCAGAAGAGAAGAGGAAGAGAGAAAAAGGAGAGATGAAGAGGAGAGCAAGGCTCAAGAGGATTTTGCTGAAGGAATTGAGCCATCTTTTGCTCAAGAACACTATGGAAAGGAGGCTGAACTGCATCACAGTGCTGAAGATGAAATGGATTTTGACGAAGAATACTCGACTCCATCCACTGGCAACAAAATGGGGGAGCTGCTGCAGATCAATGAACTATTTCGCCACTACATAACAGTGATGTCAGTCGGTCAAGTGCTGATGCAGAAGATATTTATGCATCTCACTTTCCGGAGATTGAAGAATCCTCTCCATCCGATGAGCACAGGGCTGAAAAAGAAGCACCTAGCTTTCAGACTCAAAGAACAGAGTCTGCTGGTCCTAGTTCAAGTAATGCAAATTCAACAGATTTTTCTAGACTGTTGGATATCATGCTGGACCTTAAAAAGCAGGTTTTTGGGATGGATTATAAGCTGAGAGACCTCAAGAAGGCAATGCTGAGTACTTCCACGTCCATGCAAGACCAAATAAATGCCCTCAAACTTCAAGTGGAATCGAATGTGAAGGATACTAAGTTAGATTCAGTGAAGGAAGCTATCATAAGCCTTGAGAAGATAGTGCAATCGCTCAGCAAATACCATCTTGTTCGCATTCCAAATGAGCCCTGACTTTTACCAACCCCATTCTTGACTACTCTACCTCCTTTTGATGGGACAAAAAGGGGGAGAGCTTTGCAGATTTTAGATTTGGAACTTATTTGAACCTTTATTTCGTTTGTTTTTGTTTGTTTTATTTCGTTTGTGTATGTTTTTAGACTGTTTATGTTTATGACTTTGAACTTTTGGGTTGTTTAAATATTTGAACTTATATGACTTTATGCACTGGTTTGATGATTGGATCTGTAGATTTGTGAACTTGCAGGATCATTATATTTGTGAGAATAATTGTTATTGGACTAACATCTTTCTTTGCAGAAATATTCCTCAAAATATGTATAAGTTTTCTTTGCAGGTTATAAGTTTACAAATCTGCCGAGGTGTTTTGTCACCATCAAAAAGGAGGAGATTGTTGAAGAAAAATCCCTTATAAGTTTTGAAGTTAACAAAACAACCTCGTCAATTAAGTCTGAAGAATCCAAGACTCAGTCGCTTAAGTCTGAAGAGTTCAAGACCCAAGCGTTTCCTTTTGAAGGTTACCAGACCCAGAAGTTACGGTCTAATGATCTCCAAACCCAATCAAAGTCTGAAGACAGTCAGACTCAGTTTTGCGATTTTACCAAGCTGTCAGCAGTTTATTCATACGGTTAAGGAAATCAAGATTTTGATATTATCTTCCTTAACTTATCCGTGAAAGATTTCTAGCTGTGATTGTGAGCTCGAAAGATTTTTTGGATTTTATCCGTTGAAAATCAAGCAAGTTCTGGAAGGATCTAATTTTAGAAACTCAAGATCCTGATTGTATGGGCGAGCAGGATTGACGAGCTATTTTTTACTTATATATTCGACAACGAGAAAATCACATAAATTGATTCATTCCAACGGGTAGATTGGATGAATTCTTGGAAAGTGCTAACGGCTATGGAGGCACGAATGAATATTTAAAGTGTGTCGAAGTTGTTCGAAAATGTGAGTGAGCCGATAGAAAATTTTCGAAGTTAGAACCTCTGAAACCTCTTATTCTCAAAATCTCTTGTGCTCAAATTGTGTACTAAGAAGAGATACTTACAGTGTGAAATTGCAAGAAGCTATAGAAGAAACTTACTATTAAAGAAGTCTAGATCGTAGACTGTAAAACTCTCATTTGCTACATAGTGATTACAGCTGCTAGCATAGAGAGTGGACATAGGCTTACAATAAGTCGAACCACTATAATTTCTGTGTCAAAATTCTCCCACTTTACTCTATTTATTTTTATAGCTGCATGATTCATTTATCTCTGATATGATTCTCATGTCAAAGGATATTTTGGTTAAAGATTTGAAAAGAATTTCATAAACACCTATTCACCTCCCTTCTAGGTGTATTTACTAGCCTTTATCAAGGAGGAGCTTGCGCCTCTCATGGTACCATCCTATCAGTTTCACAAGGTTCCAATGGTGGAGGATGCCGATGATCATGATTTCAGGGAGGAATTCTTACTTGACGTAACGTGAATCCTGAGAAACCCTTTTGATGGCTACCTCTTTATCCATTATGTGCCCTTCATACACTGTTCCAAAGCCTCCTGTCGTGGCTTATTCTTGAAGTTGCCTGATGCTTTCTCGAGATCCTTGAACCAGATCTGCCGTGGAGCCATGGAGGAGCCCTCCCTCTGGTCTTCTCTTCTTCGGAAGTATCTTCCACTAGACCCTTTTGGCCTCTTCTTATCCTATTCAAGAGATAAATAAGAGCACACAACGCAAGTACAGTGCAACTGCAATCCAAACCCCACACCAGCTTAGGCTTTTCGTCTCACTTTGAGACCTCAAAGAACCACGACCTTATGCGGTTTAACTCTGTGTGGCTGCTTGTTGAAGTGGAGAATTCTAGCTCCACATGCTGTGGGAGATGCTAGGAAATTTCAAGAGGGAAAGATATGAATGGATTCTTCGGGGTGTCAAACTCGATAACTACGACCTGATTTTGAAGGAATCTGCTTATGTTTATCGTCATTCATCCTGAGAAAAATTTCAAAATCCCCTGAAGTGGGGACCGATTTTCGGATTTCCTCCTTATATTTGACTTTACTACAGAATACCCATAATTTCGATTGTTTTAACTAAATTACCCCAAAGTGGGCGCTTGTCTCCCAAAATTCCCCTCGTACTTTAGTTTGTTCCAACATGTATGTTGAACTTGATTGCTTTAACTCAATTAGCCCTTGAGGTCAATAACAATGAAAATAATTGGCCAGCCGACGAACATGTGCTCGCAGGTGCATGTTTCGCGTCCTTTTAATCGGCTATTTGCCCAAATTTTCATTATCTAACCTAATTTGAAATTGATTAACCCCACCCCATGCTTTTTGCAGCATGAAAATAATCTAATTGCGTTTGCTGATTATTCTCATTAAAGCTCTCCCTTCACATTGGAGTGATTCTCCTTTTTCAAATTTTCAATCTATGCTCAAGAAACCTTTTCCTTTTTTATGCGTCGTATTTGAGTACACTCAAGACTTTATAAATTTGATATATGCACATAAGTGGCATGGGAGAAATGTATTGTTTCATACTAAAATGCCCCTCGAGGAGGGGGAGAAAATAGGCACATAACGAACATGTCGTCATTGATCAATCATTATTTTCAATGTCGATGAGCTTAGGGGATTATTGGGCCAAAGCGATTTAAGTTTAGGGGATATTTCAGAGTAAGATTAAGTTTAGGGAAAACTTTGAAAAAGAAACACTTTCCGGGAATAGAAATAGTTTTTTCTATTTTTGTTTTGGGGAATAATTTTTGAACAGAAGAACGTGTTTGGAACCGCACAAAAGTTTTGTTCCTGAATTAGAAAAAGAACCAAAACACGTATGGTAAACTTATATAGTTTTTTTTGTTTCTTTTAATTTTTTAATATTTTTATTTTATTTTTCCTTCTTTCTTTTTTCTTTGTCGGCGAGCCTCACCGTGGTTGGGCGAGGCTGCGGTCGTCGGCCATGGCTGAGGTTGACGACCGGCCAAAGAAAAAAGAAGAAGAAAAAAGGAGAAAAAGAAGAAGTGCTTCTCGAAATTGTTTCCGAGAACAAAAAACAAATTTTTTCCACTTCTTGTTTCTGTTCTAAATCTGTTTTCGAGAGTAAAAAAAATAGATTTTTTATTCCCGGGAACAAAAATGTAAACAAGCACATTTCTATTCTTTTTTTGTTCCTCGGAACAAAAGAATAAAAAAAATTTTTGCAAGAAATAGAAATAAATTTAAACAAACAGCCTCTTATTGAGTCAAAGTGAGTAGGTTATGAATATTTTATATTTCAATCTAATCGAAGGGGAATTTCGAGAGAAGCGAGTGCCACTTCAGGGGAGGATTTTTGGAATCTCCCCTTTTGTCTCACTTTCAAGATTTCAAAAATTACCCTTCCAATATATTATCATGTATTGAAGAATTTCAAATTTTTCCATTTCAATTTTCTCGAGGAAAAATTTTACGAAATTCATAATCTCCGCGCCCTCAAGCAATCGAACAAGGAAGCCACCCACTCCACTCTCTCTCTCTCTCTCTCTACCTCTTCCTCCTCACTTTCTCTCTCTATTGCGCTCTCCCAATGGAGGAAGAGGACCAGCACAAGGTCGCAGATCTAGTCAAGGAGCTCGTCCTCCGCCTCCTCTCCCGGAGCCCCGGCGGCGGCGGCGGCGGCGACCCGGCCGCTCCGCCCGACCCGGCCCGCCTCCAGACCTCCCTCCGCTACGCCTTCCGCATCCTCTCCAGCCGCCTCGCCCCCTCCGTCGCCCCCGACGCCGCCGCCCTCGCCGAGTCCATCAAGCGCCGCCTCGCCACCCAGGGTAAGTCCGCTCAGGCCCTCGGCTTCGCCGATCTGTTCGCCAAGTTCGCCTCCAAGACCGGCCCCGGCAGCGTCAACAACAAGTGGGCGGTCCTCTACTTGCTCAAAATCGTGGCCGAGGATCGGAACAGCGCCAGCAGCGGGCTCGATTTCGCGGGGTCGCTGCCCAATTTGGATTCGTTCGAGGCCGAATTGGGGAGCAAATCGAGGTTTTCGCGGGACGGGGAAGGCGAGAGGAATGGTTGGAGTAATGGGGTTTTGTTGGTCGCCAAGGACCCCGAGAATTTGCGCGACATGGCGTTCAAGGAGTACGCCAACTTAGTGAAGGAAGAAAACGAGGTGTCCGAGGAGGTCTTGGTGAGGGATGTGTTGTATGCTTGTCAGGGAATAGATGGGAGGTACGTGAAGTTCGGTACGATAGTGGATGGTTATATCTTGTCGGATTTGGTTAAGGTCCCGAGAGCGACCAGGACCATGGTTAGGAAGCTTTGTGAATTGGGTTGGTTGTTTAGGAAGGTCAAGGGTTACATTTCGGAGTGTATGGATCGGTTTCCTGCTGAAGATGTGGGGACTGTTGGGCAGGCATTTTGCGCGGCATTGCAGGATGAATTGTCGGAATACTACAAGTTGCTAGCGGTGCTTGAAGCTCAGTCGATGAATCCGATTCCTCTGGTTTCGGAGACGGCCAGTTCAGACAATTATCTTTCTCTGAGGAGATTATCCGTATGGCTTGCGGAGCCAATGGTGAAAATGAGGCTGATGGCAGTTTTGGTTGATAAGTGTAGGGTCCTGAGAGGGGGGGCAATGGCTGGGGCTATTCATTTGCATGCACAGCACGGTGACCCGCTCGTGCATGAGTTTATGAGGCGTCTACTAAGGCGAGTTTGTTCTCCTCTTTTCGAAATGGTGAGGAGTTGGGTCCTAGAAGGAGAGTTGGAAGACAATTTCGCCGAACTCTTCATTGTGGGTCAGCCCGTAAAAGCTGAGTCTCTTTGGAGGGAAGGTTACCGGCTTCATGCTGGGATGCTCCCTTCTTTCATATCCCCTTCTCTTGCACAGCGTATTTTAAGGACTGGAAAGTCAATAAACTTTCTTCGTGTCTGCTGTGAGGACCGTGGCTGGGCTGACGCCGCCACAGAAGCCGCATCTGCTGCCGGCACCACAACGAGAAGAGGGAGTCTAGGTTATGGTGAAACTGAAGCCCTTGAATCTTTGGTTGATGAAGCAGCTAAGAGAATAGATAAGCACTTGTTAGATGTTATGTACAATAGATACAAGTTTAAGGAACATTGTCTTGCAATTAAGCAGTACCTGCTTCTTGGGCAAGGCGATTTTGTTCAATATCTCATGGACATTGTGTGGCCTGAACTTTCTGAGCCTGCTAACACAATTAGTTCGTTCAAGCTTGCTGGATTGCTGGAAAGTGCAGTCAGATCTTCTAATGCTCAGTATGATGATCCTGAAATATTAGATAGGTTACGGGTCAAGATGATGCCTCATGGCACTGGAGATAGGGGTTGGGATGTCTTCTCATTACACTATGATCCTAGGGTCCCATTAGATACTATCTTTACAGAGTCGGTAATGGCAAAATATTTGAAGATTTTTAATTTCCTATGGAAGCTTAGACGCGTGGAACACGCACTCATTGGTGCTTGGAAGACCATGAAACCAAACTGTATCACTTCCCATGCCTTCTTGAAGCTGCAGCGTGCCGTTAAGTTGCAGCTTCTTCCAACGTTGAGGAGATGCCAGGTTCTCTGGAATGAGATGAACCATTTTGTTACAAATCTGCAATACTATATTATGTTTGAAGTCTTGGAGGTCTCATGGTCTAATTTCTCCAATGAAATAGAAGCAGCCAAGGATCTCGATGATCTACTCGCAGCTCACGACAAGTACCTCAATTCAATTGTGGAGAAATCACTTCTTGGTGAACGGTCTCAAACACTTCACAAGTTACTTTTTGTGTTGTTTGACCTCATATTGCGATTTCGAAGTCATGCTGATAGACTATATGAAGGCATATATGAACTGCAAGCCAGGTAATAGGGCTTTTTTTTTCCCCTCTTGATGTGCACAAGCACACCTGTATGAACACATTGTATGTAGGCATCTACTTTAGAAGTAAGTTTTAACAAGCCTATTAATGATGTAGGACCGGGAATTCTTTCTTACCTTCGCGAGACAAAAGCAAGACAAGAAAGCAAAAGAACGATCAATCTTCAGAACCTGGTTCATTGATTACTGATGGAAGGAAGGCCCTAACTCAGCGTGCAGGTGATTTTCTGCAGAATATGCGGCAGGATTTGGATGCAATTTCAAAAGAATACACATCATTGCTTGAGGGTTTCTTGTCTCAGTTGCCTCTCCAGCAGCATGTTGATCTTAAGTTCCTTATGTTCCGCCTTGACTTCACTGAGTTCTACAGCTGGTCGGGACTCAGTAAATGAAGTTGCATAGTAAATAAGTTGCAAAATGAGTACAGGGAACATTTGCTTTGACATTTGATGGGTCAACCACAATGTTGATTGCTCATTGCTTGGGATCGTGTGGTTGATTATGTCGGCCGTACTGTCACAAGGGAACGGTCTATCGCAACTCACTGGTTGACTTTAGGTATGGATAAATTTTAGCTTTGTTTTTTCTTTTTCTTTTTTTTAATTCCTTTTTTACTTCAGATTTATAGTTTTTTCTTGCATGTGATTTGAAGTATTAGCGTGTCTTCTTTTGCAGGAGGGATTGCTTGCTTTGGAGTTTTTAACTGATTGGAAGCTATGGGTTGATATTGGTTGAGTAATTGAATTTAGTAGCGTAGATTCTTTTGATGTAGTTGCCCATCCTGTGATTTTGTTTTCTTTGACCACTCTTTCTTACGTTGTACATATCATGACGTGCTGTTAGAGATAGGTCACGAAACTTGTGTTCACGGATGTTTTGGATCTCTAAGTTTGCCCTGTTTTGATTGGTGGACAATTCAATATTGTAACACACTCTGAAGCTTGGAATGGAAATATATCTTCTTCATTTCAGTGATGAACTTGGCTTTCATTTCATGTCAAATATGATGGCATATAAGGTCAGATAATTCAGGCAGGGACGAGCCACAGAAAGAAAATTGGAACTTCGATTCCACAAGTTATCACATATGTTCCCATGAGGATCGTAGGTAAAACTGGATTTAAACCTACTAATT
The DNA here is from genome assembly GCA_014182555.1 of Eucalyptus erythrocorys. Lineage (NCBI taxonomy): Eukaryota > Viridiplantae > Streptophyta > Magnoliopsida > Myrtales > Myrtaceae > Eucalyptus > Eucalyptus erythrocorys. The sequence goes on along the minus strand of CM024607.1, from coordinate 22,655,769 downwards.
TTGATTTTGAATAGAAACTGTTGAACTGGCTAAATCTTATCCTCACATGAGCCAATATAATATCTGGAATGACATGGGAATTATAGGTAAGTATCCCCAACAACTTAACTGTAGTCATCAACTTATCGCTTCCTCATTTTGGCCTGAAAAGTTCACATGATCTAAAATGCTCTGAAAGCGTATTCTATCATGTATCCATGCAAAACTTCAAGAACATCTTAATTTGTCCATCTGTTGCCGTATACGCAGAGATTCGACAAGTTCGACCAGGTGGCATTCTAGTCCAAAGAATATCTCGAGATATTTCTTTACTATCGGAGTTTAGCTTAAGAAACTTGTTTGTACCTTTTGCTTGTCTCGGCAATACAAATTGCAGCATGGTGGGAGTTATTTAGCAAAGCAAGGGGAAAATTTGTTAATTGGATCCCAGAGTTCATTTGGAGACACTGGAGTGTTGTCCTTCACCTTTTTGTTATCCATTGCAAAGAAAGAAATATATACATTCATCACCTCCAATTTCCAGAGAGTTGAAAACGCCTTGTCTCACCAACATCCCATAAGAATCTTGGGGAATCCTAGATCAATCATAGATCTGTGTTGCCTTATCGCAACGCCCCTCTCGCAAAAGGTCTTCAAACATGCGTCCAGTCTATAATCCAGGTAGCCTGAGAGTGTTCCTTGGGGAACTTACCCAAGCTGAACCTGCGATGGCGAATCTCCATAGTGCGTTGACATCATCGGGCAAGGCATATTCGATGCCCACACGCGGACCAATCAGTATATTTTCTGGCTTTGGCCCATCTAGGATTTCTAAACCACCTGGAACGGTCAAAATTTTCCATGAGATATGCAGTGATGGATCCCATAAAAGAGAAGCAAACAACTGAAATTCTGTTTGGTGACTTGCGTTCCAATTTTCATTCATTGGTTTCATTTTCTAGCAATATGTCGTCATGTCAGGCAGAGATTAGTAGCTGCCTATATTGAGAGAATCCATAATAGCCAATTAAAAGTTTGCAAAGTTGGTTCATCACTGACCAGGAGTATAAAGGGGATGGCTTGACCAGTCAGTTGAAAGTCCTAGTGCTTGGCCAACCTGGCAAAAAGGAGTTCTTGTTCAGTGATTTTCCATACCACACATTCTACACGAGAACAACAAAAAAATCATGACTTGTTATAATTGGGTACAGAGTAAGGTCATGTTCTAAATCTTGGTTTACAAATATAAGAACGTCATGAGAAAGTACTTGGATTTTCTCCAAGCACAGGCGAAAACTACACCTTCTGCAAGAAAATCTCATTAGTTTTACAAGCAAAGCTATCTGCTACAGTAATCAAAGTTAAAAAAAAACGTGGGAATAACATCTCTCTGTAGACAGATGTTTCTTGTTCTACTTAAGAAACAAGCGGATCTCGTTTTCGCCGCGTTTTTCTCAATCACCTCATGTTTCACCTTCCAGCCCTACCTCATCTTTACACCCTTTTACCACTGTCTCTGTCCTCAAAAGAATCAATCGGCAGAATTTTAAAGATCTATCACCGCCTACTCAACTTAAGAAAAAGCTTGATATAATTTTGAAATAAAATCATGAACTAGGAAAATTGCCTCATGATGTTCCATCAATCAAATAGATCTACCATCAAGCCATTTTTCAAAAGTCAGGTTTCCCACATATGTAACTCTTCATCATTAGCAATCCACTGGCTGATTAGATAAATCCTGCTTAATAGGCCAATTTTACATCTAAGAGTTTGAAGAGAGAGAGAGAAGCAGCGTGTTGGCGTTATCCTAAGCAGGTGATGGCTTTTTTAAAACATACAAACACAAAATACAAAAGGAACTACCCTTTAAAATCATAACTTGCTCAACATCTGTTGTCTTCCCACACCTCAAATCTCATGTAACTTATTCACTGCTTGTTAGACATTTATATGTGGAGGCTTTGGGCATCTATTTTTCTGACCGTTGGAGGTCTACTCAACATAAACTTGATGTGTCTAAGCTCCACTCAGTGATATACTTTCAGTTTTGACCCCCATTCTCTAACTTCTAAATAAAGAGGAGGTTACACCTACTTCGTGATTTGAGGTCACCCTGCTGTTGCCCTTAAATATACTTTAATTAAAGGTATACGAAGTTCCACCGCAGGCTTTGAGTCTTTAAAAGTTTGGACGTATGCAGTCAAATAATGCTAATGCACAGATTGTATGTACAAATACATGAATAAATCTTTCTGCAGGGAACAAATAAGATCTGCCACCAATTGACATGGAATGAAATTATCATCAGAATGAAAGATTCATAACACTTTAAACTGACCTTGCCAGGCCCAGCAAGTAGCACAGGCTTCTCCGTTTCCTGACCCCTACGTTTCTGGATGGTCTCTAGCCCTACAACATATGTCATCAGTAATTCAGTGATGCAGCATCAACGAAGAAATGGATAGATTCTTCCATTTCCAGACTATCCAACTGAAAATCCAATTAATCTCATAAGCTCATCGAAGAACTTCACCATGTTCGAAAAAACTTGCCAGATTGAAAAAATATGGAATCCAACAGGCAAGAAATGTGAACAATGGAGAGTGAGTCCTATGTCTACTGCTCTGGATAAGCCTCTGAACAGACACTCATCAAGAATAACAGAGAAGGGAGGTTTAGGCAATGCAGTTACCACTAACTGGAGCACAAGAGCGAATCAGGACAGCTGCTCCAACTCCATCCTTGTCTGCTACAACATTGAGCATTGTGTGGAGACCATAGCAGCGATACACATACGCATGTCCTCCTGGTCCAAACTACAAGACAACACTGAATAAGTAGTCGGTACATGCGCAAACAATTCAAAAACATAAAAATAGGGTCATCTTAACCTCCAAGAACACTTGTTTAGCATGCATAGCAAGGGATCTCTAAACTTTCAGCATGCATTGAAAGAAAAATGTTAGTGTTTGAATTTGAAAGTTTCCTTCCTAGGCATGCTTTAAGCGTCCTAAGGACACTTATCAACTAAATCCGTGTAGAAAAGTGATATTTGCCTGGTAGAATAATAGAGGAAAGTGGTGATAAGCTTACAACTGGTGCTGTCCTCGCCGTAATGCCAAATCGACCATGGCAAGCCGAATCATTTGGCCGATAAGCTTCCACCTGTCAGCACAGAGAATCAGGGTTTTTTCAACTTTCAGTGCAAAAGGCAGATGCCAATTTCTTCTCAGTTTTTCCATAATCATAACTGGTAATTGTCACTTACCCGCCTAATTAAAATTCAAAGGGAGAGTACACTGTCCTCTACTCTAGTTTCTCTTGTATTCCCACTATTGAAGCAAACCTACTCCAAATCATCAAGTAGATCGATCGACACAAGCAATCATCTTTACTTTTTCATCCAACTTGACATTCCCAAAGACACTAAGCAACTGCTAATTCCTTAAGTAAACCCGATACGAATTCCGCGTCCATTCTCGACAAGTTGAGATTTTGGAGGGAAAAACGACGAAACATCCCCACAACTAGTATGCTAGACACGTCGCTCACGTTCGCCGCAGCCTACATTTCTAGCGCAAATGGCGACTCCACACAACGTACCCAAAGAAAAATTGAGGGCACCGAAAATGAAGAGCAACCCACCTCAGTAATCTGAAGAACAACGTCGTCTCGCCTCAGGAACTTCCCCAGCAACCGCGGCGCGAGGTCCAGAGCATCTATTTGAAAAAATTCCCGTGAGAGAATCTTGAACTGGTCGAGGGACGAGCTCGAGGGCAGAGCTCCAATGGGTCGCTGCGGAAGTTGAAGCTGACTTCCGGGACTCGCCGCTTTCGGGGTGGCGATCGGCCTGGTCCGCCGGGCCGTCCGAGGTTTGAGCGACTCGGCGCGATCGCTCGCTCGGCTCGGCGAGTTCCCGGGTCCCCCGCGCCGCCTGGCATTGCGATTCGCCGCCGCCGTCGTCTTCATCGGGAGCTGCGACGGAGAGAGAGAACGGGAACAGGTCCTGGGGATCTTCCTGTTCGGAGGAACTCGCATACGTTCGATGGAGAACGTGGGTTTGACTTCTGTGCTTTTGGCGGGTGTTCGCTCGAGGGTTGGCGGGCTGCCATCCGGTCGGAAGATCAACTCGAGTTGATGTAGAATCCGAACTTAGAACGTGTAATTTCCCCGTTATGTCTTGCATCTAATTTGTCATGCCATGCCGACACGTGATTATTTGTCAGATCGCATCATTTCATGGTTATGTTCCACGTCCAATTTGTTATATCGTGTAACATGTGATTATTGTCATGTCATGCCATATCTATTTATATCTTATATTAGATTTGTCACATGATCTCGCATATGATTATTATTATGTCGTTTCGTCTCATTATTGTGTGTTGCATCAAATTTTGCCTATAATAAAAGCATATAGAAACTCAACTGTGTTGATTTTTCTTGCAAGGTAATTAAAGTCGGGATTCAGAATAGTTATTTATTTGCAACAGAGAAATACCAAACGGAACTCAAATGGTATATGCTCAACTTCTTTATGCCTAGTAGTTTGTCTTTCTAAGTTCCAAGCAACATCGTCATTTTCGAAAAAAAGGAAAATGAGGTAAATGGTGTTGTCGTAATATTTGGAAAAGATTTGCCTCTTCCAAGATGCTTGATGAATACTTCCAACGTCGCCATATTGGGAGCTAACTTTCAAGAAGCACCTCACGAGTGTTTCTAGAGTCGTGATTAAATGTTTTCACAACTTAATTTTTAGATGGGTGAGCCTGGTTATTGTATGTTAACATGTTGGTTATGAGGTTTTTCTTTTACCAATAGTGAAGCTTAACTTATAGGTATGATATAATTCTCTTTTGTATCTTTTCATTTACGTTCGTGCAAAGAGGACTAAACAAGTTCATGACACGACTTCATCTTGCCTTCGGTTGAAATTGTAAATCCAATGGGCCAGCCTGGAAAGGCAAAAAGGCCTGTAATTACCCAACGTGTGGTGGTAACTGCCAATTGGTGTCATGAATTGAGATGAGAAGTAAAAAAAAAAATCATAATTCTATTATTTGGAGACCGATTCAATTATAAACCTTTTAATTTGACCAATTAATCCTATACCTTTGTCTGATTGGTTGATATAGTCATTTTAGCCAATTTTAACTAAAAATCGTCAATATAACAATCAAATCAACGTCAACTGTCTTAAGTAGCATAACCAACATGATGATGATAAGTTTGCAATTTTTTTTTTTTTTAACTTATTCTTCTGCTAGAGGAGATTGCTAAGAACTAAGAAGAGACACAACTCCAAGCTGATACCTTCACATGGGAGATTGTCAAGAAAGAAGTCAACTTCAAACTCGTCAACATATCCTATCAGACCTGCATTAAATTAAAAGCTTAAGCTAATTGACTATAATTATTAATTACCTCACATCATACTAATTCTACAACATAAATTTTTTTTAACACAACTCATGTATGTATCTCAACAATCTCCTACTCACGTGTAAGTTTAGTGTTTGGTGTATTCCCAGTATATTTAGGTGCCCATCTACATCAAAATGTCTCAACCATAATCTCCACTAATCACCAATTGTTGCAAACACGCCCCTCACCCATGATCTCCTCCTAGACTGGTCTGTGATAGTAAACCGCACTCGGTAACCACAAAGATTTATGGGATTGCTTATAGAGTCCAAGACATCAATACACGTTGAGGAACTACTAATCAATCATCGCTCTAATATCATTTGCTCATATGCAATAGAAGAGCAATACCTTCAATCGGAGAGATTGCCAAGAAAGCGCCCAATTCTAGTCCCGCCAATATATCTAATTAGGCTCATCCTCACTTAAAAGCTCAAATCAATGTGTTATCTCCAACGTGGGACTTCTTTCCCCTAAAACCCTCACTTGCTCAACTCAGGTCTTCAATGCTATTCTTTTTTCGTTGGTCTTGGGCTATCTAATGACTTTGTGATGGGTAAAAAGAGTGCAAAGGCGCGGCTGGCGTAACCTCTCTAGCATTACCATAATAGTCGCGTCTGTAGAATGTCAGTTTAAGCCATTGCTGTTCACTTACAATATGAAATTTTCTATGACATGGGCTTATATTAATTAATTAATTTTCTATTTTAAATAATCGAGTTAATGGATATTTCAAAATTTGTTAAATCCTAAAGTGATCTTATTGAATTGGGTTTTGATATCTACTGATAACAGGCCTAGTTGAGTAGCAAAATGTAGACAATTGTGTTTAACTGAAGCCCGTAATGGAAATGGCTCAATTGACACGCAATTTATTAGGGTTTACTAGGTCTCCTCTCTAACCTATAAAATGCTTTAATTCAATTGAAAGCTGTTATACTGAAATAAGTCATAGAGAAGAAAATCTAACATTCCAATAGATTTTTTATTATGAAAGTGATCAATTTTTCTTAAGTGTAACAATGGCTCAAACAGATACACTTTAATTCTGTTGTGTTTATTAATCTCGGTGTTTTATAATCATATATGGATCATATTGTTCTTGATTAAATAATTATTTAAGTGAATAATTTTCCACAACTCGAACATAGGAACCTTTTGAAAAATAGCATGACATGTCAGTCTACCGCACTGGGGTGTCCAATGACTTGGATCATGGAAATTGAGAGGACCTTTCATCATCTTTCTATCTATGCCCATTTCCTAAGGTGCAAAGGTCGGAGCACCCTCTTGTTGTTGGTCAGACGATTCCAACATCATCGAGAAATCCATTTTCATTCAATTCTCGATAGATATTAGAAATCACAAGCTTTCCAATGCGTCAAAACTTGCAATAATGAGACTAATGACAAAGTAATCGCCGGTCAAAAGTTGGACAAATGCTCATTTATGTAAAACATAGAACCAAGCTAAAGCCTTTGACCATGCCTACCTACCTCAAGGTATCTCTCCTAAGTGCAACAACATAGGGGCACCCTCGACACGTCTCAATCTATCCACCCAATACCTTATTATTCAAAATCTGACATTAATTCGCATCTAGTCCGTATAATCATCAAAATAAAGAGCCACCCCATATAGCTAGTAGTCCTCACCAAATTCAAAGAAATTATAATTGGTTTGTGGAAATTGTGGATCGAGTCCTTGGTCAGGTGAGAATCACCGAATCAATACCACAGCCGCGAAGCCGTGTTATACTTTTCGATTAACAAGCCAATGGGAGAGCGTCACAATTCGCACAACCTCCCCAAGAAAGTAACTGACAAGTCTCCTCTTAGCTTTTGGAATCAAGAATAGGCACCATTCCTAAACTGAACCAGACCGGTGCTTACCCCATTAATCATTCGGGTCCCACCGTGAGTTATCACCTGTCGTGTATTATTCTCACGCGAGCCGAATAACCTAATCCTAGTACTGATAAACAAAAGGGGGATTTTTAATTGGCTTGCGTCGTGTAAGATGACAAGCTAGGAAATGGCCTTTTCCACGTCCCTAAAGGAGGTCGAGCATATGGACCGAGCAACGTTGGGCTACCACGTTACCCCCTCATCTCCATCAAATCACAGACGAGATAGACAGATAGATCGGATAGATCGTAGAAGATTAGAGAAAGAGTTTAAAAGCCACTCGTCCCTTTTCAAATCCCCCAATCTCGGCCCCGACGATTCCACGTAGCCAAAGGCTTTTGCTCTCGATTGGCCCCTTCGGCACATTAATATTGACCCCAAAAAGAGCTTCTATTCAATTTGAAAAAGGAAATGATTAATATAACTTCAGTCAATTATCCTTTTCACGTCGGTCCAAAAAGCCGTGAAGTGACTAAACATGCTAAGCCGCCACCCACCAAACAAAGGTTGCAAATCTCTTCTTGACACTTACCTAAAAACAATAATATTCATGAGAGAGAGAGAGAGAGAGAGAGAGAGATAATAAAGCTAGGTCGACACCAAACATTAAATTATTCGGGCATTTGCAATCATGACAAATGGGTGGCTAAAGCTTGCTCTGACAATATGCTTTTATTTCCCAAAAAAAAATGTCGGTTAAGATGGAAAAAGACAGCACGGATTATAGGGAAAGAGTACGAAAGGGTAGTTGGAAAAACATGAAGTTCTGGTTGTGGATAGACCAGCATGGAAAGAAATACAAAAGACCTAGGAAAATGACTTGCGAGAATTGTAGAAAGAGCGAGGAGTGTTGGCAGGAAAATTGAGGTTTTGTGTAGGACCAAATTAGGTTTTTGAGGTCAAGGTCGTGAGCTTGAGAAGGGCGAGGGTGAGTTCAAAAAGGGCGACAAACGACAAACTGTATACGGGTGGACAGCTTTGCTTGATGGCGCATGCGATGTATTTTGAAAAAGTAGAGGTACGTAAAATTGGCCCTAGGTGAAAACACTGATACGTTTTTTGATATTTCCTATTTATAATTCGATTCCATTTTATCCTAGACATCGTTTGATATAAGAAGCCCGACAATCGATAATGCCGCAAACCGTTTGACCGAAAAGCTTTCGACTACAATCAAAGATAGAGAATCATGATCAAAGATGTGAATTGTAGAAAAAGCTTTTTATTCGCTAAGCCTAACCATCCTCCACCTTCTCAATATCTACGCCGGGCTCTCCTTTAATGAACGAGAGTGAAGTAGCCGACACCAATACAAACTTCAGGAGATAATCACAAGAGTTGATTGCAGACGCAGACTAATGACATTCTCGGGCATTCGACGTAAGCATCTGACACTTGGAACTCCAGCGTCCTTCCTTACAAAAACCAACAATCCTCCCTTCGAGAAATACCTCATAAAAAATTCAGCAAGATCTATCGAGCACAACTTGGTCAAAATCCTTATGGCCCTAGCTGAATCTACAACCTTTCGTTCCAGATTCAACAGATGTCACTAACCAATTCAGATGTACATAAAGTACGGGAGTCAATTTTTGGCAGCCGTAGAATGGCGACGACCATTATTGGCAACTCACAAAATCAAGTCAAGACTGCTATAGCACGCCAACGAAATTGGTGGTTGCCATGTCTTTCCGGTACGATTCTTGACTAGGGCAAATATATATTATACGCCTAAACCCCCCTGGAAAATATTGAAGTTGAAAATATCAAAAGATAACTTCGCATTTATAAGCTGACAAAACAGTACCCTTCGACATAGATTTCAACTGCAATTCTCGTCAACCCTAAATACTTTTAAAACCACAGTTTCAGTTCAACCATGTTTCTTCCCCAACTACCCGGATGGACCCGAGAACAATCGCCATACATGCAGTAAAAGCTCGAAATAGTCTCGGCCACACCATTCATACTTGCAATCATTTCCCTTCTTTTTTTTCTCTTCCAACAGAAAAAGAAAAAAAAAAAAAAAAAAAAGAGAGCTGGTCAAAAAAGACAGGACACAAATCAGTTGTCAGCACAAAGAGAAAATTAAAAAAACATCATGGACAGCCACAAACCCAGAAATTCTTCTGCATGTTTTCTGGAAGGTGGGGGCCAAAGCCAACCCGCAATTTTTTCATGCATTCCAATACGTGAGGCAATTAATAAAAGAAATATTATAAGCAAGGAGTGGGATATTTCCAAGGAAAAAAGAGATATATGCATCAAGAACTAGGAACAAATAAAATTTTGTAATTTTCCTTAACTGACCAACAATCTTCTTTTGTCCTAAAATCTCTTCTCATTAGCCATTTTTGGACAAGGTCATGACCTCTTGACTCTTCCCCAAACACATTAGGTACCAAGCTTTCCCTCTACCCAAAAAAACTCAGTAGGGACAACCCAGGAGAAACACAACCCCCCCAAACAAAATTTAAGAGAAATTTAAAATTAAATAAAATAATAAAAAGTGAAACCGCCCACTTTAAATTAAAGAACCAAGCCGAGGTATGTACACGGAGTCATCGGGGATGGACGGCGCGTGCGCCGCCGTCGCCTCGCCGGTCACGATCAAGAGGCGGCCTGGTGGGCCTGAGGTTGGGCCTGGGGCAGGTGGTGGAGCTGGGGGCGTGGGGGAACGGGTAAGTTCTGGGCTTCGGCTTGGCGAGGGGCGGGGCCGCCGCCGCCGCGGCCGGGGAGGAGGCGGCGGAGGCGGGCGCGGTGGTGGTGGCGACGCGCTCGCAGGAGGGGCACATGGTGAGGGTGGTGGCGGGGAGCTGCATGTAGAAGGGCTGGGAGGTTTTGAGCGCCCGGAGCTCCTGGAGCTCCTTCTGGAGCCGCCGGTTCTCATCCGTCAGCTTCTCGCAGCACCTCTTCAGGTACTCGCAGTCTATCTCCGTCTGCTTCAACTTCGTCCTGTCCCCGCAAAACAACCGATCTTTCTTTTAGCGCCGGAGAACCATCTTTCATCTCTTCGCACCATTAACGGAACTCGACGAAAAGCACCCCGAGAAAAGAAGGAAGAGAGTACCTGGCTCTTCTGTTCTGGAACCACACCTCGACTTGGCGAGGGCGGAGATTCAGCTGTTTCGCCAAAGCTAGCTTCTGCTTCTGCAGTTTACAAAAAAGGATTGTTTTAGGAATGGATTGTTTGTTGAGAGAGAAGATGAATCGGGAGGTGCAAGTACAGAGAGAGACTCACGGGATTGAGGGTGTTGTGTTCCTTGAAGCTCTCCTCGAGGAAAGCCGACTGTTCTTTGGAGAGCCTGAGCTTCTTCCGGGTCAGGCCGTTGTCGTCGTCGTCGCTGCCTCTCGAACAGTCCCTCTCGTTGTCTCCTTCCATGTCGACCCTCTTGTGGCCGCCGCTCCTAAATCCTGCCCCGCCGCCGCTTCTGATGCCGAACTCCATCTGGAACGACGACAGCGCGCTGTTCGGCGACGACTGCTCCGCCTCCTCCGCCGCCGGGAACCGGTTCACGTCCAGGCCCTTTCCGGCCCCGCCCGAAGATTCCGGCTCGGACCCCACTGCAACATGCACCATCACGAACAAATCAGAAAAAATTTAAGGAAGAGACAGAAGAAAAAGTTCCCGATCTTCTGCTCAAGATGCACCCGACATCGTCTCACCGAACTTCCCCAACCTTATCCACGTTATTTGAGATGGGTAAGACATTCCATGGGCTGAACCATCTAAACCGACCTTCCTCGTTACAGGAGGGGAAAAAAGAAGCAAAACCCAACAGCAGAAAGCAAGCAGTAATTACAGTGATCGGTGAGCCACGGAAGGCGAAACTGAGAGGGGGAGGGCTTGTGGCTGTGGTGGCCGTTCCTGGGATTGGTCGGCGAGAAAGGCAAGAGATGGAGCTGAAGAAGAGTCGAAGGCGGATGGTGTTGCTGGTGGTGGCGCCGATCCGTCGCCGGACTCTCTCTCTTGTCACCATCACCGTCCTCCTCGTCGCCGCCTCTCGAGGACCTTCCACTTATCCCCAACCCCATGCAGAACCCCAGGTCCCGGTTGCCGCTCTCCTTGTCCCCGGCCATCTTCGGGGCCTTGTCGAGGAACGAGAACGACTTCGACGTGTCCCCTAAAGTCAGAGCTAGCTCCATCGCGCGCGCGCGCACAGAGAGAAACAGAGAGACAAGGGCGGTTGGAGAAGAACAAGTACAGGAAGTAGGAGCAGAAGAAGACGATGATATGAAGAGAAAGAGGGCGTGATGGACTTTTTAAAAGGAAAAGACCACGGACTAATCCAATCCCCTCTTTTAAATGTAAACACGCACACAAGCACACCCCCTCTCCTCCCCTTGCATACGCAGTACCTCTCTCTCTCTCACTCTCACTCTCAAGATTTTATCTTTTCTTTTGACGTTTTATCGTTCTTCGTTTCTCCTTTTCATGGCCGCGAGGGGGTAGTAAAGATTGACCGACAAGCCCAGGTTGACAAACGCACGTGAATCCATATAAATATTTAGGGACACAGTATTCCTCCACGCCCCTAGAGAGAGAAAAGGTAGAGAGAGAGAGAGAGAGAGAGAGAGAGAGAGAGATGCGCAGAGAAGATCGAAGAGGAGATTCGCCTATACTTAAATCGACGTAAAGGACAGGGTAGATTGACTTCTGCCGGGTGGTTCCAGGCTGATATTTATTAGGCGACCGCGCATACCAACATACATACAAAGGCGTCGCAGGCGGGAATATTTTCTTTGCATCCGCCCATTTCTTGAAAGGTTGGGGTTTGTTTTGGTAGAAGTAGGGTTTTCTTCTGGCTTTGTTCAAGCAAAAATGTTCTCTTTATTGGCCCTTATAGTTAGATTTGCATGTCTATATTTATATGTATACGAAAAGGTTTTGAATGTAATGGATCCCCCCTTGTCCCCCATGCAACACTACTATCAAAGTATCGACATATCTAAATAATTTATTTATGGTAGCAAGGTCATTATGAACTGACGAGATTTTCATTGAGCGAGAGAGAGGTCCTTTCGTGGTCTGACCCATGCAATAACAGATCAACAACTATATGGGTCGGATATGACATCAAAAATAAACGGGCCAAGATTCTCATTCTCAAGAAAAATGCCTTACATTAAGATCCTTGTTCAAATCCATCGTTTCAATGAACGTCCATTTTATCTCTTGTGACATATCTTGATTTTTTCTAGGGTTTCATCAATAAATATGCCTCCAACGATAACTCGACACTCATGAATGACCGTTATTCCCTTACTCTAATTATGTTCGCCAATTGATAGGCAATACACCGACTCGAGAAAACAAAACACGGCTGAAATAAAAACTGGGAATGGCGGAAGAGGAGGGGATCATGACCTAAGAAATCCATAATGAAGTTTGACAAAGAGTCCTCTAATTGACGTTTGATTAAATCACCGATTAATTGACTCCCCTAACACCGTTCCCATTCTCTCCCTTCTCCCATTCTCGGCCCCCCCGTCAATTATTGCTGTATACCGAACCTCGGCGCAGCGTCATGATTATGGCAATATGAGGAACGACGCCGATCATGATGCCCGTCATCATCATCACGATCATGATCACGATCATGGGGGAGTCAGTCAGACCATCCGACGGCCGGGATCGCCCCCCCCCTCCGGGTCGTTCGCCTCTGACCCCTTCGCCCAATCGTCATCATTCTGCTTCCTCTCGTTAGAGAAAGCCTGAATTTCTCCAGATTTATTTATCAATTCATTCATGATCATCCTCCGAATTTAATTTATTCATGACGCAATTGAAATGAAAGGACCACCCCAGATGGGTAAATGAGACCCCGCCGACCCGCCAACCCGGAAGCAGTGCGACTTTAACCGGCCGCGCCCGCCACGCGTCGCGCGCCCATTGGCCGGGCCCCTTGGCTCGGGGAAGGGATGGGGGGGGCGACCAGGCGTGATGTGTGCGCACAGACAGGAAGACATTGGGAAAGATATTGGGGTCAGATCGGCACGAGATTTTGACCGGAACACAGTCCTCCTCCCTCCCTCCCTCCGCTCGCTTTTTACATGTTTTTCCTTGGGCAGACAAAGCGACCCGTCTTTTCTTTTTTAATAATTTCGTTCTATTTTAAGGAAAGTGTCTCCCCCCCCCCCCCCACAATTTTTTATTTAATCTTAATTCAGTTTAATTTCCGCAGTGGAAAAGGCGAAATCAAAGTGCAAATCCTCTTTTGCTCGTGGGTCTTTTTAAAAGCCCTCGAAAGTTTCGCGAGAGACCAGAAGGGAACTCCGGGTATCCGATGAGTTCGATTTGCGCTTGGGTGGGTCTAACTTTCTAAGTATAGTTCACGTAGGGGCGGGGTCTCTCGAAAAGATAAAAAGAGAAAAATTCGAATTCCTCTCTCTGATTATTTTTCTTTTTTTAATGAAATTTTGGTGGATGAGATTGATAAAGAGGGAGTGAAGTGGTGGTGGGCCCACGCGCGTGGGGTGGGGGCAAATTTCTCGTTTTTTATTTTTTTTCTCCCCAAAAGCAATTGAAATGCCACATCTAGAGGATGTGACCAGGTCAGATATGTCATGCTTTTGGGATCATTGCAATAATTGAAGTCATGCAGGCTTTAATGATAGGCTTGGGTGTGGTATGTGTTGAATTATTTGGCGGGACCCATTTGGAAGCTTGTGATGAAGATGAGACCATGTAGAAAAAGGAAGGGGGGAGAGAAAAAGAAGGGAGAGAACCCTATCCCAACTACTCCTTTTCCCTAAATTCCCTCCCCCCAATCGATATTGCGTTTTTGAACAGTCGTGGGTTGACATTTATGGCACCGTTCCTGCTGTTTTCGCTTGATGTTTCGACTGTGGATTTTGTATGCGTGTGTATAGTAGTTCTTGCAGCGACAGCGGATGTTTTGTTTTGTTTTGTTTTGGCTTCGCTTGGCAGGTGTGTGTTTCAAGGTGAGACTGTTCGTGCCCCTTATTGATTAGGGAAGAGAGAACATATGGTTATTCCTGTTTGGAGGAAATGCTTGTGTGGTTTCGAATCGGGTTTATTTGTGGAAGAAAATCGGTTCGATATCTTTTGAAACGAGGTAAGGTGAAAGTTCAAAAGCAAGCCATGGAGGAGGACTTGTTTAATGTTGTGTCTTGAGAAAGAACGATTGCGTCGTTAGGGTTTGCATGGTAGCCCGACTCGAGTGTTGGATAAGATAAAAAGGAGTTATTTTATCTTGTATTTGATGGTACGTGTGTGGAATTTACGAGTCATAATAAATATAAATAAGATTTTGAATAATCTACTCCTTAGTTGTATGAATAGAATAAAATTATCCCGCCTAAGTAGAATGGCATTTGAAGGAAAAACAAGAGTGAAGTATTTTCATTTAGAAAAAGAATTAGCGTCACTATGGTTGGCACCGCCCATCCTATTGCACACATGATGTCAGTATTCTCATGGTCTCACCTAAATTTGTTCTTTCCTCTTTCATGATGTCACGTATGTCTGTGTGTTGCATGCCTCCGGGTGCAAGAGGACCATTTTCATATTCTATTTAATATTATCCTATCCTTGATGATGACACATTAACCAATAATCCAATAGCGTCGTCTTAAACCCTACTTGACACCGTAGATTTTTGGAAGCTAACATTTACAAGAGGCACTTCTAGGCTAATCTAGTAATTTAAGCTCGAAACCTTTATATCCTCATTATCAAATACAAGGAGCAAGACCAATGTCTATGGAGACAATTGGCAGTGCAATTCTTCTTCTTCTTCCTTTTTTTCAAAAGACCCGAGTTTGAATTTGATAGGATCTAACAAATCACATATATATTAGTCACATTACATGTGCATCAACATAAGTATCGATAGTCTGCCCCCATACAGCCGAGGGAAAAGCTTATGAACATTAAAGGGCATGGACAGATTTGTTAGCAGGGAAAGACTATAGCACAGATCAATAAACACAAACGCAAAAGACAAGGGATACGGTCGCTGACTAATTCAAAGATGATCTTTTCGCAAAGCACGGGGAAAGGTCGCCTAGAATTAGGGTTTTAAAACGAAAGGAGGTGGAAAGAGAAGGCGAGGTGACTCTCCAGCATGTGACTGATTGATTGATTGTTTGGATGAGAGAACGTAGCTTTGAAGCTAACGAGGGGAGGGAGAGGGGGGCCTTCTGACCCAACAACACGCAGGAAAAGAAAAGAGACAAGAACAGATCTACAGCAGCGTCGATGAGATCTTGCATGTGTACTTTGTAAAGGAAGAAATGGCTGTGTACCCAACTGTTTCTTGGTGAATGGTCCCCATCATTATCTCTTCTCTTCCCAATAACGAGGTCTTTTGACTCTTGAATCTTTCGAGTCTCTTCTTTCTTCCTTTCTTTTTCATTCTTTTTCATTCTTCTCATTCTTCTTCATCTTTTGGGAGATTCGCTCATTTTTATGGAAATTCAATATGTTGAATTTATGGGAGTGACAGGATTTGCTTTTTTTTTTTTTTTTTTTTTTTTTTTTTTGATGACCCGTGGAACCCCGCACGCCGACAATGGAGAAAGCAAACCCCTGGGAGTGACGCTAGCGGAGGACCCACCACCCCGACGCCACACTTAAGAATCCCTAGCGACCGTGAGGGGATTTGAACTCCTCCCCTTGCGTTAGGGGGAGAGAGCTCAAACCATCGCGGCCACCGCAGGCGGTGGTTACATTTACTATGTTGCTTCGTGGAGATTCGTTAGATTTGCTAGTTTTCACAGTACAGAAAAATTTATAAATAACATATAATCATTTGATAGAGAAGTGATTTTCAATCCTAAAGAAGTGATTGAACAAAACGGGTTTAAAATATAAAAAGATGAGCTTCTTCCAACATATAATGGAAATTAACATCATTTCATAAATTAAATTATTGTTTTATACTTTTTAAATGTAACTAAAACTCTTGACAAACCTAAATATTCCCTTTTTTTCCTTTACAAGAGGATGTCTGAACTATAGGGACAGGTTCTCAATATGTGATTTAACGTGAATGATAACCAGTCCGAGAATGAAAAATAATATATATGCATATGTATGTGCGCATGCGAGATTCCAAAAAAATTAAGAAACACTATATATGATTCTTATGCTATTATTTATATAATTTAAATATATCATACATTCCAAATCAAATGAAAGTCGAACTATACTGCACGTGATAGAAAAATTATAAAGAGTAGAAGTGAAAGTCATCTCAAATTCACATGGGGATAGACTCGAAATGGCTCATCGCCTAATCCAATCGGTGGTCTCTTTTCTAGGCCAAATAGCACTAGGGTTAGCGAAAGCAAAACCATGTAATGCTTCTCCCTTTATCTCAGTTCTAGTCCATCTCTACTGGTGCAGGTAGATTGAATATTAGGGTTCTTTAAACCTTGTAAACTCCTTTTTCGAACAACTTTTCAAGCCATGTAGACCAACTTAGATGGGAGCAATAGAAAGACATGATTGACTATGAGAAAAAAACTTTGGAATTGTCGACATTACTTTGGTCGACTCCATCCCATCGATTGGCACTATGCAAAGTGCATTTTGGGCAGCTACTACCTACCTTTAGCTCATGGTTTTTCTTATTGTTTTTTCTTCCCACTTAGCTCGCAAGACTGGCTATTACAATTATTATAAACCCTAGTGCTAACAAGATCTAGCAACAACTTATCTACAAATTGGCATGACTAGTTTTAGGGAAAAAAATGGATCCATGCACTAAATGATTAGCTAATTTGCCACGTCCTTTAGTAGAGGAATTTTTTTGAGATTTCTCAATGGGTCCAGTGTTGCTTATAAATATAGGATTTTATTAGTGAGTGATTGCGTGCACTAATTTTCAATGCGCTATTTCTCATATTATGTATTGTCATTATCTGGAAATTTAAAATATTTACAATAAGTATGTTTAACGAGTGTCTTGAGAACACATGATTATAGAATTAGTAAACATAAAAGTTTATGCTTGAGTATAAAGAAGATAAAGATAGTAACCAAAATCTTTAGTTGACCTCCCAATATAATGCGTTTGCATTGCATGAAGCGAATGTTGATCTACTGTCTACAATCTGTTATTTATCTATGTGCTTTTTAAGAATGTGCAATCAAGTCCCAACCCTATACATGTTTTGTTTGAAATTAGTCTTTCAAAAAAGAAAACCGAAAATATTGATGTGATCGTCAAGTTGCCGTTAAATGAAAACATGTCATGCCACGCGGTTTAATTATATAAATAGTTAAATATTTTAAAGCTCTTTTAAAAGAAATTTTGATAAAAAGAGATTGGACCCGTGAGTTAATTTGCAACGAGTAGCGCGATGAAAATGACAGGTGTTCCATCTAGAACCAAATGTCAATCATAGAGTACACCGTCACCATAATGTAATTGAGTGAACTTTTCGCTTAGAGTTGCGTGACTTCACTTTTGCGCGAGCACCACAATCTCTCGAGGCCGATCAGGGCTTGGCAATCCTCCTCGGCGTCTAGGCCACGACGGTGCCACCCTTGCCGCTTGGCCTCCCTTTCTCTCTATTAAAGCTCTAGTCTTTTTCAACCTTTGAAATCTTCCTTGCAAGGTACTGACCAAAAAAAAATAATAATAATAATAATCTTCCTTGCAAGGACAATAAATAAAAAATTACAATGCATCATTATTTTGTCGCGGCAACATTAACTGTAGGCACGGAGATGTCATCCACGTCACCATCTCGTTTATAGGTTAAATTGAGACACTATCATACACGAAACAAAAAATATGGTTTAGTGACTCAATTCGCCAAAAAAATTTCAAACCCGATTGAACAATTTGAATCACATATGTGTCTTTTTTGTGTCATTTCAAAAGATACCGAGATAAGGGATGTGTTTTTCCGTCAATTTATAATGTCATTATTCGTGCCACATATACAAAATCTCGCGAGTTGTCTAGCTTGAATTTTATCTTAAAGAATGTAGATGACGCATGTCGTCAATCCTCCATGTATCGAGGGATAAATGCATTATAAAGGATAGGAGGATCATGGTTCACAAAAACCTCAATATTTTTATAAATAATGATTTTATCAATGAATGTCTCGGAGACACTAACTAAGCAACCAATCAAGGAAATTTGTAAGTCTTCAATACACTAACATTCTAGCATTATGTGAAATCAACAACTTGGAAATTTTTTACCACCCACCTGGGTGGCGCAGCTGGCTTTGGGCCTTCTCCCCCTCGTAAAGGGGAGAGGTTCGAATCCCCAGCGCGTCGCAAGGTGACTTACCCGGTGGCATGTGTGTGGTGGCTAGCACGTGTCGCTCCCAGTGATTTACCCCCGGCTGTCGGCCGTGCGAGGTTTCCTGGGTCACCAAAAAAAAAAAAAAAACTTGAAAAATGAAATTATTCCAACCTAAGTATGCATATAAAGTGCCACGAGGCTTTAGTAAACATTATGCCTACGAAATGAAATCGAGATAAGTCATTTAAGGAGAACTATGACCAATTGAGTTGAACATTCAAAATAAACAATAAAAAGTGATTAATTAATTATTCATGTCAATGGTTACTCAAGAGTGATCGAGAATTTATAAAAAAAAAAATGAAAAACAATACAGATGATCATTGAATTCTGATCTAATATGCAATATGATCATTTTTTTTTTTAAATTTATACACCAAGATCTCTAAATTTCAGCTTAGTGCAATCTGGTTTCCTAATCTTTAAATTGTTCAATATAATCAATGAATTTTTCGTACATATCAAATTTAGTCTATAAATTATATAAAAATATTTAATATCGTTACTGAATTTGAATTAATAGAATCACGACATTGTATCCTATAGCGGCGCTGTACGTACATGGACCGTATCTCACGAGCTGCTTTGCGGAGGCACGTGACACGACCGCACGGAGAGAGGACGGGGCAATCAATGAAGCGGGCCGAGGGCGTGGGGGCGGGGGCAGAGGGGCGAGTCACGTGACGGATGCATGAGCCAGCTCAGCTGTCAGGGCAGCGACGTGACGGGAGTAATGCGGGTAGAGTTATAGTGTACAGACGCTCTAGAGAGAGAGAGAGAGAGAGAGAGAGATATGACCTTTAAAAAAAAAAAAAAAAAGGGAACTCTAGAGAGAGAGAGAGAGGGTGGGGCCCGCTCGCGGGGCTGCCGTGCACCGTCGCGGGGGGACAAATCGAGCGGCAGCAATCATTTGTACGTCGGGATCTTTTAGGTTTCCTTCGGGGGTCTCTTCTTTTGTATCCATCCTTCTCTCTCTCTCTCTCTCTCTCTCTCTTCTACGCTCGTGAATATTTATAATAAAATAATAATTATAGTAATTAAAAAGAGAGAGAGAGCGTGTCGTGTTAGGATGGACGGTGGCGATTGCGTGACATGTCCTAGAGGTGGGCCCCGTCCCTCCTTCCCTTTGCTTTTGCAAGCTGGCCTTCGTTGTCGTGGGACTCAATGCTTCAAAAGCATTGCGAGTCCTCCCTTTTAACGTTCCGTCCGGCGGGCTCGCCTTCCGGTGCTGTTTTTTCCTTTGACCGCGCGGCTTTTTCCGGTGGAGAAGGAAAAGGACAGTTGACTTTCCACGACGAGTAGTGACCGGAATTAAGAACGCCGGGTACTCTCGACGGGAGAAGCCACCCCAGATTGAGGTCGTGTGCGCGTGTATGTGAGAGAGAGAAAGAGAGGGTGTGCATCGTCCAGTGGTCGGGGCGTGGTTGGCTTGGATGTCGCGGTGGTAAGTAGCGATGGCGAGGTGTGAAATGGTTGACTTAGGAGTTTTTGGATTGGAGCTTGCGGAACGTATTTAGTCATGGCTTTTCCATAACAGTTACGATTATAGAAATGGTGTGGCGGCGTTTGGCAAACTCTTTATAATCATACTGCCGTTCAATCACAGCAATTTCAGCGGCTTTTAGGAAGATGCCACACGTTGCTTTGAAGGAGAAAGTCCTCGCGGCAATTAATTGACTATAGTACCGTTCTTTCGAAGATGGAGATTGCAATGGTAAAATCGTAAAAACTCAAGATGGATTTTTGAGCATGTCAAAGTCTTACATCATGTAGGAGAAATCTTGTTAAAAGCAATATACGATGAAGACCGGCCTTAACTAGTCCCTATCTTGCATGGTCATATAAGTATCGGGTGTCATTGCTTTAAGTGGAGAAGTTTTTCTTTCATTTCGAAATCAATGAAGAGATTTTTTCAAGTGATTCGTAAGCAAACGATTGCCCATAAAATAGTGACACCTTGTGTGGTCACTCACATTACTTCTTTTGAGATTTTTTTTTTTTGGCTGAAATCTTTTGAGAGTTCATGCCACATAAAATTAGTCGTTTCGCATGCATATTTGTGTGCTGACATACATATGTGTATGTATGTATCTGTGAGAGGGCACTGTTAAACATAAGAAAAAGAAACAATTCACTTTTCAAAGCAATGACTATACATAAAAAATGGACATTCGTTAATAGGGAAATTGTTCAATAAGTTCAAAATCTATTGTATAAATGTTAATTCAATCTTAAACTTTCTAAATATGTCAATTTATTCTAAATTTTCTTGTGAAATTTTAGTGTAATCCTCTTGATCAATTTTTGTCGAGAATTGCCGACGATATGGTGTGCCCATAGGATTATGTTGATTAGAAAGATTACATTAGGATTTCTTGTAAAGGTTAAAAGCATGAAAACCGAAAAGTCTTCTCTCTCCATCGTCTTCTTCAACACCTTTATCCACTAAGGATGATTTGAGTTGGTCTCACCCTCCCCTCCTTCTATCTATTGATTATTTTTGTCTTTTTTCTTCTTCATGATTTAGATTTGGTAATTCTTTTCTCTTGGTCTAGTTTCCGATCTGAGAGTTTGAACTCTTCCGATTTAGCACTAAATCTAGGTGCTCTCATCTCCTAATCTAGACTTGGGAATTTAATAAATATGCTTGGGGGATTCGATATCTTTATGCTTTGTTCGTGTATTGGTTATCTGCATCCAACTTCAATGACGATTATAGGAGTTTTGCGTCTTGTTAAATCACGAAGGTTTACTCCTCTACAAGTTAGATCTATGTTTGCATCTCCTACATCAATGGTGTATGAGAAGTTGGACTTAGGCACACATCACTAATTGGTAATGTTGTATTTATTAGAGAAAGAATTTTTGGAGTGTGCTCATCACCGATAAATATGCAAAATTCAATGATTGACCTCTGATTTTTGTTTGTTTGACAAATCCGTTCTTGTAAAATGAGTGCGTGCTTAGCTTTGTTTGTGCCTCATTTTTTTTTTTTTTTTTTTTTTTGGATTTGGCATTACATTAGTATTCTTGCTATATTTCAATTTGTTTTATCATGAAAACTACATACTTTTTATGTATTTTTTGATGAATTAATATGATTTTTTTACAAAAAAAAGCAAAATCGAAAAGTTTAATACTTAATTGCCAATTCAATTGCCAATTCATAACATAAGTAGAACAATCAAAGGTATTATCACTTGTTTCTTACATACCATAAGCCAATCTCCAAATAGAAAGAAACGTAGAACAACTCCGCCTCCCAAAAAAGGGGGTCACTGAGATTCATGATGCATGGCCACAATTACAAAATCACATCAAAATTAAAAAGATAATATTGCAATTCTAATACAATTATGAATGCCTTTTTTACTTATGCTTTTGCATACATAAAATTACAATTTTGCAATTTATAATGAACAATCAGTTTCCGTCTAACGTGGACATGACTCATCAAACTAGCAGTTGTGAATTTTCAAACTCTAATTACTTGTTGAAATTCCGGAAAAAAATCATTTTTTGAAAATTGGAAAATTTCAAAACTATTTTTTACGTGAACGCGACATTATCCGTGAAGTGCACAGCATGTTTATTCTCTTGGGTACGTAATAAAAGAAAATAAAACGTGACCCCATCTTCAATGTCTTCATCGTTCATTTCCAGTCCGAAAGCAGGTGCAATTTTCTCTATCTTTCTAATTTTTTTTTTTTTTTTTGTCTTTATGTATTTATTGTTCTATTTACAAATTATATATCTGCATGGCGGGGACCACTGGGAAAATTCTGGGCAGAGGGAGCAGCAGGGCAGGGGGGATTTTTCAATTCTTTGTAATGATTGCTTCTGCGGAAGCTCAATTAGTCAGCCCTGACATTTTGTGAGGTTTACGTCTCATGAAAATTATTAAATATTTAAAAAGAAAACATCTCTCTATTCTTTTCATGCAAGTAGTCCCCCCACTCCCTTCCGTCCACTCCTCAGCTGCACCAAAAAGAAAAGTAATGATTACAAAATGAAAACCTCAACGTCGCCATTCGTTTCGATTTTGTTTCTCTCTTCCGAATTCGGTTTTTTCCACAAAAGATGAACAATTTTTAAATAATATTAAAAAAATAGAGTATTCAGATGGACAATGAAGATATCTTTTATTTTTTGAAATTCTTTATTTTCCACAAATAAACTTACTGTTAATAAGTAAGGTATTAACCCACAAAAGGGTTAATGTCCTGAAAAACTCTAAATTGGTACACCTGTGACAAATCTACCCAAAACTATTTTTTTGACCACTAAAAACCCAAAACTTATATATTTTTGACAAATTTATCCTAAATTGGTACACTTGTAACAAATAGGGGACTAATTTCAAAAATCAATGAGGGGAGGGGCGCACGATAAGAGAAATTTAAAATGTTAAAGGACAATTCGTAACAAAGTGTGAAACTTAGGAAGCAAAATACGCAAAACTACCAAAAGAATCTCAAATTTATTGCATTTGTATTAATTCATTCATAAATTTTTCAATTATATTAATTTAATCATAAAATTTTTCACATTGATACCAATTTTCTTTATTCACTTAGTTTAAGCTAAAAGTCACTGAAGTGAATGAAGGAAACATATATAGCATAATAGGAATTGATATGGATATCTTTTAATAATGTTTTTGATTTTTTCCTTCTTTCTTTTTCCTTCATTTTGGCTGCAGTTGTGGGTGAGCATCCCTTGCTCGTGGCTAGTGGGGTTGTGAAGGTCTTGACCCTCACTATTGGCTAGAAAGGGTTTTGGGGGAGTGTTGCAACCTTTGCTAGCGGTCACCGAGGGTTTGTTGGCCTTCACCTAGTGTGATTTAATTAAATGATTTAGAATTGAATTGATATCGATACAGTATATTTAAATTTTGTTGGTACTTTTCCCGAGCAAAATGTGGTCCTGAATTTGCTAGATATTGCCCTTTTGAACAAAAGAATATCTAATCACTCTAGAGTGAGCAATTGGGATTTCGTAAAAAATTGATTGGAAATTATGGCTATGGAACATTGAATTTGTGAAGTGTCGGGTGGCTAACGCAACAACTAAGATATTAGGTCAAATTACCACAATCCTCGATGCTTAAACGGAATTACATAAAGTTGAACTAAATAATTTGTAGAGAAACCCTAAAATTTGGTGTGACTTTCAAGAAGAAAAAAAAATCTGCAGAAATAATGTTATTGAATATATATAAATCTTGCGCAATTAAGGATCAAATGATGTGCTCTCCCAATAATTGGGCTCTGGTGGAACTTAAAAAGATGTTAATAAGTCTCCCTCATTAAATTTGGAATAAGTAAATGCTAGGACGTCATAATGTTCTTTTAGAATCTTAGTTTTAAAAAATACATTGTTATGCTGATTGTTTGAAAAGTCGAATGACACATTTTTCTAGTATGCCGCAATATCAAAATGAAAACTCTAGTGTTAGGATACTTCATTTTGATGCTAGAATGTTGTTATGAATTATGCGCGTTTCTAAGCTGACATAATGACGGAATTGAATCTAGTTTTAGATTGTGTCATTATGCATGTTTATGGACCACTGTAATGACTGTTCTGAATAGTAAGATTTGAAATTAGGCCATTACAATGCTAGTTGTGCTGAAATTGTGCCTCGATGCATGTTGTTGTTGATGATACAAACTGTGCAGTTTTTAGGGGATATGAGGTGGTGGATATTTTGAAAAGCTACATCAATCTATTCGCTTTATCTGTAAGCCAAACCACATGTCATGTACCGAAGCGATATGATTCGTGTGTTGAACAAGCCATGATATTGTGGTTGGAAGTCAAAAGCCTATAGTCATAATGATTTTAAATTGAATCATAATTTGAAACTTAATTTAGATTTTGTTTTGAATTGGCTGAAAAAAAAAATGTACCTTTCTACTTAAATGTTATCATGCTCAACTGAAGTTGTGAATTGAATGAAAATAACTTCTCACGTTGTGTAATTTATCATATCACCAGTGTCACGTCATGTCACTTTTTTTTATCATGTCTTGTATTTGAATTGTTATGTCATGCTACATGTAATTATTGTCATGTTGATTTGTTTTATCATTTTTCTTTCATCCGCTTTGTTATATTATGCTGCATGTAAATTTGCCATATCATGTCATTTCTTTAATATGCATTGAGTTCAATTTGCAATGTCATATTATTTTATTACGACGTCTTATATCTGATTTGTCATGTCATTGACTTGCAAAGCTATTATCGTCGTTCATGGATTTAAAATCCATGAAACCTCCTGATGCTATCTATAGTCATAAGAAATTACAAGCGCTAGACATGATCGAGTGATTATTTACAAGAAGTCGCAAGTCTCGAAAATATCAGCATAACCACCCTGTAGCTATGTGCTTTTGTCGATCACTTTTTTGGCTTCTATTCTGTTCATCAATCGCACTACCTCAACACCTAACCAAAATTTGGGAACATTTGCTGTCGAGGACTTTGGCGATTGATTTCTCTTCCCGATGAAAGGTTTCGTTGATGACTTTCACGACACATGTTTCGATTTTCTCAATGTCGACAAGTTTGAAGTTCGCCGATCATTCTGTTCACTAATGACTTTTGTTTCACCCAGCCTTGCTCTCGTCGACTGAGCCTATTATTCATCATTTATAAAGACTTGGTCATTTTCGGGTGTTAGGTATATCTATCCACACTCTCGTGGAACTTCTGTAGTAAAAATTTGAATTTGAATTGGACATTGTGTTTGCTTGGTCAGGAGTATGAACGTTCAGGTCAGATCACACGACTCCTAGAAAATATTTCGTGGAGACATTTTGTTCGTTAGCCAAAAAGGGTTTTTGGATGATTGATTAGGGCTTTGATTGCACAAATTTGTACAATTCCACTCGATGATACAATGTCAACGGCCTTCAATTTCACCGTGGTGGTTGTATCAATTATCATGTTGGCGACAAGGTGATGACCTCTCTCCATTGCCTTCCTCATAATTAGAAAGCCGCGTTCCTCAGATATAATCTCATCTGAAACATCTCATTTACTCATTACTTTTAGTCATCATTCACCTACTCATTCCATATCTAATGACTAAAAAGTTTTCATTTTCAAATGCAATGAAAGGCAACGGGAATTTAAGTTTTTTTTTTTTTTTTTTGGTGATATTGCAAAAGAAAGCAATTTTTTTTTTCTTTCCCGTAAAAAAAATTTAAAACACTAGTTAAATTTGCAAAAGGAAATTATTTAATATATTTCCCATAAAGAGTGAAATACGAGTCAAATTAAAAAAGGAATTGAAACAATTATATGAAAATTTAGGTGCCAATAGTTGTATGCTATGAAAGCAATGAGTAATTTGAATTTAAAAGAAAAAGTCAACATGTGTGAGTCGCAAGACCTCTTAGGTCCATAAAAAGTAAAAAGTGAAAATGAAAAAGTAAAACTCAATCCAAAGATGTTCTAATTCCATAATCAATTGATAGGGTTGTATTTATAATTTTTTATCAGGTCCAAGAACTGACCTTTTCTGAATAAGTACCGTTTGCATACATGTTGTCAAGAAATTCAATTAACTGGTGATCAATTGTCAATTAGAAAATTTTGTACAAAATTTTATTGCTCGAGTTGGACATTTTCGAGATCTCCTTTTCTCTGAGTTGTTACATTGGGCATATTAAGTCTAACTTCAAAATTGATATATTGAATGAAATGGAGGTTTGCAAGTGGGCAAATGAACCATATGTAAATGACAATCTAACGCATTAGTATATCACTTTTGTAAATTAGTGTAGAATATACTGAGCATTTTTCTTTATTATTCTCTTCATTTTTCTTTATTTTTCTCTTCAACCTAGTACATTTCTTATATCTAAGTAATGCCATTGAAAAAATTTGGTCAGTGCCCTAATTATTTGGTGATGACGTATCTAAAATGTTGCATAGAAGATGAATCTTTAAAGGCATTTATGCTTATATTCCATAGTCCCACATTAGTTAGGCAGTCTCCTTTTCTTCACTTTATCAATGAGTTCACCCTACGTAGTAGCAAGAATAAAGAGATGGGCCCGTGCCTGTGAGTTTGGACAGTACCAAGTGCAATCCATGACAAAATTCGACCAATATATTCGTATTGACGGTGCTTTTATGTAATTTATTATCCATCACTTGTTTTTTTAAACTTCGTGAAAGGAATATACTAAGGTAGCAGTTGTGTAATTTATTATCCATCACTTGTTTTTTCAAACTTCATAAAAAGAATATACTAGGTAGTGTTTGTATGTCTCAAACGTTCTCGGTTTCTATATTTCTTTAATATACTAGGGTATGTAATTTATTATCCATCACTTGTTTTTTCAAATTTTGTGAAAGAAATATACTAAGGTAGAGCTTGTTTAATTTATTATCCATCACTTGTTTTTTCAAACTTCGTGAAAGGAATATACTAGGGTAGTGCTTGCATGCCTCAAACGTTCTCGGTTTCTATATTTCTTTAATATACTAGGGTAGTGCTCGTATGTCTCAAACTTTCTCGGTTCTATATTTCTTTAATATACAAGGATAGTGGTTACATGCCACAAATTTTCTCGGTTTATATATTTCTTTTTTGCTGGTCTTGAATATTACAACCAAATCAATAAACACAGGACGGATCTTTGTCCCTTATCATGTATATCTAAACTAAATTGAGCGGACACAGCTAGAGCACCAAAAAGTGGGGAAAAAGTCGAACCTTGTTCTTCCAGTAACATCAATCCAACCTTTAATGAGAAGTTTTATTCAGTCTGGCTAAGGTTAGTGGCTACTTCGCAAGTGGCATGAGGATATATTGGAATGCATGGAATGAAGATTTCATCCATCTAAATACTCGAGTTGGCAAGATAAACAATCACCCAATGATCAAGGAATCGTGTTGATGATCATGAAAGCCATATCAGTGTCATATAAATTTTTCATGATTATCATGACGTCCCTAACCCTAGGGGCCAGAAAGCATGCATGCAGCTAATTATTCGAATATTCTTGGTACAAAGATGACAATCCTTCCAAATTATTCCATCAAATTGCCACCTCACGACACTTGCTTGGCCAAAAGGTTTAAAAGGAAAAGGAATTATTATTTTTTTGAAAAAATGTCACCTCACGAGGACCCCGATGAGAGAGGCAATATATATCCTAGAAGACAGCCTCGCATGCAAAACCTAGACATTGGAAGGATCTATTTTGTTCCCTTCAGACAACATCATTCGGCCTTAGTCATGCATATACCTTTTGTTTTCCCCTCTCTCTCTCTCTCTCTCTCTCTCTCTCTCTCTCTCTCTTCTTAATTACCATAATTATTATCATAATCATACTCACAATCATCATCATTCTCATCATCATCATCTCTCCCTCCTTCTCTCTCTCCGTCTTTCTCTCTTTCTCTTCATTAGTCATTACTCTTATCTGGGATGCTATGTGACTGCTGGGAAAGAGCCGGACATGGAGGGCCCAAGAGGAATTAAGGGCATTTCTAGTGAGAGAGGGAAGAGAAGAAGAGAATGAAAATGGGAATGATGGTAATGATGATAAGATTCCAATGATGCCCTCTCGGACTGTTTCATTGGCTTGTCAAAGTCGAGGGTCGAGAAGAGATCATGATTATTTATTATTGCTCTCGATTGTTTTTTTGGCCATGATTGTTTACCAAAGTTCATCATGAGAGGAGAGGAAGTTGTGTTAAAGATGCTTTTGGGAATTTCGCCTCGGAATGCGAGATGGGCTTTGGAAAGTTTGAGAGACACATTTCACTTTCGATGCTGCGTTCGGAATACCGTTTTTCTATTATTATTATTAGGAAAGTGATTAGGGTTGATTGGGGGATTGCTTTGGTCGGCAGAAGAGAACAACTTTGACCAATCCTCCATCCCCCACCAGATGAAAAATAGAAGAAAATCTTTGGACAAGGAGAGGTGATTGAACACTAATGATGTTCGTCATCCCTTTTGTTTTGATTATAATTTTCATGTGGCGATATTTCAACGTTCTCTCTTTTTTTATTTAAAGCACACTATTTTTTTTTTATGTTAATGGATTAAATTAGACTTGACTTTATCAAAGCACACATTGATATTTTTTTATTACTTTTTCTAATTCGAATTAATTATCTTATGAGTTACTATTTTCCTATCTGGTTCAAATTCGAAAGTTTCCTTTTTAAGTTGTTCTTGAACCTAGTTTGAAGAGAACAATTTTCTTTTTCCTTCAAATCAATGAAACGAGAACTCAAGTGTGTGTTCAAATAGAAACTCGATTTTAGACCGTTTGTTCCTTCCAATGTTCAAACATCAACACTTGAAACAGATCAAAAGAAAAAAAAGAAAGAGGAGAAAGATTAAAACTAAACTTTGTTATCATTCAACCATGAAAAATGTCTATCAATATTGCTCTTAAACTTTGTCCTCGAATTATTTTTCTATGAATGAATATTATTCTGAATGCAAAGAAGTTCTAAGGTAGATTTAGGTTTCCATCGAAATTACTTAAAACTTAGCCAAATGAATAAATGAAATAAGTTTCCAACAAATCAAAATAAGATTATATTACCAACTAAATAAACAATTCATGAAACCACAAAGGGAAATGTTTTCCGACTTTGACATATTAGCTTTACCTAGATTAACGACATCTTTTATTCTTACTAATTGGAAAAAACTTTGGAAATAAATAAAATAATTTATTTTTGGAAACACGGCACAAATGTAGTATTATTAAATGAGAGAAAGGATGAGATTAATCTTGTTTAGAGGGAGAGAGAGAGAGAGAGAGAGAGAGAGAGAGAGAGAGAGGTAATGTTAATTATAAATACTGAACTAAATCTTCTGATGGAAAGGTAATTTGCTCAGTTAAAATAAAAAAGAGGTACTTTAACCAAAAAGAATGTCAGAATATCGTCTCCCTAGCTCTTTTCCTAGTAGCGAAACAGATAAGCATGGAGAGAAAGGGCCATCCCCCAAACCCGACATCACAACCAACAATATTAAGTAAAGATGCATAAAAGTCTTGAAATTAGTTATTAATCATTGTCAATTTCAAATAGGAATGTAGGCAAGTCTTCATAACTTCTCAACATCATAATGATGTTCGTTGTCCTTATTGTTTTAATTATAATCTTTTATTTGGCGTTAGTTCATCACTTTTTTTGGGTTAAAGCATGTTGTTAATTAGCCTCAAATGCATTAATACTAACTAATGGCTTTTTATAATGCGAATTAATCATCTGTGAGTTGCTATTTTGTTCCCTTTTCTATTCTTTCTTGAACCTAATTTGAAGGAAACTTTCCTTCAAGATAGCAAAACCAAAATCCATATGCGTATTCAACTAGAAACTCAATTCAACATATTACTTCGTCTGTTCCTTCCAATCGTAAAATATAAAGACCAGAAAAAGATACGAAAATGAGAAAAGAGAAAGACCGAGACTAAACTTTTCTATTGCTCAACCATGAGGAAACTTTATCAATATTGCTTGTGAATCATGTTGTCAGAGTTTTTTCTTACAACTCGAATGGAAAGAAGTCGTAATGAGATTTGGATTTCCACCAAAATCACATTAAACTCAGAGAAAAGAACAAATGACTGATTTTCTGACAAGTCATTTTATAAGCATTATATCTCTAATAAGTTTTAAGTTCATGGTCCCAAGGAGGAAAATATTTTCGGACTTTGAAACATAGTTTAATTAGAATAAAGACATCTTTTGTGTTTACCGATTCAAAAGGATATTGAAGATAAGTTAATAATTACATTTCTCTTACAAACTTAGCACGGATATAGTATTGGATGGAAAAAAGGGTAATATCAATTTTATTGAGAGAGCAAGAGAGAGGTGGTAATGCTACTTATAAATACCGAAATGAATCTTGTAATTGCAGAATAATTAGCTCAATTAACACAAAAATTGACTTGCTTTAATAAAAAGGAAGTTGGAAATAGCACTGCCCTAGTTTCGTTCCAAATACAAAAATAAATAGGCATGGACAGAAAGGTGCCATCCCTCTGAGTCGTGGCTTCATAACATCTCAACATCAAAATTACAATTTCAAATAATGATATACACCAAGTCTCCAAATTAATTGTGAATTATTATCAATTGCTAATCGTGGGTGGGGGCCAATGGGCATATATAATATCCTAACTTAACATTACTGTGTGAGATTGTTAGAAGTACGAAGGGTAAACTGGTCTTTAGGACTTTTAGGGTTTATTTTGATGTATATATATTAAACTTTATTGAATAATACAATATTTATTTTTCCTCACATGGTATCAGAGCCTAGGCTTAACCCTAGACGACGGAGTAGCCACCCATCGCGAACGACTTGCCAGAATAGTCAGCCATCGCCGCTGTGGCTTGTCACCGTCAAGCGTCCCTCTCTCTGTCTCTCGCTTCCTTGTGCGACTCCTTTCTCAACCTTTCCTCAGGTGACTTTTGTCGTGTGGCTCGATGCATTGTTGGTTTGGTTGCATGGCTCTATCACATGATTCATGCAACTTGCTAGGTCACTGACTCACTGGATTCATAGAGGACCGACAACACTATCAGGTACAACATGAAGAGAAGGCACTAATGCCACACCAACCTTGGGTTTTGAGGTGTTTTCATGGGAGACGACGCTTTTACTTTGGGTTAGAATTTTAAGTTGTTGCGAAAGAACCCTCGATGCTTTACTGACCATTTGATTTGAGACTTGTAATGAAGCAAAATAGCTGTTGCTTAGATATAGTGTAGTGATTCATTACTCTCAAGTATTTTTATCTTTTTTTAATATTTGATGATCTGCAAATTGTGGTAGTTTTTGTTACTTCATGTGGCTGGTGGAGATTTTTTGTGCCGTAATATTGGGTTATTGAATTATTGAGGCCGAGTTTTTTGAAGGAAACTAAGGTCAGAATTTTCTTGTTATTATTTGTAAAATGGGCGATCCCTCGAAGAGTACAATTGAAGTAGATCCTAAGAGGAATAATGCTATGATGACTGAGGTCTTTTCATCTAATTGAATTACTGATAAGAAGCTCAAGGGTAGTGCTAACTTTCACTAGTGGAAGAAAATCGTGAAGCTTACTTTGATAGGTAGGAATCAACATAGACACTTAACTAAGTCTAAGGCCAGGGATGATGCAACTTGGGATGCTATTGATGCACATGTTCTTGGTCAAATGCTAAATTCTATTGAGAGTAATGTAGTTAATCTGGTAACTCATATTGATATAGTCAGAGAACCGTGGGAGTATTTGAATGTGTTATATTCTAGCCAAAATAACTTGTCATGGATTTATGAGCCATCGCTGAAGTTTTATTGATTTGAAAGGAAGAGCCGTTCCATTACGCAATACTTTGCAGACTTTAAGAGAATGTATAAGGACTTGAATGCCGTTCTCCTTATTTTGGCTGATGTTCAACAAATACAACATTAGAGAGAACAATTGGCTGTAATGGAATTCTTATGAGGCCTTGGTTCTAAATATGAAACCGTTATGTTTCAGATTCTTGGAGGAGAGAATATTGCGTCACTCATAGATACGGATGCTCGAGTTCTTTGAATATCTTGTGAATCTTCTAGGGATACATCTATGGTAAGTAGTTCAGCTCTTGTATCCCAAACTTGAACTGGTAGTAGTAACCGGAGTGATGGAGGAAATCATGGAGGATATGGTGGGTGTATTGGCCGAGGAGGAGGCCGAGGCACAGGAAAAAGAAGAGGTCAAGGCCAACAACATTTTTATGGACAATCCCACATCTCTACTCATACTCAAGGGCTACACGAACTTGTCAATTCCGTGGCATACCTAGTCATATTCAGAAATTTTGTTACAAGTTACATGGGAGACTAGGGCAACAACACTAATTCGCAAATATGGCTTCTAATACCGGCTCTCCTTCACAGTCTATTGAAGGCAATGTAGTGGTTATGTTTGATGAGGAATATGCTCAGTACAATCAATTTCAAATCTCATAGCCTATTTCTTCCACTGCTATTTCGGTACAGACAAGTAATTCTACCTCATGCCTATCAGCTGCTTTTCGTTAGTGGATCATTGAATTAGGGGCTTCCGATCACATGTTAGGTCTTTTAGGTATATTTTTCTCTTTTTCTCAATCTTCGTCTGTAGTTACCCTAGCCAATGGATCATCAACACATATTAAGGAGATTGACATAGTTCATCCAACTTTTTTATTGCCGTTATCCTCAATGCTTTATCTCCCACAATTTCCATTTGATCTCATGTCTATTAGTAAATTAACCAAAATTTTTTAGTGTTTGGTAATATTTTATCCCGATTCTTGTATTTTCTAGGATTTGGCTATGAAGAGGATGACTGTAGAGGATGTGAGGCAGGGCAACTGTATGTACTTGAAGATGCTCCTTCAATTGCTTGCTCAAGTGTTGCATCCTCATATTAGATCCATTGTCGTCTTGGTCATCCTTCTCTATATAGTCTTCAAAAGTTAGATTCTAGATTTCAATCTCTTTCTAGTCTAGATTACGAGTCATGCCAACTTGGAAAATTACATCATGTTAGTTATTCACCTTGAGTCATTAAACGCGTAGTTGTTAGTTCATTTAGATATTTAGGGTCCATATCATGTGGTCTCTAATTTGGGTTTTGGATATCTTGTTACTTTTGTTGATGACTTTTCTAGAGTCACTTGGTTATATTTAATGATAAATCGTTCAAATTTATTTTCTATTTTTCATGCATTTATATTTGAGATTTATATTCAATTTGGTGTGCATGTTAAAGTTATGCGTTCTGATAATGCTATGGAGTACTTTTCTAAACATTTTTATGATTTTATGACTCACTATGGTTTGATTTATGAATCTTCCTATCCTAATACACTAGAGCAATATGGTGTTGCTGAAAGGAAGAATAGACATTTATTAGAAGTTACTAGATTCATGTTATTTGAGATGAAGGTCCCTAAAACCTTTTGATCTAATACTGTTCTAACTGCATGCTATCTCATTAATGACATGCCTTCTTCTATTTTGCAAGGTGGTATTTCATTTTCTACTTTGTTTCCTAATGAGCTACTGTTTGTCCTACCACCCCGTATTTTTGGTTGTGCTTGTTTTTTTCGTGATTATTGACTTGGAGTATCAAAACTTGATCCCAAGGCCATCAAGTGCATGTTTATGGGTTATTCCTGTACTCAAAAAGGATATCGCTATTATTCTTAATTATTGAGAAAATATTTTATAACAGCTGATGTTTCATTTTTTGAATCCACTCCTTATCATGATGTTCTAATTATTGTGTTTGAATTGGATGAAGACTTGTATGTGACCACCATTTGATCAACTATTCCAACTGTTTCACCAGTATCTACACAGGAACCATCTCTTGTTTAGGTTTATACTTGACGTCCTCGAGTAGCTGCTGCTCCCCCTTGCTCCACCTGTCACTACTACGTCATTATCTACTCTAGCCACCATTAGCCGACCTTCCTTTTGTATCTAATCTTGATCTTCCTATTGTTCATTGCAAAGGTACACATACTTGAACTCAACATGCTATTGCAAATTTTATTTCACACTCTTCCGTGTCTCCTACTTTTTGGACTTTTTTTAACTACTATTGAACAATATCCTGTCTTCAAGTCTATTGCTAAGGCATTAGAAAGTTCTGGCTGGACGATAGCAATGAAAGAAGAATTAACGGCTCTTGAGACTAATCAAACTTGGGACTTAGTATCACTTCCTCTAGGAAAAAACTGCTAGTGATCGTCGATGGGTTATGCTGTAGAAGTCAACCCTGATGGTTCTCTTGCTCGTTTAAAAGTAAGACTTGTTACCAAAGGGTATGCTTAGGTGTATGAGGTTGACTATCTAGACACATTTTCTCCTGTTACCAAGTTTACTCCTGTTTGTATTTTGATCTTTCTTACTATAACATATAACTGGCCTTTGTTGCAGCTTGATGCCAAGAATGCATTCTTGCATGGTACTTTTTATGAAGAAGTTTATATGGACTAACCTTCGGGATTTGTTGCTCAGGGGGAGTTTGGACTAGTTTGCAAATTAAAAAGTTTTTATATAATTTGAAACAATCCCCACGGGCACAGTTTGGAAGATTTTTTGAGGTTGTACTTTCTTTTGGGCTATCTAGATGTGGAAATAATCATTCTTTCTTTTATAAACAATCAGTGAAGGCAAACTGTTCTTGATTGTGTATGTTGATGATATTATTATCATAGGAGATGACTTGATTGTTATAACTAAACTCAAGACCTATCTTTAGCAATAGTTTCAAACTAAGGACTTAGGAAATTTGAATTTCCTAGGAATTGAGGCGGCATAGTCATAGAAAAGTATTGTTCTGTCACAACAAAAATATGTCTTGGATTTGCTCACTGAGACAGGTATGTTAGGATCGAAACCTCTTGATTCACTCATGGAACAAGGGGTTAATCTGATTGTTGAGGGAGGAGAGATACTTAATAATACTGGAGAAATAGAAGACAAGTAGGTAAACTGAATAATCTCATAGTTACTCGACTAGACGTTGCTTTTCTAGTTAGTGTGTTAAGCCAGTTTTTGTCTTCCCCTCATACATCTCACTAGGATGTAGTTATTCAGATATTGAGGTATTTGATGAAAGCTTCGGGAAAAGGAATCGTCTACCAAAACCATGGTCATAGTAGGGTTGAAGGACTCTCTGATGCTAATTAGGCTGGATCTTTCGATGATAGGAGATCAGCTACTAGCTATTGTACCTTGGTTGGAGGAAATCTAGTATCATTGCAGAGTAAGAAACAGAGTGTTCTTGTCTGCTCTAGTGCTGAGTCTGAATATAGAGCCATGGCACAAGTGACATGTGAATTAGTGTGAATTTGACGATTATTGACCGAGTTAGGCTTTAAAGATTTAATACCCATGACTTTATGGTGCGATAATAAAGTTGCAGTGATATAGTTTCTAGCCTCGTGTTTCACGAGAGAACAAAACACATTAAGGTTGATTGTTATTTTATCCGAGAGAAGTTGCAGAGTGAAATAATCATTCCAAATCATATTCAAACCGGCGAATAACTTACAGACATCTTTACTAAATCTCTGGATAATAGGAGGATAGAATATATTTATAACATGCGGGGCATGATTAATATTTTATGCCCCAGCTTGAGGGGATGTGTTAGAAGTACAAAAGGTAAATTGGTCTTTAAGGTAAACTGGTCTTTAGGACTTTTAGAGTTTATTTTGATGTGCATATATATTAAATTTTATTGAATAATACAATAATAGTTTTTCCTCACGGAGACGTATAGTTATCGATATGGAATATGGAACCACAAGGTTTTTTTTTTTTTTTCCCCTTGAAACCACTGGAAAGCTTAAAACTCTCTTATTTTCCCTTGGCAACAGCATGAAACTACACGTGATATGGAGATCTGACACGATGTGCAACCCTATGATTGCGCTTTGACCCGAAAAGTCCAACAACATGACCAGGGCCACATAAATCTGGGTCGGGCTGTTAGGCCCATGATTTGGTATAATCCATGCCTGCTTAAAGTAAAGAGACTCTGAACAAGCCTTCGTAGATTGTTTTGCCGTCCTCCGATGAGGCGAGCTACTGGACTTGAGAACCAAGAACGATTACCGGCTCGGAGGAGGCAATCTAGCTGCCTGTGGTGTGTGGAGATTGGGTTTGGCAGTCGATATCATTTGGAAGCAGGGAGGGCTCTGTTTATGTCGGACGGGCATTCGCAATCTCGCAACGAGAAGCAACGGGTTTTGGTTGATGACTCGGGCATGTTTAAGATCGGAAGGATTTGCCCCCTAAAGAGATCGACACAAGCTAGGCAGAGAAACCGTAGAAATGTCTGAGAACGAACTCGAAATTTTTGCACCCTAGGTCCCATCTTCCACCACATCGACCACCAACTCGATGGTGTTAATCGACAGATGACCAAAGAACTTAATTGCACACACGTGCCACCACATCGACCACCAACTCGATGGTGTTAATCGACAGATGACCAAAGAACTTAATTGCACACACGTGCCGCGACACGCGCATCAGAAGGTTTGTTGCGCAATAACCATGAGATCCTGACCATGACACGAAGAAATCCAAGAGACAGTAATTTTGTAAGATGAAATTCAAAAGCAGGAGCGAGAAGATGCTTGTTTGAGAATGCACCTTTATGTCAGTGAAGAATAGATATGTTCCGCAGTCACTTTATCAGGATGAGAAATAGGGCAGGTCGTCATATATGATCATGACCAGATGCTCAATGGGAATGCAAATTTCAGCATCCACAACCTGTGTGCAAGAGATGAATTACCATCATTCCCTAGAGCTGTTAGCCTCTTGAAGAATATGCATGAGTTAGTAGCCATAAAAAGACACTGGTCGTCTTGCCTGGCCCTTGAAAGAGAGTGAGGAAAAGCGCAAAACTTCTCATCCTAGCCACACCTTACCCACTCCAAGCCATCTCAATCCACCAAAATATGTTTCGGACTCATCGAGTCGTTCAGAATGAGCCAATAGAACTGAATCTTAACAAGAACGGCACAAGATATTAGGATGTTATTTCTCACCGCATCAATGTCCATATGAACTCCGGAATCATCTGGGGTCCAGAAATCGACAACTATTCATTGTACATGAACTTTTCCAAAGACAAGTCATTGATCTAAAAATTCTCTTGGATAGAACAAGGTCCTTTTACCCAATTCAGCTGATCACTAGCTCAGTAAGTCCACGAAAGTTGAAAAGAAGTCACCGGTGCGCGGACATGGCAGCATAAAAGGACAATCTTCATTTTGAGTGATCAACAGTGATCAAAGCTCAAGCAAACATCTACTATCTAGTAGTTCTGCACCACTCATTACTGCACAACAAAGAGATGCTGACGGATTCTTTTTGTTTAATACTATTGCATGAGTCAAGACTCATATCTGAAGTGCCTGCAGCCGATCAACAGCAGAAGATCCTATACGAAGGAACTTATAACCCAAACAAAGCAGGAGGGTTTCAAAAGTTTCATAAATACCTGAGCCACAACTATCTGGAAGAAAAATGAGACTAAAGCAGAGATGCAGAAGCAGTTTTTAAGCAACAATTCACGCTTGTACAGATGTAGAGTATGAATACTTGGATTGGTTGAGTAATGTTTCAGTCCAGTCGCCTCCTCCTGGTAGCACGAGAATCCCCACTGTCAACATCAGAAGTCCTAGAAGCATCACCTCTTCTTCTTGAAGATGAAGTTGAAAGGGATACCATCGAATCAATCTCGACAGCAGTATCCATTTGGCTTTCTGAGTTTATTACAGCAGCAATGCTTGAGAAAGAATCTCTATCATCAACAGAAGGAGGCTGCTCCTCATTTCTTCCTATATTATAATCGCGGAAATATGCTTCCATGGGAACTTGAGCATTTCTATGAGGATGTGATCTTCTAAGCAATAAAGCGAGTCGGCGGCTCTCTCTCCGATCAGTATTGTGAATGTTGTCCCTCAGAAAATGAACATCATCATCAGGCGGTTGCGCAATTACAGTTTGTTCTCTACGCATTCCACGAGAAGTCCAAATTCGATTTAGCACAGAATTACTCCTTGATGTTTCGCGGATATCACTAGACTCAGGTGGCTGAGTCAAATCCTGGGACAAATCAAATCTACCCCCGAGATGCCGAATGATGTCCTCCATAGGGAAATGCAGAGGAGATCTCTGAACAACCTGCCTGAAACTTTCAGCACGACGTGCAATTGGCCTCACGGGGATCTTGAGAGTCAAATCTTCCTCAGGCCTGCAAGTATTGTTCCCCCGCCCATATATTGGAGTCACGGTCTTAGTAGTTACCTCTCCCTTGCAAACGGGACATTCCTTCACATCTGAGTGAATGTGTAACCACTGGTAAAGGCATGGCCAGCAAAACAAGTGACCACAACAAGTCACAACAGGCTCTCTAGCCAAGTCCAAACATATATTGCAATCGAAAAAGCTCCCATCAGTCTCACTACCTTTCGCCACATCATCCTTGTTCTCTGATTTGGTGTCTACAAGAAAACTGGCGTTGTTCTCACATACTTTGGGCCCCTCGGCATTTAATCTATCCTCAGCAGGAACACTCCCCTCGCCAGTGTGCAAGGTCGTCACATTACCTGAGTCAATCACCAGGTGGTCGAGGTCCACGGAAATGTTCCGAGCGTCCGGCGAAATCCGAGCTGCCCGCCGTCTCCACCGCTGCCGACCCCTCAACCTAGCCTCCCTCATCCTGCTAGCTTCTCTCACCATGCGAATTTGCCCTTCGTACCAGGTCTCGAAATCCGCGATCCGCGTGGTCATCTCCACGTCCTGATCGGAAACAGGCCCCAAATTCAAATCCAGGTTCATGGTATCAGACGTCTCCTCTCCCATGGATGCAACAGCTTCACTCCTCACAGGCCGAATTCAAAAACCTCGCAACAGCCTTTTCTCGAGCTGCACGTAGCGAAACGAAGAGCAGCAGATTCACTCAAGAGCTGGAAACACACCGAGCCAACAGAATTCCCTCTTGATAACAAAAACAGGACATCAGCGTAATCATTAGCATAAGCCGCCGACCAAAAACCTAAGAAGCCAAGAAAACCCCCAAGCCATATACCCGAAAGCGAGCAAGAAACAACGGAAGCCCTAGACATGCCGGGGGCCAGCCGATCGCGGAGCCAATTACGGCGGCGGGCGATCGAATCGAAACCCAAGAAAAGTCAACCGGAAGCCGGGAAGGCCCCCCCCGGTCGAAGCGAAGGAAAGAATCAAGAACAGCGAGCAAAAGGGTAGGCGAGAAAAGCGGAGAAAAGACCTGAGCGGTGGCGGAGATCTCGCAGCTGCTGCTGCGACGGCGGCGGCGGCGGCGGCGGCAGCGGGGGGCGGCGGAGGCGGGTTCCACTTTAGCGGGCGGGCGGCGGCGAATCAGCGCGGCGCCGAGCTAGCACCGAGCCGACCCAGGCCGCGGATGATGATTGCTACTCATCGTCTTCCACGCAAAAGAGAGAGAAGAGAGAGAGTCTGTCGCGATTGGCAGCGAAGAGGAGCGAGAGAGCGAGCTAGAGAGAGAGAGAGAGAGAGAGAAGTGATCGTGTGCGCACTGTGCGCAGGAAGGAGAGGGAGGCCTCCCGACGCGAACGATTAGGATTGAAAGAAACGAAACTTTTTTTTTTTCTTAAAATATTTTTTAATGTTTTGAGCACTCGGTTGCGTTTGTTAACGTTACCCGCCCCTCGCGCGTTCGCGCCATGCACTCGCCGCTTCTCGAAGCGCGTGCCTGCCAACCGCGGGACGCAGGTCAAATCCATTACTGAGACCCATTCCAACATCTTAACGAAACTTTGCCTTGCAATCCTATCATGAGTATTAGGGAAAATTTTAAATAAGGATATGAAATAAATTCATTTTCTCAAATAAGGATTCAAAGTGAATTTTGTATCAAATAAGAATCCGAAGTGGATTTATTGTTTCAAATAAGGATTTGAAATGAATTTCGTGTTAAATAATAGGGAAAAAATCACGAAAAACCCCAAACTTTACCCCGAGTGACACATTTACCTCGAACTTTTTTGCGTCTTGAAAAACCCCAAACTTTCTAAACCAGTGACACATTTACCCCAAACTTTTTTTTTGCGATACAAAAACCCTAAACTTTCAAGTGTGACACATCTACCCCAAAATTGAAGGGCATTTGGGTCTTTTCATTTAATTTTTTTTTTCTTTTTTTCTTTTTTTTTCCTTCTTCCCTCCGCCAGCCATGGCGGAGGGAAGCCGGCTCCGGCGAGGCTCGCCCTCGCTGGCGTCGGCCGCCCTCGAGATCTCGGCGAGGGGTGCCCTCGCCGGCGTCGGGCGAGGGTTGCCCTCGCCGGATCTCCGCCGAGGGATGCCCTCGCCCGACGCCGGCGAGGGCGTCCCTCGCCCAGATCGGCGTCGGCGGCCCTCGCCCGACGCCGGGAGGGCCGCCGACGCCGGCGAGGGCCGCCCTCGCCCCACGCCGGTGAGGGCGACCCTCGCGGCGCCGGCTTCCCTCCGCCGGCTCCGCCATGGCCGGCGGAGGGAAGAAAAAGAAGGAAAAAAAAAGAAAAAAGAAAAAAGAAAAACTAAAAAGACAAAAATGTCCTTATGGGGTAAATGTGTCACAGATTGGAAAGTTTGGGGTTTTTCACGACGCAAAAAAAAGTTCGGGGTAAATGTGTCACTCAGGGTAAAGTTCGGGGTTTTTCATGGTTTTTTCCCTAAATAATAACTAAAAGTGATCAAGTTAATCTCTATTGAAGACTTTAGCTCATCGGCAGACATTTTCCGACGAAAAAAATAGGGGCAATATGGTCAAAAATTTGTGATTGGAAAAAACGGAAAAATACTAAATTAATTAAGTCTAGGTTATTCATTTAGATGTTCACGTTTTTTTTTTCTTCTCCTCCATTGCTCCTCAACCAAATAGCTAATCGGTCATCGTCATGATTCGATTCTCGTCGCTCCTCGCCTTGCTCGACCAGCGGGGAATTTGGGTCTTCACAAACAAAGAAAGAAGCATATGGTTTTTTTTTTTTTCTTGTTTTGGAATTCGTGTCTCAATCGGCAGAGAATTTGGGTCTTCGACTTTGCGGAGGATAGGTATAAGGAATGGGGAGAACTTCAATCTTTTACTTTGCAGAGGATGGGTACAAGGAATGGGGAGACTGTAGAAAACCTAGGGTTTTTTCGTTTATATTTTAGGATTTGTTAATTTT
This sequence comes from Eucalyptus erythrocorys, assembly GCA_014182555.1. Taxonomy (NCBI): domain Eukaryota; kingdom Viridiplantae; phylum Streptophyta; class Magnoliopsida; order Myrtales; family Myrtaceae; genus Eucalyptus; species Eucalyptus erythrocorys. The sequence continues at coordinate 22,614,406 of CM024607.1, read as the reverse complement.
CCCTATATTTCTTTTTGGATAAAATTGCCCAAACTCTAGTCGTCGGAAATGTCACATATTTGATAGCTGGTGAATATTTGGCTGACCAGCATGCCTAGGTCCTTATTTGAAATTGATTCAACCATTTTGGATCCTTATTTAAGACAATTGGTCCACTTTAGGTCTTTATCTGATACAAAGTTCGGATCCTTATTTGAGAAAATTGGTGAACTTTGGATCTTTATTTGGAATTTTGTAAATATTATATCTTTTGCATGGTGCTAATTTAAGTGCCGTAATTTTCTTTTTTAACTACTCGAGTATAGTAAGTTTCAGTCGATCACTTAAGTCATTCAAGTGTCGAAAATCTTGATAAACATTTTTAAAAAGTTATAACATTCAAGTGATTGATTAAAAAGTTATATGACACTAAGCGATGAAAAAAAAAAGTTACAAAACTCATAAATTATGACATTTAAGTAACTGTTGTATAAAATTATGACACTTGTAGTATCCTTTACTCATGGAATTGATTTCATACGAATGTGATGTTGATAATATGTAATCCATTGATTAGATAGGGCGATTGAGTGGAAATATAGCCCTTAATCCCATTGTCGAGTAGAGTTTTTTTAACATTAACATTCTTGCACAATATGAAATAAGTGTCAGAAAAGTCCTTAATCTTTCGCATTAGTTCCAATTTAATCCTAAACTTTCAATAATCTTTTGACTTAGTGCCAATTTGGCCTTAAACCTTTTGACCTAATACCAATTCAATCATTTTGACTAATTTTGATTGGATATTATTGACGTGACACGGCTGATATTGACATGGACAACTTTTAATAATATCATAATTTTTTTTCGAATTATTTATTTATTTATTTTTTCCCTTTTCTCCCTTTCTCCAATCGGTCGCCAGCAAGCAAGATTGAGGTCGAACTTGCCAGCCTCTTGTGAGCTTAGAGCCCTTGCCAGAGGCCGCAAGGCTTGCGGCCTCGCGATGGCTGGTGAAGCTTGCCTTTGTAAGATCTGGTGACGGTTGAGCCTCGCTAGCCACGGGCGAGGCCTGACCTAGCTAGATTCGACGAGGCTAGGTGAGGTTCAACCCTCGTTAGATCCTATAAGGTTGAGCCTTGTTGGCCTTCATCTCTAGTAGATTATTGAGGTCCAACGATTGACTAGAGGAAGAAGGAGGAAGAAAAAAAGAAAGAAAAGAAAATAATAACTAAAAGATTGAAAAGTATTATTAAAAGTTGTTTACTTTAGTGTTGGGCATGCCACGTTTGCAATATCTAATTGAAATTAGGTCAAAATGTTTATAACTAAATTGACATCAATAAAATGTTTAAGACTAAATTGGTATAAAAAGCAATATCCTTAGGACTTTCAAGACAACTTTCTCAAAATTATTCTCTTGTTCGTAAAAAAAAAAATGTAATAAGTTAATAACCACTTAATTTCACGTTTTTCCCTCTCTTGTTATTTATTGACAAAAAGACGTATTCTTAAATTTTCTTGTAGCATTATATTTACCAAGTTAATTAGTGCCGTACTTTGGCTTTTCAGGTGTTAGAGTAATTAAATAGCAAATTGTTCTAAAAATTTAAATTATTAGACGAATACGTGATTTAATATTTAATTATTATAACATCAGGAATACTAAACAATTGTTGGTGTATTTGATTATTAACTTTCATCTTTTGTATGTCGGAAGTAGAATGGGTAAAAGTAGGCTCCCAAGACTTATCATCCAGATATATTCGTCTCTTTATGTCATAGTCGTGTCATGTCAAAATTAATTTGATCTGATCATGAAATCTTTATTAATCGTGCCGTATTCATTATAATTGGAACACAATAGGTTTAATTACACAATAGGTTTAATTAATCAGTTACCTAGTTCGACGTGTTCAGCACATTCAAAATGTAGTTTCTTGTGCAAATGTCGATGTGTAAAATGTGTTTTAACGTATGTTGATGTATCCAAATGTGTATTAGGGTCAACCAGCGAGCAAAAAAATTTAATGCATTGTGTATAAACGAGTTTGACCCATTTTATGACATGACATGATTAAGCTCGACCAGAACTCAAATTACCCTGTCGCGCATGTCTCGTGTGAATATCTCTCGTCAGAAATTGCTTGCCGTATTGGTTCCGTATATCAATATTGTAGCACCCCTGAACCAACTGAGGACGCCACAGTCATCCATCTTCATGAAGTTAAGCCATAAATACTTGGGCTTTTTTTTTTTTTTTTTTTAAACGGTCCCAGTGCATTTTAATTGCGAAAGCATAATCAACACTCTCCAATTTCCCCTCCAAACAACCATGAGGCAATGCACACCAACTAAAACATCATAGGATAAAAGAACCGAACCATTTTTATTTACATATTTACAGGATGGATTAACTAGGGTAGGTACAAGCAAAAGAAAAGCCAACTCATAACTAGCTTGGCTTAAGCTCAAAAGAAAAACCTCTACCCTCCTAACCGATCACATACAGATCAATCCATCAACTGGTATCGGCTATGTCAAAAAATATCAACTCCTAACTCCTCACGCAGGCCTCTACACCCATCCTGGCGCATCAGGTGGTGGCGGTGGTAACATTCCCCGCATCATCCCATCCCGACGAACATGGACGGAGATGAACTCCCGAACGACTGGGCCATCAGCCAGGCCCACCTCGTAGGATACGATTGCACGAACTCGAATAAAAGTCAGACCATGGATAGGAGGACAGTCAATCTCCATCACCTCGACCTCTACATCGGTCGGAATGCCATAGTAGGTGCCCCGCGTGACAGGTAGGAGCGGCATCTCTAAGCTGAAATGTTAGTCCCCAAAAGGGGTGAGTACAACTACTCAGCAGATAAATGATTCCCTATAGCTACTCACGCATCATACAAGACAATCAAGGCATCACAATGTAGCACATATCATTTCATGTATGCAATGCACTACTTACCTTGCAGCCATTTACATGTCATCATACCATATTTGAGTACATCATCAAATGTTCATACATATGCCAACATCATGCCATAGGTATTCATTTATCCAAGCACTTACTATCAAATGCCTATGCATATACCATGCATACTTATCTTTCAACACTCATGCATACACCATGCATACATATCACTCTATGCATGACTCATTTCCAATTTTCACAATTTTAATTGGCCTTTAACACATCCCCGGCACACACCTCCGGGCTTCCGGCACCCCCACATTCCGGGCATCTCGCACCCCAACTGGCATCACGAGGAATCCACGGCACACACCATCCGGGCTTCCGGCATTTACACTCCCTGGCCGGGCATCTCGCATCCCAACTGGCATCATGAGGAATCTCCCAGCACACACCATCCGGGCTTCCGGCATCCCCTACGCTCCGGGCATCTCAACTCCAAGGCCATCCAGAATTACGCCCCTAGGGCCACTGGGCATCCGGCATTTACACTCCCTGGCCGGGCATCCCGACACTCCCGGGGCATCGTCAGCTCACACTATCCAACGGCCTTCTCATTTATCATGAGTTATATTCACATGCATGGTCCAATTTCATATGGCATATGATATGATGTACACTTTTAATAACTACATGATGTGCCAAATACCATCACTCATGCAGCATGATAAAATCACTTGAGACAACACCATTCATTTGACTCATGCAATTTAGAATAATTCATATATCATTTCCTTTGAAGTTCACAAAATCCAGCATGCATGATTTCTGAAAATATCTAAATTGAATGCCTAAATGACTCTAAAAAATTATGAGATTCACACACGTGATAGTCGAGATATAAAAATACATTTTTCATGAAGAATGCATGATTTAGATATCATCACATGAAAAGATACAACTCAGACTCCACAGCACACAAATCTCGGATACATCAGTTTGCACGGTTTCAGAATTCTCCCAAATTAAATATTCAAACAACCTCTAAAAATCGTGAAATTTTACCATAAAACAATTGAGACATAAAGGCACAACTTTCATGAAGAACTCGTATCCAAAAGATCTCCACACAAAAAGATACAACTTAGGTAATACAGCTAACAGTTTTCGGACACACAGATTGCACAGCTTTAGAATCACTTCAAATTAAATACCCAAACAGCTTTCAAAAATTATGAAATTTTACCATGTGATATTCAAGATTCTAAAGTAGATTTTTCATGAAGACATTAAGACCAAATTCGTTATAGATAATTAATTACAGTTGACGAAAACTTCTGTTCATTGTACCGTAGCATCCAGATTAACCTATCACCGAAAATTCGCCATATGACCTACTTATTCTCCTTCTTTTCTTATGGATTTTTGATATGTTTTAGCTTAGAGTGTCCACTTCAACTTTCATTTAGAAGACAAGGTGAAATTTCCACAGAAAAATCGTCTCATTGTCTCCGAAAGAACTGATGTTCCACAGAACTCATCCAGAATCCACATCTTTAAGAAAGAATGCATTTCACTAAGCTATACTTGTTAGTTTTGTCTCAATTTTGAGTATGTTGATCCTATTGATGTTATCTACAATTCTTATGAAGAAATCAAAGAAAGATTTCCAGTAAAAAGTCGAGTACAGCAGCTAGAATCACCAAAACTCCACATGCAACTCCAGATTCGACCGTTTTCGTAGAAAATGGGTTTCACCCCTCAAAACTCATCCCTTTTACCTCAATTTTTAGTATGTTGTAGTTTAAGATGTGATCTATAACTCTCATGAAGAAGTCGAAGTCAGATTCCAACTCTAAAGTCACATGCAAGCCCTCACCATCTTCTGGCGCACACGGGTCTACTCGGGACATGCACCTTCAAACAAAAACACTTCAAAACCTTATTTTCTACCCTCAAAACCCACGGATTCAACCACTACACAACACTACATTCACAACACAACAAGCAAGAGTAGTTAAGGGATCAATTCTTGCCTCAAATCTCAGCAAGACACACGCAGAAATGGACGGGCAAGGCGGGCGACGACCAGCTTCTTTCCTCTCTTTCCTTCTTCTTTCTCTTCTCCTTTCTCTCTTTCTCTCACTCTCACCGTCGACCAACCCTCTAGAACCGGCCAACATCTCTTTTTATATCCCTAATTCTCATCATTAAGTGTAATGATGAGTTTTTCCCATGCAAATTGACACATAACCCAGCTGAAGACACTTGGAGAATCAACATGCAAGAACCGGCCACTCTCCCCCTTTGGCCTGCTCGACCGTGGCTTGTTTCTTGGGCTTGTGGGTCGGCCCATTTAGCTTGAGGCAAGCCCACGCCATTTGGCCCAAAATTCTCAAGCCCAAATCCAATTCTAAATCCTTAAAATAACTAAGTCTTGGTTAGGTTAATTACAAGATTAAATAATCTATACACTTGAGTCTATGGATGTATAAATTCTAACTTTATACTTCACATGGCCAAAGTCTTTTTTTCCTTCAAAATACATCCCTTACAAACTCAGCCATGAATCTCGTCACGAATCATGGACAAAAGGCCACTAATTATAGTCACAAAAGTTTTTCCTTGCCTATCCATGGCTCAAGGATTTTTCGTAAAATTCTAGGATGCCACAAATATCACACAAATGTGAAATTAACCAAAAAAAAAAAAAAAAAGACTTCCAAGGAGAAGGTTTTTGTCCTCGGGTTTTTATCTTTTCAAACATATTATCGAAAACTTCCTTGAGTTACCCTCATCATTGGCGGGTAACAGTAACCCACGTTGTAAGGAAAATTATCGTGCATAGCCAACTCAGTACTAGGCTTTTCAATTTTGTTAATTTCATTATAAACCTTTCAATTTTTCCAATTTAGTCATAATATTTTTAATCCTAAATCTCTTGCCAATAGTCATTCCAGTCAATTTTGACCATAAAATCACTAATATGGACATTGACTATGCTTTATGACAGGACCAACGATCATATATATAAGCTTTTATAACTTTTTTATTATGTTTTCTTTTACTTTTTTCTTTCTTCTTTCCTTCGGTGACCTTTGCCAACTGTGGACAAGGCTTGGCAATGGCTACTGGAGGGAAAAAGGAAAGAAATGAAAAGGCAAAAAAAGAAAAATTTAGAAAATTATTTATGCTAGTGTTGGTTGTATCATGTATGATGATTGGTGCTAACTAGATTGTTACGTCAAAATATGGTCAAAAAGACTAAATTGGCAAATTGACAAAATGTTAAGGACTAATTAGTACAATTGGAAGGTTTATGATTAAATTAGCAAATTGTCGAAAAATTTAGGATTAAGTTAGCATAATTAAAAGATTTAAAAATTGAATTGGTCTGCCATATAATATGTTTAGGACTTTTTCGACAATTTTTTCAAATAATTTTTTGTATTAAGTTATTTTGCATATAATGATGTCCAATTTGTAACTTACAAATCAAAAGAGTGATTGAAGGAAAAAATAATCCTATCTTGAATTTCTAATACACCAATCTATTATCTTCTCCACGCAACAACATATAAAAAGTCAAAGTTAAGAGATTATTCACTCTATGTGGTCACCGTGTGGCACTTAGTCTGCCTCCATGAAGGCCACGTGGTAAGGCACATGAAATAAATTTACCATGTGTCCCACACGATATCAATAAGCATTAGTTTATCAATTTTGACCTCAAACTTCAAAATTTTCTTGAATTTAAATATAAATAAAGCGAAAATATCTTCAATATATATATATATATATATATATATATATATATAAATGACATAGTCTATTTTAAACATCATTTCAAAACTATATTCTCGAACAATATAATTCTTTATTTAAATAATACAAATAAATTGACATATTTAACTTAGATCAACCTACTCTATTTTGCTAAGAGTGAAATAAATGATATAGTCTATTTAATTTTAAAAAAAATACTTATCAAACTAAGAAGAAAATCAAATAATTAAATTTTCATATCTTTTGGCACTATCGTTTGCTTTTGATTTTGTTTTCCACTCTCTAGGTGCTTAATGTTTTAGAGCTTCCTGTTATATTTGGGAGCAAGGCGCGAGAGGAAAATGCAAAGAAAATCTCCACTGTTTTACATCGTCCATTTTTTCCTTACTAGCAAATTTTTTAACTTTTAAAAATTTTCCACCAAATTTTTATTTTTCTCCTTTTTCCCCAATTTCCTATAAATCTCATTAACGATGAGATCTGATAATGTCGTTTAAGTGTGAGTGGGCTTAGTTGGTGGATCTAATAATGTCGTTCTAGTGTTTTTGGAACAACCATGAACTCCCTAAAGTCAACTAGGAGCGAGAAATTAATGAAATTTATGGATGTGGAATTCTTTTTGACAATTAAAATTAATTTACTTAATGAAGCAACCCGATTGCACTATTTGGATAAGTTTTTGACTTGATCGGACTATTTATAATTTTAAGAGTTTATTGTAATTTGATAATAAATTTTAAGACTTCTAATGAACTTATCTTGAAATTCTTACTTTCAAGGTGGAATAATTCATAAAGCGTTGTATCCTTACACCTTCTCTGTAATTTCTCTCTACGAAGCTGTTTGCATTCTTTTAAGGAAACAAATACAAAAGAACATAATAACGCGTCTCATCTTCACTTGGCTAAACCCTCAAAAGAAAAACTCAAGTAATGACCATTTAATGTTGAATTATTACTTGTATATTATTCAACCATCTCCCTCACACTGTGCGAATTTGAGGTGTCACAAATTCGCTTACTTATAGTATTGATATCATTGTTAGTGCGAGCTTATACAACCCAAAATGACATTGGACATTATTGACACATAATTTTTAACCGACACGTCATTAAAAGTAAAAAAATCGAGATTAGGGTTTTCGATTTCGACAGAGCTGTTTATTGACAAAAAAAATGTTGTTGTAGTTTGAAAGGTTGACCTATTCGGGAATCTCCGGATCTACGCTTATTTTCAACTCCCCAAGCATTTCATGTCATTTTTAGACAATTTCCTATTCATTTCCATTGAAAACCTAAAAAGTCAAATGATTGACTTTTGGGTTGACTTTTGGTCAATTCCTTTGACCAAAAGTCAATCCCAATCAAAAGTTGATTTTTTTTTTTGCACAAAAAGATATCAAATGATCTTAACTTAACTTTAGCCAAGTTAATTTTCGAAAATTTCAATAATTTGACACATAAATTAACCTTTTAAGATAAAGTCAGGTTGACTTTTGAACAAATCTTTGATAAAAAAATTGAAAAAATAAAAAATCCACAAAACATTTCACTCTAGTGTCGAAAATTTTGTGAAAATTGATTAAGAACCTTGTTTCTTGAATTTTTCGATTTTAGGTTCAAAATTGACCAAAAATAAAATTACTTTCATTCTAGTAATAATTAGTTCTAGTTTCTTTACAACATTTGATCTAGGGACTATTTCTCATTCACTCGTTCACTTAGTTTCAAGAACGGTCACGTCGAAATGCGAATTGTCATTTTAACCCCTAATTAGGGAGTTCGAATTAATTCTTTATAATTTGCGAATGGACGCTTTCAGTCCACTCATTTTCTCAAGATAAGTCTGAATATGCCATTTTGAAAGATTTACTTGAGAACTTTCCAATTTGAGGAATTCCACCTTCTTGGATATAGGAAAACCAAATTAATGAGCTTCAATTGAAGAAATTCATGTTGACACATTTGAGAATAATGTTTAATTTTGTGAATCAGGGTTCAATTTTATTATTAAATCTCGATTAATTTTTAGGATAAGAGTCATGACGTCAATTCAAGGTTAATTTGAATGCAATATGTTATTTTAAGCATGGACAATTAGGGTGCGTTTGTTTGTGTTTTTGTTTAAAAATTGTTCTGGGGAACAGAAATAGAAAAAAAATATTTATACTCCAGGGAACAATTTTTGAACAAAAGAACGCGTTTGGTAAATCTATTCCATAAATATAAAAAGAATATAAACACGTTTGGTAAACTTGTATAATTTTTTTAATTTTTTAATTTTTTTCCTATTTTCTTTTGCATTTTTCCTATTTTATATTTTATATTTTATATTTTCTTTTTTCTTTTTTCTTTTTCTTTTTCCTTCCTTTTGGCCGATCGCCGGCCTCGGCCATGGCCAACGACCGGCCGACGAGGGCCGGTGGCCTCGCCTTGGCTGGGCGAGCTCGAGCTGGCTCAAATCCAGTGAGGCCAAGGTTGCCTAGCCACAAGCAAGGCTCGGCCTCGCCAGGCCACCGTCAGGTCGGCATCGCCTAGCGGTGGCTTGGCGAGGCGAGGCCGAGCTCGCCTAGCCACCGGGGAGGCCTAGCATCACCGGGGGCCAGTGACGCTTCGGCGAGGTCGTCGGCCCTCGACGGCCGGTCGCCGGCCATGGCTGAGGCCAGCAATCGGCCAAAGAAAAAAGAAAAAGAAAAGAAGAAGAAAAAAAAGAGAAGAAAAAGAGAGGAGAGAGAAAATGTTTTCTTAAAAATTGTTCCAAACAAGAAACGTGTTTTTTTTTTTTTGTTTCTTGTTTCTATTCCAAATGTGTTCCTAGGAACAAAAAAATAGATTTGGAACAAAAACGCAAATAAACGCGTTTCTGTTCTTTTTTTGTTCCGTGGAATAAAAATACAAGATTTTTGTTTATAAATAGAAAAAAAGAATACAAACAAACACTGCCTTAGTTGAATAGATGTCTTGTAATATTAATTGAATTCAATTTCATTAATTTGCGATTTCAATCAAGAAATTGTGAAATTGTTCGATTTGGCCTTTAATGTCAATTATGTGACATCCAGAATTTCTAGTACTGTTTTCTATTGAATTAATCGGGCATTTCATTGACGCATCTATACAGTTGTTCTCAGAGCTGATCACTCTCAAGATAACTAATTAGCTGGGTAAGCCATTACAGAATTTTAAGGCAATAGACTTGAGAATTCGACCAAGAATTGGCTTCTCGACCGTGTTCATCTTTAAAGGTCATTACAGCACAGTTAAAAATCGAATTGAGATAGGTTGGTTCGACTGAGATGTGTGGCCAATCGTGGGTGACTCCACTAAATTGGAAAATTTTCGTCGACCGACACTAATTTGATTTTTCTGTCGTTTTGGTACCCTGTGTCTGTAATTGAGTTCTCGAGATTTTCACGACAATCGAGAGTCGCCAATGTGTCGAGTGGGTTGATTGTGGCTCGAAGAAAATTGACCACGAATCAATTGCCCCGAAAAGTTCTGAAAACTACCCGGTAGTTTAGGTCATGCTAAAAGCGCGCCGGAGTGAAATTAACCGCCAATTTGAGTCAGATTTCAGAAATTGAAAGTTCTGTGGTGTCACGAGCTATTTTAGGAACATCAACTCAGTCTCAGAAGATTTTTCAAAGGTCTCAAGATTTTTATGGAAATTGGGTTCGGACATCGCGGAAATTTGGCAAAAATTCAGATTGGCTAAATTGATGGGGAATTGGACTTTCAGGCCGAGCCTTTGCGTGTCGAGGATTTATAAAAAATCATTTGGGATTTTTCTACATCAAAATTGGACCTCAATTTGGGAATTTATTGAAGAAATTGGTGACCAAATTGTGAAATTCGGAATTATGCTTGGACAGCATTTTTTTTTATTTCATTTTGGTTTAGTTTATGGGTTATTATGTTGGAAAGTAATGGGAGACAATGTCATTAATGGAGGGGATAAGGATTTATGACATTGGGCCCCCCTTTGGCTGCCTTCTCACGTACGCCTCCTCCGTTCCTATCTATCTTCGTGGCTTCTCTTCAATTTCATTTGGTCTTCAGAACTCCAGCTCACGTAACACCTCCCTCGGCTCAGCCATTCCTCGCTACGAAGACTCCTAATCGAAGACTCCACCAGTTGAATCCACGAAGTCTTGGACAGCTGAAACGTGGAAGAAACCCCAGCGTTGAAGACCCCTGCAGCTTGTCTCCACGCGGCCAGCTCCCTGGGTGTGCTTCGGTCAACAAGGAGCACCGAGGCTCCTCAAGTTGACCAAGGGGCCATGCTTTGCAGCCATTTGGCAGCGTTTGCTGCTTCTTAGGTCCACCATCAGTGCTGAAGACCACCGAAGGAAGTGGAGGAAGCCCCACCGCTCGCTGCAGCTCCACAAATTCTATCCCCACCGCTCGGCCACCGATTCAACGCTAGCCACACGCGTCAACCCACCATCCTTCACTCAGTCAATCTTCAAGCCACGCCGAAGCCCCCTTCGTTGATTTCATCTTGTCCACAACGTCAGCCGCACGTCAGTTCTCCTGCCCAGCTTGCTTTCTCCATTTGGCCATGTGAATTGCACGAAGCAAGCCATGGATTCCAGTGTCTTCAGTCCATCACGTCCAGTCATTTGGGCCCAGCAAAAATTCGGTCCAGCTGAGGGCCATTTCAAGCCCACCGAAGCCAGCAATCTCAGCCCGTGAAGTGTAGCCCATCTTGAAGTCCATTAGCTCACAAGATTTTGGCCCAAGCTTCAGCCCAAGTTGTTTTAAAGACAGGCCCAATTTAGCTTTGTTTCAAGCCTAAGTTCAAGCTTAGCACAAGTTTTTCAGTAGGGCCAAGCCCAGAGTTTCTTCGGGCTTGCGAAGTTTTTGGCCCGGCCTAAGTTCGGCTGGCGTAGCGTCGTCGTCGCAATGTCCCGGTCTTCGCTTGGTGCAAGTGAGTTTTACTCACTAATGCTTTCTTAGTGGACTAATTATGCCTAAGGGTTGATTAGATTTAATTAATTGCAATTAGGTGGATAGATTAGATTAAAATAATTAAATTAGAGACTTATTAATGCATGTTAGTTAAATTGAACGTGCATTTAGCAAGTAGGCATATTCTATTAATTATTGAATGCATCTCGGGATTTTTCCCGACCCTTATTGGGCTTCAATTTAGCAATTCGGGCCTAAGTAGAATTTTCAGTAATTAAATACTAATTTTTGAAATTAATTTAATCAATTTTTTATTTCTCGGAAATTCAATTGGGATGGCCAGTGACCAGGATTTTATGCTGATGATCGTAGTACAGTCTGTTTTTTTAATTAAACTTTATATTGTGCTAAATTGAATTTATTGTATTTATTTATTTAATTTTCGAAATTAATCTAATTAATTATTTATTTTCCGGAAATTCACTTGGGATGGTCGGTGACTAGAATTTCGTGTTGATTGTCGTGGTGTAGTCCGTTTATTTAATTGAGCTTTATTTCATGCTAATTTAATTATTGAGAAAGGGTCGAGTGGAATCATAAAGCCATTTGGATATTAAAAGGGTCGAGTGGGACCGTAAAGCCATTTAAATATTGAAAGGGTCGAGTGAGATCGTAAAGCCATTGAATACTGAAATATGCTTGGTGGAGTTGTGATTACCACTTGTTATAAGCTGTGTCCTAAGGACCGTGATTTATAATTGTGAATTTATTGCTGTTTGCTGCAATATATGAGGCATGGGTGCATAACCTTGAGTTGCAGGTGGGAACTGATGCCCAGGTAAGTCTTTTGACTCATGCTATGCTCTTAGGCAACCTTGTGATGTATTGATTCCCTAATTAAGTCTTAGGGGGTAGAACTCGCTGAGACATAATCTCATTAGTTGTTATAAAACCAATTTCAGGCCCTTAGATGGCAGCATCAAGACCTCCACCTCCCCCTTCTCTCGAAGAGTCCAGCATTCCAGAAAACATCTTCGAGAAGGCCACCCATTTCCATATTCACTCTGACCTCGAAGGATTAGAGTATGTGTTGATTGAGTCGACTGCTTGGGTTGATGTGGGTATAGACGATCTGGTGCCTTATGAGTATCGATCCTAGTATCACTACTATTTTGACGGGAGACGGGTAAGTCTCATACTAGAAGAGGAAGTACCATTCATCATCCTAGAGGAAGCCTTTGGGGCAGGGACTGCTAATCCCAAGGGCGATGGTGTGGTTGATGCTAGTGATCTTGCATTGGCGAGTGAGCCTACCTCTTCTGTGTACTCTATGGGTGATGCCAACTGGAATGGAGGAGAACCTGAGATTCCAGAGTAGGAGGCAGAAGGACCAGAGGAAGATGAAGACTGGGAAGTGGACGAAGAGTGGGAGGAGGATGAGGAGGTGCCTGCTGAGGAGGAACTGGTGGAGGAGGAGCCGGTGGATGAGGAGTTCGACGAGGATGAGCTAGATGAGGAAGAGCTTGAAGAGAATCAAGATGATCCTGATTATGACCTTGATGAGGATTGAGGGTTTATCCTCCTTTTTGTGAACCTTACCTAGGTGTAGATAAAATGAGACTTTGAGGATGTAAATAGTTGTGAAGTATTTAGCTTTTGTTATGTATAAAAGTTTGGTTATGCGTTTTCAATATCAAAATATGACATTGCTTTTCTATCCCATTGTTTTATTGTCTGGGGATTTATAATTGCTTCCGCATGTACTTAATTAATGAATGGGTCGGTGATACATAGTCCTGAGATATCGCATTCTAAAATCGACCAAGTGGAAGGATGTGTGCGTGCTTGAGAATCGGGGCGTGACAAATTATGTGTACCCATGGTATAGATCCATTATTTTTCGTGATAATCAAGCAATTAGGTCAATCGAAAATTAGTAGATCACATTTCTGTAATTTATTTGGCCGAGTTCCTTTAGAATTGGACTGTTTTCATTCAAATTGAGTAAGTCTTCTTATCAATTTGGTTGTCTAGATATTAAATTGCATAAATTTAGCCCCTAAGGACTCATCAGCCAGAACTAACCAAGAATCGATCGAACTAGTCTGATATGGTCCGACTAGCCATTGGCAAGACATGTCAGTTTGGCCCATTGCCGGCTAGTTCTTGATTGTTAACAACCGCCCATTAGCTCTTTGTCATGTGCACTTTATTCCCACGTCCCCTTGAGTGTTAAGATTTTACGAAAACACCCCTGAATTTCGTGAAATTACAAAATTGACTCTAATTAGGCTCTAATTATAATGTGTTTAAACTCTCATTTTTGCGAATCAAAACCTTTTGATTAATCGTGGAGCACATTTTAATTAAGATTAACTCCTAATGAGCTTAATTAGACCATTAGATCAAGTTTCGACCATCGGATTGAATTGACGGTCGAGATTTGACCTTTAATTAAGATTATATAAGGATTTTCTCTCTAAAACTTTAAGGGGTTCATTTTGATAAAATTTCAAATCTATAGATACATTTTATCTCTCTAAAAATCTCTCTCTCCCTCTCTTTCCCACTCTTTCCTCTTGGCCTTCCTCCCTCATGTGCGCGACCGACGATCGTCGGTTCATGGTTTGACCGGTGGCCCTTGGTGCAGCACCACCGTCTCCAGCCTCCCTCCCTTGTCCTTGGTGTTGATTGGAGCTGGTATTGGCTCCGGTGGTTGTCGGAGGTGCCTGCCCAAGTCGATCCATCGATTGGAGTTCAAGACCGGCGGATATGCTAGTGGAGCTTCCAACGTCTTCACCTGGCCCAACTAGCAGTTCGACAACCTTCTTCGATGGTCTAACCATCGCTAATTCCCTCATAGATGGTTGGGCATTGGCCGAATAGCCACCGGAAATCCTCCAGTGGCCCAATCCTTCCCGGTAGTCCAAACCAATTTGAATCGGACCGGTCTTCTTAAGCTTGTGAACCAGCGGTTCAACTACTCAATGTAGCTCTCCTACGAATCCTCAATATTAGTCCAATGTCCCTCAAAGCTCGTGAAGTGATCCGAAGGTCTCATCGTTGTTTGATCACGTCTGAGTTCAACGAAAACGCAAAAAGGTAATACTTGAATCATGAATCTGATGAAGCGAGATCGAGCTAGTCAATTAGGGTTAGGATTTAAACCTACGATCATGTTTTACACTTAGATCTGAAGTTTTAGGTATTAAATGATGACATGTGATGAGTTTATAGTGATTGAAGATGTGTTTCAACTTGATTGTTTTTCATTTATCTTGATATGCAAAAATCATAGCCTTGAGGTTGACTCTATGTTGAGACTGATCTGAGATAGTAAACATCATTTTTTGACCTCGAATTGTTCTACACATGTGATCTACATTTGACAAGCTTCGATTCTATAGGTTGTAGGCCCGGAACTGATGTCATTTGGTACCTGAATTATGCCTCGGAAGTTCGTCAATTTTGCTGTGTTTTGTGCATTGTTTTGATGTTCTGTCTTTGAACGAATTGCTTGTTTACTATTTTTCTACTAATTTTTGCATTTGGATTTTGGAGATGTTTTCTTCATGAAAATTGCATGAAAATATCATGGTAATATCATATCATTTTTCATAATTTTTGGAATTGATTTGATTAGGCAAAACTTTGAAAAATCGTTGTTAGGTCAGTCTACCCTATTCTGAGTCCGGCCTATGTTTCCTCTGAAATGAGGTCTTAAATGTGTCCATTAGGTCCCATCCTTCATAAGAGTTGTAGTATGCATTACAAAATTTCTAGCTTGGTATAATTTGCACCAAATGATTGTCGTTTACTATGTCGATTTGGCGTGCGAAGATGCATTAATGTTGCTGCAACTTGCGAAGGTTATTGCATGGTTCGGTTTTGAAATTTTTATGTTGGCTCATGTGAATCAAATTAGTTCTAGGTGTCTCAGGAGAAATGCTCATGACATTGCATTCTACAAATAGAATTTTTCATAGAATTTTAGCATGTCGTTAAGTCATCGAAAATCACTCATGTTTTGTGCTATACTTGTTGTGATTAATGCTGATCATGAACCCATGAAAACATCTTCATTGAGCTCCTTAAGAGCCAAATTAGGTCTTGAGTCTTCTAGACATGTTAAGAGCACTTTGCAAGCTTCACATTGATGTATGGCATGCCCCATTTGAATGTCATTTACTATATGAAAACTGTACATCAAGTTGGCGAATAATAACTAAAATTGCTATGCATTTTGATCTAAATGACAAAGCACCTTTCGATGTAAATGAATTCGTGTGACTTTTTGCATTCCGATTTTTGACCACCATATTTAGCCCTAGGTCATGTGCAAGTTTCACATTTTTTACGCATTGTTTAGGTGGTCTTATAAGTCATTAATCATGCATTACTTTCTGATTTGCTTGTGGCTGATTTGCACGCCTTTGCGATTGCCGCTGTTTGACTCTAATTGGACTCGTCACCTCTTAGAAAGTCTTAGGGTTCATCTTAATTTTTCCGATGATACCAAATTTGAATGATTTGCATGTCATTTGACCCGTCTTCTATTTTTGTCAAGTTAGGCTAGAAATCTGTCTCAAGTGAAATTCGGAGTCCATGTTTTGCTCTTGCCGGTCTGTCCTATTTTTCCTTTTGTATGATTTTCTCATTAAGGATTCTAAGGTCGAGTCCTCAATGAAGTTTGTTTGTCTTTCTCTTATCTACATTATGGTGAAATTTCATATTTTTTAGACTTTTTTTTACTAGGTCAAATCACTATTGATCTCCCATTATACCCTCTTGTCTTGTTACATTTTTTATGTGATGCCATGCTTTCTTGAATTTTTATGAATTCTTGTCGCAACCTAATTTTAGGTGGTGCACCCAAAATTTAGGCTAATGGATTACTAAGTCTCACTTAACTCGAGCTCTCCCAAGCCCATACCAATTCGCGAATTAAGTTCAAATATCTAGCATATAAAAGAGAGTCGCCACTAATCAGTTTATGGTAGGTCAATTAGACACCTAAGTAAAATAATTAGAGAATTAATTTACTTCTACGAACTAGAGACTTTGGGTACAGGAACTTGGTTACACTAGACTTTTCTAATGCTATTTCAGTACATTTCTCTTTTTATTTCGAAAATTTTTTTTGCAAGCAGCTTGAATTAATTTTAATTTACTTTTCTAACATGTGAGATGATCATGCGGGTGCGCAAACTACCAATTTAATATTCAAGAAAGCAAATAAAAAAAATGCAAGACTTATCTCATAGCAATGAAAGCGTCTACGTCGTTAGATTAGAATTCACATTAGCAATCCTATATATAATTTCTAATTAACACGTAAACATTCAATTTTTGTTTTCACTTTTATTTAATGAGAATCTAATCTATATGCAATGCAATGTTATTAATCTAACATAAAATAACATGACATTAAAATATGACTTAAACTATATGACATGGGTAAAGTGATTTCTAAAGAAATGCAATAATTAATTGTACAATCTAAATTAGCCAAATGACCTAATTCTAATGGAGGACAATTTCTAATTAAATGAACCTAACAAAAATCACTAAATGACAAACATTTCATGAACCTAATTCTACATGATATGCGCATGATTTTTTGTATTTTTTAATGAAAATTCGTAAAAAAAATCTAACTAAAGTCAAATGTTATCTATTCTAAATACCTTCTAAACATGCATTTAAAAAAAAAAACTAAGCTATCATGCAATCAATTCTAATCTACATGATATGCAAATGATTTTTTTTTTGGATATTTGAGATAAACAAAACAATTAAAAGATAAACACCTAATAATCCACAATCGTCAAAGATATTATCCATCGTTCGATTTGGAATTGATATATAATCAAGCTTGATTATTTCGCTAATAAAATTGATAAATTGATCTTAAGCCTTAAAGATCAATATATCAATTTTATTCCTGCAATATTAATTATTCCATCTAAAGTCTTATAGATGGAATAAAAAATTGGCGTGCGGTTGTGAATTGGGCAATAAATCCTAATTGGAAATATGCCTATCATTCAGATATGCACATAAGATATTGAAAAGCATATATTAGATAATAAAATATCCAAATCAAATTTATATAAGATAATTACCTAATTCCGCAAATGATATTGCCAAACTTGATCTCATCGGAATGTGCTCAATGGATGAGTGGCGGTGTGTGGTGGTGTTCGGTTAAGCAAGGATGGGTCATGGAGGTTATCGTTTCGACCAAAGCCAGCAACGCGGAGAAAGAGTGCCTGGTCTCGAGTCGGTAAGATGGTACTCAGAGGACAACTTGCGGTGATGGAACGGAGATCACCGGCAAATCCTTGGTTCGGTGGTCAACGGGCACACTTGGATGACCTTGTGATAATTCGACGGACCAACTGGCCGAAGGACAGTGCTGCTCGTGGCATGAGAAATCTGCAAAAACAAAACTTCGAGGTGCGGCGGCAAGAGATTATGGAGAAATGATGGCAACAAGAAAACTTATTCCTGTGTAGGCCTTTTTGCGTGTATAATTTTATTCAAGCTCCTAACCGGTCAGAATGATGAAAAGAACAAATCTTACCACTTGAACATTCCCTTTTTCTTACCAGATTTTTACTTAACAAATTTGCTGCCCAAGTTGCGAAGATCAAGACGAGAAACCTCGCTTGAAACTTGCCTTTTAGTTGGACCAGGCCATGCTAAATCCAACAATCACCGTTTGCTTTTTCTCCAATTATGGTCGCCTGGGGTGATGTTGCTCGTGGGGTAATGCATGGTCACCAAAAAGGATCCTGGGGTGGTACTTTGCAAGTGAGAGATTAGCGCAGCAGCGTCATCAGAAGAAGCAGCAGCAGTGTCGTGATGAAGAGTGGGCATCGTGGACAGCGTCTTTGCCGTTGAGGTTGGAATGATGGTGGCGGAGCACGGTCATGCGTCGGCGGATGAAGAACTGAGGCCGCACAACGCCAAAAAGAAGGCCGGAACAGTATTTTGACTTTGCTCTATCGCCACTTTCGTGAAAAAGAAGTCTTCCCCTCATTATTGCCTCTCTCTCTCTCACATACTCTCCATATCTCTTAATGTGGCCATGTATTCAATATGTGTGGCCCCCTCAAAACCCTACGTGTTCTAATCTATTTATAGATTCCGGATTAAGGTTTTCATTTTTCCAAATCGATGTTCACGAAGATTTCTTTTTCCAACGTAATATTTGCTTTTCCGAACGCAATATTTGTTTTTGAATTGAAATCTCACAAAGATGAATCTGTAAAATCTCTCCGAAAATACGGATTTGGGCCGATTTACTCCCTTCATGGACTTAACCCAACTCATCAAATTGAAGTTCTGAATCATCAATTCGAACTCATTTGTTACCGGCTCAATATAAATGTAAATTAAACATAAATACACTTAAAACTATGTGCTATGCAATTAACTATTTTTTTCAAGGATAAAATTAATCCCTAATTTTTTAATGCGTTAAACGACTAAATGGGTTGCCAAAATTTAGATGTCGACAATTCTTATGTAGCTCATCTTAGAAAACTTTTCTCATGAAATTGTTCCTCATGACATGCTTGATGGTGGGTAATTGTCTCGGAACCAATTAACCATGGATTTCTTCTCAATTGAGTTGATCTTATTTGCCCCATTCTACCTTTTTTGTTATAATCCACTACCGTGATTTTCTTCTAGAATTTTTTTAGGACAACTTGCATACTGAATTAAGATTACATGTCTTCATGAGTTTTGATCCTTAACTTTTGAACTTTATGCACAAAAATTTTCGAAAAAACAAAAAACAATTTATCGTGCTTTTCAAATGCTTCGAACGTCATGAAACCATTTGAAATTTCATGTTCTTGTTGATTTGAGCTTGGTTTTAGTTCAAGCGATGCTCACGCACAAAACTTTCATGTAATGTTTTGCATTCTAAATGTTCGAATTATGCTTTTGGCTTGACATTGATGTTGTGTAAGGTTTGGAATATATTTAGAGCCTCTGCAAAGCTCGATCATAGTGTACAGGATGCACCCAAGTCAGCCTTTATAATTAAATGTGTTCCATAACCATGGCACAACTTTGTTATGTCATTAGTGTCTTTTCTCATGACTCACTATTAATCGTTTTTCAAATGACTTTTGAGCATCACCTGAACCTATTAATTTTTGTGTGTGTTTACTTTCATTGAACGCCTGTGATTGCGCTTGATGCTTGTTGATTGAACAAGAGATCTAATGTTGGCTCACTAAAATTATCTGACTAATTGAGAACCAAGGCCCAAGGGCCTACTTGCATGTTTACTTTATGCTATGCATGTGATTTTTAGATTTATGTATAGGTGCAATCCATGAGTTTGTGAGATACCTTTAGGATACCCTTAGCACTTGTTTTAGGGGTTTCTTAGCATTGGTTGCCATGCGAGAAGACAAATGGTGACCAATAGCTATGAGCCTTAGAAAATGAACTGGAATAGGTGTCCTATAGGGATCTTTGCATGAATCACAAAGGTCAACCCCGAGGCCAAATTCGATCAATTTTGCATATTGTTTCAATTCCCCAATTGTTCTTGTTTGCTTTATGATTGTGATAGTTTTTGGTGATGTTGATTGTTTCTTTCCCATTTTATGTACCTAGTCTTAGTTTTAGATTATGTTTAGAATAGGTCCCCGGAGGTGGAGGTCCTTCGAGACAAGAAGAAGACGGGTGGTCATTGTCCAATTCGACCTTGTTTTTGTATAATTTGTTCCCCGATATATGTTATGGGTTATCTCGTATTCTATAAATGTCTGGTGAGTTGTGGGTTTTCTTTCTTTTGGATTTATTTTTGTTTAGGATTACATGTTAGATGTATTGCTTTCCTTAAACTGTTTTCTTGAGTATTTACTTACCGCACTGTCTTTAAATTTTAATCGTTTGTTTTCCCCCCTCTTTTGATAGAAATAGCTTGGTATGAAATTGACCACTCACGCATGATCACTTACTTAGTTTCATTGACTCAAAAAAAAAAAAAAAAAAAAAAAAAAAGACACACATGGACACCTTAGGAAACACGACAAATCGTTAGATACCGAAATGGCACTAATAGAAATATTAGCATAACCCAACTTCATAAACCCTAGAATCTTTAGTTGCGTGAATATTGATGGACCACTCCTGACCCTTGATAGGGTTTTTTAGCCGGACCCCAAAAAACAAGACTAATGGCGACTCCTAACTTTTATCTAGGTTGTCTTAAACAACTCATAGATAATAAATAAACCCATCATGAGGGGTATGGGTCTTGACGAGATTCATCATAATTTGCATATCTGATGTGGAGATCTCCTAAAAGATGAAGTGTGATGCCATCATTATGGTTGATAGTATTATTGGGGGGCCTACTATGGTAACGATACCCATAAATATGATATTCACATCCAATCTTCTTTTTCATGGTGTATCGATCGTGTGGATGCAAATCACGATACTTTCCACTATCCCGTGAGATATGAGTTTGGGAGAGCTCATGATCATGATCGAGCGAACTCACATGGTCAATTCCGAAAGATGAGGTGATGACGTCTTTTGGGACATGTATGGCTAAAGAACTCCCATAGTCCAGTAGTTCTAAATCCGATCTTTTCCTCTCTCTACCGAGGGAGGGCTGATGGAGTTGGGTAGCGACAGACGTACATGTAGAATAAATCCTATTGTCTGACAAATACACTCTTAAGTATTTCTTTTGGCTTGGTCCACATGAAGTGCTAGATCGCGGTGAAGTTTTATAACATTTTGATCATTTAATTGATGAAAGAGCCATTGTGATGTTATTCAAAAGGAAGGAATCACCAATGAATGGTCACAATTTTAGTATTTCTTTTGACGACTTGCGTTAGATATAAGGTATCACATCGTTATAAATGATATCAGATGAGCACCTCCTTCCATAGACACGTGGTTCAAGACGAATAAGAGCCTAGTGGCTTCGAACTAATGACTTCGTAAGTACATTAGAACTTGTACCACATGAAATGGGCCAAGCTTTTATAAAACGGGATGGCAAAATAAAAGATAAGTTCCTTGCTTAAAGATTCTAAAAACAAGGTCTTATTAAGTTGCCTGAACTTCTATTATTGATTATTTTATCTAATTTTCCTCTGTGCACCATGTACGATTCATAGATTAAAAAAAAATCCTCCTTGAAAGATTGTTATATGTATGTATTTTATCTTGCTAATTTTTCATTAATATAAACAATACTGTCGATATAAGTAGCTAGATCTAGTAGAGACAGGTTGAACTTTATTTTCTTGATTTTTATTGTTGGACTTTTTTTTTTTTGATTGTTGGACCTAGTTCTGATGTATAAACCTCAATGGAGGTAAATGCTTCAAAGTGATGATGACATTCGTCCTCATATAACAAAGTGTACATAAGAGTACTTGAAATTTTACGCATGTCATCCGAGTGATGAAGCGGTGATGAAACCTTACTCAATGTATATGGATAGAGCAATTAATATGAAGTCATGGTGATCAATCGGGCTGAAAGGTTTAGATATCCTGTGTAATATTTTATTTCATGGTGGATATTAACAGGAAATCGTCCAAAAACTCTTAAATCTATCAAGCAACGACTAATTAAGTCTAAACTTTTCAATTTGGTTAATTTAATTTTGAAACATTTTGAGGATTTACCAATATAATCTTTCCAACTAAAATTGATCGGAAATCGTTGATGCAACCGATGGCCATCTTATATGGCGCATCCGCGCTAACGTGGACGATTTCTACAATTTTATTAAAAAGATTTCTGATTATATATATTTTTATATATTTTTTTTATATATTTTTATTGTTTTCACTATTTGCTTCTTAGAAGACGGCCGATGATCCTCACCAGCCTTAGACAAGGGCTTGCACCCGCAATTGGCCATCGTTGAGGCCCCAATGATCCTTATTGGCCTTTGTAGGAAGTGAACAATGAATAAAAAAGTAAACGAAAGAAAAGATAAAAAATTGCAGAAGTCGTTCATATAGCATCACCCATCCTATGGCCATGTTGTATAGGATGACTAGTGGTCATATCAGTAATTTCGAATAATTTTGGCTAAAAGGACTATAATTGCAAATTGTCAAAATGTTTAGGAATGAATTAGTCAAATTAAAAAGTTTAAGACTGGATTTACAATTGTATAATAGTTTTAGCACTTTTTAGACAATTATCCCAATATTAACAAGATACGTACTAGCTTTTCAAGCGAACGTGTGATCTCCTTCACTCTTACCGAGCCTATAATATAATTTTATTCCAAACTTGCAGAAGTAAGGGTATGTTCCTTTCGTCACACCAAAAATGGAGTTCATTTGCTAATAAGATGTTGTGGCTAGATATTCGAAATGAGCGGGCTAAATTCATCGTTCATTGTAGTTAATGTGATCTGATTACGGTTTTAATGATCCCTATAAATGGCAAAGGCCATTCATGGAAGTCAAAAATGCAAAATCTGGCATTTAATGCTTTAGTCTAATGAGCATTTGAGGTTTGAATTTGAAATGCATAAGAGATAAGGATCAATGCATGTCCTGAGACCTCTTTACATTTGACCACTTACATCCATAAAATTTGGTAATCTCTTAAATGTTAATTCTGATTATAGTATTTCTAATCACACATCAACTGGTTAACCTAAATGATATTGGTGCTAGTTTACATTCCTAAAATTCCTTTGGCTCTCTCTCTCTCTGCTGCAAAAGCGCCTAAATAATTTCAAATAATCGAATTTTCCGTAAATCAATTAAAAGTCACGAAAGTGGATATGTTTTTCCAAGTTTCACTTGCCCCAACTCATTTGAAGTTTCCTTTGTAATAAGCAATACACATAAGGTAGGTTAGTGTACCTAATGATTATATTTGGCTTTGCATTTATGAAAAAGGTTATAATTTAGTAGGGTTAGATTCAATTTAGCTTTTATGCTAATATGAGAGGCTAATTAGCTCTTTTTGACTGCCAACTTAGGTAAATTAAATCTCATGAGATTGCATTGATGTTCATGTACTAGTGCAACATAATAAATAGGCAAAATTGTTTGGCTCTATTTAACTGCGTTCTACATCTGCTGTCTCCTCTCTTTCAAATGGAAGACCCCAAAATTCCAACCCCACCTACCTCACCGCAAGAGCAATTCTAAGATGGATTATCTGGGGTATCATCTCCAAAGACAAGTGCAGATCAATCGAAAATGATTGAGGTATGTCTCAATTGACCTTTGTACTAGGTTATTGACCAGGTATTCGTTTTTCAAATACAAAGAAATGGACTTTTTATGAAAAATAAATCATTTATGATTGATAATATATAATAAAAAATAATTCATATGCTCTCGAGTAACCTTTGATTTATGATAGAGTTAAGATTTGATTTACAACAACTCCATCATCTAGATCTGTGAATTGATTCTACAAAGTTTACATAGATTGAAACTTCTATCAAGTTAGAATCTAATTCTATTTTTTAAGTGCATGCAGATCTAAATATTTATTCTAACGATTAATTTTTGGTTGAATTTTATTTTGGAAAATTGTCCAAAAAGTCATAGACCTATTATATGATGGCTAGTTTTTTTTTTTTTTTTTTTTTTTTTTGGGGTAAAGTTAGGGTTATTATATGATGGCTAGTTTAGTTCTAAACTTTTCAATTTTTTCAATTTAGTCCTAAATCTTTTGAGGGTTTGCAAGTCCTTTTGGCCAATTTTGACCGAAAATTGTTTATGTGGATGATTTTTCCTTTTTATTTTAAAATTTTTGATTTTTTTGAATTTTTCCTTTGCTTTTTTGTTCTTTTTTCTTTCATTGAATTTCTGCTTGGTGGTGTTGTTAACCACAGGCAAAGGCATCGCAATCCTTGCCTATTTGATGTTGCTAGCACCAGTTAGCTAATGAAGGAAAAAAGAAAAGAAAAGAAAAGAAGAAAAAAGAAAAAAAAAGAAATATGTAGAAATTTTTTAAAAAAATCGCAAGAGTTGTTTACATTAGTATTGGCTGAGCCACCTAAGATGATGGTGTCCATGTTAGCGATTTCTGCCTAAAATTGATTGGAAAAATTACATTAGTATATTGTCAAAATGTTTCCGACTAAATTGGCAAAATTTAAAGGTTTATGATTGAATTGACCATTGAATTTGAGACTTTTTGGACAATTTTTCAATCTTGTTATTGTATAAAATGTCTAAAAAATGCTTAAATCTTTTATTGAAAAAGAAAAAATTACATATATATTTATATATATATCTATATGTTCATATGTCTTTTGTGCATCCATATTTTTTTATGAGTATGTAGATTTATAAAATGCAAGTATACCAAAATATGATTTTGCGGATGATAGAATTAAAATGGCCAATAGGTTGCTTTTGCTTATATACATTGGAAGGATAGATAATCTTGTTCTAGGGTTGGTGGTTTGAATGTACTACCCTTTACATAGTTCGATTAATGAATCATTATTTGTTATTCGTTATTCGTTGGACAAAAACACAAATGACAAGTATTTGAAATGCCAAATCTTTATTAGATTTTGTAATTAATCAGACCATAAAATTTGTCATGGTAAACATTATAAATATATAAGGAATAATACCGGTTAAAGGAAATGAGTTCCATATACATTAATAATGTATACAGTCAAATCAGCACCTTGAACATTTGTGTCTATTTTTCTAGTGCATAGAAATTTAGTCCCATCATATAGAAAGATATCTAAATGCATAAGTACAATTACATGATAATGCTCAAATAGTAAGAACCTATATTAGGGTAATATAATGAATATAGTTTAAGATCCTATTTTGCAGCATATATTTTTTCCTGTTTCGAATCATCGGGCAGCATTTAATGATTAACATAGTTGTATACGCTTCGATAATTTTTTTACTCATATCTTGTACTTTTCTGCCTCTTTCATCCTTGCAGGTTAATTGGTCAGTCTCCACTATAAACAAGTCTCGTGTTACGATTGGATTGAATGAAGCATGTGGTTCAAAGAGACCAGACATTCCGAATCAAGGAGGAGAACGTGACCGTGTGTATACATCACTTAGAGCAATAGTCTATGTAAGTTATAACTTTCTATAAAGTTATTTTTTGGATATGAATATCTTGTAAGGTTTATTTTGTTCTTTGATATTTTGTGAGATAGACTATGACACAAATGCAATTTTTTTACTATTATAGAGCATGGCCTTTTCAAATTTTCTTTTATGAGGTTCAATACTTAGTTTTTGAATGCGGATGTCTTCATGAAAAGATTGACATAGTATAGCATTGTGATGCACATGACTCCTTCAGCTTGATTTTTGAAGTATATTTGATAAACCTAAATGTATATATGAAGTGCACAACTAGATTTCATTTGCAAAAAGTTACAACTACATGATCTATGTATAAATATAGTACATATGTTCACAATTGTTTGACTTCGACTATAAGTCATAAATATTCCATTCTCTAATAATAAGGTATAACACTGATGATTCATGATTGTAGGAAGTTGCTTCACAACTGAGAAAAAGTTCAGATGAGGTGCTTGACCCGGATCCGATATCGTATTGTATACTGGAACATTATAGCGGGATAAATGCCTCGAATATCAAGGTAATATTATTTCGATGATTTTTTTATGCAATGTTTACATATGCATTATGAAGATTTGAACAACATTTTTGAGTTGGAGTGAATATTGATTGATAAATGACATACGATTAAATCCTAGGCACAATCAAATCCATCTTTAGCCAAAGCCAAAACTAGGGCTAAAAGCACGCTAGTTGGGGAAGAGATTGTATCTTTTGTACTACCCTCGGACTGTCAAATTGGGATAGACTCGAACAAGGTGGCTTCTAGAATTTCTTCTCTATGTTTTACATTTAAATTCACATCAATATCTCAATTTATATATCTACAAATCTTTAAAGTTCATTCATTTTTGTGATGCCACTATTAACTATTGGTTGCAGAATATCCAACATCGGTCTTCATTTGAAGAGAGGCTTCAAGAGTGGCATATTGAATGCAGACGATGTGCAAATGGAAAATTAGATTTGGTAATTGCATATTCAAAACTTTTGTTGATTATGCTTTCCTTAATAATATAAAAGTTTCAAAAGAAGTACTGTATATTCGAGTGATTTGTGATCTTTTAGACATTGCAAGGAGATGAAATGAATTACTTAGCAATGTATGTTGGCATAAAGGATTGAAAAAAATCTTACTTTTACTTTATCACCTATTTTATTATTAAGTGTACTCAAACTTTTTTTACACCTTTTGATGAGTAATAGCTTTGCACATGATTTTTGGGAATTTAGTCGATGCTAATGAAGCTAACGAAATCTACTATCTTTGCAGTTCTATCATCATGGACAGTCAAGTAGAATGTTTTGCTCAACTATTGAGGTTGTTGAGTTTATAATGGAGGCTTTCATTGCTAAGGAGACATTAGGGAATCATTTTGCACAAGTGAGTTATCAAAACCCTAAATAAGTTAAATGTGAACTAGTTATTTTTTATTTAGTGAGACTTCATTTGGGTGCCTATTCAGGAGCAAGGTCTTGATACTACAGCAAAAGGTTCATTGAAGAGAAATATATCTTCCAAGAAAGAAGAAATTCCTCCATCCAAGTTATTTAAGATCTCTAATGCAGAGAAGTTTCCAAATGCTCAACCTGAAACTAGTAGAAGAGTTGACTATACCAGTGTTGAAAATGCAAATTCAGAAACCGACATTAAACGTTTGTGAAGGAATCGCGCAACAACCTCATGAACTTCTTCTGTAGTGGATCGGGGGAACAAGGTTATTCCTTTGAAACAAATCTTACAACTTAAGAGAAAAATGAGCTCCTTATATTTGCTAATTATTTGATTATTATTATTATTATTATTATTATTATTATTATTATTATTATTATTTTTATTTATAGAAAGCGACCTTGGAGAGGAGAAATCCTTGAAGTCAAGCAGTGAGAACAAAGATGATGCATTTAGTGATGAAGAGACTCCTACAAGAGGCAAATCTGCTTGAGGGGAGGATTGCTTTGATTAGTTGAGAAAGACAACCATCACTTTGCACCAGCTCATGCATCCATGATTTAAGGAAGAGCATAAAATGACATGCATTAGTTCAAATGTTTCTTCACAAATATCTGATATGGTTTATCCAATCAGTGCAACTGAGTTTATTTAAATTTTATTCAGCAAACTTGTTGGATGATATCTGTTCTTGAAACTTTCGTAAACTGAACTATGAATCATCAAGCCTTGTTTGTCGGCCAGGAATAGAGAAAGTGGAATGGGAATAAAGCCTATGTTTTTTTTCCATTTGTTTTTGGTGGCTTACATGTTATAATATGTAATATATTTTTATTATTCTAAATATGATCCCACTATTGTATTCTCCAATAAATTCCGATTTATTGCCCAATTTATTACCCTCGTGTATTACGTGATATTTGCTCGTTAATATGTTACCATAACGGTCTTGATGGAAGATATCGGTAATGTAATAAACGGAATAAAAATGTCAGGTCGTCTAGTTCAAATCCTATCATTACAGAAAAACACACCATCAGATTTTGAGGGATATTGGCTAGTAGAACATGATGTACAGTTTCCCATATTGCAGATCGATCGTGCTGTGTGGATTTAGAAAGGTTTTGAGGTTTACCACTTTGCAAATTTTCATTAATGGCTAAAGGTATGTTGATCTTTACGTTTTTGCAAATCGATCCCGAATTTTGTATGAATTTATCCGTGACTGATAAATTGGGGTCGTCAGGTTTTAGTTTATATTTAATCTAACATTACAATCTTTATTGAGAATAAAGACTCTCTTCAAATTGTTGTCATCAGTATAGGAGCTGGTGAGTTGAAATAACGAAATTGGGAACGTAATGGGGGCATTTATCTCCCGCTATTCAAGTATCCGCTGCCATATTTTCCTAGAATTGTCACATTGGAAAACAAACCATTTCTGGATTCATTTTCTATGACAAAGAACTCGGCTAGGTGATTAGGTTGAGTATCTCAAATAACAGCTTAAATTCCCATCAGGTTCTCATTTGGTACGAGACCATGCCCAATTAGAGTCGCGGACATCTCGCTAACCTTGGCATGGAGGCTTAGACCAGCATCATAGGCTATTCTTTTAGGATACTGATCAGAAGAGAGCCATGTGGGTGTCAGTTATCGTGCCAAAGGCACGCTTATTGGCCATTACCAATCGAGCATCCAACACGAGGCTTAAGAAGAGGCCTAACTTGCAATATCTTTTTCCAACTGTAGGCACTATTACCAGTTATATTCACTTCTAGGTAATTAATTAGCTTTTGTAATTATTTAGATGGTTGATTTTGTAATGATTAACATTATCAATTTACAAGGAACTTATTTCTTTTAAATGGTATCGTCACTGTTTGCAGTTCACTATTTCATTATCAAGTGATAAACTATA
The DNA here is from genome assembly GCA_014182555.1 of Eucalyptus erythrocorys. Classification (NCBI taxonomy): domain Eukaryota; kingdom Viridiplantae; phylum Streptophyta; class Magnoliopsida; order Myrtales; family Myrtaceae; genus Eucalyptus; species Eucalyptus erythrocorys. Next base: position 22,585,314 of record CM024607.1, on the reverse strand, counting down.
AATATCGTCGTGGATATTTTCTAGCTTTTGAAATTGACATTTGTATGGATGACTCACGGGTCATTCTTGTTTAATACTTTCTAAAACTGTCACGCCCTGATCCTTGGCCGCATACACATCCTTCTCCTTTGGTCGATTTTAGAATGCGATATCCCAGGACTATGTATCACCGACCCTTTCATTAATTAAGCACATGCGGAAGTAGTTATAAATCCCCAGACAATAAAATAATGGGATAAAAAAGCAAGGCCATATTTTTCATACTGAAACTCACAACCAAACTTTTTTACATAACACACTCCAAAGTATTTCACAACTATTCACAACCTCCAAGTCTCACTTTATCTACACACATATAGGGGTTCACCAAAAGATAATAGGCTCTCAATTCTTGTTAGATTCTTTAGCTTCTTCCAGCTCCTCAATAGGTTCATCAACAGGTAATCCTCCTCTTTGGGATCTTCCACCTAGGGGCTTGAAATTGGTTTTTACAATAACTAATGAGACTATGTCTCAGCGAGTTCTACCCCCTAAGACTTGATTAGGAAACCAATATACCACATGGTTGCCTAAGCACAGCACGAGTCAGAAGACTTACTTTAGTATCAGTCCCAACCTGCAACTCAAGATTACGCACACATGCTTCATATATTGCAGCAAAGAGCAATCAATTCACAACAATCGAATCAAATCATTGCTCAATCGATCTAGTCGATTACATGTCATCTTGACCTCTTCTTAGTCGGCTCATCATATACTATCTATAAGTCCGTTCATATTAGGATTGCTCACTCTAAGCTGATAATAGACAGTATAGCTCGCATTAAGTTGATAAGGTAAAGGTATACTACTTTCGCTAAGCTGACATATATCCTGTGGGTTGATATAGTATACCCCTGATGCTCACTCTAAGCTGATAAAGTGTACTGCTCGCGTTAAGCTGACATATTGCTTGTAGGCCGATATAGTACACCAATATACCGCTCTCATAGAATGATATAGTATATTATCCTGATCATTCAATCAATTCGCCAATTTCTTTATCATCTCCAATAAAATACACGTGTGTGGGGACACGACCGGCCTTAACAAAAATACCATGTTTTTGCTTTAAAATTTCCCACCATTTTCAACAGCCTATAAACATATTGTTGGCGCTGTGAACCGACGCCTGGTAATTGCCAATTAATTATCATAAATCAAATCATTTAGGAATAAATCCTAAGATACATAATTAAATCAATTTAGCACAACGTAGGGCTCAAATCAATAAACGGACTGCACCACGACAATTAGTACGAAATTTCGATCACTGGCCATCCCGGGTGAATTTTCGGAAAATAAATAAGTAATTCTTAAAATTAATAATATAATTATAAATTATTATAATAAATCCAATTTTTTCCCGTATTGCCTAATTGAAGCCGAAATAGATCGGGAAAAATCCCGAGATGCATTCAATAATTAATAGAACCTGTCTACTTGCTAAATGCATGAACAATTTAACTAACATGCATTAATAAGTCTCTAATTTAATTATTTTAATCTAATCTATCCACCTAATTGCAATTAATTGAATATAATCAACCTTTAGGCATAATTAGTCTACAAAGAAAGCATTAGTGAGTAAAACTCACTTGCGCAAAGTGAAGACATGGACACTGTGATGACGACGCAACGGCGGCTGAACTTGGGTCGGGCCAAGAACTTTGCAAGCCCGCAGAAACTCTGGGCTTGGGCTTGCTGAAAAACTTGGGCTTCCTTGGACTGGGCTGATCTTCAAGTGAGCTGGGATTGGGCCTCAAACACTAGGCTTGCTAGACTAGGTCTTGCGGCTGAAGATGGGCCGTTGAAAATCTACTGGGCCCGTTGAAAATTCATTGGGCTGTTCACGGAATTGAGGGATGATGGCCTGCTTCGATGCTACTGGCCCGGTGGATTCGGTGGCCCAAAGGAGGAGGCTTGGACACTGGGCTTCAGGGCTGAATTCGCTGGGCTGTAGACACGCATGATAGGAGTAGCTTGCTAGTGTCGAGCGATGGAAGACTGAGGAAGTGCTGGCCAAATTACTGGGCTGCTCGAGCAGTTTGGGGACACTTGGCAACCGAAGATGGAGAGATTGACGTGCGGTGTTGAAGGCTGTGTGGCTTTGGGGTCAACAAATCGCATCTGGGCGTGGCATTGAAGACACGTGCGGCTTTGTGGATTGAAGAAGTTGAAGACGCGCGGAGATGCATTGGTTTGGTCTGCTGGACGCATGGATTGAAGTAGGCGTCGTTGGTAGAAGGGGTGGTCAACAATATGTGTTTGGGCTTGGCGTTGTTGACCAAAGGAGATGAAAACAAACATGGGGTAGCTTGGGTGCGTGCGGCTTCATTGGCTAGAAGGAGAAGCAGCTGCTGGCATTGATGAAATTCAATGGAGCAGCGAAGGAATGAGAGGGAAGTAGAGGCTGTGAGGGAGAGGTCAGCTTCGAGAGAGATGAAGACAGCTAGGGGGGGATCGTGCGCAAGAAGCCATAGGTGGGGCTGCCAGAGTCAAGACTAAAATATCTATTTCATCATAGTTTAGGCCAAAAGTCCACACATATATCCCTTGCATTAATGGTATGTTCCCCCTTAATACTTTCAACCAAAAATTTCCACCATAATATCCAAATTAAAGTCCAAATTTCTAGCCCCATTCCAATTCCAAATTTCACCATTTAAATTCAATTTCCTTACTCAATTTCCCAAATGGAGGCCCGATTTCGACAAAGAAAAATCCTGAACAATTTTCTGTAAATCCCCAACATCCAAAGGCTTAGCTTAGAAGTCCCAATTTTCTTTAATTTGACCCGTACTAATTTCCGCTCAATTTTTGCAACATTCGACACGATTTTCTGTAAAAATCTCGAAATCTCCGAAAATCTTCTGAAAGTGAGTCAACGTTCTTAAAACAGCTTGTGACACCACATAACTTTCAATTTTTGGAATCGGACTCAAATTGATGGTTAATTTCCAACTGGCACGTTTTTAGAGTGACCTAGACTGCTGGGTAGTTTTCAGAACTTTTTAGGGCAAATAACTCGTGGTTGATTTTTCGAGCCACATTGAACCCACTCGACACATTGGCGACTCTCGATTATTGTGAAAATCTCGATGACTCAATTACAGACACAGGGTATCAAAACAACAGTAATATCAAATTAGTGTCGGTCAACGAGAATTTCCCAATTTAGTGGAGTCACCCACGATCAGCCACACATCTCAGTCGAACCAACCTGTCTCTGACTTTAATTCGATTTTATACTGTGCCATAATGATCTCTAAAGATGAGCATGGTCGAGAAGCCGGGTCTTGGTCGAGCTCTCAAGTCTATTGCTTTAAAATTCTTTAATGGCTTACCTAGCTAGTCTAGTTATCTCGAGAGTGATTAGCTTTGAGAACAACCCTATCAATGTGTCAATGAAATGCCCGATTAAATTCAATAGAAAACAGATTGAAAATTCAGGATGTTACAAAAACAACTAAGAATGTGCATATGGTAATATAACTATCTTTCAAATGACTTGAGAAAGAATGATCATGTCATCACATCTTATTTATATCTTTGTATATATAGTCAATGATTATTTTGATACATTTTATTTTTTAGTAAAATCCATGGTATGTTTTTTTTTTGATCACCCGGGAACTGCCATCGGCCGGTAGCGTAGACATAAACCCGGGGTGGACTGAGCCACCACCACAGACCCAGCTGCGTTTGAGTCGCGTGAACGCAACGCCTTTGGGATTCGAACCCCTCCCCTTTGTGAGTGGGAGAGGGCCAGAAGCCAACTGCGCCACCGCGGGCAGTGGTAAATCCATGGTATGTTTAATCCTTATGGAAACCACCAAAGAAGACCACGGAAATTAATATTATCTCCTATACATTTGTATATTCATTAAAGCATGAGAATTTATTCTCTGTTGAGTTGTCAAAAATAGGAAAAAAGCTGCTTTTTATCTGTGGACTCATCGATGAATTTTTTTTCTCTTTATTCTATGCTATTATTGTTGAGATACATACATAAGTTGTGTGTTAAAAAATTTCATAAATTGGAGAATTGGTGTGATGTGATCATGTCATCACATCTTATATATATCTTTTCATACAAGGTGATTTCTTCATACCTCATAGTGTACTCGAAGCTACCAGTAAGCAGAAGATTGTATGACAATAAATGTTACCCTAGAATCCTAGGAAGCCTTGGAAAATAGCCATCCCGACTTGCTGAGTCGAACCGTCCATAATTCCATGTAATACGTGAGCCGTCACACTACTCTCACCCCAATCTTGCCTCTGACTACATCCATGTCCCAAAAATTTACAACAAGGCACACCTGGATAGTGACCATGTCCCAGAAGAAATGCTTGGGATCTCATGGTTGCAAATCCAAGTTGATCTGCAAAATATGCGCTTGGATGATTAATGAATCCCAGCCCTGGCATGGTTGGGATGCTATGGCCCAATGGCCCGGCATGAAAAGACTTCACTTGCTGTTCTAGCAGAGTGACAAAACTGATGAAGGTGCAACAACGCAGAGAGAGCACAAATCGAGCTTGCACTCTTGAGAGTCGTATGAAAAGCCCATGCCTATTTCCCCGCAAACTTCGCTCCTGAAAAGCACCTTCTTGGTAGACTAGCCTCTGAGTTCAAGTAAGCATGTGTATGTAAGAAAGAGAGAGAATAAGAAGAATACTTCCTTTCAGAGTTGCTCATCAAGATCTCAAGAATGCAGAAAAATCTTAAGAATGATTCAAAATCAAAATCTTTGCTACACAATTTGTGCTGATATAGCAATGGGATGCCCACATGGCTTTCTATGGAGAAGACCAGACTTTATGTCACATAATTCATTCCCTAAAAGCACATGCATCCCCAACTTTAGTTAGATAGCATTAGGACAACCCGATGCGTTTGAAGATGCAAAATAGAAAACTTCCCGAAGACTTTGTTTTGATTCTGTTGAGCACTCGAGCAACGTTAGTACAGCACAGAACATAATAAACACAGAGTTAACCAATAATTACAAAGCATAATTGATCGGCTCTTCTGATGAATCCAAAGTAGATGGGGTCAGAGTTGAAGACATCCTCTTGTGTTGCTTGTTTTAATCCAGGTTTCGATTAATTCTCCTCTTGTGTTGGCATAATCAGATCCTATCAATTTGACGAGGATGTGTATACCTTACTTCCTCACCCAAAAAAAAAATAAAAAAAATAATCACTTTGATTGTTTGAGTCGATGGATAAAGATTAGCATCTTAGTAGTTAAGAAAAAAAACATACGAAAATTCTATTTTATTAAATTATTTCAATCTGAGACAATCATCCTCTAATCATGAGTCGATCTTACATGTCTATAAGTTAGCTTGATAACTTGCCAAGTAGGGAGCTAATTACTGTTTGAAATTGACCAAGCAGGTTAGATTATAGAACAAGTTAGCAATGAGTCTCTTTGGCACTATTACAATTTGGGTTTATAGAATAATAGTAACTTGACAAGGTCTATCTACATACATACATACAAAACTATAACTAATTAGGTTTGAAAATCCGGTTGTGTGATCTGCGCAAGAGATGGTTTAGAGAGGAAATTATGATCAAAATGCAAAGGAGTTGAGCAAAACTTGGATCCGGAAAGTTCCTTCCATTCTCATTTAGCTTTTTAGTTTACATCAATCATGAAAAAAATTGCTTTATGTCTGCTCGAAGTCATTCATTAACGGTGCCATTCCAAAAGAGGATTGTCACGTCCCGATTCTCTGAGCTCGTGCTCATCTTCGCTTGGTCGAAATAATAGCGATGTCCCAGGATGTATCGCCGACCCGTTTATTTTAAATACGCATGCGGAAGCAGATATAAATCCCCAAACAATAAAATAATGGGATAGGAAAGCAGAGCCAAATTTTTCAAACCCAATAATAGCCATACTTAAAAATATATATATATATATATATATATATATATATATATAACAAAACTAGTCATATATAATACAAGCCAAGCCAAACTTTGTGTATCCAAACACATAAGGTTTAACAAACAGGGGTGGGGGCTTTCTCATCACTCCGACTACTCATCCTCGTCCACTTTGATCTCTCTTTCTTCCATGCTCCAACTGGAGCCCACGGTTGAGTATGCCGGAGAATTTGGATCACCAAGCTTGGGGTCCTTCGCGTCCATTACCGAACTAACTTTAGGGTCTGTTGTACCCTTTTCCAAAAGCAACCTCTATCACGTATAGAGGTACCTCACATTCTGATACAGGACCCTCCCACTGGCCATTATGATAATGGTGATACCATGACCGGTATTGATGGGGCACTTTTTGGGGTAATCCCGCATCAACCTAGACGATGGATTTCACCAGGACATACTCTAGCCCATTGGGGTGTCCATGTATTGGAATGTGGTAACTCATTTCGGTGAACTTCTTAGGTTGTCCAAAATATTTTGGCGGGGCTGTCATTTATGGGTCTGAAATGTTATTCCACAATGGGGTGAGACGATGTTTCAGCGAGTTCTACCCCTTAAGACCTGATTAGGAAGAAAATACGCCCTAAGGGCTACCTAAGGACAACCACGAGTAAGAGGACTTATCTTGGCCTCAATTCATTCCTGCAAGTCAGTTCAATTCATAATTACTGACAATCATAACATCCAATCAAATCAGAACGAATTATTGATCAATCAACTCGGTTGATTACATGTCAATAAGACCATTCCTCGATCATCTCAATCAATACTATCTATAAGTCCGACCATAGTCCATGACTGCTCACTTTAGTTGATATATAGATAGTATAGATCATCAGAAGCTGCCTCAAATACTTTATATAGCTCGCTAGAAGCTGCCGCAATTATTCTCGTATAGTATACTATAGCTCACCAAAAGTTGCCGCAATTATTCTCATATAATATACTATAGCTCACTAGAAGCTGCCTCAAATACTTTATATAGCTCGCTAGAAGCTGCCTTAATTATTTTCATATAGTATACTATAGCTTACCAGAAGCTGCCGCAATTATTGGTCTTATCATATGACCATTTCTCCATTTTTATCATACCCGATAAAAATGCTCGTGTGTGGGTACACGGTTGGCCTTAGCCAAAATATTATAATTTCCTTTCCACAAATCCCACCAATTTATATGGCTCACCAAAATTTTTTTGGCGTTGTAAACCGAGGCTCGGTTATTTCCCAATTAATTACCGAAATCAATTCAATTTAAGAATAAATTCTTAAAACACAAATGATGTACAATCAGCATAATCTAAAGCTCAATTAAATAAATAGATCACACCATTGCAATCAGGATAAAATTTCCATCACCGGCTATCTTGGTCTAATTTCCAGAAAATAAATAAGTAATTAAATAATTAATAAATGCGATAAATGCAACTTAGGCCTAGTAAGGCTTAATTAGAAACTGAGACGAGCCTGAAAAATTTCCGAACCACTCTAGTTAAATATTAGAGCTTGTTTAGGCTCTAATTACACTAATGATCCACATAACATGCAACAGTAATTAATTAAATTTGCTAATTAAATCTAACTAATCACCTAATCCTAGCTTAGTCTAAACTAATCAACCCCTAAGCATAATTAACCTACTAAGTAAGGATTAGTGAGTTAAACTCACTTGTTTTGCAATTTGATTGGTTCAAATCGATGGGAACGCCATGGGGGATGGAAAACTCCAAAGCGGGCCTAGCTTTGGGGGTTGGGAAGCGGGCCAAAATGGGCTTAGACTACTGTGGGAAACCCACTGATTTTGCTTTTGTTTTGGGCTGCAAAAGAGGGAAACAAGGGCTAATTGAGGAAAATAAAATCGGTGACGAGTAGGCGGAGCTCGACGGGACTTCACGGCAACGGACAGGCGGCTAGGTGGCTCCGGCGACCTTCGCATGGCTTTGGCAGCACGCTGGACAGTGAGCAGGATGAGACAGAGGCGGAGGTGTGGCTGAACAGTACAGGGCACGCGTGGCCAACAGGTGGGGCGGAACGGCAAATGGCGGCATTGGCGTGCGGTTCAGTGGTGAGGTTGGCTTCGGCTGGTCTCTTGGCTTGTTATTGGGGTTCAAAAATGGCAAGGAGGAGGGGAATGAGTAATGGTTGGCCAGCTGAGGAAGAAGGAGGAAGAGATAAGGGGACAAGGGGCCTACCAAGGCTTCCATCCACATCCATTGGTCTCCTTGGCCATTCCTCCACCACCAGCTGCATCCCAAGGCTGTGAATCAGCCACCAAGGCTTCATTTGCAACCCTTGAAGTGGTTCAAAAGCCCAGGCAAGGGGGAGCTACGAATTTCCATAGTTTTCCTTCAAATTGGACACCAATCACTTCTTAATTCAATCCAATTTGGCCCAAAAAAATTCAACCAGCACCTCATCAATCAAATTGATATTTTTCCTCACCAATTGATCCCACTTGCATCCCAATTGCATGATAAAAAACGGTCCTAATTTTTTCTGGACAAAAATGGCCCTACGACGACATTTTCCCAATGAGTCTTGGTTTGCAGAAAAACCTTCGGAGGCTGAGTTGATGTTCTTAAATTAACCTGTGAAATGACAGAATTTTCAATTTCTGAAATCGAATTCAAATTCATGATTAATTGCACTCCAGTGCAATTTTAGTGTGACCTAGGCTATCGGGTAACTTTCAGAACTTTTTGGTACAAATGACTGTGGTTGATTTTCTTCGAGTCATAATGAACTTCTTCGACACATTGGCGGCTCTTGATGGTCGTGAAAGTCTTGAGGTTTCAAATGCGGACATAAGGTATTAAAACGACAGAAAAATCAAACTAGTGTCGATCAATGAGAACTTTGCAATTTAAAGGGATCACCAACGTTTAACCACGCATCTCAGTCGAACTGACCTATCTCTGATCTCTAATCGATTTTTAACTGTGCCGTAATGATCTCGGCAGATGAGCAGGTCGAGCAGTCGATTTTTGGACGAATCGTTAAGTCCATTTGCCTTAAAATCCCTTAATAACTTCCTAGATAGTCTAGTTATCTCACAAGTGATTAGCTTTGAGAACAACACTATAGGTGCGTCAATGAAATGCCCGATTTATTCAATTGAAAGTAGAATCGAAAATTTAGGATGTCACATCTCTTCACCTCTTATAAAAAATTCGTCCTTGAAATTTGAACCTTACAATACTTAAGCAAAAATGTGGGGGTACAAACGTTTCATCGACTCTTTAGTCTCCCAGGTTGCTCCTTCAGTACCATGGTGTTGCCAGACCACTTTGACCATCAGGGTGGTCTTTAAATGCAGAACTTGCTCTTTTCTGTCCACAATCTGAGTTGGGCTTTCAACGTATGACACTCGGTCATCCACGTTCAATTCTTCAAAATTGAGTACGTGGGTCGGGTTAGGCTCATACTTCCTCAACATCGACACGTGAAAGATGCCATGTACTTGCGCCAATCTCGGCAGCAATGCAGGATGATACGCTAAAGTCCCGATTCTCTCAAGAATCTCAAATGGACCTACGTACCTTGGACTCAGTTTTCCTTTCTTGTCAAAGTGCGAAGTTTCTCTCATTGGTGACACTTTCAGAAAAACGTGATCACCAATTTGGAATTTCAAAAGTCTTCGACGCTTATCTGCGTAGCTTTTCTGACAACTTTGAGTGGTCTTTAATTTGCCTCTAATAACGACCACGCCATTGATTACAGCACCAACTTTAGGCCTGTAATCTTTCTCTCTCCAACTTCATCCCAACGCACCAAAATTCTGCATGCTCGGCCATACAACGCTTCAAATAGAGCCATATGGATGCTCTATTGATAACTGTTGTTATAGGTAAATTCCACGAGATGAAGCTGTTCTTTCCAATTTCCTTTGAAATCCAGTACACAAGCTCGCAGCATATCTTCAAGGGTCCGAATTGTCCTCTCAGACTAGCCATCCGTTTGAGGATGATATGCTATACTATACTGGAGCTTTGTATATAGAGCACTCTGTAAGCTCTTCCAAAAAGCCACGGTAAATTTCGGGTCTCGATCTGAAGTTATCGTAAGCAGTATTTCATGCAGTCGAATTATCTGACGCACGTATAACTCAGCATGCTTATCCAAGTCAAGATCCTTTCGCACAGCAATAAAGTCAGCCGACTTCGTCAACCTGTCGACTATTACCCAAATAGAATCATTATCTCTTTGACTTCTTGGTAATCCGGTCACGAAATCCATCGTGATATGCTCTCATTTCCACTCTAGGATCTCAAGAGGTTGCAGAAGTTATCACGCCCCGATCCTTGGGCACGCACACATCCTTCTACTTGGTCGATTTTAGAATGCGATATCCCAAGACTATGTATCGCCGACCGTTTCATTTATTAAGCACATGCGAAAGCAGTTATAAATCCCCAGACAATAAAACAATGGGATAGAAAAGTAAGGCTATATTTTTCATACTGAAAATTCATAACCACAATTTTATACATATCAAAAGCCAGAGTACTTCATAACTATTTACAACCTCTACGTCTTACTTTAACTATACACAGACGGGGGTTCACAAAAGGAGGATAGGCTCTTAATCCTCATCAAGATCATAATCAGGATCATCTTGATTCTCCCTAGACTCTTCCTTGCTCAGCTCGTTTTCTTTGAACTCTTCATCCTTAGACTCCTCTTCTACCGGTTCCACCTCAACGGGCACCTCCTCGTCCACTCCTCACTCTTCATCTTCCTCTGGTCCTTCTGCCTCCTGTTCTCGGATCTCAGGTTCTTCTTTGCTCAAGTTGGCACCATCCTTAGAGTACACTGGAGAAGTAGGCTCACTTGCTAATGCAGGGTCCTTAGCATCCACTACTCCACCGCTATTAGGATCCTTAGTTCCTACCCCAAAAGCTTCCTCTAGGACGATATAAGGTACTTCATATTCTGGTATGGGACCTACTTGTCTCCCGTCAAAATAGTAGCGATACCAGGATCAGTACTCATGAGGCCTCAGATTGTCCTCGCCACATCAACCTAGACAGTCGATTCAATCAACACATATTCTAGTCCTTCGGGGTCAAGATAGATATGAAAGTGGGTGGCCATCTCTGTGATGCTTTTTGCAACGCCGAACTGTTCAGGAGGAGGGGGAGGTGGGTGCTTTCATTTAAGGGCCCGAAATTGGTTTTTACAACAACCAATGAGACTATATCTTAGCGAGTTCTACCCCCTAAGACTCAATTAGGAAACCAATACACCACATGGTTGCTTAAGCACAATATGAGTTAGAAGACTTACCTAGGCATCAGTCCCAACCTGTAATTCAAGGTTATACACATATGCCTCACATATTACATCAAAAAATCAATCAATTCACAACAATCGGATTAGATCATTGATGAATCGACCTAGTCGATTTACATGTCAGTCGGACTATCTCTAGGTCATTTCACTCCATACCATATAATCTCCAATAGTACACTTAGTCACAGAGCCACATTAATGCTCTCGGGCGTTGCTTCCGCCGAGGTGACATGTGTAATGGACAACACTCGTGTGTTTTTGAAGGCGTCATTTTCGCCAGTGGTACCTTCCAGCACTGAACCACGTATGTTCATACTGATGCATGTAATAGACAATACTCGTGTGCTCTTTAAGGCGCCATTTTCACCAGTGATATCCTTAATCACCGAACCACGTATGTCTCATTACATCGTACTTGATTGGTTTCAGCCGAGAATTTTCTCAATTCACTTTCACAGTTCTCTTTTCTTTAGAGCTCATCACAGTATCATCGATGCTAAATAATCACACTCAGCCATCAACCAATCCATCACTCAATTTCAATCAATTTGGGATAAATCCCTAAAATTGCACAATCAATTTAATTTAATGCAATGTAGAGCTCAAATAAATAAACGGATTGCACTACGACAATCAGTACGAAATTTTGGTCATCGGCTATCCCGGATGAATTTTCAGAAAAATAAATAATTATTAAAAATTAATAAATAATTATAATAAATACAACTTAGGCATGTATTGCCTAATTGGAGCCCAAATCGGGTTGGGAAAAATCCCGAGATGCATTCAATAATTAAAAGGACCTGTCTACTTGCTAAATGCACAATCAATTTAATTAACATGCATCACAATTGACTAATCTACTCTAATATAACCACCTAATCCTAATTAATTAATACTAATCAACCCTTAGGCATCATTAGTCTACTAAGAGAGCATTAGTGAGTAAAACTCACTTGCGCAAAGCGAAGACCGGGACACTGCGACGACAAGGCTATGGCGGCCGAATTCTAAAATTTCGGCAGCATCAATAGACACTTGGGCCGGGCCAAGAACTTTGCAAGCCCGCAGAAACTCTGGGCTTGGGCCTATTGAAATTCTTGGGTTGAGCTTGATCTAGGCTTCAAGATTGGGCTGAAACAAAACTGAATTGGGCTTCTTAGGCTATAGGATTGCTGCTGGGCCTGAAGGAGGTGCGCTAGAGCTGGGCCGAAACTTCAATCCACGGCTGAAAAGAAGATTGAATGGGCTGAACTTCACGTGGATTGCTAAAGATGGGCCGAGCTCCATGTGGGCTAAAGACGAGTGAACGTGCTGGGCTGAATTTTGGTGGATCACGTGGGCGCAGAGCTAGGCTGCTTCAGGTGTGGCAGATTCGAAGCTGGAATAGCTTCGGTTGAGAGAAAAGCGATGCAATCAAAGCAGCTGGCGGGCGGAAGTGAAGCCATGGATGAGTTGATGAAATGATGGGGTCAACAACAGGGGTTTCGTTTGCTAAACATTGATCGAAGAAAACGGATTTGGACATGTGGACTGACTTCACGTAGCTAGAGACACACGCGAAGAAGCAGCTTCGACTGGCTTTGGTCTTTGTGGGCTTTAACTCGGTGGAGACTATTGATCGAAGGTGGACAGCTCGTGGACGCGTGGGTGCAGAAGGCGGTCAGCTTCGATGTCTTCAACATTGATTTGTTGATCGGTAAAGACCACGCTTGTTGGAGCTTGGATGCGTGTATGAGAGAAGCTCGTTGCTTCTGTTGACAAAGTGGGGAGTAGTGAAGGATACCAAACAGTGGAGAGCAGGCGTCACGTGGGAGCTGTTACGGGGTCTTCGGTGGCCGCTTACAGAGGATCGGTGGAGGCAATAGGACTTTGGGCAGCTATTTCGAACGTGGCTTCAGTTGGGGGATTCAGTGAAATGATTTTTTGTGGCAGCTGAAGACATTGGCATGAGAGGAATAAAACGGAGGGAGAGAGAGACGGTGAAAGGCAGCGACGGGAGGTGGAAAACAGCTGGCTTTTGCTCAATCAAATGGATTAGATCTAGGCTTAAAGTCCACAATTGTTATCCCTTGCATTAATAGCTTTTCCCCTTAATACTTTCTAGTATAATTCCACTCAATTATTCAATTTTGATGCCAATATTTGCTGCCCTCACCATAGATCTGAATTTCACAAATTAAATTCAATTTCCTTACTCAATTTCCCAAATTGAGAACTGATTTTGATGTAGAAAAAATCTCAAACAATTTTTAGTAAGTCCCCGACACTCCAAGGCTATTGCCTTAAAATTCTTTAATGGCTTACCCTGCTAGTCTAGTTATCTCAAGATTGATCGGCTTTAAGTACAACCCTATAGACGCGTCAATGAAATGCCCGATTAATTCAGTAGAAAATAATACCGAAAATTTTGGATGTCACAGAAGTCCTCCCAACTTACAATGTTGAGCTTTGACCTGCAGACACGTCAAAGACCTTGGTACTTCCGGGATGAATGCTGTAATTGTTACGATGAACTTTTGATAAAATATCTTCTCTAAGCTTCGCATCATCAAGTACAACCAATCGTCCTCGGAACCTCAGTGTTCCATCATCGGACACCTGAAAGTCAGCTTTCCTCTCCTCGATATCTTCTTGCAAAATTTTCTAAACGTCTGGGTCTGTCGGTTGAAGTAGTTTAATCCTGATTTGCACATCGAGCTCAATCCTATGGGTAGCCATGAGATGAGAAAGATGGCCAACCTCAAATTTGAAAACCGAATCTCGAGCTCTCTCGAGTAGATTCCACTCCTTAACCAACAAGTGAGCAATTGAAGACTTTCGACTCAAAGTGTTAGCGACCTTGTTTGCCTTTCCTGGGTGATATAAAATATCACAATCGTAATCCTTTAGTAATTCCATCCATTGGCGTTGTCTCATATTCCACTCATCCAAGAGAATAGGTACTTGAGACTCTGATGGTTCATGAAGATCTGAAATGTTTCCCCACACAAGTAATGTCTCCAAATCATCAATGTAAATATGATTGCCGCCAGTTCCAAGTTATGTGTTGGGTAATTCGGTTCATGAGGTCTCAACTGGCGGGAGGTGTATACAACAACTTTACCATATTGCATCAACACGCAACCCAGTTCTCTGAACAACGCATCACTATAGAGCTAGTACCCTCCAGGACCAAATGGGCAGATGGTCAGTCTGAAAGGACAATTCGAACTCTCGAGGACATGCTGAGAGCATGTGTTATAGACTTCAAAGGAAGTTGGGAGGATCAGCTCCATCTGGTAGAATTTGCCTACAATAACAGTTATCAGCAGAGTATTCAAATGGCTCCTTTTGAGGCACTGTATGGCAAAGTGTGCAGAACTCCAGTATGTTGGGATGAAGTTGGGGAAAGAAAGATTACAGGTCTAGAGTTGGTTCAGTAGTCAGTAGATGCCGTGGCAGTGATCAGAAACAGATTGAAAACAGCGCAGAGCAGGCAGAAAAGTTATGCAGACAAGCGTCGGAGATTGCTAGAATTTCAAGTTGGTGATCATGTATTTCTGAAAGCGTCGCCAATGAGAGGAACTTCGCGTTTTGGCAAGAAAGGTAAACTGAGTCCAAGGTACGTAGGTCCCTTTGAAATTTTGGAAAGAATAGGGACTCTAGCGTATCGTCTTGCATTGCCGCCGAGGTTGGCACAGGTGCATGACGTTTTTCACGTGTCAATGTTGAGGAAGTATGAGCCTGACCCGACCCACGTGCTCAATTTTGAGGAATTGGACGTGGACGACCGTGTCTCGTACGTTAAAAGCCCGGTTCAGATAGTGGATCGCAAAGAGCAAGTTATGAGGACAAAGACTATTCCATTAGTCAAAGTGGTTTGGCAACACCACGGTACAAAAGGAGCAACTTGGGAGACTGAGGAGTCGATGAGACAGTTGTACCCCCACCTTTTTGAGCAGAGTGCGTAAGGTTTAAATTTCGAGGACGAAATTTTTATAAGAGGGGAAGAGTTGTGACATCCAGAATTTTCAGTAATGTTTTCTATTAAATTAAGCAGGCATTTTATTGACGCGTCTATAGGGTTGTTCTCAGAGCTGATCACTCTTGAGATAACTAGACTAGCTGGGTAAGCCATTAAAGACTTTTAAGGCAATAGACTTGAGAATTCGACTAGGAATCGGCTTCTCAACCGTGTTCATCTTTAGAGGTCATTATAGCACAGTTAAAAATCGACTTGAGATCAAAAATAGGTTGGTTCGACTGAGATGTATGGCCGATCGTGGGTGACTCCACTAAATTGGAAAATTCTCGTCGACCGACACTAATTTGATTTTTCTATCGTTTTGGTACCCTGTGTCCGTAATTGAGCCCTCGAGATTTTCACGACAATCGAGAGTTGCCAATGTGTCGAGTGGGTTCATTGTGGCTCGAAGAAAATCGACCACGAGTTAGTTGCCTTGAAAAGTTCTGAAAACTACCCGGTAGTCTAGGTCACCCTAAAAGTGCGCCGGAATGAAATTAACCGCCAATTTGAGTTAGATTTCAGAAATTGAAAGTCCTGTGATGTCACGAGCTATTTATGGAATATTGGCTCAATCTCAGAAGATTTTTCAGAGGTCCCGAGATTTTTACGGAAATTGGGTGCGTACGTCGCGGAAATTTGACGGAAATTCAGATTGGCTAGATTGATGGGAAATTGGACTTCCAAGCCGAGCCATTGTATGTCAAGGATTCATAGAAAATCATTTGGGATTTTTCTACACCAAAATTGGACCTCAATTTGGAAATTTGAGTGAGGAATTGGGATTTAATCAAGTGAAATTCGGATCTAGAATTTTACAGCAATTTTTGACATCAAAATTTAATTATATTGGTATATTTTGGTGGAAAGTAATGGGGGGACAAACTATTAAATGGAAGGGGTAAGGATGGAGGAGATGGGGCCCCTTGGACTGATTTTTCACGTGGGTTTGCCTTAGTCCTTATCCACTTTCACGGTCTTCTCTCCATTTTACTTTCTTTCCTTGAAGAAAACGGAAGCCCTTTGGAGCTGCAAAAAAAGGAGGACACGAAATCAGTAGCTGCTTCGTCCAGACTTCTCACTCCAGCTGCCCACGCCCCCACCGAAATCTCTCTTCCTCTCTTCGTGAAATTCCTCTCGGTGTCGCCCCCAAACCACAAAAATCGGTCGGCCACCACCTCTCCACAAGTCTCTTCTTGCTGCCCACATGGAAGAGTAGTCAACAACAGCTTCTTGGTTGACCGTGAGAGCCCCAAATTCCACCAGCCTTGGTCGGCCACCCACTCATCCGTGAAGCTGCTCCAACGCCACGCAGCTTTCCTTGCTTCTCTCGGCCAGAAATTCCAGTGCACACGATTCCATCGTGTAGCTGGCTCCTTCACTCGTGTCTTGTACTACGTTGACGTGTGAGTCCTTCAATTGAAGCTGATGAAGACCAAAGCCGCTCCTCAGTCAGTTTCTGAGGCCACCGAAATCCCACCGTCTCCACGTATCCATAGGCCATCACTCCTAGGTCAACAACATCACAAACTGAAGACCACAGGTGCCACACGTCCAAGACAGCATCTCCTTTAGTCATCAAGCGGTGGGGCTCTTCTCTCCATTGACTCCACGTGGCCAGCATCACTTCACTCGAAGACAAAGGTCGTGCGTTCGTGCTTCCATTCCTTCACTGCTCGTGGCCAGCGAGCCCATCAAATCGGTCCATCTCCAGCAGTCCAGCGAAGTCAACAATCTCGGCCCAATTCAGCAACCTTCAAGTCCAGTAATTTTCAGTCTTTCGGGCCCAACAAAGACAAGCTCAATTCAGCTTTATTTCAAGTCCATTTTCAGCAATTGCAATCTTCAAGCCCAGTTTTTGAGGCCCATCTTCGTAGCAAGCCCAATCCAACTTGGGTTCAGCCCATTCCAGTGCAAGATTAATTCTCAGTTGGGCTGAGAATTGTTAGGCCAAGGTTGAGGCCCGGTCCAAGCCCGTTTTCGGCCGCCGTTGCGTCGTTGTCGAGGTGTCCCGGTCGTCGTGTTGTGGAAGTGAGTTTTACTCACTAAAGCTTTCTTAGTGATCTAATTATGCCTAAGGGTTGATTAGATTTATTTAATTGCAATTAGGTGGTTAGTTTAGATTACATTGATCAAATTAGAGACTTGTTAGTGCTTATTAATTAAATTGATTGCACATTTAATTAGTAGACATGTCCTAGTAATTATTGGATGCTTCCTGGGATTTTTCCCATCCCTTATCGGGTGTCAATTTAATAATTCGGGCCTAAAATGAATTTTTAGGAATTAATTATTAATTTTCGAAATTAATTTAATTAATTAATTATTTCCCAAAATTTCAAGAAGGTCGGCCGGGGACCGGAATTTTATGCTGATGATGGTGGCGCAGACCGTTTATTTAATTGAGCTTTATATTGTGATAATTGAATTTATTGCATTTATCTATTTATTTAAATTTCGAAATTAATTATTTAATTATTTATTTTCCGGAAATTCAACTGGGATGGCCGGTGACCGGAATTTCGTGCTGATCGTCGTGGTGCAGTCCATTTATTTAATTGAGCTTTATTTCATGCTGATTTATGTTTGAGAAAGGTCGGGTGGGACCATAAAGCCATTTGAGTATTGAAAGGGTCGAGAGGGACCGTAAAGCCTTTGAGTACTGAGATATGTTTGGTGGAATTGTGATTCCCACCTATTATTCGCTATGTCATAAGGACCGTGATTTATATATGTGAATTGATTGTTGTTTGATGCAACATATGAGACATATATGCTTAACCTTGAGTTGCAGGTTGGGACTGATGCTCAGGTACGTCCTTTTGACTCATGTTGTGCTCTTAGGCAATCTTTTGGCGTATTGGTTCCCTAATCGAGACTTAGGGGGTAGAACTTGCTGAGACATAGTCTCATTAGTTGATATAAACCATTTTAGGCCCTTAGATGGCAGCACCAGGACCTCCTCCTATCCTTCCTCCTGAAGAATCCGGTATCCCATAAAACATCATCGAGAAGACCTCTCATTTTCAGATTCACCCTGATCCTGAGGAACTAGAGTATGTGTTGGTCGAGACCACTGTTTGGGTTGATAAGGGTAGGGATGATCTGGTGCCCTATGAGTATAGAGCTTGGTATCGCCACTATTCTGATGGGAGGCAGGTAGGTCCCATACCAGAAGAGGAGGTACCATTCATCGTCCTTGAGGAAGCCTTTGGGGGGGCTGGCGATCCCGAGGGCGGTGGTGTGGTTGACGCGAGTGATCCCGCATCGGTGGGTGAGCATACCTCTTCGTGCACTCGGAGGTGATGCCAATCATAATGGAGGAGAACCGGTGATTCCGGATCAAGAGGCGAAGGTCCGGCGGGAGATGAAGGCGGGGAGTGGATGAGGAGTGGGAGGAGATTGAGGAGGTGCCTGCCGAGGAGGAACCGGTGGAAGAGGAGCCGGTAGATGAGGATTTTGATGAGGATGAGCCAGACAATGAAGGACCAGAAGGGGATCAAGATGACCCTGATTATGAGCCTAATGAGGACTGAGTGTTTATCCTCCTTTTTGTGAACCCTATCGAGATGTAAATAGAGTGAGACCCGGAGAATGTAAATAGTTGTGAATGACTTGGCTTGTGCTATGTATAAAAGTTTGGTTGTGTGTTTTCGGTATGAAAATATGGCCTTGCTTTTCTATCCCATTGTTTTATTGTCAGGGATTTTATAATTACTTTCGCATGTGCTTAATTAATGAATGGGTCGGCGATACTTAGTCCTGGGATATTGCATTCTAAAATCGACCAAGTGGAAGGATGTGTGCGTGCCCGAGGATCGGGGCGTGACAGAGCAAATGATGGCTCAATTCCTGCAGCCATATCCTCCTGCATTCTGCTCTCCTCTTCATCCTTCTTCCTTCTTTCCTCTCGCTTCTCTTATCATCTCTTCTTCTTCTCCCCTTCTTCTTTCTTCCTCTCTTCGCTTTCCTCTGTCTTTCCTCTTATTCTCTCTCGTTCCTCTTCTCTTCTTCTCTCGTTCTTCTTCTCTCCTTTTCCTTTCTTCTTCTCTTCTCTTACTTTCCTCTTCTCTCTTCCTCTGTTTCTCTTCCTCTTTCCTCTGCTTCTCAGCTTCCTTCTCCTCTGCTTCTTTCCTTACCCTCTCTCCAGCCTCTGTTCTCAAACTGACAGGGCTCCTTAATTTTGAGAGAGCAGATAAAGTCATGGCATCTTCCTCATCCTCTTCGTCCTGCAGGATGATTTTTCGACGCTTTTTCTCAGCCATGGGACTCTTTGCCCTTTCTCTTTGAAGAAGCAGTGGGGATCTCCTTTGAAAGTGTCTCTTTCTTCAACCTTTCCAAAGTGCAGCATTTAGCTCGGAAACTTCATCTTCATCACCATCTTGTAACCAACAAGCATTAGACTTAAATTGGTTAGGCATAGAGGTGCGGGAATCGAATATCGAAATGCCCGAACAACTTGGTGATGATCGATGAATAAGGCAATTGACCCTTATTCTTAACCACCATTTCGCACATGTGGAAAAGAATAACATGTGGGAGAGAAAAGGGTCTGCCTTGGTTGATGGCAAACATCAGCTTGGCTTCGGTCTTGGAGGCATCGGTCTTTGAGGTTGTCTTGGGTCGAATATAGTTGATGATGATTTTGTGCAATAATACATTTGTGGCATTCATCCTTGTATAGGATATTTTGCCCTCAACCGTTTTGTCACGCACAATCTCCAAAGTTGCATAGGCTGGAGAGACTTTTATTGGTTGGAAACTCCTTCTCTCCACCTCAATAACATCAGCCAAAGTATCAACATCAACTATATAATCCTTATCCATAAAAGAAAAGGACAACAGATTCACATCCAAAAACGACAAGTTCAAGTAAAAATATGCCGTAAGTTCAGAATGGGCATTTGTCGTATCCGTGCAAAAGTTCTCCAATTGCAGTCTAGCAAACTTCCCTCTAAGATTTATCTTCAAAGAATCAAGGAAGTCGAAGTCCACACTTCTTGGATTTACTACACCCCTCTTCAACAACTTCGTGTATACTCGCTCATGTTCTTTAGATCGAAACAAACTTCCCGAAGGACAAACAGAGTTTGCAGCCACACCCAATCACGGCTAGAAGTGAGAGAAAAGTCTCTCATCATCATCTAGAGTCTGGGTTGGAGTATTGTCAAGCGGATTACTCAAAATAATTTCAAGCGTCCTTTGTGCAGTTCCTTGCTCAATAAGTTTCAACTTTTCTATCTCCATCAAGAAGATATACTCACTTTTATATCCTCTTTCTTTCAAAAAATCCTCAATTGTTTTTAAACTCGTTCCTCCAGCCTTTAATCTACTGTAAAGATCAAAAGCATTCTGTGGTTTAAGGGTTCTTACCGGCTCTGCTTCAATAACCCCTTCCTCAAAATGTTGACTTTCAGTCTCCCTTCGAGGAGAATCTTCTCCTGTGAGGTCCACCCTTGTAGGACCCTCTGGATGTCTTTGCGGTCCCTTGCTAGCGATTCTGAAAGACTTTCGGGACGACATACTTGGAGCACAAGCGAAAGTTCAACTTGTTCGCAAAAAGATGGAATTTTTGTTGAAGAAGGTAATGAAACAAGAATGGCAAATGGAGCTTTTTAGGGTTTCGAAAGTGAGAGAGAATGGAGATGAACTTCAAAAGAGTAGTAGCGGGTGAAAGTGACGATTCGAGAGTATAAAAAGTAAGATAAAAATAAAACCGGGATACTGAACCGTCGTGTAAAAAGGAAAATAAAAACTGCCAAAAATAATTTGAATTTGGAAAAAGTAAACTGCCTTTTTGAAAATGTAAACTGCCATAATTGCATGTAAGAAATTGAGTAAAAAGGGAATTCATAAATTCGAAAGGCAATTAAAAATAAAATGATGTAGAGAATACGAGATTAAAATTAAAATTCATTAAAAAGACTAAAAGACAGAGTCTGAAAGTGTTCAGACTCTACCTTAGAGTCTGAACGCCATCAGACTTTGCGTTGAGTCTGAATGCCATCAGACCTTGCGTTGAGTCTGAACTTTTTCAAGACTTTAATTTTGAGTCTGAACATCTTCAAATCTTGCGATACTCAGTCTTGAGCAAATTGATTCAAAGTGAGCCTTTTCTAGGGGCTTTGTGAATATATCTGCTAATTGATTCTTTGAATCAACATGTTGAATCACCACTTCACCACTTTGAACATGATCTCGAATGAAATGATACTTGATTTCAATGTGCTTGCGCTTGTGTTGTCATTTGAATGAAGTAAGGTCCGGCATCAAAATATCCAAGGAGAGTAAAATCTCCTTGTTTGGAATCCACTCTACAAACCTAGCGTAGAATACCACAAATGTAGATGTTGCAACATATTTAATAATGCGCTTCACAGCAGTCATATAAGAATCTTTAGGATCAGATTGAAATTTGGCATAAATGCAAACACTAAATAGAATATCAGGTCTAGATGCTATAAGGTAAAGAAGTGACCCGATTATACTCCTGTATAGCTTTTGGTCTACACTCTTTCCTTCTTCATCTTTATCCAGCTTTGATGAGCTTGACATAGGAGTTTCTGTTTTCTTGCAATTCTCCATTCCAAACTTCTTGATAAGGTCTTTTGCATACTTCTCTTGATGGATAAAAGTTTCTTCACTTGATTGTTTGACTTGAAGTCCCAAAAAGAAGTTTAATTCACCCATCATGCTCATCTCAAATTCATTCTGTATACACTTTGAAAAATTCTTGCAAAGCTTTTCATTAGAAGAACCAAATATTATATCATCAACATAAATTTGAACAAGTATGAAATCCTTGCATTCTTTTTTGATAAATAAAGTAGTATCTACTTTACCTTTAGAAAAACCATTTTGAATTAAGAAATTACTTAGCCTTTCATACCAAGCTCGGGGTGCTTGTTTTAAGCCATATAAAGCTTTCTTCAGCTTGAAAACAAGGTTTGGTCTTCTAGGATCTTCAAATCCTGGTGGTTGTTCCACATAGACTTCTTCTTGGATAATTCCATTTAGGAATGCACTTTTCATGTCCATTTGGAATAACCTGAAATTTTTAAAACAGGCAAAAGCAAGAAGTAATCTTATAGCTTCTAACCTTGCCACCGGAGCATAGGTTTCATCATAGTTGATGCCTTCTTCTTGTGTGTAACCTTTTGCCACAAGTCTTGCTTTGTTCCTCACAACTTTTCCTTGTTGATCAAGCTTGTTCCTAAAGACCCATTTGGTACCGATAATTGATTTACCTTTTGGTTTAACAACTAGCTCCCAAATATTGTTGATTTTGAATTGATTCAATTCCTCTTGCATTGCTTCAATCCAGCTTTCATCTTTCAATGCATCTTCTATGTTTTTAGGTTCGATCTCAGAAATAAGTGTAAGAGCGCTAGATTCTTCACGCCTTTTAGATCTTGTACGAACTCCTTCATCAATATTGCCAATGATGAGATCTGCAGGAGGACTTGATTTGTGCTTCCAATTTGTAGCTGGTTTGTCACTTTGATGAGGCTCTTCTTCAGTTGGAACTGATGAATTTGTTTGCGGCTGAGTGTCTGAGATTTGATTTCTTCAAGAGAATTTGTAGACACTTGGCCAGATTCAAAATCTTCAAGTTGAGTCTGATTTTGAACTGAGTCTTCAAACTTCACATTCATGGATTCTTCCACAGTCTGAGTTCGTTTGTTGAAAACTCTGAAGGCTTTGCTTGTCATAGAGTAGCCAAAAAAGATTCCTTCATCTGATTTTTCTTCAAACATACCAATTCGATCACTAGAAATCTTTAGGATAAAACATTTACAACCAAATACATGAAAATAAGAAACAATAGGTTTCTTACCTTTAAGCAGTTCATAAGGTGTTTTCTCTAAAATAGGTCTTAGAAAAATTTTGTTTATAATATAGCAAGCAGTTGAAGTAGGTTCAGCCCAAAAATGAGGAGAAATATTACTTTCAATCAAAAGAGTTCTTGCCATTACTTGCAAAGAACGATTTTTCCTCTCTACAACTCCATTTTGTTGTGGAGTGTATGGAGATGAAAAATTATGTTGAATACCATAATCATCACAATATTTAGCAAAATCATGATTCTCAAATTCTCCACTATGGTCAGTTCGAATACTTGAAATTGCATATCCTTTCTCAATTTGGATTTTCTTTGCAGACTTAGTAAAATAAGTTAATACTTCAGATTTATTTGCAAGAAAGAATACCCAAGTAAACCGAGAATAATCATCAACTATTACCAAACAATATCTTTTACCCCTAATGCTTTGAGTTCTTGTTGGACCGAACAAATCCATGTGTAACAGCTGCAAAACACGATTAGTGGATACCTGATTTATAGATTTATAAGAATTTCTAACCTGGTTTCCAAGTACACAAGGAGTGCATAAATAATGCTTTTGATACTTCAGGTCAGGAAGTCCCCGAACAAGCTTTTTGGATGAAACTTTTGCAATTTGCTTCAAATTGACATGTCCAAGCTTTCTATGCCAAAGAATGGCTTCATCTTGAATTGATATTAAGCATTGAGGACTGTCAGACTTTACATCCAGCAAATAAATGTTTCCATGTCTTCGTCCAGTAAAGGATTGTGAGAGATCTTTGCTTGTTCCAGAACATGTATCTTCTTGAAAGTTGATCTTGTATCCAGTGTTGCATAGTTGACTAATACTCAATAGATTGTAGTTCAATCCTTCAATAACAGAAACATTGTTGATTGTAAAGTTTCCTATTTTCACGGTTCCTCGACCAACAAATTTTCCTTTGTTGTTACCACTAAAAGAAACATTTCCTCCTTTTTCATGAGAGAGCTTTGTGAAACAATTTGATTCTCCCGTCATGTGTCTTGAACAGCCACTATCCAAATACCACTTGATTTTCTTCTTGATAGTGACCTGCATTTAAATAAAAGACTCAAGTCTTCTTTGGTACCCAGACTTTCTTGGGTCCATCATTGTTAGTAGCATAAACAGTCTTTGCCCAGCTCTTCTTAACACGTCTCCAAACTTTAGGACAATCCTTCTCAAAATGTTCTACACTTTTGCATTTTGAGCATATAAGAGCATTTCTACCAACTGGTTTTACAAAAGCCTTTTGCAAATGATTCTTATAAAAAGATTTTGTTGGCCTATTCTTGATTCTTTCCTTTACCTTTGGAAAATCAATCAAAGGAATGGTTTCATGTGTCATTCCTAGACCTGATTTATTAAAATAAGGTCTTTGAATGAAAAGAATTTTATCCAACTTTTCAGAACCCATCGAAAACTTCTTTGTAACTTTCAAAAAATCTTCTTTCAAGCAAGCATTTTCTTTTGAAAATACAATCTCATTTTCTTTTGAAATAGCAAGACATTTGTCTAAACTTTTAGCTTTTTCAATTAAAATCTCTTCTTGTTGTTTCAATTTGGAATTCTCCATTTTTAGTTCAGAAATCCTTTTAAGAGAGCCTTTAAGACTGAGACAAAGTTCATCAATGTATTTTGATACTTTGATAGGAATTTTTAAATTTCTAACCTTGATACCACAGTTTAAGTCTGAGTCTAAGTCTAAGTCTGAGTCAGAGTCAGAGTCTGAGTTTGAGTCTGAGTCTGAGTCTAAGTCAGCCATAAGACAGATATTGGCATACTCTTATTCACTCTCTTCACATTCAGTATCACTCCACGTTTCAGCTTTGAGTGCTTTCTTAAACCTTTCAGGTTTTCCTTTCTTTTTCTTTAATAAGGGACAGTTGGGTTTGATATGTCCCTTTTTCTTACATTCAAAGCAAATAACCTCCTTGCTGGTATCTTCTTCTTCATTTGATTTCTTTTGAAATCTCTTATTGTTTTGTCTTTTTCCATTGAACCTTCTGCCTTTTCTATTTAGCCTTCTGAACTTTCAAATTAGAAGTGCCAACTCTTCATCATCCAAGTCTTCTTCTGAATCTGTAGCATTAGAATCATCATTAGATTTTAAAGCAATTGACTTCTTACCTTTGGTGTCAAATTCCTCATTAAATTGCTCGACTTCATATGATTGAAGTGTGCCGACCAACTCATCTACTGAAAGAGTCATGATCCTTTGTGTTTCTCTTATAGATGTCTTCACGTGATTCCAATCTTTGGAGAGTCCTCTCAACAGTTTATTGACCTTCATAGGTCCTGAGATTGGCTGTCCTTGGTATGCCAAGCCATTTACGATTTCTGTAAATCGACTAAACATATCCGTGATGGATTCTCCTGGCTTCATTTTGAAGGCTTCATATTGTCCAAGAAGGATATTGATTTTGGTTTCTTTGACTCGATCTGTTCCTTCATAGGTGACGTGCAATCTATCCCAAACTTCTTTGGCTGTTTCACAAGATGAAATTCTATTATATTCAGCAGGAGATAATGCACAATATAGAGAGTAGATAGCCTTTGCATCAAGGGCTTGTCTCTTTGAGATATCGGAGTGCAACATTCCCACTCCATCAGGTAATTCTTTCCCTATGATTGATGCAGCTTTAGGAGCAATTCCATTCTCCACTACATCCCATTCCATAGGATCTTTGGATCTTAGGAATGCCTTCATCTTGTTTTTCCATACGTTGTACTCCTTTCCATCGAAGTAGGTAGGTCTGGTATTGCTTTGCCCTTCAATTAAACCTGAAGCCAAAATACTAGCCATAGATCTTTTGCTTTAGAAATAATAACACTTCTAATGAATAAGCAACCTGCTCTGATCCCAATTGATATAGGCTAGTGAATCCACATAGAGGGGGGTGAATAGGTGATTACGGAATTCTTTTGGAACCTTTACTTAAAAAATAAAGAATATATCAATAATAAATAGATCATGCAATCATAAAGTAAATAGAGTAGGGTAAGAGAGAATTGACACAAGGATTATAGTGGTTTGGCTTATTCCAAGCCTACGTCCACTCTCCACGCTGGCAGCCAACTGGCTGTAATCACTATGTAGCAAATGAGAGCTGTTACAGTTCACGAACTAGACTTTTTCAATAGACAATCTCTCCTACAGCTTCCTGCTGTTTTCGCACTATAAGTGACTCTCTTTGATACACAATTTGAACACGAGAGATTTTAGAGAACAAGAGATTTCAGAGGTTCTAACATCGAGATTTTTCTATCGAGTCTCTCATTTCTTTCGAGCAACACCAATCCACCTTAAATAGCCTCTGTGTCACAATACCCGTTGACACTTTCTAAGAATTCATCCAATCAACCCGTTGGACTGAATCAATTTAAGTGATCTTCACATCGTCGAAAATATAAGTAGACAACAGATCGTCAATCCTGCTCGCCCATACAATCAGGATCTTGAGTTCCCAAAATTAGATCCTTCCAAAATTACGCTTGATCTTCAAAAGATAAAATCCGAAGAATGAATCTTCCGAGTTCACAATCACAACCAGAGATATTTCATGGATAAGTTATGAAGTATAATATCCAAATCTTACTTTCCTTAACCATAAAAATAACCTGCTGTCAGCCTGTCAAAATCACAAACTGTCTTCAGACTTAGATTTGGGTCTTGAAGGTCTTCAGACGGAAACTGAGTCTTGACTGTCTTCAGACGGAAAAACTTCAAACCGAACTTTGGGTCTGACTGTCTTCAGACGTAACCAACTGAGTCTTGGATTCTTCAGACCTTACTGTCGAGGCCGTTTTGTCAACTTCAAAACTCCAAAAGGATTTTTCTTCAACACTTACAAAGTCATTAGTTTGAAGCGACTAGGCTCTTAGGGCGCGTTTGGTAACGATTCTGTTCCCAGGAACAAATTCTGATCAGAAATGATTCTTTTTTATTTTATTCCCAGAAACAATTTCTAATCATTTTAAATCCTTTGGTAACTGTCCAAAATTTCTGATTACATTTGGTACCATGTCATTAATTCTGTTCCAAATCAATTTCTTTTAATTTTTAAATAAATATTTTACTTTTTTCCTTTTCTTTTTTCCTTTTGCCCTTGTTTTTCTTTTCTTTTCCTTTTTTCCTCTTTCGCCTATTCTTCTTCTTCTTCTGGCTAGTCTCCGAACCGGTGACTGGCTAGACGAGGGTCGGCGACCTCATCAAGGCTGGGCGTGTCACGCCTCGATCCTCTAAGCACGTGCCCATCCCTCCATGGTCGATTTATTAGCGATGTCCCAGGACACATCGCCGACCCATTTATTTTTAAATGCACATGTGGAAACAAATAAATAATCCCCAGACAACAATTCAATGGGATAGAAAAGTAGGACTACAAATTCTTGAAAACTAAACTGCGCCTTTTATACATATCAGGTTACTTTATATACAATGCTATTCGATAATTACAAGGTCTACCAAAAATGTTGATTTCCAAAACCGGTTGTCCTAGGTCCAACTTTTCCAACTCATTTGTTGAACCTTCAGGATCCACGGGATCCAGGCGAGACGGTGGATCATCTACCACGCCATCAAAAAGACCAACTGCATCCCCATCTAGAGCACAAGCAACACTAGTTACCTCAGTAGGTATATCAAAGCCTAAAAGAGGGCTTATCCTAAGACCATAGGGAGTGATATGGAACCAGGCCCTGAATCTAATGGTATCTCCTGGTATGAGACTTCCACGACCTAGATGATGGTCATGATCGTCTAGTAAGTCCAGTCACTTCTGGGATCTGGGAAAATGGTGACTTGCTCTATCACTCTTATGGGACGACCATGACGTCTAGGAGGAGTCGCCATCTATGAACCTGAAAATGTGATCCCACGACGGGGTGAGACTACATCTCACCAAGTTTTACTCCCTAAGACTCAATTAGAAGGCCAATATGCCATAGGACTGCCTATGCACAACCCGAGTCAGAGGACTTACCTTGGCCTCAGATTCCACCTACAAATCAACACAATTCAATAGGCATCCAATCAATCATCACAGATCGACACATCAATCAATCAACCTAGTTGATTGCACGTCATCATAACCTTTCCCCGATCTTTTTAATTAACCTCATACATTCTCCAAGATGGAAGTCGTCGAGCCCATGTGCATTCTCCAAGATGACATTCCAAGTAACCGAGCCCACGTACATTCTTCAAGATGACATACATAATCACCGAGCCCACGTGCATTCTCCAGGATGACATACCGAGTCTCCGAGCCCACGTGTCTTCTTCAAGGTGATGTATCAATCACTGAATCAACAAATCATCACGTCTTTCTCCGAGATGACATACTTAGTCATCGAGCCGACATAACATAGTGCCTTTCTTCGAGATGACACACTTAGTCGTCGAGCCAGCATGATAAATTACATAATCAATTTCCTTTCCACAAATCCCGCTATTTTCTGTAGTCCACCAAATCTTTTTGGCACTGTCAATCGATGCTCAGTTGTTCTTTAATGAATTACCCAAAATTAATTAATTCAGGAATAAATCCTAAAAATCACAATTAAAACAATTCAGCGCAAAATAAAGCTCAAATAAATAAACAGACTGCACCACAATAATCAGCATAAAATTCTAATCACCGATCATCCTGGTTGAATTTTCGAAAAATAAATAAATAATTAAATAAATACAAAAATTAATTATTAAATAGCAATAAATCCAATTTACGCCCGTAATGCTTGATTGGACTCCAAAACGGACCTAGAAAAATCCCGAGGTTCATTCAATAAATAATAGAACCTCTTTACTTGCTAATGACTATGTCTAACCACCTAACATACATCAGCAAATCACTAATTTAATTACTCTAATCTAATCTATCCTCCTAATCACACTTAATTAAGTCTAATCAACCCTTAAGCATCATTAGTCTACTAAGTGAGGTTTAGTGAGTTAAACTCACCTGATCTAAGATCCGCTCAGATCAAATTAACGAGCACGCGACGAAGCTCGATCCTCTCCAAAGTGGGTCCGCCAACCAGGGTCGGGACGAGCTTGAAAATGAGCCACTAAACCCACAACCCTTGTTGATTTTGTTACTAATCAAGGCTAAACGGGTTGCTACAAGGGCTGATTTGAACACGGCTTGGGCTAAGTTCGATAGTCGGGGGTCGAAATACGGGCTGTGGCTGAAACAACCGTGAACCGGGCCAAAATTAAGCCGTTGGACCTGCTGGAATAGCTGCTATTTGAGCTGCAACAATGGGTTTCGAGGACGGCCTGATGTGGACAGACGAGAGGTGGCTTGGATGCAGCAGAGGCAGGCCCGATTGAGCATCAATTTTTTTCTAGAACCTGTGCTGCCGTGGACCAGAAAGGAGCAGCACGTTAAGCTGTGGCATCAATGGGGTTGTCACGATCGGGATGCTCACAAATGAAGAGGCGGTGGCGTCGAACAGAGCCAAGGAAACAATAAAATGAACGGTTGCAGCTCGTCCCCAGGGAGAATGATGAACGACCGAGGGGAAAAAGAAGGTCAAAGCAGCAGATCGAAGGAAAATAAGGGGGGCAGCTGGCATCACGGTCCAATAGAAGACTGACCAAGGGATAACACCGTTTAAGGGATAAGAAGAAATAGAAGTTGTCGGCCAAAAGAGGAAAAGAAGAAGGAGGAAAGCCAAAAGAGGAAAAGAAGAAGGAGGAAAACGTGCATAAGAGGAGGGGCAACGTGGGCCAAAGGGGCGAGTGAGAGAGAGAGACGCATATTAGAGAGAGAGGGCCATCTTTGACCAAAAGTCAAAGAGACCATGCAGAAAGAAGACCGCATAAGGGAAAACGTCGGCCAAAAATGGAGGGGTGGATTGAAGAAAAATATCTTTAAACAAGATTTATAAATCCTTAATTTAGCTCAACTTTAAACAACTTTGTTAATTGGTCACCCTAGGGTCAATTTCTTTACCATCTTGCACAATTGAAGTCCAAAATAAGACGT
This sequence comes from Eucalyptus erythrocorys, assembly GCA_014182555.1. Lineage (NCBI taxonomy): Eukaryota > Viridiplantae > Streptophyta > Magnoliopsida > Myrtales > Myrtaceae > Eucalyptus > Eucalyptus erythrocorys. Next base: position 22,555,175 of record CM024607.1, on the reverse strand, counting down.
TCCTTTAATCCCACGAATTTTCCCTCAAATCTGAATTCTATTTCACGCCTCTCAGAATTCGATTTTCTGAACAAACTTCTTCGATTGAAGTCCGATTTCACAATGGAAAAAGCCCACGAAATTTTCTTTCACCAATTCACTTACACTAGATGTCAAAAATCCCTTCCAATTGACCAATCCAAATTTCTGTTCATTTTCCAAAATCGCCCAATTCGATTTCTCGTAAAAATCCTGAACTTGCCGGAAATTTCTCAAAATGTGGTTTAACATCCCTAATATGACTCATGACTCGACAGTACTTTCAATTTTTGAAATCGAATTCAAATTCACGGTTAATTTTAATCAGACGCGGTCTTTGTGTGACCTAGCCCACCAGATAGCTTTTAGGAATTTTTGTTGTAATTAACCTGTGGTCAATTTTCTTCGAACCACCCATACCTCTTCAACACATTGGCAACTCTCGATGATCGTGAAAATCTTGAGGTTTCAAATATAGACACAGGGTACCCAAAACGACAGAAAATCGGTTTAGTGCCAATTAACGAGAATCTTGCAATCATGTGGAATCACCCACACTTTGATCACCATTTCAGTCGAATCGACCTATCCTTGGTCTCTGATCGATTTTTAATTGTGCCATAATGACCTTTGTAAACTAGCACGGTCGAGTAGTCGATTCCTAGTCAAATTCTCAAGTCTATTGCATTAAAACCCCTTAACAGTTTCACCTGACAGACTAGTTATCTCATGAGTTGCCATCTCAGAGAAAAGCATTATAGTCACGTTGATGAAATGCCCAACTTATCCGATAGAAATCAGAATCTGAAATTTCAAGATATCACAGGGCGAGGCCTGCCTGGCCACCGGCGGGGCTGGGCGAGCCTTGCCGGGGCTGGGTGAGGCCCGCTTTGAAGTTACAAAACATCCTCGTTAGTTAAGTCTGAAGAATCCAAGACTCAGTCGCTTAAGTCTGAAGAGTTCAAGACCCAAGCGTTTCCGTTTGAAAGTCACCAGACCTAGAAGTTATGGTCTAATGATCTCCAGACCCTATCAAAGTGTAAAGATAGTCAGACTCAGTTTTGCGATTTTGCCAAGCTGTTAGCAGTTTACTCTTACGGTTAAGGAAATCAAGCTTTGGATATTATCTTCCTTAATTTATCCATGGAAGATTTCTGGCTGTGATTCTGAGCTCGAAAGATTTTTTTTTGGATTTTATCTGTTGAAGATCAAGCAAGTTTTGGAAGGATCTACTTTTGGAAACTCAAGATCCTAATTGTATGGGCGAGCAGGATTGACGAGCTATTTTCTACTTATATATTCGACAACGTGAAGATCACCTAAATTGATTCATTCCAACGGGTAGATTGGATGAATTTTTGGAAAGTGCTAACGGCTATGGAGGCACGAAGGGATATTTAAGGTGTGTCGAAGTTGTTCGAAAATGTGAGTGAGCTGATAGAAAAATTTCGAAGTTCGAACCTCTGAAACTTCTTGTTCTCAAAATCTCTTGTGCTCAAATTATGTACTAAGGAGAGATACTTACAGTGTGAAATTGTGAGAAGCTATAGAATAGACTTTCTACAAAAGAAGTCTAGATCATAGACTATAAAGCTCTCATTTGCTACATAGTGATTACAGCCAATTGGCTGCCAGCGTGGAGAGTGGACGTAGGCTTACAATAAGCCGAACCACTATAATCCTTGTGTCAAAATTCTCCTACCCTACTCTATTTATTTTATAGCTACGTGATTCATTTATCTCTGATTTTATTTTCATGCCAAGGGATCTTTGTTAAAGTTTTGAAAAGAATTTCATGAACACCTATTCACCCCCTCTAGGTGTATTTACTAGCCTTTATCAATTGGTATCAGAGCAGGTTGCTTATTTATTGGAAGTGTTTATACTTTCTAAAGCAAAAGATCTATGGCTAGTATTTTGGCTCCAGGTTTGATTGAAGGCCAAAGCAACACCAGACCTCCTTACTTCGATGGAAATGAATACAATGTATGGAAAAACAAGATGAAGGCATTCCTAAGATCTAACGATCCTCAGGAATGTGATGTAGTAGAGAAAGGAATTGTTCCTAAAGCTGCATCAACCACATGGAAAGAAATAATTGATGGAGTGGGACTGTCACAAGCCGAAATTTCAAAGAGATAAGCCCTTGATGCAAAAGTTATCTATTCTCTATATTGTGCCTTATCTCCTACTGAGTATAATAGAATTTCATCTTGTGAAACAGCTAAAGAAGTTTAGGATAGATTGCACGTCACTTATGAAGGAACAGATCGAGTCAAAGAAACCAAGATCAATATCCTTCTTGGACAATATGAAGCCTTCAAAATGAAGCCAGGAGAATCCATCACGGATATGTTTAGCTGGTTTACAGAAATTGTAAATGGCTTAGCATACCAAGGACAGCCAATCTCAGGACCAATGAAGGTCAATAAATGTTGAGAGGACTCTCCAAAGATTGGAATCATGTAAAGACTTCCATAAGAGAAACACAGAGGATCATGCCTCTTTATGTAGATGAGTTGGTTGGCACACTTCAATCATATGAAGTTGAGCAATTCAATGAGGCCTTTGACACCAAAGGTAAGAAGTCAATTGCTTTAAAATCTAATGATGATTCTAATGTTACAGATTCAGAAGAAGACTTGGATGACGAAGAGTTGGCACTTCTGATAAGAAAGTTCAAAAAGTTAAATAGAAAAGGAAGAAGGTTTAATGGAAAGAGACAAAACAATCAAACATTTCAAAAGAAATCAAATGAAGAAGACGATACCAACAAGGATGTTGTTTGCTTTGAATGCAAGAAAAAGGGACACATCAGACCCAACTGTCCCTTATTAAAGAAAAAGAAAGGAAAACCAGAAAAGTTCAAGAAGGCACTCAAAGCTGAAACATGGAGTGACACAGAATGTGAAGAGAGTGATGAAGAGTATGCCAATATTTGTCTTATGGCAGACTCAGACTCAGAATCAGACTCAGAATCAGACTCAGACTCAGAGTAAGACTCAAACTCAGACTCAAACAGCAATGTCAAGGTTAGAAATTTAAAAATTCCTACCAAAGTGTCGAACTATATTGATGAACTTTGTCTTAGTTTTAAAGGCTCCCTTAAAAGGATTTCTGAACTAAAAAGAGAAAATTCCAAATTGAAACAACAAGAAAAAATCTTGGTTGAAAAAGTTGAAAATCTAGATAAATGTCTTGCTGTTTCAAAAGAAAATGAAATTGTCCTTTCAAAAGAAAATACCTGCTTGAAAGAAAATCTTTTGAAAGTCACAAAGAAATTTTCAATGGGATCTGAAAAATTGGACAAAATACTTTCTATTCAAATACCCTATTTTAATAAATCTGGTCTAGGAATGACACATGAAACCATTCACTTGATTGATTTTCCGAAAGTAAAAGAAAGAATCAAGAATAGGCCTACAAAATTTTTTTACAAGGATCATTTTCAAAAGGTTTTTATGAAGCCTATTGGAAGAAATGCTCTTAAATGCTCAAAGTGTAAAAGCTTAGAACATTTTGAGAAGGATTGTCCCAAAGTTTGGAAACCTGTTAAGAAAAATTGGGCAAAGACTGTTTATGGTACTAATAATGATGGACCCAAGAAAGTTTGGGTACCAAAGAAAACTTGAGTTTTTCATTTAAATGCAGGTCACTATCAAGAAGAAAATCAAGTGGTATTTGGATAGTAGCTGTTCAAGACACATGACGAGAGATTCAACTTGCTTCACAAAACTCTCTCAAGTAAAAGGAGGAAATGTTTCCTTTGGTGGCAATAACAAAGGAAAAATTGTTGGTCGAGGAACCATGAAGATAGGAAACCTTACGATCAACAATGTTTCTCTAGTTGAAGGGTTGAACTATAACCTCCTGAGTATTAGTCAGCTATGCGACACTGGATACAATATCAACTTTCAAGAAGATACTTGTTCTGGAACAAGCAAAGATCTCTCACAATCCTTCATTGGACAAAGACATGGAAACATCTATTTGCTAGATATAAAGTTTGATAGTTCTCAATGTTTGATAACGATTCAAGACGAAGCCGTTCTTTGGCATAGAAAGCTTGGACATGTCAACTTGAAGCAAATTACAAAAGTTTCATCCAAAAAGCTTGTCCGAGGACTTCCTAACCTGAAGTATCAAAAGCATGAATTATGCACACCTTGCGTACTTGCAAAACAGGTTAGAAATTCTTATAAATCAATAAATCAGGTTTTGCAGCTATTACACCTCGATTTGTTCGGTCCAACAAGAACTCAAAGCATTGGAGGTAAAAGATATTGTTTGGTAATAGTAGATGATTATTCTCGTTTCACTTGGGTATTCTTTCTCTCAAATAAATTTGAAGCTTTATCTTATTTTATTAAGTTTGCAAAGAAAATTCAAATTGAGAAAGGGTATACAATTTCAAGTATTCGAACTAATCATGGTGGTGAATTTGAAAATCAATAGTTTGCTAAATTTTGTGATGATTCTAGCATTCAGCATAATTTTTCATCTCCATACACTCCACAACAAAATGGAGTTGTAGAGAGGAAAAATCGTTCTCTGCAAGAAATGACAAGAACTCTTTTGATTGAAAATAATATTTCTCCTCATTTTTGGGTTGAAGCAACTTCAACTGCTTGTTACATTATAAATAGAATTTTTCTAAGACCTATTTTAGAGAAAACACCTTATGAATTGTTCAAAGGTAAGAAACCTATCGTCTCTTATTTTCATGTATTTGGTTGCAAATGTTTTATCTTAAAGAATTCTAGTGATTGAATTGGTAAGTTTGAAGAAAAATCATATGAAGGAATTTTCCTTGGCTATTCAATGATAAGTAAAGCCTTCAGAGTTTTCAACAAAAGGACTCAGACTGTGGAAGAATCCATGAATGTGAAGTTCGAAGACTCAGTTCAAAATCAGACTCAACCTGAAGATTATGAATCTGGCCAAGCGTCTATGAATTCTCTTGAAGAAAATCAAATCTCAGACGTTCAACCGCAAATCAAATCAGTGGCTCCAACTGAAACAGAGTCTCATCAAAGTGACAAACCAATTACAAATTAGAAGCATAAATCCAGTCACCCTGCAGATCTCATCATTGGCAACATTGATGAAGGAGTTCGAACAAGATCCAAAAGGCGTGAAGAATCTAGTGCTCTAGCACTTGTTTCTGAGATTGAACCCAAGACTGTAGAAGATGATATTGGCTAGTGAAACCACCTAGAGGGGGGTGAATATGTGATTTCGGAATTCTTTTTGGAATCTTTAATTAAAGAACAATTTAATATAACTAATGCATCAACAATAGATAGATTATGCAATCATAAAATAAATGAGATAGGGTAAGAGAGAATTGACACGAGATTTATAGTGGTTTGGCTTATTCCAAGGCTACGTCCACTCTCCACGCTGGTAGCCAACTGGCTGTAGTCACTATGTAGCAAATGAGAGCTGTTACAATTCACGAACTAGACTTCTTTAATAGACAGTCTCTCCTACAACTTCTTGCTGTTTTCGCACTATATGTAACTCTCTTTTGATACACAAATTGAACATGAGAGATTTTAGAGAACAAGTGATTTTAGAGGTTCTAACATCGAGATTTTTCTATCAAGTCTCTCCTTATTTTCGAGCAACACCGATCCACCTTAAATAGCCTTCGTGTCTCCATACCCGTTGACACTTTCCAAGAATTCATCCAATCAACCCGTTGGACTGAATCAATTTAAGTGATCTTCACGTCGCCGAAAATGTAAGTAGACAATAGCTCGTCAATCCCCTGTTCGCCCATACAATCAGGATCTTGAGTTCCCAAAATTAGATCCTTCCAAAAATTCACTTGATCTTCAACGGATAAAAATCCGAAGAATAAATCTTCCGAGCTCATGATCACAGCCAGAGATATTCCATGGATAAGTTAGGGAATATAATATCCAAATCTTACTTTCCTTAACCATAAGAATAACCCGTAGTCACTGTCAAAATCGCAAACCTGTCTTGAGACTTAGATTTGGGTCTTAAAGGTCTTCGACGGAAGCGGGTCTTGATAGTTTTCGGACGGAAAAACTTCGGGACGAACTTTGGGTCTTGGCTGTCTTCGGACGGAAAACCTTTGCGACTTGAAATCCTCAGACTTAACCGACTGAGTCTTGGATTCTTCAGACCTTACTCTCGAGGCTCTTTTGTCAACTTCAAAACTCCAAGGGATTTTTCTTCAACAGAAGATGCATTGAAAGATGAAAGCTAGATTGAAGCTATGCAAGATGAATTGAATCAATTTAAAATCAACAATGTTTGGGAACTCGTTCCTAAGCCAAAAGGTAAGTCCATTATTAGAACCAAATGGGTTTTCAGGAACAAGCTGGATCAACAAGGAAAGGTGGTGAGGAATAAAGCAAAACTTGTGGCAAAAGGTTACACACAAGAAGAAGGAATCGACTATGATGAAACCTATGCTCCGGTAGCAAGGTTACAAGCTATAAGATTATTTCTTGCTTTTGCTTGCTTTAAAAATTTCAGGTTATTCCAAATGGACGTGAAAAGTGCATTTCTAAATTGAATTATTCAATAAGAAGTCTATGTAGAACAACCGCCAGGATTTGAAGATCCAAGAAAACCAAATCTTGTCTTCAAGCGGAAGAAAGCTTTGTATGGTTTAAAACAGACACCTCGAGCTTGATATGAAAGGTTAAGTAATTTTTTAATTCAAAGTGGTTTTTCTAAAGGTAAAGTAAATACTACTTTATTTATCAAAAGAGAAGGGAAGGATTTTATACTTGTTCAAATTTATGTTGATGATATAATATTTGATTCTTCTAATGAAAATCTTTACAAGAATTTTTCGAGATGTATGCAGAATGAATTTGAAATGAGCATGATGGGTGAATTGAACTTCTTTTTGGGACTTCAAGTCAAACAATCAAAAGAAGGAACTTTTATCCACCAAGAAAAGTATGCAAAAAACCTCATCAAGAAGTTTGGAATGGAGAATTGCAAGAAGACAGAAACTCCTATGTCAAGCTCATTAAAGATGGACAAAGATTAAGAAGGAAAAAGTGTAGACCAAAAACTGTACAGGAGCATAATTGGAATTGGTTCACTTCTTTACCTTACTGCATCTAGACCTAATACTTTATTTAGTGTTTATATTTGTGCTAGATTTCAATCTAATCCTAAAGAATCTCACATGACTGCTGTGAAGCGTATTATCAAGTATGTTGCAACCACATCTAAGCTAGGTCTTTGGTATTCCAAAGAAGGAGACTTTACTCTCCTTAGATATTCTGATGTTGACCTAGCTGGTTGCAAAATATATACGAAAAGCACTACAGGTACATGTCAACTATTGGGAAACAGGTTAGTGTCTTGGTTCTCAAGAAAACAGGATACAGTAGCTCTTTCAACCACTGAAGTAAAATACATAGCTCTTGGGAGTTGCTGTTCTCAAATACTATGGATGCAACAACAATTGAAAGATTTTGGAGTTGAAGAATCTTGCACATAAATCAAGTGTGACAACACCAGCGCAATCAACCTTACAAAGAATCTAATACTTCATTCAAGAGCAAAGCATATTGAAATCAAGCATCATTTCATTAGAGACCATGTTCAAAATGGTGAAGTGGTGATTCAGTTCATTGATTCAAAGAACCGATTGGCAGACATAATTACAAAGCCCCTAGAGAAAGCTCACTTTGAATCAATTCGCTCAAGACTGAATATCGCAAGATTTGAAGAGGTTCAGACTCTAAACTAGAGTCTTGAAAAGTTCAGACTCAAAGGTAAGGTCTGAAGGTGTTCAGACTCAAAGGTAAAGTCTGAATATTCTTAGACTCGATGTAAAGTCTGATTGTGTGTTTCGTCATTCTATATTAAATTAATAATTGTTTTTGAGATATTGAAATTTGTTTTTTTTTATTCGACTTCTGACATAATTATGGCAGTTTTCTTTTTCAAAATTTGCAGTTTTCTTTTTCAAAATTGGCAGTTTTTCTTTTTTCCTTCCTACGACGGTTCAGTATCTCTTTTTTATCTTTTCTTGCTATTTATACTCCCGAATCGTCGTCTTCATCCGTCACAACGTTCAAAAGTCATCTCGTTTACTCTCTCATCCTAAAACCCTAAAAGCCTAAAAAATTCTCCACTAGCGTCCCTGTTTGATTTCTTTACTCAGCAAAAATCCAACCTTTTTGCGACACGATTCAAGCATGTCTTCGAGAAAGTCATCAAGATTTGCTGGAAAGGGACCACAGAGGCGACAAGAGGGTCCTACCAGAGTGGACCTAACGGGCGAAGAAGATTCTCCACAAGGGGAGACTCCGAGTCAACATCAGTTTGAAAAGGAAGAAATTACTGAGGCTGCACCGGTAAGAACCTTAAGACCCAAGCTTGCGTATTCTCTGTATAGAAAGTTGAAAGATGGGGCACAGAGTTAAGGCTGATCGATGAGTTTCTGAAGGAGAGAGGATATAGAAACGAATATATTTTCTTGCGAGAAATGGAAGATTTAGGTTGTTGAAGAGGGGCTCGCAAAGAACACATTCGAAAATATACCTAGTGACCCAAGGTTTGGAACTGCCAATCAGCCTATGGATGATGATGAAAGGCTGTTCTCCCGATTCCAACCTCGGATGGGTGTGGCAATAAACACCATTGTCCCCAAGGAAGTTTATTTCGATCAAGAGAACATGAGCGGATCTATTCTAAGTTGCTGAAGAGAGGAGTTGTAAATCCTAGAAGTGTGGATTTTGATTTCCTTGACTCAATCAAGGTAAATCTCAGGGAAAAATTCTCTAGGCTGCAACTTGAGAAATTTTGTATAGACGCGACAAGTGCTTATCCTGAATTGATAGCATATTTTTACTCCAACTTGTCGTTTTTAGATGCAAACAGGTTGTCCTTCACTTTTATGGACAAAGAATTTGTTGTGGACGTTGACACTCTTGCTGATATAATTGGGGTGGAAAGAGGGCGTTTCCAACCAATTAAAGTGTCCACAGCATATACTACTCTTAAGATTGTGCAAGATAGGAGTTTAGAAGGCAAAATATCCTACACTAGGATGAATGCTTCTAATATTCTGCTGCACAAAATTATCATCAATTGTCTCAGACCGAAGGCAACCTCCAAAACTGACGTCTCCAAAACAGAAGCCAAACTCATGTTTGCTTTAAATGAAGGCAGGCCCTTTTCACTTCCCCATGTTATCCTATTCCACACGTACAGAACAGTGGTTAAGGATAAAGGCCAATTGCCTTACTCATCTCTTATCACCAAGTTGTTTAGGCACTTCAAGATACAAATCCCTGCACCTTTATGCCTGACCAACCTAAGCTTGATGCTTGTTGGATATAAAATGGTGATGAAGATGAAGCTTCAAGAGTTGAACATTGCACTGGAAGAACTGAAGGAGAAAACTCCCTCCAAAGAGTTTGCTACTGCTGCTGCCAAAAGAAAGGGCAAAGAGCCCATCGCTGTTACTGAGAAAAAGAGAAGGAAAGTCATCCTACAGGATGAGGATGATGAAGAAGAGTTTGACGATGCCATGACTCTTTCTGCTCTTACAAAGTTGAGGAGCACAGTCAGTTTGAAAGCTGATAATCAAGAGAAAGCAAGGAGAGAAGCAGAAGCAAAAGAAGAAGTAGAGAGAATGAGAAGAGAGGAAGAACAGAGAAAGAGAGAAGAGGAAAGGCAAAGAAGAGAAGAAGAAGAAGAGAGACAGAGGAGAGAAGAGAAGCAACAGAGAAGAGAAGAAGAGGAAAGACAGAAAAGAGAAGAAGAGGAAGAACGAAGAAGAGAAGAAGAAGAGGTCAGAAGAGAAGAGGAAGAAAGAAAAAGGAGAGACGAAGAGGAGAGCAAAGCTTGAGAGGATTTTGCTGAAGGAATTGAGCCATCCTTTGCTCAAGAGCACTCTAGAAAGGAGGCTGAACTGTATCACACTGCTGAAGATGAAATGGATTTTGCCGAAGAATACTCGACTCCGCCCACGGGCAACAAAACAGGGGGAGCTGCTACAGATTAAGGTACTTTATCACCAATTCATACGAGTGATGTCAGTAGGTCAGGTGCTGATGCAGAAGACATTTATGCATCACACTTTTCAGAGATTGAAGAATCCTCTCCATCTGATGGGCAAAAGGCTGAAAAAGAAGCACCTAGCTTTCAGACTCAAAGAACAGAGTCTGCTGGTCCTAGTTCAGGTAATGCAAATTCAACAGATTTTTCTAGACTGTTGGATATCATGCTGGATCTTAAAAAGCAGGTTTTTAGGATGGATTACGAGCTGAGAGACCTCAAGAAGGCAATACTAGTTACTTCCTCGTCAATGCAAGACCAAATCAATGCTCTCAAACTTCAAGTTGAATCAAATGTGAAGGGTACTGAGTTGGATTCAGTAAAGGAAGCTCTCACTAGCCTTGAGAAGACAATACACTCGCTTAGTGAATACCATCTTGTTCGCATTCCAAAAGAGCCCTGAATTTTATCAACCCCATTCCTGATACCTTTACCTCCTTTTGATGGGACCAAAAGGGGGAGAGCTTTGCAGATTTGAACTTTTATTTCGTTTGTTTTGTTTTTAGACTGTTTATGTTTATGACTTTATGTTTTTGTTTATGACTTTAAACTTTTGGGTTGTTTAAATATTTGAACTTATGACTTTATGCACCGGTTTGATGATTGGATCTGTAGATTTGTGAACTTGCGAGATCATTATATTTGTGAAGATAATTGTTATTGGACTAACATTTTTCTGTGCTTGCAGAAGTATTCCTCAAAATATGTATGATTTTTCTTGGCAGGTTATAAGTTTACAAATCTGTCGAGGTGTTTTTTCACCATTCAAAAGGGGGAGATTGTTGAAGAAAAATTCCTTATAAGTTTTGAAGTTAACAAAACATCCTCGTCAGTTAAGTCTGAAGAATCCAACACTTAAGTCTGAAGAGTTCAAGACACAAGCGTTTCCATCTGAAGGTCACCAGACCCAGAAGTTACGGTCTAATGATCTCCAAACCCTATCAAAGTCTGAAGACAGTTAGACTCAATTTTGCGATTTTGCCAAGCTGTCAGCAGTTTACTCTTACGGTTAAGGAAATCAAGATTTGGATATTATCTTCCTTAATTTATCCGTGGAAGATTTCTGGCTATGATTCTGAGCTCAAAATATTTTTTTTTGGATTTTATCCATTGAAGATCAAGCAAGTTTTGGAAGGATCTACTTTTAGAAACTCAAGATCCTAATTGTATGGGCGAGCAGGATTGACGAGTTATTTTCTACTTATATATTCGACAACGTGAAGATCACCTAAATTGATTCATTCCAACAGGTAGATTGAATGAATTCTTGGAAAGTGCTAACGGCTATGGAGGCACAAAGGGATATTTAAGGTGTGTCGAAGTTGTTCGAAAATGTGAGTAAGCTGATAGAAAAATTTCGAAGTTCGAACCTCTGAAACTTCTTGTTCTCAATATCTCTTGTGCTCAAATTATGTATTAAGGAGAGATACTTACAGTGTGAAATTACGAGAAGTTGTAGAATAGACTTTCTACAAAAGAAGTCTAGATCATAAACTGTAAAGTTCTCATTTGCTACATAGTGATTACAGCTAGCTAGCTACCAGCGTGGAGAGTGGACGTAGGCTTATAATAAGCCGAACCACTATAATCTTTGTGTCAAAATTCTCTTACCGTACTCTATTTATTTTATAGCTGCGTGATTCATTTATTCTGATTTTATTTTCATGCCAAGGGATCTTTGTTAAAGTTTTGAAAAGAATTTCATGAACACCTATTCACCCCCCTCTAGGTGTATTTACTAGCCTTTATCAAAGCCCATAGATGGCAGCCCCACTGGAACATTTTGGACAACCTGAGAAGTTCACCGAAACAAGTTACCACAATTCGATACATGGACACCCCGATAGGCTAGAGTATGTCTTTGTGAAATCCATCGTCTGAGTTGTTGCGAAATTACCCCAAAAGGTGCCCCATCGATACCAATCATGGTATCGCCATTATCATAATTGCTAGAAGGAAGTGAAATGGGCTAGTGAATCAACTTAGAGGGGGTGAATAGGTTGTTGCGGAATACTTTTGGAATCTTTTGCGATGCAATACGTTGATATCAAAGATATATCGATAATAAACAGATTACGTATTCACAAAGTAAATAGAGTAGGGTAGGAGAGAATTAACACAAGGATTATAGTGGTTCGGCTTAGACCAAGCCTACGTCCACTCTCCACGCCGGCAGCCAAACGGCATAATCGCTATGTAGGAAAAGAGTGCCTTTACGGTGAGACAGATTAGACTTCTTCAATTGTGATCTCTCTCCTACAACCTTCTGCTGTCTTTGCTCTATATCTCACTCTCTTTGTTACACAGTATAAACATGAAGGATTTTAGAGAACAAGTGATTTTGGAGATTCTAGCATCAAGATTTCTCTACTGGTCTCTCCTTATTTCCAAGCAACGTCGATCCAACTTAAATAACCTCCGCGCCATCATACCCGTTGGCACATTCCAAAAATTCATCCAATCAACTCGTTGGACTGAATCAATTTAAGTGATCTCCTTGTCCCGAAAACGTAAGTAGACGGTAGCTCGTCAATCCCGTTCGCCCATACAATCGGGATCTTGAGTTCCCAAAATTAGATTCTTCCAAAAATAAACTTGATCTTCAACGGATAGAATCCGAAGAATCAAATCTTCCAAGCTCTTGATCACAGCCATAGATATCCCATGGTTAGGATTAGGAAATACGAAATCCAATATATGTAGCCATAAGAATAACCTGTAGCCAGCCTGTAAATAAATCGTGAACTATCTTCAGACTTAGATTTGGGTCTTGAGGGTCGACAGACTGAAACTGAGTCTTGAAGGTCTTCAGACGGAAACTGAGTCTTGACCGACTTCGACGGAAAAACTTCGGACCGAAATTCTGGGTCCGATTGTCTTTGAAAACCTTTAGACCTTGACAACTTCGGACGTAGCCGGCGAGTCTTGGAGTCCTTAGACCACACTTTGTTGAGGCTGTTTTGTCAACTTCAAAACTCCAAGGGATTTTTCTTCAACAATCTCCCCCTTTTTGATGGTGACAAAACCCTCGACAGATTTGTGAATTAAAAACCTGCAAGGAAAAACTCATATATATTTTGAGGATTATATCTGCAAAACAAAGTGTTAGTCCAATAACAATTATCCTCACAAAATATAGCAATCCTGCAATCAAATTCACAAGTCTAAATCCAAATCATCACATCAGCATAAGGTCATAGAAGTTAAAACAACCCAATCGAAATCCGAAATAAAACAGTCTAAATAAAAATCAAAATCAAGTGAAATAAAAAAAATCTCCAAGCTTCCTCAGCTTCAAAAAAAAACTTCAAATCTTCAAAACCTTCAAAACCTGCAATCAAATCTGCGTAACTCTCCCCCTTTTTGTCCCATCAAAGAGGTAGAGTAAAATTGAGATAAAGTTTTGAAAATTTTTAGGGGCCTGCAAGGAAACGAACAAGCTGAATCTTGCTAAGCTCCTGGACTAACTTGTCGAGTTTGGCAAGATTTTCCTTCACGAAGCCAGTGCCCCGTGCACCGGTCCGGTTTGACTCCACTTGTGCTCTCGGTGCATTGATCTGTTCTTGCATGTTCACCGAAGTACTCGCAGCGCCTTCTTCAAGTCTTTCATTTCAAAGTCCATCCCAAAACCTGTTTCTTCGAGTCCAAAGATAACATCCAACAGCTGTGAGAATGCTATGGAATTAGTATTGCTTCCACTTGGACCAGCAGAATAGGTTTGAAAGCTAGGAGCTTCCCTGTCAGACCTTTCTTTTTCAGCAGGTGAGGATTCTTCATGCTCTGGGAAGTGTGATGCATAAACCTCCTCAGGGTCAGCACCAGACCTACTCACATCACTAAAATGTAGTGGCGATATTGTTCCTTGTTTTACAGCAACTCCCCCTGAATGAATACCAGTGGGTGGAGTGGAAAATTCATCGCCAACGTCCATATCAGCACAAGGATGTTTCTCGGTCTCTTCCCTAGCAAAAGATGGCTCAAATGCAGCAGCCATATCCTCATGCATTTTGCTTTCTTCCTCAGCCTTCCTTCTTCTTTCTTCTTCTTCAGCTTTCCTCTGTCTCTCTTCTTCTCTTCTTCTTTCTTCTTCTCTTTTTCTCTCCTCTTCTTCTCTTCTCTGCCTTTCCTCTTCCTTTCTTTTCCTTTCCTCTTCTTTTCTCTTTCTCTCCTCTTCTTTTCTCCTTTCTTTCTCTTCCTTCTCTTTCCTCTGTTTCTCTACTTCCTTCTCCTCTGCTTCTTTTCTCGATCTCTCTTCAGCCTCGTTCTCGGGATTACAGGGCTCCTCATCCTAGAGAGAGTGGACAAAGTCATGGCATCTTTTTCATCCTCCTCGTCTTGCAGGATGATCTTTCTTCTTTTCTTTTCAGCCATGGACTCTTTGCCCTTCCTTTTTGATGAAGCAGTGGGGATCTCTCTTGAAGGTGTTTCCCTCCTCAACCTTTCCAGTGCTGCAGTCAGTTTTGGAAATTTCATCTTCATCACCATCTTCTCTCCAACGAGCATCAAATTTAACTTTGTTAGGCACAAAGATGCAAGGACTTGAATATCAAAATGCCTAAATAGTTTGGTGATGATTGATGAATAAGGCAACTGACCCTTATCCTTCACCACTGTCCTATACATATGGAAAAGTATGACATGTGGAAGTGAGAAAGGTCTACCCTGGTTGATGGCAAACATCAGCTTTGCCTCTGTTTTGGAAACATCGGTCTTCGAGGTCGTTTTTGGCCGGATGCAGTTGATGACAACTTTATGCAACAAAACATTGGTGGCATTCATCCTAGTGTAGGATATCTTGCCTTCAACAGATCTGTCTCGTACAATATCCAGAGTTGCATAGGCTATTGAGACTTTGATTGGCTGGAAACTCCTTCTTTCCACACCAATGATGTCAGCCAGCAAGTCAACATCAACAATATAATCTTTGTCCATGAAAGAAAAGGACAAATGATTTGCATCCAAAAAGGATAGATTCGAGTAAAAGTAAGCAGTCAATTCAGAGTGGGCCATAGTCATATCCGTGCAGAAATTCTCCAATTGTAACTTGGCAAACTTCCCTCTCAAATTAATCCTTATTGAATCTAGGAAGTCAAAATCCACACTCCTTGGATTGACCACTCCCCTTTTTAACAACTTCGCATAAACTCGTTCATGTTCCTTCGACCGAAATAAACTCCCCGGAGGACAAACAGTATTGGCAACCACACCAAATCGAGGCTCAAAATGAGAGAAAAGTCTCTCGTCATCATCTAAAGTTTCAGTAGGAGCATTCTCAAGTGGATCACTCGGAATATTTTCCAGCGTCCTCTGTGCAGTGCCTTCACCAACAACCTTCAGCTTTTCCATCTCCTTCAGAAACGCATGCTCACTCCTATATCCCCTCTCTTTCAAATACTCCTCGATCGTCTTAAGGCTAACCTTCCCTTCTTTGAGCCTTGCATAGAGATCGTAAGCTACATTTGGCTTAAGAGTTCTTACCGGTTCGCTTCGGTAACAACTTCCTCGAATGTTGACGCCCGCCGCGTTGAGGCGAATCTTCCTCCGTTAGGTCCACCCTTGTAGGACCCTCTTGCTGTCTCCGTGGTCCCCGCTTGCAGTCGGGAGGACTTTCGAGACGACATTCTTGTAGAGCAAGCAAAGTTTCAACTTGTACGTGAGGAAAAATGGAAACTTTGAGGCGAAAAAGGGACGAAATGGAAATGGCAAAAGGAGATTTTTAGGGTTTTGAGAGTGAAAAAGTATGAAGATGAATCGCAATGGAGTAGCTGAGAGTAAAAGTGACGGTTCGAGAGTATAAATAGTGGGAGAAAAATCACCGGAATACGAATCGTCGCCAAAAAGTGAAAGAAAAGAACGCCAAAAATAAACCGTAAAATGAAAACTGCCCTTTTTTTTGAAAATGTAAACGCCATTAATGCATGTCGAAAAGAGCGAAAAGAGATTTTGAAATACTGAAAAGTAATTACCAAAAATATGTTAAAGAGAGAATACGAAAAGGAAATTTGTAAAGAGATAAAATAGTATAGAGTCTGACGGATGTTCAGACTTTACCTTTGAGTCTGAACCCTTTTCAGACCTTACCTTTGCGTTTGAGCATAATTAGACTTTACGTAGAGTCTGAAATGCTTTCAGACCTTGCTTTGAGTCTGAGCCGTCTTCAGACCTCGCGTTGAGTTTGAACCACTTCCAGACTTAGCGATGAGTCTGAACCACCTTCAGACTTTAGCGATGAGTCTGAATATCTTCAAAATTCACAATTCCTAGTCTTGAACAAATTAATTCAAAGTGAGCCTTCTCTAGGGGTTTTGTGAATATATCCGCCAATTGATTTTTGAATCTACATGCTGAATTACAACATCTCCACTTTGAACATGGTCTCGAATGAAATGATGTTTGATTTTAATGTGCTTTGCTCTTGAATGAAGTATTGGATTCTTTGTGAGGTTGATTGCGCTGGTATTGTCACATTTGATTTCCGTCTGTCTTTCATCAACTCCAAAGTCTCTCAATTGTTGTTGCATCCATAGAATTTGAGAGCAGCAACTTCCAAGAGCAATGTACTCTTCTTCAGCGGTTGAAAGAGCCACAGTACCCTGTTTTCTTCACCATCCTGTTTCCCAATAATTGACATGTACCTGTAGTGCTTTTTCTATCCACTCTACAACCAGCGAGGTCAGCATCAGAATATCCAAGAAGAGTAAAATCTCCTTTCTTAGAATACCATAGACCTAGCTTAGATGTAGTTGCAACATATTTAATTATACGCTTTAGCAGCAGTCATATGAGATTCTTTAGGATCGATTGAAATCTAGCACGAGATGCAAACACTAAACAAGATGTCGTCTAGAAGCTGTAAGGTAAAGAAGTAACCCGATTATACTTCTGTATAGCTTTTGGTCTACACTCTTCCCTTGTTCGTCTTTATCTAGCTTTGATGAGCTTGACATAGGAGTTTCTATTTTCTTGCAATTCTCCATTCCAAACTTCTTGATAAGATCTTTTGCATACTTCTCTTGATGGATGAAGGTTCCTTCATTTGATTGATTGACTTGAAGTCCCAAAAAGAAGTTTAGTTCTCCCATCATGCTCATTTCAAATTCGTTCGCATACACTTTGAAAAATTCTTGCAAAGTCTCTCATTAGAAGAACCAAAAATAATGTCATCAACATAAATCTGAACAAGTATGAAATCCTTGCCTTCTCTTTTTATAAATAGTGTAGTATCTACTTTACCTTTAGAGAAGCCATTTTGAATTAAAAAATTGCTTAACCTTTCATACCATGTTCGAGGTGCTTGTTTTAAACCATATAAGGCTTTCTTCAGCTTGAAAACAATATTTGGTCTTTTAGGATCTTCAAATCCTGGTGGTTGTTCCACATAGACTTCTTCTTGAATGACTCCATTTAGGAATGCGCTTTTCACGTCCATTTGGAATAACCTGAAATTTTTAAAGCAAGCAAAAACAAGGAGTAACCTTATAGCTTCTAACCTTGCCACAGGAGCATAGGTCTCGTCATAGTCGATGCCTTCTTCTTGTGTGTAGCCTTTTGCTACAAGTCTTACTTTATTCCTTACCACTGTTCCTTGTTGATCAAGCTTGTTCCTGAAAACCCATTTGGTACCAATGATTGATTTTCCTTTTGGTTTAGGAACTAGCTCCCAAACGTTGTTGATTTTGAATTGGTTTAGTTCTTCTTGCATTGCTTCGATCTAGCTTTCATCTTTCAATGCATCTTCTATATTTTTTGGTTCAATCTCATAAATTAGTGCAAGAGCTTTGGAAGCTTCTCGTCTTTTAGATCTAGTACGAACTCCTTCATCAATATTGCCAATGATGAGGTCAGGGGATGACTTGACTTTTGCTTCCAATTTGTAGTTGATTTGTCAATTTGGTGAAGCTCTTCTTCAGTTGGAATTTCTGAATTTGTTTGAGGCTCGTGTCTACGAGGCTTGATTTTCTTCATGAGAATTTGTAGACACTTGCCCGAGACTCTAAATCTTCAGGTTGAGTCGATTTTGTAATGAATCTTCAAACTTCACATTTATGGATTCTTCCACAGTTTGAGTGCTTTTGTTGAAGACTCTGTAAGCTTTGCTTGTCATGGAGTAGCCAAGGAAAATTCCCTCATCTGATTTTTCTTCAAACTTACCAATTCGGTCATTGGAATTCTTTAGAATAAAACATTTGCAACCGAATACATGAAAATATGAAACAATTGGTTTCTTACCTTTGAGTAATTTATACGGTGTCTTTTCCACTATAGGTCTTAGAAAAATTCTATTTATAATATAACAAGCAGTAGAAGTAGCTTTAGCCCAAAAATGAGGTGAAATATTGCTTTCGATTAAAAGAGTTCTTGCCATTTCTTGCAAAGAACGATTTTTCCTTTCTACAACTCCATTTTGTTGTGGAGTGTATGGAGATGAAAAATTATGTTGAATACCATTGTCATCACAGTATTTGGCAAAATCATGATTTTCAAATTCTCCACCATGGTCAGTTTTAATACTCGAAATTGCATATCCTTTTTCAATTTGAATTTTCTTTGCAAACTTAGTAAAATGAATCAATGCATCAGATTTATTTGCAAGAAAGAAAACCCAAGTAAAACGAGAATAATCATCAACTATAACCAAGCAATATCTTTTACCTCCAATGCTTTGAACTCTAGTTGGTCCAAATAAATCCATGTGTAATAGCTGCAAAACACGATTAGTGGATACTTGATTTATAGATTTAAAAGAACTTCTAACCTGTTTACCAAGTACACAGGAGTGCATAATTCATGCTTTTGATACCCGAGGTTAAGAAGTCCTCGAACAAGCTTTTTGGATGATACTTTTGCAATTTGCTTCAGATTGACATGTCCAAGCTTCCTATGCCAAAGGATGACTTCATCTTGAATTGATATCAAGCATTGAGGATTGTCAGACTTTATTTCTAGCAAATAGATATTCCCATGTCTTCGACCGTGAAGGATTGTGAAAGATCCTTGCTTGTTCCAGAACATGTGTCTTCTTGGAAATTTATTTTGTATCTAGAATCGCATAATTGACTAATACTCAGTAGATTGTAGTTCAATCCCTCAACAAGAGAGACGTTGTTAATTGTGAGATTTCCAATCATCACAGTTCCTTATCCAACAATCTTACCTTTGTTGTTACCACCAAAGGAGACATTTCCTCCTTTTATATGAGAAAATTTTGTAAAACAACTTGAGTCTCCTGTCATGTGTCTTGAACATCCACTATCCAAATACCACTTGACTTTCTTCTTGAGGGTAACCTGCAATTAAGAAAGAAACTCATGTCTTCTTTGGTACCCAGATCTTCTTGGGTCCATCATTGTTAGTAGTATAAACAGTCTTTGCCCAGCTCTTCTTAACAGGTCTCCAAACTTTGGAACATTCCTTTTCAAAATGATCTACACTTTTACATCTTGAACAAGTAAGAGAAGGTCTCCCAACAGGCTTTACAAAAACCTTTTGGAAATGATTTTTATAAAAAGTTATTGTTGGCCTATTCTTTATTCTTTCCTTTACTTTTGGGAAATCGATCAAAGGAACAGTTTCTTGTGTCATTCCTAGACCGGATTTATTAAAGTAAGGTTTTGGATAGAAAGAATTTTGTCCAACTTTTCAGAACCTATTGAAAATTTCTTTGAGACTTTCAATAAATCCTCTTTCAAGCAAGCATTCTCTTTTGAAAGTTCATTTCCATTTTCTTTTGAAGCAGCAAGAGACTTGTCTAAACTTTCAACTTTTTCAAGTAAAGTCTTTTCTTGTTGTTTCATTTTGGAATTCTCCATTTTTAATTCAGCGATCCTTTTAAGAGAGCCTTTAAGACTGAGACAAAGTTCATCAATGTATTTTGATACTTTGATAGGAATTTTTAAATTTCTAACCTTGATACCATTGTTTGAGTCTCGAGTCGAATCGAGTTTGAGTCGAGTCCGAGTCCGCGCGTCGAGTCGAATCGAGTCCGAGTCCGCCATAAGACATATATTTGCATATTCTTCATCACTCTCCTCACATTCAGTATCACTCCATATTTCAGCTTTGAGTGCCTTCTTAAACTTTTTAGGTTTTCCTTTCTTTTTCTTCAATAAGGGACAGTTGGTTCTGATGTGCCCCTTTTTCTTGCATTCAAAGCAAACAACTTCTTTGCTGGTATCTTCTTCTTCATTTGGTCTCCTTTGAAATTTTTGATTGTTTTGTTTCTTATCGTTGAATCTTCTACTTTTTCTATTCAACCTTCTAAACTTTTTAATCAGAAGTGCCAATTCTTCATCATCCAGTTCTTCCGATGAGTCTGTAACATCAGAATCATCATTAGATTTTAAAGCAATTGACTTTTTACCTTTAGTGTCAAATTCCTCATTGAATTGCTCGACTTCATGGGATTGAAGTGTGCCGACCAATTCGTTAACTGAAAGAGGCATGATCCTCTGTGTTTCTCTGATAGATGTCTTGACGTGATTCCAATCTTTGGAGAGCCCTCTCAACAGTTTATTGACCTTCATAGGTCTTGAGATTGGCTGTCCTTGATATGCCAAGCCGTTTACAATTTCTGTAAATCGACTGAACATATCCGAGATGGTTTCTCCTGGCTTCATTTTGAAGGCTTCATATTGACCAAGAAGGATGTTGATCTTGGTTTCTTTGACTCGATCTGTTCCTTCATAAGTAACATGTAATCTGTCCCAAACTTCTTTGGCTGTATCACAAGATGAAATTCTATTATACTCAGTAGGAGATAATGCACAATAGAGAGAATAAATAGCCTTTGCATCAAGAGCATGTCTCTTAGAGATTTCTGCTTGTGGTAACCTTGCTCCATCAGCTATTTCTTTTCCTGTGCTTGATGTAGCTTTAGGACTAATCCCGTTCTCTACTACATCCCATTCCATAGGATCTTCAGATCTTAGGAACGCCTTCATCTTGTTTTTCCATACGTTGTAATCCTTGCCATCAAAGTAGGGAGGTCTGGTATTGCTCTGACCTTCAATTAACCCTGGAGCCAAAACACTAGCCATAGATCTTTAGCTTGAGAATTAATAACACTTCTAACAAATAAGCAACCTGCTCGATACCAATTGAAATGGGCTAGTGAATCAACCTAGAGGGGGTGAATAGGTTGTTGCGGAATACTTTTGGAATCTTTTGCGATGCAATACGTTGATATCAAAGATATATCGATAATAAACAGATTACGTATTCACAAAGAAAATAGAGTAGGGTAGGAGAGAATTGACACAAGGATTATAGTGGTTCGGCTTAGACCAAGCCTACGTCCACTCTCCACGCTGGCAGCCAAACGGCTGTAATCGCTATGTAGGAAAAGAGTGCCTTTACAGTAGACGGATTAGACTTCTTCAATTGACAGTCTCTCCTACAGCCTTCTGCTGTCTTTGCTCTACATCTCACTCTCTTTGTTACATAGTATAAACATGAAGGATTTTAGAGAACAAGTGATTTTGGAGATTCTAACATCAAGATTTCTCTACCGGTCTCTCCTTGTTTCCAAGCAACGTCGATCCAACTTAAATAACCTCCGCGCCATCATACCCGTTGGCACATTCCAAAAATTCATCCAATCAACTCGTTGGACTGAATCAATTTAAGTGATCTCCTTGTCCCGAAAACGTAAGTAGACAGTAGCTCGTCAATCCTGTTCACCCATACAATCAGGATCTTGAGTTCCCAAAATTAGATTCTTCCAAAAATAAACTTGATCTTCAATGGATAGAATCCGAAGAATCAAATTTTCCAAGCTCTTGATCACAGCCATAGATATCCCATGGTTAGGATTAGGAAATACGAAATCCAATATATGTAGCCATAAGAATAACCTGTAGCCAGCCTGTAAATAAATCGCGAACTATCTTCGGACTTAGATTTGGGTCTCGAGGGTCGACAGATCAAACTGAGCGAGTCTTGAAGGTCTTCGGACGGAAACCGAGTCTTGACCGACTTCGGACGGAAAAACTTCGGACCGAAATTCTGGGTCCGACTTGTCTTTGAAAACCTTTAGACCTTGACAACTTCAGACGTAGCCGACTGAGTCTTGGAGTCCTTAGACCACACTGTTGAGGCTGTTTTGTCAACTTCAAAACTCCAAGGGATTTTTCTTCAACAGGAAGGTCCTGTACCAGAATGTGAGCTACCTCTATACGTGATGGAGGTTGCTTTTGGAAAGGGTACAAGCAGACCCTAAAGTTGGTTCGGCAGTGGACGCGAAGGACCCCAAGCTTGGTGATCCAGATTCTCCGGCATACTCAGCTGTGGGCTCCAGCTGGAGTGTGGAAGAAGGAGAGATCGAAGAGGATGAGGATGAGTAGTCGGAGTGATGAGAAAGCGCCACCCCTGATTGTTAAACCTTATGTGTTTCAATACACAAAGTTTGGCTTGACTTGTATTACATATGACTAGTTGTGTTATATATATAAGTGTGGTTGTTATCGGGTTTGAAAAATTTAGCTCTGCTTTCCTATCCCATTATTTTATTGTCTAGGGATTTATATCTGCTTCTGCATGCGTATTTAAAATGAATAGGTTGGCGATACGTCTTGGGACATCACTATTTTTTCAACTAAGTAGGGATGGGCACAAGCTCGAACGATCGGGATGTGACATCCCCGTTTAGTGGTGTCAGAGCGTAGTTGTTAGAAATTGGAGTGATAAGGTGCGATGGTATATGGGATAGTAAGTAGGATTGGCCTTTAAATTCATGACCGGTGCATGTCTATGGTAGTTGATTGGTAAAGTTGCTTGTTGCGTGGATCGCTCAGCTTCTAATCCAGTGTGGATTTGCAAGACAGATTTCAGTAAAAAGACTGAACCATGAGCAATCAGGAGCAGAGGACTCTGAGTAAGAGGACAGTTAGGCCTATGACTCAGGGCAAGACACCGACTAGGGTCAGTACCCGAGGAGGCAGGGGTAAGGCACCAGCACAGGTTAGCACCAGTGGAGTAGCATCACCTCCCGTTGGTGCTGGGGTAGCAACCCCGGGTGACCAAGGAACCATCGGGATCAACTAGGCCCTGGATGCAATGAGAGAGTTGATAGGGCAGCGGGCCCGGGATCAAGCTGCCGCATTCACCGCCGCTGTTGCAATTGCCGCTCAAGCTGTCGCTACTGGTGCCGTTGCTGTTGCCACTAAAGCCGTTCCCATTGCTGCACCTGCTGCTGTGCCCACTGAAGTTCCGCTAGGAATCGTAGTCGCTGGGAGACCAATTCACAAGCTCGTGGAACAGTTCTTGAAGTTGAATCCACCTAAGTTCACTGGGGCAGGAGACCCCGAAGTTGCTGCCTTGTGGATCCAAGGACTTGAGAAGACTTTTACACTATTGATGTGCAATGAGACTGAAAAGGTAGTCCTTGCAACTTACCAACTGAAAGGAGTTGCAAATACTTAGTGGAGAACCACCCAAGGAGAAGTATTTCCAGAAGGTGTCGTCTTGGAGTGGAACGCCTTCCTTGAGGCTTTCAATGGTAAATACTTTTTAGAGACTGCCAGAGAAATGAAGATGGCAAATTTTCAGCGCCTTCGCCAAGGCTCCATGACTATAGATCAATATAAGGCGAAGTTCGCTGAACTATCACAATATGCTCTTGAACTAATTAAGAATTCAGTGAATCGAGTGAGAAAGTTTAGGGACGGATTTAGGCCGGACTTGAGGAGTGTATTGATTTCACTGAATCTAAGAAATTACAATGACTTATACGAGAGGGCCCAGATGATCGAGAGAGATCAGAATGAAAGAGCCGCCACGTCTAGGTCAAGATTTAATGCAAACATACACGCAATCCGACATAGGAAGAAGCCTATGACTGGAGGTAGATTTCAGATCTCGCCCAATAGGAAGGGTGGAATTAGGAAGATAGGTGTTCAGAATGGTCTGTGTCGCTCCTGTGGAAGGTTACATGGTATAACCCCATTCCCTCGAAGGACGGGCACTTGCTATAGGATAAGTGCTGCGGAAGTCCTAAAACTTGCAAAAAGTGCAAATAAGTCCTAAAACTTTTCAAAATGTTTCATTTGAGTCCTAAAATTGACGCCGTTAGCATTTTCCGTTAAAAATGCTAACGTGGCATTTAAAATTAATTTTTATTTTGCATGTGACTTTTCTTAAGAATTTTTTATTCATTTTAAAAAAATAGATTTAAAAACTAAAAAAATTAGATTTATTCATTTTATCTTATTTTTAACAAAAAATGAAAAATGAAAAATTATTTAAAAACGAAAACAGTTAAAAAAAAGGCAACCTAGTCAAAGGGGCCACGTGGAAAAAAAATAAATAAATAAAAATTAGTAAATTAATAGACATCATAAAAATAAATAAATTAATAAAAATAAATTAATACACGTCATTAATAAAAATAAATAAAATAAAAAATGCCACGTGGAAAATATATAAATTTTGTTAATAAATAAAAATAGACATCATAAATTAATAAACATAAATTTAATAAATTAATACACATCATAAATTAATAGACATCAAATTTTTTTTTCTTTTTTAATAAATTAATATACATCATAAATTTTTTTTTTTAATAATTTGTTTTTCTTTTTTAACTGTTTTCTTTTTTAAATAAAATTTCACTTTTTAAAATTTTTAAATATAATTTAAATATAAAAAATTAAAAAGCCAAGTGGAAAATAAATAAATTTAAATAGACATAATAAATTAATAAACATAAATTTAATAAATTAATACACATCATAAATTAATAGACATCATAATTTTTTTCTTTTTTTGAACTGTTTTCTTTTTTAAATAAATTTTCACTTTTTTAATGTTCAAATATAATTTAAATAGAAAAAAACTTTAAAAAAGCCACGTGGAAAATAAAAATTAATTTTAAATGCCACCTCGGCTTTTTTAATGGAAAAGGCAAACAACGTCGATTTTAGGACTCAAATGAAACATTTTGACAAGTTTTAGGACTTATTTGCACTTTTTGCAGGTTTTAGGACTCAAATGCATTTTCGTGACAAGTTTTAGGTGTGGTTGTTATTGGGTTTGAAAAATTTGGTCATGCTTTTCTATCCCATTGTTTTATTGTCTGGGGATTTATATCTACTTCCGCATGCGTATTTAAAATGAATGGGTTGGTGATACGTCCTGAGACATCGCTATTATTTCGACTAAGTAGGGATGGGCACGGGCTCGAAGGATTGGGACGTGACATCCCTGTTTAGTGGTATCATAGCGTGGTTGTTAGAAATTGGAGTGATAAGGTGCAATTGCTATATGGGATAGTAAGTAGGATTGGCCTTTAAATTCGTGACTGGTGCATGTCTATGGTAGTTGATTGGTAAAGTTGCTTGTTGTGTGGATCGCTCGGCTTTTAATCTAGTGTGGATTTGCAAGACAGGTTTTAGTAAAAAGACCGAACCATGAGCAATCAAGAGCAAAGGACTCTGAGTAAGAGGATAGTTATGCCTGCGACTCAGGGTAGAACGCCGACTAGGGTCGGTACCCGAGGAGGCAGTGGTAAGGCGCCAACACAGGCTAGCGCCAATGGAGTAGCACCACCTCCCGTTGGTGTTGGGATAGCAACCCCAGGTGACCAAGGAACCATCAGGATCAACCAGGCCCTGGATGCAAGAGAGAGTTAATGGGGCAGCAGGTGTGATATCCAGATTTTTGGGTTCTAATTTCGACTGGACAAAGAGGACCGTTTTCGTTCAATTGAAGCCAGGGATTGTGAAATTGGGATGCAAGTGGGTTACATTGGTAAGGAAAAATACCGATTGGAATGATGAGGTGTTGAATGAAATTATGGGAGTCAATTTAAATTGAATCAAGAGGGATTAAGGTCCAATTGGGAAGAAAACTTAGCAAAATTTGTATGCCACCTCTACCCCATACTTTGGCCTACCTAAATGCTTCTAGAAGGGGGCATATTTGTCAAAAATTGAAGGGTGGAAGACAGCTGGTGGTGGCCCACGTGTGGCTGACCTAAGAGAGAGAGAGAGTGAGGAAAAAAAGGAAAATTTGGTTTTCTCTTCTTCCCCTTCTCTCTCTTGTCATTATCTCTCTCTTCCCCCATCTTCTTCTTGAGTTGTTCGATGCCATGGGAGCCGAAGACCAGCGAAGACCGAGCTGCAATCGCCGCCTCTCGCCGCCGTCGTCGCACGCCTGCAAGCCACTGGAGCTACTCACGCGCACCCGAGACCGCCGCCGTGCTGCCGTCCGCACACCTCCGCCCCCTCTCCTCCCTCTGGTTCGAATAGAACTGGCCAATAGAAATAGAAGCAGCAGCCATCGCCGTTCGGACCGGAGCAACCATCGCCGTCATGCCGGAGCACCGCCTCGCCCGCGCGTCGCCCACGTGCAGCCGTGCCTAGTCGCGCCTCTCATCGTTCCACTGTGCGACCCCAGCTTCTAGCCGCCTCTGTTCAGCTTTGTTTGGCCACCACAGGCCGCGATTCAGCCGCCCCCGGCTGCCGTCTAGCTCCGCGGCCACCGCAAAGCCTCCCCGAAGTCCCTTTCGCCCTTAGCTGGCCTCGTCTCGCCATCTCAGCCCGGAACTGCCTCAACCAGCAACGCACAAAGGAGGAAGAAAATGGGTATTGCAGCAACTTCGTGGGCCGTTTTGGCTGCCTTCCCGAGCCCGAATGCTCGGCCCACTTTGAGGAAAGTCGATCCTCGTGTCGAGCCTGTCGTTTTGAGTGAGTTTTACTCACTAATGCCTTCTTAGTGTGCTAATTATACTTAAAGGTTGATTAGATTTAATTAAGTGTAATTAGTGGTTAGATTAGAATTGATTAGTGTTTATTAGTTAATTGCATTGCATATTAGTTGTTTAGTTAGTGTAATTAGATAGAGAATTGCCTATGGTATTTATTGGATGCTTCTTAAGATTTTTCCAGTCCCTTATCGGGTGTTAATTAAGCAAATTGGGCCTAAGTGGAATTTTTATGAATTAATTATTAATTTTCGAAATTAATTATTTATTTTCCGGAAATTCAACTAGGATGGCTAGTGACTGGGATTTTATGCTGATGATTGTGGTGCAAACCGTTTACTTAATTGAGTTTTATATTGTGCTAAATTGAATTTATTGTTATTTATTTAATTTTCGAAATTAATTATTTAATTATTTATTTTCCGGAAATTCAACCGGGATGGCCGGTGACCGGAATTTCGTGCTGATTGTCGTGGAGCAGTCCTTTTATTTATTTGAGTTTGAATTTGTGTCGAATTGATTTAATGGTGCATTTTGAAGTTATATTCTTAAATAAAGGAATTTTGGCTATGTGATTGAAAATTGATTAGATATCGGTTGTCAGTGTTGAAAGTGAGTTGGTAAATCACCTGGAGAATGCACGTGGCCTGGTGAATTGGAATGTCACCTGGGAAGGACACGTGGCTCGGTGATTGGATATGTTACCTTGACGAAAAGGTAGCCTTAGAGAATACACGTGGCTCGGAGACTTGGTATGTCTTCTTGGAGAATGCACGTGGCTCGGTGACAGAGCATTGAATATTGAAAGGGTCGGGTGGGACCGTGAAGCCATTAGGTCTTGAAAGGGTCGGGTGGGATCGTAAAGCTATTAGATCTTGAAAGGGTCGGGTGGACCGTAAAGCCACTAAGTGTTGAAAGTGGTCGAGTGGGACCGTAAAGCTATTGAATTTTGAAAGTGCCGAGTGGGGCCATAAAGCCACTAAATCTAAGAAAGTTGTTTGGTAGAGCCGTGATTACCACCTATAACAAGTTATGTCTTAAGGACCGTGATTCATATTTGTGATTTGAGTTGAAATAGTTGAAATGACCAAAAATGGTCTTGTTGATATGTAATCGACTAAGTCGATTGACCTTTGTTTTGATTTGATGTGGTTAATTGATTTATTGAATGGGAATGACCGTGAGTGTTCTTGTTGTCGTGTGATCGACTAAGTCGATTTGATCGATGCTTTGATCTGTGATGTGATTGCTTGGGTGCTTATTTGATATGTGCTAACATGCAGGTGGAATCTGAGGCCAAGGTAAGTCCTCTAACTTATGTTGTGCTTAAGCAGCCATAAGGTGTATTAGTTTACTAATCGGGTCTTAGGGGGTAGAACTTGCTGAGACATAGTCTCATCCCGGTTGTGGGATTATATTTCAGGTCCCAAGATGACAGTCATGAAGGATCGGGAGCCTTGGAGTTTGCAAAGGTGGAAATTGAAGATTCAACAACGTGTTCGATTAGTGGGTCATAAAACCATTACCTTTTGTGGAGTCGATAGATTTTGTAATCAGTCTGCTGTTGTAAATAAACAAGTTTGTTTGTAAAAAGGTTTGAGTTGGTTTGAAGAGTTTGTGGTCCTGCTACTCTATCACATTGTTTTATTGTTTGGGGATTTATATATGCTTCTGCATGTGCTTATTAAAATGAATGGGTCGGTGATGCGTCATGGGACGTCGCTATTTAATCGACCAGTTAAGGGATGGGCGCGTGCTCGAGGATCGGGGCGTGATAGCAGGCCCGGGATCAAGCTACCGCATTCACCGCCGCTATTGCAGCTGCCGCTACTACTACCATTGCTGCTGCCGCTGAAGCCACTCCCGCTGCCGCAGCCGTTGAAGTTCTGCTAGGAATTGTAGTCGCTAGGAGACCAATTCACAAGCTGGTGGAATAGTTCTTGAAGTTGAATTTACCTAAGTTCACTAAGGCAAGAGACCCCAAAGTTGTTGCCTTGCGGATTCAAGGACTTGAGAAGACTTTTGCACTTTTGATGTGCAATGAGACTAAAAATGTAGTCCTTGCAACTTATTAGCTGGAGGGAGTTGCAAATACTTGGTGGAGAACCACCCGAGGAGAAGTATTCCCAGAACGTGTCATCCCGGAGTGGAACGCCTTCCTTGAGGCTTTTAATGGTAAATACTTTTCAGAGATTGCCAGAAAAATGAAGATGGTAGAGTTTTAGTGTCTTCACCAAGGCTCCATGACTGTAGACCAATATAAGGTGAAGTTCGCTGAATTATCGCAATATGCTCCTAAACTAATTGAGAATCCAGCGAATCGAGTAAGAAAGTTCAGGGACAAATTCAAGCCGGACTTGAGGAGTATACTGATTTCGCTGAAGTTGAGAAATTACAATGACTTATACGAGAGGGCCCAGATGATCGAGAGAGATCAGAACAAGAGAGCTGCCACATCTGGGTCAAGATTTAATGCAAACAAAGACGCAATTCGACATGGGAAGAAGCCTATGACTTGAGGTAGATTTCAGATCTCGCCCAACAGGAAGGGTGGAATTGGGAAGATAGGGCCTAGTCCGAATGGTCCGTGTCGCTCCTGTGGAAGGGGACATGGTACAACCCCATGCCTTCGAAGGACGGGCACTTGCTATGATTGTTGCCAATAGGGTCACTTAGCCAGAGAGTGTCCTAGGCGACCAAGAGCACAACCGCAATTGCTACCACCGTTGCAGAGGGAACAGATAAGAGGGTTCGCACCTCAGAATGCACCACAAGGAGGACAACTTCGACCCCCAGTTCAAGGCACGATGTATGCCATTACTCGAGGTCAGGTAGAGACTGTGCTTTACGTGATCACAGATACGGTTTCGCTGAACAACCATCCCACTTATGCTTTGTTCGATCCAAGAGCAACTCATTTCTTTATTGCCGAGCAATTCGTTAAGTTGATAGGAATAAATCTTCAATTGCCGGAATTTATTGTTAGCATATGTTGACACCTAATTTAAACTTATCTTTAGAGCATTTGGTTGTGGAGAAAAATTTTGAAAAAAAATTTGAATAATAAACATGTGGTAGTTGAACATATCTCTTCATTTCAAAATTCAAAAATTCAATGGTCGTGTGATTTTGGAGCCACTTTTTGTTGAGAAGTTGAGTGAATATGTGCAAAATCTTCAACAACTTTGAGTCTTTTCTCTATAGATAAAGGATGCAAAGCTTCGGTTTAGGGGGGGTCTTCGAGAGAAAGAAAAAAGAATAGAAAAAGTGAAAAGAAAGAAGAAAAGTGAGAAGATGTGAGGGGGCCTTCTTTGTATCGAAAAAAATGGAAGAAGAGGAAAGTAAAAAAAAAAAAAAAAAACAGAGAGACAAAAAGAGGAAAAAATTATGCTTTGTTGAAGGGAAAAGAGGGCAGAGAGAGGTGACCGCTACAATAAAATAGCAGGGAAAAGAGTTGAGAGAGACGTGTGGTGAGAGAGAGAAAAAAAAAAATTAGAAGAAAAAGAAAAACGTTGTTCATCTTCTTCCTCGTCGGTCCCTTCGCTGCTGCAGGCCCCGCGATCACACTATTGCGCCTCTGCCACCACTGTTTCGCTCGCCGCCTCTAGACACCGCACTTCCATCTACCATTCGATGGTCTCGCCACGATGCACAACCCTGCCACGCATCACTTCCGCCTTTGCTCCGACGGCCCGAGCGCCCCTTTTGCCGTTGGTTCCTGTTACCGACGACCCACGACGCGACCGGTGGTCAATTTGTTGCACGCCCAAGCAATTGATGCTGCATCGCTGTACTGCCACCTAACTCCGCCTATGAATCCGCTTGAAGCCACCGCCGCGCTCATTCTCTACAAACTGTGAGTTCGCCCCGACATCGTCGCGTTTGCTCACCCGTTGCCGGTGCCTGGCCCTGACAATCGCGCCTCTGCCTCCACCCGATGCCATGCCTACATTGCCTTCCGTTGGAACGAGCCGCACCTTCGCCCATTACGCCTCGTTGTAATCCGATCTTGCCCAGCTCTTCACCAACGCTTCAAGGAGGTCTTGCTCCCAGCCCCATCCTACTTTTGGCTGATCCTTGACCAACGCCAACGGCTAATCTCCCCGCACACGACCTCGGCCTATTGGCTTATTCGTCACTACACCAGGAATTGCAACGCCTCCTCTTGCTGATCAAGGAGTCCTAAACAACGAGTTCAAGCTGATGACTGATGATTGCCACTCCTACTCTCCGTCCTTATTCCACCTGACCCCTCGTCACTACAACTGTCGCATCGCACCACCGCCGCTCGAGCCTCAACACCTGCAATCCACGAGCAGTTCACCGCATCCTATGCCTAACACCAACAACATCACCGTTGACTCAAGCACCCACTAGTCACCAACGTCGCTGCTGCGACCCAACGCCGATCACCGCATGCCTACCTTTGCCAGTGGTCCGCCTCCGCTCTGCTGTTCGTCCGCCACGTTTGCCAGCCTCCCCTCTAGCACTCCGGCACCGATCACCCTCTCTTTGGCTACCCCATCAGCATTGCTGCCCTCCCCCTTAGGTAGCTTATTTTTAATTTTCAATTCTTATTTTTCACTAATTTTGTATTATCTTATTTTATTTATTTTGTTATTATTGTTCAATTCAGAATATTGAGATGTGCCTTTCTTTTATAAATCTTGTAGGCATTTTCTACAAGGTTTTTGCCCAAAATTATCATAATTATTAATTTGATCCGTAAGACGTCGGATCATTTTTTTTAATTTTTGGGTATTTGATAGTATTTTAATTGCTAAATCATTATAGTTATTAATTTGATCCATAAGACTTCGGATCAGATTTTTAATTATTTTTAAAAAAAATTTATATGTCGTGATGTTTAGGGTTAGGGTGATTGTTAATTTAATCTGTGAAACAATAGGTTATCTTTTTGATTATTTTGATCCTTATTTTGATAAATGCATGTCTTTGAAAAATGCTAAAAAAATCAAATCTTGCATCAAAATATATTGGTTTCATAAATTAGAGCTGCATTCTTAGGATTGCATTTTTGATAATTTTTGGAATAGGTTAGGGTGGGCTCTAAATAAGATTTTTCTCATGAATAAGGTCTTAGATAAAGTACTTTAATAATCCTTTTTTAAAAAATAGTTTTTTAAGATAGGATAGGATTTAAATCAAATTAATCCCTAAAATAAATTAGAAAATTATTCATTTTAGATATTTTAATTAGGGTTTTTATTAATTCCGAATTTCAAATAAAAAATCCAAAAATATTAGGTGCATGCTAATTAATTTGCATAATAGAATCATTAAAAAAAATCATAAAAAGAACATACATATAGAATTACCATGTCACCCATCCCATATCAAGTAGCACATGCATATTTAGGATTATATAAATTAGATTGCATACACATAGTGATAGTTCAAGTTATGCCATATGAATTTCATCTCACATGTCATTAAAATAAAATTCGTGCATATTAAGTTAAATTAAGATTACATTTAATTAATATAAAAAAAAAGAAAAAAGAAAAATTAGATATCATGTCATTTAGGAAATCATGTTCAGGGCATGCATTTTTATTAGCATTTTTGTAAATGTTTTTTAAAAGATAGACCTTAATAAGGTTGTAGTTAATAATTTCTTACAATTCTATCACTTCAGTTTATTGAACGTTATTTCATTGATTATGCACCCGCATAACCACCATTTGCATGTTAGTAGCTTAGGTTAAAATTAATCAATACTGCATGCAAAATATTTTTGAAATTAAAATAAAAAGGTACCAAGAGGGTTTTATACTAATCTAGCGTAACCATGTCCCCGGACCTATTGAATCTCTAGTTTGCAAAAATAAAGTATTCTCCCAGACTTTATTTGGGTTTCTAACTAATCCTAATTGGTTTGTGGCGACTCCAAATTGAGTATAATTACATGTTTAATTGGGTTAATTTCTTCATATCAAGTTGCGATTGGTAGGACTTGGGAGGGTCCATGCCAAGTCTTCGGACTTAGTAATCCATTAGCCTTCTTTAAGTAATTCACCCTCGAAAAAAAAAGGTTGCAACAACATATCTACACCATTGAAGGATAAGGTGTTATCTGTTTTGGGTTGTTCTGATTGTAAGTTAGTGATTGGTAAGCGAGGGGGGAAAATAGACTTGTTAGTCCTAGCCATGTATGACTTTGATTTGATTATTGGCATGGACTGGCTCACCAAGCAACGAGCTAAAATGGACTGCTATCGCAAGTCGATTCAGTTTTGCTAGTTAAAGGGTGAGAGCTTCGAATTTGTAAGGAATCAAGGAGGACCCTCCATTTCCCTAATCTCGTCACAAGAGGCAACCTGTTTGTTAGACAGGAGTTGTCAAGGTTACCTGTCAACTGTCGTGGATACGACAGTTGAGGAGCTGAAGATTGAAGATATTTCGATTGTGCAAGCATTTCCAGATGTATTCCTGAAGGAATTGCCAAGATTGCCACTAGAGAGAGAAATAGAATTCGTGATTGAGTTAGCACCCGGAACAAAGCCAATATCTAAGACTCCTTACCAGATGGTGCTATCAGAATTGAAGGAACTAAAGGTGCAAATGCAAGAATTGTTGGATAAGGGATTCATACGTCCCAATGTATCACCTTGGGGAGCACCGGTTCTATTTGTTAAGAAGAAAGATGGTTCATTGCGCTTGTGCATCCACTATCACCAACTCAATCAAGTAACAATCAAGAACAAGTATCCATTACCGAGAATTGATGACTTGTTTGATCAGTTGCAAAGAGTGTCGATATTTTCAAAAGTCGACTTGAGGATAGGATATCATCAGCTGAGGATCAGGAAAAAAGACATTCAAAGTCAGCATTTCGTATTCGGTATGGTCATTACGAGTTCATTGTGATGCCGTTCACGTTGATGAATGCTCCAGCTGCTTTTATGGATCTGATGAACCGAGTATTCAAGGAATATCTAGATCGATTCGTGATTGTGTTCATCGATGATATTCTGGTGTATTCAAGAAATGCTGAGGAACACGAGAATCATTTGAGATTAGTATTCCAGACTTTAAGGATTCATTAGTTGTATGCTAAGTTTTGCAAATGCAAGTTTTGGCTAACTCGTTTTGCATTATTAGGTCACGTGATTTCAGGCAAAGGAATCTCCGTGAACCCGTCCAAGATTGAATCAGTTATAAATTGGCCAAGACCGACAATAGTGATAGAGATCCGAAGTTTTTTGGGTTTGGCAGGTTACTATAGAGGTTTATAGAAGGATTTTCAACTTTGGTGTCGCCTTTGACAAGACTCTTGAAGAAAGATGAGAAGTTCGTATAGACAGACAAGTGCGAGTTCGTATGGACATACAAGTGCGAGTGTAATTTTCAAGAGCTGAAGCAAAAGCTGACTACCACACCTGTGCTGACGATTTTTGAGGATGATAAGCCGTACTGTATTGAAGCTTAGTACCAAGAGTACTCTGCAAGCTCTTCCAAAAAGCAGCAGTAAATCTCGGGTCTCTATCAGATGTTATTGTAACCGGCACTCCATGCATTCAGACCACATGGCGCACATATAGGTCTGCGTGCCTATCCAAACTAAGGTCCTTTCTAACTGCAATGAAGTGAGCCGACTTTGTCAGTCTGTCGACTATCACCCAAATTGAATCATTTCCTCTTTGACTCCTCGGTAGTCCGGTAACAAAGTCCATCGTGAAATGTTCCCATTTCCACTCTGGGATCGCTAGAGGTTGCAAAAGTCCTCCTAGCTTGCAATGCTGAGCTTTTACTTGCTGACACGTCAAACACTTGGCCACATGCTTGGCGATGTTCGCCTTCATACCTGACCACCAATAGTGTTGACGTAGATTCTGATACATTTTAGTGCTTTCAGGGTGAACACTGTAATTATTACGATGTGCTTCAGATAGAATTTCTTCTCTAAGCTCGAGATCGTCAGGTACAACCAAACGCCCTTGGAATCTTAATATTCCATCATTAGAAACCTGAAAGTCGACTTTTCTTTTCTCAGTGTCCTCTTGAAGAATCCTCTACACATCAGGGTCTGTTGCTTGGAGATTCTTTATTCTGACCTGAATATCTGGTTCAATTCTGAGGGTGGCCATAAGACTTGAAAGGTGGCCTACCTCAAACTTGAATACCGAATCTCGCGCTCTTTCAATGAGGTTCCACTCCTTTATCAATATTTGAGCTACTGAAGACTTTCGACTTAAAGTATCGGCGACCTTATTCGCCTTTCCTGGGTGATATAGAATGTCACAGTCGTAGTCCTTCAGCAATTCCATCCATCTGCGCTGTCTTATGTTCAATTCCTTCTGAGAGAACAAATACTTGAGACTTTGATGGTCTGTGAAGATCTGGAACTTTTCTCCACATAGGTAGTGTCTCCAAATCTTTAGAGCGAAGATAATGGCTGCGAGCTCTATGTTATGAGTCGGATAATTCTGCTCATGAGGTCTCAACTGACGGAAGCGTATGCAACAACCCTACCATGTTGCATCAACACGCAACCTAATCCTTTGAATGACGCATCACTATAGATCTCGAATCCTCCAGGTCCAGATGGAAATGTCAGCACAGGTGCGGTAGTCAGCCTTTCCTTCAGCTCTTGAAAACTACTTTCGCACTTGTCTGACCATACAAAATTTTCCTCTTTCTTTAAGAGTCTTGTCAAAGGTGAAGCCAATGATGAGAAACCTTCTACAAACCGTCTGTAGTACCCAGCCAATCCCAGAAAACTCCTGATCTCTGTCACTGTAGTTGGTCTTGGCCATTTGATGACGGCTTCTATCTTGCTTGGGTCGACAGAGATTCCTTCTCCAGAAATTACATGACCTAAGAAAGCAACACGAGTCAACCAAAACTCGCATTTGCTAAACTTGGCATACAATTGATGAGCTCTTAAGGTTGGAGCACTAATCTTAAATGATTCTCGTGTTCTTCATCACTTCTGGAATAGACCAAGATATCATCAATGAACACTATCACAAACTGATCCAAAAATTCCTTAAACACTCTGTTCATCAAGTCCATGAAGGCAGCTGGGGCATTTGTCAACCCGAATGGCATCGCTGTAAACTCGTAATGACCATATCGAGTACGAAATGCTGACTTAGGAATGTCCTCCTTCCTAATTCTCAGCTGGTGATATCCTGTCCTTAAATCAATCTTTGAGAATATTGATGCTCCTTGTAATTGATCGAACAAGTCATCAATCCTTGGGAGTGGATACTTATTCTTAATTGTCACCTGATTGAGTTGTCTATAATCGATGCATAGACACAATGATCCATCCTTTTTCTTTACAAACAAAACTGGCGCTCCCCATGGTGATGCACTGGGACGAATAAATCCTTTGTCCAACAATTCCTGCATCTGTACTTTTAGTTCTTTCAATTCTGTCAATGCCATTCTGTACGGTACTTTTGAGATCGGCTCTGTCCCCGGTGCTAGTTCAATCACAAATTCAATCTCTCTTTCTGGCGGTAGACCTGGCAATTCCTTTGGTAAGACATCTGAAAATTCTTGAACTACTGGAATGTCTTCCACTTTCAACTCCTCAACTGTCGTATCCATGACAGTTGCCAGGTAACCTTGACAACCCTCGTCTAACAGACGAGTTGCCTCGGGTGACGAGATTAAGGAAATCGTGGGTCCTCCACGATTCCCGACAAATTCAAAACTTTTACCCCCTAATGGGTCGAACTGAATCGCCTTGCGATAGCAGTCCATTTTAGCTCTTTGCTTGGTGAGCCAGTCCATGCCAATAATTAAATCAAAGTCATACATGGCTAGGACTAACAAGTCAATTTTCCCCACTTGCTCACCAATCTCTAACTTGCACCCCAAACATCCCAAAGCAGCAATAACTTTATCTTTCAACGGTGTAGATATGCAAGTCGTCGATTCCAACAATATAGGTTTCAAACCTAACATCTTAACATATTGCTCGGCAATGAAAGAATAACTTGCTCCTGAATCAAATAAAGCATAAGCAGGTTGGTCGTTGAGCGAAACCATACCTGTAATTACGCCAGGCACAGCCTCCGCCTGACCTTGTGTGATTGCATAGATGGCACCCTGAGCTGGAGGTCTCGGCTATCCTCCCTGTGGTGCATTCTGAGGGGCATGCCCTCTTATCTGTCTTATCGGTGGTGGTGGCGGCAACTGAGGTTGTCCTCTCTGCTTTGTTGGACAATGTCTTGCAATGTGACCCTGTTGGCCACATTCGAAACATGCCCCTGACCTTGGTGGGCATGGAGCTGACCCGTGTCGCCTTCCACATAAGCGACACACTCCCATGTTATTAGGCGCCTGCCTATTAAATCCACCTCTCTTGAATGGCGGAGCATGGGGTTTACTTCCAGGCATGGGTCTTTTCCCTTGACGGATATTTTCTCTACGAGAGCTAAACCTCAATCCAGATGAGGCAGCTTTGTCGTTATGATCTTTCTCAATTTTCTGGCTCTCCGATATATGTCGTTATAAGTCTTCAGATCTAGAGAGACCAATATGCTCCTCAGGTCTGGTCTGAACCCATCTCTAAACCTTCTGACTCGGTTTACTGGGTTTTCAATTAACTCAGGAGCATATCGCGAAAGTTCAGCAAATTTCGCCTCATATTCATCAACGGTCAATGAACCCTGGCGAAGGCGTTGGAATTCAGCCATTTTTATCTCTCTTGCAGTCTTTGAGAAGTACTTATTATTGAAGGCTTCAAGGAAGGTATTCCAATTCTGAACAGTGACTTCTGGGAAGATCGTCTCTCGGGTGGTCATCCACCAAGTGTTTGCAACTCCTTCCAGCTGGTAAGTCGCTAACACAACTTTCTCAGCCTCATTGCACATCAGTAGTGCAAATGCCTTCTCAAGTTTCTGAACCCATGAAGATGCAGCTTCGGGATCTCCTGTCCCGGTAAACAACGGTGGGTTTAACTTCAGGAACTGCTCCACTAGTTTATGCATTGGTCTTTTCGCGACCATAATCCCTGGTTGTCCTTCAACATTCACTGCAGGTGGAATTATGGCAGGTGCGGCCCCGACAGGTGCATCTCCAGTAGGTGTAACAGCAGGTGCGGCCTGAGCAGCGGCGGCAACTGCAGCAGTAGCGGCGGCCTGAGCGGCGTCTTGAACTTTAGCGGCCCGATCCTGAACATGCTGATCCATTCTGGCACCCATAACTTCCAAGACACGCAAGATCCCATCCACTTTGGGATCATTAGGGGCTGCTACCCCGACACTTACGACAGGTGGATTCACTCCACTCGCGCTAGCCTGTGCCAGTGCTCGACCACGTCCGCCTCGGGTCCCGACACGAGTCGGAGCTCTACCTTGAATAACGGCCCTACTGGTCCTCTTCACAGGAGTTCTTGGCTCCTGGTCACTCATAGCTCAGCTTACAACTGACCTGCTCCCAATTCACAATGAATTAGAAACTGAGTGACCCAAACAACAAGCAATTCTATCACTCAGCTACCACAGACATGCATCAGCTGTGAATTTAAAGGCCTTTCCTACCAACTATCCCATGGTCAACGCTCCTTATCACTCCAATTTCTAACCATTGCTTTGATACCACAAAAAGGGGATGTCACGCCCCGATCCTCGGGCAAACACACATCCTTCCACTTGGTCGATTTTAGAATGCGATATCCCAGGACTAAGTATCGCCAACCCATTCATTAATTAAGCACATGCGGAAGTAATTATAAAATCCCCAGACAATAAAAACAATGGGATAGAAAAGCAAGGCCATATTTTCATATTGAAAACACACAACCAAACTTTTATACATAGCACAAGCCAAGTCATTCACAACTATTTACATTCTTCGGGTCTCACTCTACTTACATCTAGATAGGGTTCACAAAAAGGAGGATAAACACTCAGTCCTCATCAGGCTCATAATCAGGGTCATCTTGATCCCCTTCTGGTCCTTCATTGTCTGGCTCATCCTCATCAAAATCCTCATCTACGGGCTCCTCTTCCACCGGTTCCTCCTCGGCAGGCACCTCCTCAATCTCCTCCCACTCCTCATCCACTCCCCAGTCTTCATCTCCCGCTGGACCTTCTGCCTCTTGATCTGGAATCACTGGTTCTCCTCCATTATGATTGGCATCACCTCCAGAGTGCACAGAAGAGGTATGCTCACCCGCTGATGCAAGATCACTTGCGTCAACCACACCACCGCCCTCGGGATCAGCAGTCCCGGCCCCAAAGGCTTCCTCAAGAACGATGAATGGTACCTCCTCTTCTGGTATGGGACCTACCTGCCTCCCATCAGAATAGTGGCGATACCAAGCTCTGTACTCATAGGGCACCAGATCATCCCTACCCTTATCAACCCAAACAGTGGTCTCGACCAACACATACTCTAGTTCCTCAGGATCAGGGTGAATCTGAAAGTGAGAGGTCTTCTCGATGATGTTTTCTGGGATATCGGATTCTTCAGGAGGAGGGATAGGAGGAGGTCCTGGTGCTGCCATCTAAGGGCCTGAAATGGTTTATATCAACTAATGAGACTATGTCTCAGCGAGTTCTACCCCTTAAGTCTCGATTAGGGAACCAATACGCCATAAGATTATTGAAGAAAAATCCCTTGGAGTTTTGAAGTTGACAAAACAGGCTCAACAGTATGGTCTAAGGACTCCAAGACTCAGTCGGCTACGTCTGAAGTTGTTAAGGTCTAAAGATTTTCAAAGACAGTCGGACCCAGAATTTCGGTCCGAAGTTTTTCCGTCGAAGTCGGTCAAGACTCGTTTTCCGTCGAAGACCTTCAAGACTCAGTTTCAGTCTGTCGACCCTCGAGACCCAAATCTAAGTCTGAAGATAGTTCGCGAGTTATTTACAGGCTGGCTACAGGTTATTCTTATGGCTACAGATATTGGATTTCGTATTTCCTAATCCTAACCATGGGATATCTATGGTTGTGATCAAGAGCTTGGAAGATTTGATTCTTCGGATTCTATCCGTTGAAGATCAAGTTTATTTTTGGAAGAATCTAATTTTGGGAACTCAAGATCCCGATTGTATGGGCGAACGGGATTGACGAGCTACTGTCTACTTACGTTTTCGGGACAAGGAGATCACTTAAATTGATTCAGTCCAACGGGTTGATTGGATGAATTTTTGGAATGTGCCAACGGGTATGATGGCGCAGAGGTTATTTAAGTTGGATCGACGTTGCTTGGAAACAAGGAGAGACCGGTAGAGAAATCTTGATGTTAGAATCTCCAAAATCACTTGTTCTCTAAAATCCTTCATGTTTATACTTGTGTAACAAAGAGAGTGAGATATAGAGCAAAGACAGCAGAAGGCCGTAGGAGAGACTGTCAATTGAAGAAGTCTAATCCGTCTACCGTAAAGGCACTCTTTTGCTACATAGTGATTACAGCCGTTTGGCTGCCCGGCGTGGAGAGTGGACGTAGGCTTGGTCTAAGCCGAACCACTATAATCCTTGTGTCAATTCTCTCTTACCCTACTCTATTTACTTTGTGAATACGTAATCTGTTTATTATTGATATATCTTTGATATCAACGTATTGCATCGCAAAAGATTCCAAAAGTATTCCGCAACAACCTATTCACCCCCCTCTAGGTTGATTCACTAGCCCATTTCAAAGATTGCCTAAGAGCACAACATGAGTCAAAAGGACGTACTTGGGCATCAGTCCCAACCTGCACAAAGGACGCTTGAAATTATTTCGAGTAATCCGCTTGACAATACTCCAACCCAGACTCTAGACGATGATGAGAGACTTTTCTCTCACTTCTAGCCGTGATTGGGTGTGGCTGCAAACTCTGTTTGTCCTTCGGGAAGTTTGTTTCGATCTAAAGAACATGAGCGAGTATACACGAAGTTGTTGAAGAGGGGTGTAGTAAATCCAAGAAGTGTGGACTTCGACTTCCTTGATTCTTTGAAGATAAATCTTAGAGGGAAGTTTGCTAGGCTGCAATTGGAGAACTTTTGCACGGATACGACAAATGCCCATTCTGAACTTACGGCATATTTTTACTTGAACTTGTCGTTTTTGGATGTGAATCTGTTGTCCTTTTCTTTTATGGATAAGGATTATATAGTTGATGTTGATACTTTGGCTGATGTTATTGAGGTGGAGAGAAGGAGTTTCCAACCAATAAAAGTCTCTACAGCCTATGCAACTTTGGAGATTGTGCGTGACAGAACGGTTGAGGGAAAAATATCCTATACAAGGATGAATGCCACAAATGTATTATTGCACAAAATTATCATCAACTGTATTCGACCCAAGACAACCTCAAAGACCAATGCCTCCAAGACCGAAGCCAAGCTGATGTTTGCCATCAACCAAGGCAGACCCTTTTCTCTCCCACATGTTATTCTTTTCCACATGTGCAGAACAGTGGTTAAGAATAAGGGTCAATTGCCTTATTCATCGATCATCACCAAGTTGTTCAGGCATTTCGATATTCAGATTCCTGCACCTCTATGCCTAACCAATTTAAGTCTAATGCTTGTTGGTTACAAGATGGTGATGAAGATGAAGTTTCCAGAGCTAAATGCTGCACTGGAAAGGTTGAAGAAAGAGACACTTTCAAAGGAGATTCCCATTGCTTCTTCAAAGAGAAAGGGCAAAGAGCCCCATGGCTGAGAAAAAGCGTCGAAAAATCATCCTGTAGGACGAAGAGGATGAGGAAGATGCCATGACTTTGTCTGCTCTCTCAAAATTAAGGAGCCCTGTCAGTTTGAGAACAGAGGCTGGAGAGAGGGTAAGGAAAGAAGCAGAGGAGAAGGAAGCTGAGAAGCAGAGGAAAGAGGAAGAGAAACAGAGGAAGAGAGAAGAGGAAAGTAAGAGAAGAGAAGAATAAAGGAAAAGGAGAGAAGAAGAACAGAGAAGAAGAGAAGAGGAACAGAGAGAATAAGAGGAAAGACAGAGGAAAGCAGAAGAGGAAGAAAGAAGAAGGGGAGAAGAAGAAGAGATGATAAGAGAAGCAGAGGAAAGAAGGAAGAAGGATGAAGAGGAGAGCAGAATGCAGGAGGATATGGCTGCAGGAATTGAGCCATCATTTGCTCTGTCACGCCCCGATCCTCGGGCATGCACACATCCTTCCACTTGGTCGATTTTGGAATGCAATATCCCAGGACTAAGTATCGCCGACCCATTCATTAATTAAGCACATGCGGAAGTAATTATAAAATCCCTAGACAATAAAACAATGGGATAGAAAAGCAAGGCCATATTTTCATACTGAAAACACACAACCAAACTTTTATACATAGCACAAGCCAAGTCATTCACAACTATTTACATTCTCCGGGTCTCACTCTATTTACATCTAGATAGGGTTCACAAAAAGGAGGATAAACACTCAGTCCTCATCGGGCTCATAATCGTGGTCATCTTGATCCCCTTCTGGTCCTTCATTGTCTGGCTCATCCTCATCAAAATCCTCATCTACGGGCTCCTCTTCCACCGGTTCCTCCTCGGCAGGCACCTCCTCAATCTCCTCCCACTCCTCATCCACTCCCCAGTCTTCATCTCCCGCTGGACCTTCTGCCTCTTGATCTGGAATCACTGGTTCTCCTCCATTATGATTGGCATCACCTCCAGAGTGCACAGAAGAAGTATGCTCACCCGCTGATGCAGGATCACTCGCGTCAACCACACCACCGCCCTCGGGATCAGCAGTCCCGGCCCCAAAGGCTTCCTCAAGAACGATGAATGGTACCTCCTCTTCTGGTATGGGACTTACCTGCCTCCCATCAGAATAGTGGCGATACCAAGCTCTGTACTCATAGGGCACCAGATCATCCCTACCCTTATCAACCCAAACAGTGGTCTCGACCAACACATACTCTAGTTCCTCAGGATCAGGGTGAATCTGAAAGTGAGAGGTCTTCTCAATGATGTTTTATGGGATACCGGATTCTTCAGGAGGAAGGATAGGAGGAGGTCCTGGTGCTGCCATCTAAGGGCCTGAAATGGTTTATATCAACTAATGAGACTATGTCTCAGCAAGTTCTACCCCCTAAGTCTCGATTAGGGAACCAATACGCCAAAAGATTGCCTAAGAGCACAACATGAGTCAAAAGGACGTACCGAGCATCGGTCCCAACTCCGCAACTCAAGGTTAAGCATATATGTCTCATATGTTGCATCAAACAACAATCAATTCACATATATAAATCACGGTCCTTATGACATAGCGAATAACAGGTGGGAATCACAATTCCACCAAACATATCTCAGTACTCAAAGGCTTTACGGTCCCTCTCGACCCTTTCAATACTCAAATGGCTTTATGGTCCCACCCAACCTTTCTCAAATTCAATGGCTTTATGGTCCCACCCGACCTTTCTCAAACTTAAATTAGCATGAAATAAAGCTCAATTAAATAAACGGACTGCACCACGACTATCAGCACGAAATTCCGGTCACCGGCCATCCTGGTTGAATTTCCGGAAAATAAATAATTAAATAATTAATTTCGAAACTTAAATAAATAGATAAATGCAATAAATTCAATTTAGCACAATATAAAACTCAATTAAATAAACGGTCTGCGCCACCATCATCAGCATAAAATTCCGGTCCCCGGCCGACCTTCTTGAAATTTCGGGAAATAATTAATTAATTAAATTAATTTCGAAAATTAATAATTAATTCCTAAAAATTCATTTTAGGCCCGAATTATTAAATTGACACCCGATAAGGGACGGAAAAAATCCCAGGAAGCATCCAATAATTACTAGGACATGTCTACTAATTAAATGTGCAATCAATTTAATTAATAAGCACTAACAAGTCTCTAATTTGATCAATGTAATCTAAACTAATCACCTAATTGCAATTAAATAAATATAATCAACCCTTAGGCATAATTAGATCACTAAGAAAGCTTTAGTGAGAAACTCACTTGCACAACACGACGACCGGGACACCTCGACAATGACGCAACGACAGCTGAAAACGGGCTTGGACCGGGCCTCAACCTTGGCCTAACAATTCTCAGCCCAACTGAGAATTAATCTTGCACTGGAATGGGCTGAACCCAAGTTGGATTGGGCTTGCTGCGAAGATGGGCCTCAAAAACTGGGCTTGAAGATTGCAATTGCTGAAAATGGACTTGAAATAAAGCTGAATTGAGCTTGTCTTTGTTGGGCCCGAAAGACTGAAAATTACTGGACTTGAAGGCTGCCGAATTGGGCCGAGATTGCTGACTTCGCTGGACTGCTGGAGATGGACCAGTTTGATGGGCTCGCTGGCGACGAGCAGTGAAGGAATGGAAGCACGAACGCACGGCCTTTGTCTTCGAGTGAAGTGATGCTGGCCGCGTGGAGTCAATGGAG
Source organism: Eucalyptus erythrocorys (assembly GCA_014182555.1). Lineage (NCBI taxonomy): Eukaryota > Viridiplantae > Streptophyta > Magnoliopsida > Myrtales > Myrtaceae > Eucalyptus > Eucalyptus erythrocorys. The sequence continues at coordinate 22,511,053 of CM024607.1, read as the reverse complement.
AGAAGAGCCCCACCGCTTGATGACTGAAGGAGATGCTGTCTTGGATGTGTGGCACCTGTGGTCTTCAGTTTGTGATGTTGTTGACCTAGGAGTGATGGCCTGTGGATACGTGGAGACGGTGGGATTTCGGTGGCCTCAGAAACTGACTGAGGAGCGGCTTTGGTCTTCATCAGCTTCAATTGAAGGACTCACACGTCAAGGCAATACAAGACACGAGTGAAGGAGCCGGCTACATGGTGGAATCGTATGCACTGGAATTTCTGGCCGAGAGAAGCAAGGAAAGCTGCGTGGCGTTGGAGCAGCTTCACGGATGAGTGGGTGGCCGACCAAGGCTGGTGGAATCTCAGGGCTCTCACGGTCAACCAAGAAGCCGTTGTTGACTACTCTTCCACGTGGGCAGCAAGAAGAGACTTGTGGAGAGGTGGTGGCCGACCGATTTTTGTGGTTTGGGGGCGAGACCGAGAGGAATTTCACGAAGAGAGGAAGAGAGATTTCGGTGGGGGCGTGGGCAGCTAGAGTGAGAAGTCTAGACGAAGCAGCTACTGATTTCGTGTCCTCCTTTTTTCGCAGCTCCAAAGGGCTTCTGTTTTCTTCAAGGAAAGAAAGCAAAATGGAGAGAAGACCGTGAAGGTGGATAAGGACTAAGGCAAACCCACGTGAAAAATCAGTCCAAGGGGCCCCATCTCCTCCATCCTTACCCCTTCCATTTAATAGTTTGTCCCCCCATTACTTTCCACCAAAATATACCAATATAATTAAATTTTGATGTCAAAAATTGCTGTAAAATTCTAGATCCGAATTTCACTTGATTAAATCCCAATTCCTCACTCAAATTTCCAAATTGAGGTCCAATTTTGGCGTAGAAAAATCCCAAATGATTTTCTATGAATCCTTGACATACAATGGCTCGGCCTGGAAGTCCAATTTCCCATCAATCTAGCCAATCTAAATTTCCGTCAAATTTCCGCGACATCCGCACCCAATTTCCGTAAAAATCTCGGGACCTCTGAAAAATCTTCTAAGATTGAGCCAATATTCCATAAATAGCTCGTGACATCACAGGACTTTCAATTTCTGAAATCTGACTCAAATTGGCGGTTAATTTCATTCCGGCGCGCTTTTAGCGTGACCTAGACTACTGGGTAGTTTTCAGAACTTTTCAAGGCAACTGACTCGTGGTCGATTTTCTTCGAGCCACAATGAACCCACTCGACACATTGGCAACTCTCGATTGTCGTGAAAATCTCGAGGGCTCAATTACAGACACAAGGTACCAAAACGATAGAAAAATTAAATTAGTGTCGGTCGACGAGAATTTTCCAATTTAGTGGAGTCACCCATAATCGGCCATACATCTCAGTCGAACCAACCTATTTTTGATCTCAATACGATTTTTAACTGTGCTGTAATGACCTCTAAAGATGAACACGGTCGAGAAGCCGATTCCTGGTCGAATTCTCAAGTCTATTGCCTTAAAAGTCTTTAATGGCTTACCCAGCTAGTCTAGTTATCTCAAGAGTGATCAGCTCTAAGAACAACCCTATAGACGCATCAATAAAATGCCCGCTTAATTTAATAGAAAACATTACTGAAAATTTTGGATGTCACATGCTCAATCTGGGGAAGAGACCGAGAAACATCAAAGTACTGATATGGATGTTGGTGAGAAATATTCTACTCCACCCACTGGCATCAACACAGGGGGAGTTGCTGTAGAACAGGGAACAATATTGCCACTACATTTTAGTGATGTGAGTAGGTTAGGTGTTGATCCTCAGGAGGTCTACGCATCTCATTTCCTAGAGCATGAAGAATCCTCACCATTAGAGAAGGAAAGGGCTGAGAAGGATGCTCCAAGTTTCCAAACTCCTAGAACTGAATCTGCTGGTCCTAGTGGAGGTAACACTAATTCGATAGCTTTTACACAATTGTTGGATGTTATGTTGGACCTTAAGAAGCAGGTGTTTGGAATGGACTTCGAGCTGAGGGATCTAAAGAAAGCGCTGCTGAGTACTTCTGTGAATATGCAAGATCAAATCAACGCACTGAGAGCTCAAGTGGAATCAAATCAAAACACTGCAGAGTTGATTTCAGTGAAGGAGGCTCTTGCTAATCTCGAGAAGACAGTACAGACGCTCAACAAATTTCAGCTTGTTCGCATCCCTAGAGAGCCCTAAATCATTTTCAAAACCATCCTTCATTTACTCTACCTCTTTGATGGGACAAAAAGGGGGAGAGTTTGCAGATTTGAAGCTTGTTTTATTGTTTTGAACTTTTATTTCGCTTGAACTTTTATTTCGCTATTTTTATTTGCTTAGACTGTTTTTGATTTGGATTTTGATTGGGCTGTTTATTTGAACTTCTGTGACCTTGTGCTGATTCGATGTTTGGATTTCTAGACTTGTGAATTTGCACTACAGGATTATTATATTTGTGAGGATATTTGTTATTGGACTAACACTTTCTGTTTTGCAGAAATAATCCTCAAAATATATATGAGTTCTCTTTGCGAGTCTTAAATTCGCAAATCTACCAAGGGTTTTGTCACCATCAAAAAGGGGGAGATTGTTGAAGAAAAATCCCTTGGAGTTTTGAAGTTGACAAAACAGCCTCGATAGTAAGGTCTGAAGAATCCAAGACTCAGTTGGTTACGTCTGAAGACAGTCAGACCCAAAGTTCGGTCTGAAGTTTTTCCGTCTGAAGATAGTCAAGACTCAGTTTCCGTCTGAAGACCTTCAAGACCCAAATCTAGGTCTGAAGACAGTTTGTGATTTTGACATGCTGACAGCAGGTTATTTTTATGGTTAAGGAAAGTAAGATTTGGACATTATACTTCCTAACTTATCCATGAAATATCTCTGGTTGTGATTGTGAACTCGGAAGATTCATTCTTCGGATTTTATCCTTTGAAGATCAAGCGTAATTTTAGAATGATCTAATTTTGGGAACTCAAGATCCTGATTGTATGGGCGAACAGGATTGACGATCTGTTGTCTACTTATATTTTCGACGACGTGAAGATCACTTAAATTGATTCAGTCCAACGGGTTGATTGGATGAATTCTTGGAAAGTGTCAATGAGTATTGTGACACGGAGGCTATTTAAGGTGGATTGGTGTTGCTCGAAAGAAATGAGAGACTTGATAGAAAAATCTCGATGTTAGAACCTTTGAAATCTCTTGTTTTCTAAAATCTCTCTTGTTCAAATTGTGTATCAAAGAGAGTCACTTATAGTGCGAAAATAGCAGGAAGCTGTAGGAGAGACTGTCTATTGAAGAAGTCTAGTTCATGAACTGTAACAGCTCTCATTTGCTACATAGTGATTACAGCCAGTTGGTTGCCAGCGTGGAGAGTAGACGTAGGCTTGGAATAAGCCGAATCACTATAATCCTTGTGTCAATTCTCTCTTACCCTACTCTATTTACTTTATGATTGCATGATCTATTTATTGTTGATATATTCTTTATTTTTTAAGTAAAGGTTCCAAAAGAATTCCGTAATCACCTATTCACCCCCCTCTAGGTGGATTCACTAGCCTATATCAGTAAGTACATTAGAACTTGTACCACATGAAATGGGCCAAGCTTATATAAAACAGGATGGCAAAATAAAAGATAAGTTCCTTGCTTAAAGATTCTAAAAATAAGGTCTTATTAAGTTGCTTGCACTTCTATTATCGATTATTTTATCTAATTTTCCTCTGTGCACCATGTATGATTCATAGATTAAAAAAAAAAAAAAAAATCCTCCTTGAAAGATTGTTATATGTATGTATTGTATCTTGCTAAATTTTTGTTAATATATACAATACTGTCGATATAAGTAGCTAGATCTAGTAGAGATAGGTTGAATCTTATTTTCTTGATTTTTATTGTTGGACCTTTTTTTTTTTTTTTTTTTATTGTTGGACCTAGTTCTGATGTATAAACTTCAATGGAGGTAAATGCTTCAAAGTGATGATGACATTCGTCCTCATATAACAAAGTGTACATACAAGTACTTGAAATTTTACACGTCATTCGAGTGATGAAGCCTTACTCAATGTATATGGATAGAGCAATTAATATAAAGTCATGGTGATCAATCAGGCTGGAAGGTTTAGATGTCCTGTGTAATATTTTTTTCATGGTGGATATTAACAGGAAATTGTCCAAAAACTCTTAAATCTATCAAGCAACGACTAATTAAGTCTAAACTTTTCAACTTGGTTAATTTAATTTTAAACCTTTTGAGGATTTGCCAATATAATCTTTCCAACTAAAATTGATCAGGAATCGTTGATGCAACCCATGGCCATCTTATATGGCGCATCCGCGCTAATGTGGACGATTTCTGCAATTTTATTAAAAAAATTTCTGATTATACATATATATTTTCACTATTTGCTTCTTAAAGATGGCCGATGATCCTCACTAGCCACAAGCAAGGGCTTGCACCTGCAATTGGCCATCGTCGAGGCCCCAATGATCCTTATCGGCCTTTGTAGGAAGTGAACAATAAATAAAAAAATAAAAGAAAGAAAAGATAAAAAAAATTGCAAAAGTCGTTCATATAGCATTGCCCATCGTACGGCCATGTTGCATAGGATGACTAGTGGCCACATCAGTAATTGCGACCAATTTTGGCTAGAAGTACTATATTTGCAAATTGTCAAAATGTTTAGGAATAAATTAGTCATATTGAAAAGTTTAAGACTTGATTAATAACTGGCTAATAGTTTTAGCACTTTTTAGACAATTATCCCAATATTAACAAGATACATACTAGCTTTTCAAGCGAACGTGTGATCTCCTTCGCTCTTACCGAGCCTATAATATAATTTTATTCCAAACTTGCAGAAGTAAGGGTATGTTCCTTTCGTCACACCAAAAATGGAGTTCATTTGCTAATAAGATGTTGTGGCTAACTATTCGAAATGAGCGGGCTAAATTCATCGTTCATTGTAGTTAATGTGATCTGATTACGGTTTTAATGATCCCTATAAAAGGCAAAGGCCATTCATGGAAGTCAAAAATGCAAAATCTGGTATTTAATGCTTTAGTCCAATAAGCATTTGAGGTTTGAATTTAAAATGCATAAGAGATAAGGATCAGTGCATGTCCTGAGACCTCTTTACATTTAACCACTTACATCCATAAAATTTGGTAATCTATTAAATGTTAATTCTGATTATAGTATTTCTAATCACACATCAACTGGTTAACCTTAATGATATTGGTACTAGTTTACATTCCTAAAATTCCTTTGGCTCTCTCTCTCTCTCTCTCTCTCTCTCTTTCTCTCTCTGCTGCAAAAGCGCCTAAAGAATTTCAAATAATCGTATTTTCCATAAATCAATTAAAAGTCACGAAAGTGGATATGTTTTTCCAAGTTTCACTTGCCCCAACTCATTTGAAGTTTTTGTAATAAGCAATACACATAAAAAAAGGTTAGTGTACCTAATGATTATATCTGGCTTTGCATTTATGTAAAAGGTTATCATTTAGTAGGGTTAGATTCAATTTAGCCTTTTTGTGAATAGGAGAGGCTAATTAATTCTTTGTGACTGCCAACTTAGGTAAATTAAATTTCATGAGATTGCAATGATGTTCATGTACTAGAGCAACATAATAAATAGGCAAAATTGTTTTTTTTTTGGTAACGGTAAGAGATAAATAGGCAAAATTGTTTGGCTCTATTTATCTGCGTTCTTTGAAATATTGACCATTTTATTCTCTACATCTACTGTCTCCTCTCTTTCAAATGGAAGACCCTAAAATGCCAACCCCACCTACCTCACCGCAAGAGCAATTCCAAGATGGATTATCTGGGGTATCATCTCCGAAGACAAGTGCAGATCAATCGAAAATGATTGAGGTATGTCTCAATTGACCTTTGTACTAGGTTATTGACCAGGTATTCGTTTTTCAAATACAAAGAAATGGATTTTTTTTAATGAAAAATAAACCAAATTTTATGATTGATAATAGATAAAAAAAAAATAATTCCTATGCTCTCAGGCAACCTCATTTGGTTTATGATAGAGTTCAGATTTGATTTACCACAACTCCATCATCTAGATCTGTGAATTGATTCTACAAGCTTTACATAGATTGTAACTTCTATCAAGTTATAATCTAATTCTATTTTTTAAGTGCATGCAAATCTAAATATTTATTCTAACGATTAATTTTTGGTTGAATTTTATTTTGGATAATTGTCCAAAAAGACCTAAACCTATTATATGATGGCTCGTTCAATTCTAAACTTTTTAATTTTTTTCAATTTAATCCTAAATATTTTGAGGATTTGCAAGTCTTTCTGGCCAATTTTGGCCAAAAATTATTTATGTGGATGATTTTTCCTTTTTATTTTAAAATTTCTGATTTTTTTCTGAATTTTTCCTTTACTTTTTTGTTCTTTTTTTTTTCCTTCATTGAATATCTGCTTGATGGGGTTGTTAGCCATGGGCAAGGGTATTGTGATCCTTGCCTATATGACGTTGCCGGGGCCCAGTTAGCTAATGAATGAAAAAAGAAAAGAAAAGCAAAGAAAAGAAAAGAAAAGAAAAGAAAAGAAAAAAGGAAAAAAGAAGAAAATGTAGAATTTTTTTTTAAAAAAAAATTACAAGAGTTGTTTATGTCAGCATTGGCTGAGCTACGTAAGATGGTGGTGTCTGTGTCAACGATTTCTGCCCAAAATTGATTGGAAAAATTTACATTGGCATATAGTCAAAATGTTTGTCTAAATTGTCAAAATTTAAAGGTTTATAATTGAATTGGCCACTGGATTTGAGACTTTTTGGACAAATTTTCAATTTTTTTATTGTATAAAATGTCTAAAAAATGCTTAAATATTTTATTGATGAAGAACAAATTACATATGTAATTATATGTATCTATATGTTCATGTCTTTTGTGCGTCCATATTTTTTATGAGTATGCATATTTATAAAATGCACGTATACTAGAATATGATTTTGCGGATGATAGAATTAAAATGGCCAATAGGTTGCTTTTGCTTATATACATTGGAAGGATAGATAATCTTGTCCTAGGGTTGGTGGTTTGAATGTATTACCCTTTACATAGTTCGATTTATGAATCGTTATCTGTTATTCGTTATTCGTTGGACAATAACACAAATGACGGTTATTTGAAATGCCAAATCTTTCTTAGATTTTGCAATTAATTAGACCATAGAATTTGTCATGGTAAACATTATTAATATATAAGGAATAATACCGGTTAAAGGAAATGAGTTCCATATACATTAATAATGTGTACAGTCAAACCAGCACCTTGAACATTAGTGTCTATTCTTCTAGTGCATAGAAATTTCGTCCCATCATATAGAAAGATATCTAAATGCATAAGTACAATTACATGATAATGCTCAAATAGTAAGAATCCTATATTAGGATAATATAATGAACATAGTTCAAGATCCTATTTTGCAGCATATATTTTTTCCCGTTTCGAATCATTGGGCAACATTTAATGATGAACATAGTTGTATATGCTTTGACAATTTTTTTACTCACGTCTTGTACTCTCCTGGCTCTTTCATCCTTGCAGGTTAATTGGTCAGTCTCCACTATAAACAAGCCTCGTGTTATGATTGGATCGAATGAAGCATGTGGTTCAAAGAAACCAGACATTCCGAATCAAGGAAGAGAACGTGACCAAGTGTATACGTCACTTAGAGCAATAGTTAATGTAAGTTATAACTTTCTATAAAGTTATTTTTTGGATATAAATATCGTGTAAGGTTTATTTTGTTCTTTCATATTTTGAGAGATAGACTATGACACAAATGCAATTTTACTATTATAGAGTATGGCTTTTTCAATTTCTTTTATGAGGTTCAATACTTAGTTTTTGAATGCGGATGTCTTCACGAAAAGATTGGCATAGTATAACATTGTGATGCACATGGCTCATTCATCTTGATTCTTGAAGTATATTTGATAAACCTGGATATATATATGAAGTGCGCAACTAGATTTCATTTGCAAAAAGTTACAACTATATGATCTATGTATAAATATAGTACATATGTTCACAATTGTTGTCTCTAATAATAAGGTATAATACCAATGATTTGTGATTGTAGGAAGTTGCTTCACAATTGAGAAAAAGTTCAGATGAGGTGCTTGACCCGGATCCGATATCGTATTGTATACCGGAACATTATGGCGGGATAAATGCCTCAGATATTGAGGTAATATTATTTCGATGATTTTTTTTATACATTGTTCAAATATGCATTGTGAAGATTTGAACAACATTTCTGAGTTGGAGTGCATATTGACTGATAAATGACATATGATTAAATCCTAGGTACAATCAAATCCATCTTCAGCCAAAGCCAAAACTAGGGCTAAAAGCATGCTAGTTGGGGAAGAGATTGTATCTTTTGTAATACCTTCGAATTGTCAAATTGGGACAGACTTGCACAAGGTGACTTCTAGAATTTCTTCTCTATGTTTTTACATTGAAATTCACATCAATACCTCAATTTATATATCTATAAATCTTTAGAGTTCATTCGTTTTTGTGATTCCACTATAAATCATTGGTTGCAGAATATCCAACATCAATCTTCATTTGAAGAGAGGCTTCGAGAGTGGCATATTGAATGCAGACGACGTGCAAATGGAAAATTAGATTTGGTAATTACATATTCAAAACTTTTGTTGATTATGCTTTCCTTAATAGTATCAAAGTTTCAAAAGAAGTATTGTATATTCAAGTGATTTGTTACCTTTTAGACATTGCAAGGAGATGAAATGAATTATCTAGCAATGTATGTTGGCATAAAGGTTTGAAAAAAAATCTTACTTTTACTTTATCACCTATTTTATTATTAAGGCTCCGAAAACGTTTTCTGGATTTTCCAGTGTTTGTTTCATCGAAAATGAATTCCTTGGGAAAAATGTTTTCTATCCAAGGAAAAAAGTCTTCTAAAATAAGGGAAAATGTTTTCCACTTTTGAAAAGTGGAAAACATTTTCCTCACTTGATCTTTCTTGCCTCACACCTATACAAATCTTCATTTTCTCCTCTCATTTCTTCTTCCTTTTTTTTTTTATTCGAATTATTTTTTAGTTTTCTTCATCTTTTTTAATTTGAATTATTTTTAATTTCCTTTTTCTTTTTTTTTTTTTTTTTTTTTTTTATTTTTTTCTTTTATTTGTTTCCTATCTTCTTCTTTCTTGGTTAGTCGTCGAACCGGTTGAACCTCAAACTCATCGATCTTAAACTCGCGTTCATCGATCTGGCGAGCCTCGAGCTTGGCACTCGTGCTTGTCAATTTGGTGAGCAGAAAATATTTTCCTTACCGAACACCGGAAAATATTTTCCGAAATACTTTTAAGTTTTAGCCAAAACCAGAAAATATTATCAATTTCCTGAAAAATGACTTCTGGGAAAATATTTTCCGAAGATGGCCAATTTTCCGTGAAACAAACGGACCCTAAGTGTACTCAAAATTTCTTTACACCTTTTGATGAGTAATAACTTTGCACATGACTTTTGGGAATTTCTCCAATACTAACGAAGCTAACAAAATCTACTATCTTTGCAGTTCTATCATCATGGACAGTCAAGTAGGATGTTTCGCTCAACTGTTGAGGTTGTTGAGTTTATAATGGAGGCTTTCATTGCTAAGGAGACATCAAGGAATCATTCTGTACAAGTGAGTTATCAAAACGCTAAATAAGTAAAATCTGAACTGGTTATTTTTTATTTATGAGACTTCATTTGGGTGCCAATTTAGGAGCAAGGTCCTGGTATTGCAGCAAAGGGTTTATCGAAGAGAAATATATCTTCCAGTAAGAAAGAAGAAATTCCTCCATCCAAGTTTAATGCAGAGAAGTTTCCGAATGCTCAATCTGAAACTAGCAGAAGCGTTGACTATACCAGTGTTGAAAAGGTAAATTCAGAAACTGACATTAAACATTTTTTGGAGGAATCGCACAACAACCTCATGAACTTCTTCTGTAGTGGATCGGGGGTACAAGGTTATTCCTTTGAAGCAAATGTTACAACTTAAGAGAAAAATGAGCTCCTTAGATCTGCTAATTATTTGATTTTTTTATTTTTATTTTTATTTTTATTTTTATTTTTATTTTTTTTTTTTTATTTATTTTTTATTTATTTATTTATTTTTTATAGAAAGCGAACTTGGAGGGGAGAAATCCTTGAAGTCAAGCAATGAGAACAAAGATGATGCATTTAGTGATGAAGAGACTCATACAAGAGGCAAATCTTCTTGAGGGGAGGATTACTTTGATTAGTTGAGAAAGACAACCATAACTTTGCACCAGCTCAAGCATCCATGATTTAAGGAAGAGCATAAAATGACATGCATTAGTTCAAATGTATCTTCACAAATATTTGATTTGGTTTATCCAATCAGTGCAACTGAGTTTATTTACATTTCATTCAGCAGACTTGTTGGATGATATCTGCTCTTGAAACTTTCGTAAATTGAACTATGAATCATCAAGCTTTGTTTGTCAGCCGGGAATAGAGAAAGTAGAATGGGAATAAAAGCCTATGTTTTCTTTCCATTTGTTTTTGGTGGCTTACAATCTTTATTGAGAATAAAGACTCTTCAAATTGTTGTCATCAGTATAGGAGCTAGTGAGTCGAGATAACGAAATCGGGAACGTAATGGGGGCATTTATCTCCCACTATTCAAGTATCCGCTGCCATATTTTCCTGGAATTTGTCACATTAGAAAACAAACCATTTCTGGATTCATTTTCTGTGACATAGAACTCGGCTAGGTGATTAGGTTGAGTATCTCAAATAACAGCTTAAATTCCCATCAGGTTCTCATTTGGTACGAGACCATGCCCAATCAGAGTCGCGGACATCTCGCTAACCTTGGCATGGAGGCTTAGACCAGCATCATAGGCTATTCTTTTAGGATACTGATCAGAAGAGAGCCATATGGGTGTCAGTTAATGTGCCAAAGGCATGCTTATTGGCCATTACCAATCGAGCATCCAACACGAGGCTTAAGAAGAGGCCTAACTTGCAATATCTTTCTCCAACTGTAGGCACTACTACCAGTTATATTCACTTCTAGGTAATTAATTAGCTTTTGTAATTAATTAGATGGTTGATTCTGTAATGGTTAACATTATCAACGTACAAGGAACTTATTTCTTTTAATTGGTATCGTTACTGTTTGCAGTTCACTATTTCATTATCAAACAATAAATTATAAATATCGTCGTGGATATTTTCTGGCTTTTGGAATTGACATTTGTATGGATGACTCACGGGTCATTCTTGTTTAATACTTTCTAAAACAAGTAAGAATATGCATTTGGTAGTATAACTATCTTTCAAATGACTTGAGAAAGAATGATCATGTCATCACATCTTATTTATATCTTTGTATTTATAGTCAATGATTATTTTGATACATTTTACTTTTTAGTAAAAACCATGGTTTGTTTAATCCTTATGGAAACCACCAAAGAAGACCACGGAAATTAATATTATCTCCTATACATTTGTATATTCATCAAAGCATGAGAATTTATTCTTTGTTGAGTTGTCAAAAATAGGAAAAAAGCTGCTTTTCATTTGTGGACTCATCGATGAATTTTCTCTTTATTCTATGCTGTTATTGTTGAGATACATATATAAATTGTGTGTTAAAAAATGTCATAAATTGAAGAATTGGTGTGATGTGATCATGTCATCACATCTTATATATATCTTTTCATACAAGGTGATTTCTTCATACCTAATAGTGTACTTGAAGCTACTGGTAAGCGGAAGATTGTTTGACAAGAAATGTTACCCTAGAATCCTAGGAAGCCTTGGAAAATAGCCATCCCGACTTGCTGAGTCGAACCGTCCATAATTCCATGTAAGGCGTGAGCCGTCACACTATTCTCACCCCGACTTGGAAAATAGCCATCCCGACTTGCTGAGTCGAACCGTTCATAATTCCATGTAACGCATGAGCCGTCACACTACTCTCACCCCAATCTTGCCTCTGACTATATCCATGTCCCAAAAATTTACAACAAGGCACACTTGGATAGTGACCATGTCCCAGAAGAAATGCTTGGGATCTCATGGTTGCAAATCCAAATTGATCTGCAAAATATGCGCTTGGATGATTAATGAATCCCAGCCCTGGCATGGTCGGGACGCTATGGCCCGATGGCCTGGCATGAAAAGACTTCACTAGCTGTTCTAGCAGAGTGACAGAAATGATGAAGGTGCAACAGCGCAGAGAGAGCACAAATCGAGCTTGCACTCTTGAGAGTCGTATGAAAAGCCCATGCCTATTTTCCCGCAAACATCGCACCTGAAAAGCACCTTCTTGGTAGACTGGCCTCTGAGTTCAAGTAAGCATGTGTATGTAAGAAAGAGAGAGAATAAGAAGAATACTTCCTTTTTAGAGCTGCTCATCAAGATCTCAAGAATGCAGAAAAATCTTAAGAACGATTCAAAATCAAAATCTTTGCGACACAATTTGTGTTGATTCAGCAATGGGATGCCCACATGGCTTTCTTTGGAGAAGACCAGACTTTGTCACATAATTCAATCCCTAAAAGCACATGCATCCCCAACTTTAGTCAGACAACTTTAGGACAACCTGATGCGTTTGAAGATGCAAAATAGAAAACTTCCCGAAGACTTTGTTTTGATTCTGCTGAGCACTCGAGCAATGTTAGTACAGCACAGATCATAATAAACACAGAGTTAACCAATGATTGCAAAGCATAATTGATCGGCTCTTCTGATGAATCCAAAGTAGATGGGGTCAGAGTTGAAGACATCCTCTTGTGTTGCTTGTTTTAATCCAGGTTTCCATTAATTATCCTCTTGCGTTGGCATAAGCAGATCCTATCAATTTGACGGGGATGTGTATACCTTACTTGCTCACCCAAAATAATAATAATAATCACTTTGACTGTTTGAGTCGATGGAAAGATTAGCATCTTAGTAGTTAAGAAAAAAACATACAAAAGTTCTATTGTATTAAATCATTTCTCACATGTCTATAAGTCAGCTTGATAACCTGCCAAGTGGGGAGCTAATTACCGTTTGAAATTGACCAAGCAGGTTAGATTATAGAACAAGTTATCAAAGAGTCGCTTTGGCACTATTACTGTTAAATTATGACTCGTTTTTGAGTATTTACAAAATGCAATTCGCTGGACTCGCGGAGGATTACAAAATATGAAAAAAAAAAAAAAAAGATGGGCACACGTATACGGATTCTTTCTTCGGAATTGTTGCTGAAAGTTGTTAACTTCACCGTGGGGCCCAACACAACTTTCACGCCTGGGGTTTCTTTGTTTGGTCGATGGAATTAAAAAAGGGCTCTGCACGAAAAGGAAATTGAGTGGTGGGCCCAAGGTCAAAGTTTTGACCTTGGGCACACACGCCCACACGTATAAAAGGTTTCTTCTTTTGCTGGAGAGGAATTGCCGAAAGAAATCCCACGTAGCCGCGAGGATCCAGGAGCCACGCGAAGCAGTAAGAAGCCGTCCGTCTGCCGAAAAGAAGCTGGAGATTTCTTTTGACGTGCGACTTGAGCGTGTGATATTTTTATGCCGTAAATTTATTTTCAAGTGAGTTGCTTATTTTATAAACACTTTGGATTTTGGATTAAATCTAGGTGTGGGAAACACTTGAGTGTGTGAGTGATAGTAAACTCTAATACTTTGATTATAATGGATTATTTACTGCTGGCTCTCCCCATGAATGTAGGTATCGATACTTGAACCGAACCACGTAAATTCCTGGTGTTCTTATTTTTCTCGTTTATTTTCTCTGGTGATTTCGCGTTGACGTAAATTGCAAGATCCTGTGATTTTCCGCATATTATATCCCAACAATTACAATTTGGGTTTATAGAATAATAGTAACTTGACAAGGTCCATCTACAGACATACAAACAAAACTATTAACTAATCAGGTTTGAAAATCCGGTTGTGTGATCTGTGCAAGAGATGGTTCAGAGAGGAAAATATGATCAAAATGCAGAGGAGTTGATCAGAACTTGGATCCAGAAAGTTCCTTCCATTCTCATTTAGCTTTCTAGTTTACATCAATCATGAAAAGAACTGCTCTATGTCCGCTCGAAGTCATTCATTAACAGTGCCATTCCAAAAGAGGATTGTCACATCCCAATCCTTCGAGCCCATGTCCATCCTTGCTTAGTTGAAATAATAGCGATGTCCCAAGACGTATCGCCGACCCATTCATTTTAAATATGCATGCGGAAGCAGATATAAATCTCTAAACAATAAAATAATGAGATAGGACAACAGGGCCAAATTTTTCAAGCCTGATAACAACCACACTTACATATATATATTTATAACACAACTAGTCATATATAATACAACAAGCCAAACTTTGTGTGTCCAAACACATAAGGTTTAACAAATAGGGGTGGGGGTTTTCTCATCACTCCGACTACTCATCCCTGTCCTCTTCGATCTCTCATTCTTCCACGCTCCAACTGGAGCCCACGGCTGAGTATCCCGGAGAATTTGGATCACCAAGCTTGGGGTCCTTCGCGTCTACTACTGAACCAGCTTTAGGGTTGCTGTACCTTTTCCAAAAGCAACCTCCATTACATATAGAGGTACCTCACATTCTGGTACAGGACCTGTTGAAGAAAAATCCCTTGGAGTTTTGAAGTTGACAAAACAGCCTCAACAGTACGGTCTAAAGACTCCAAGACTCAGTCGGTTGCGTCTGAAGTTTTCAAGGTCTAAAGGTTTTCAAAGACAGTCAGACCCAGAAGTTCGGTCTGAAGCTTTTCCATATGAAGTCAGTCAAGACAAAGTTTCAGTCTGAAGACCTTCAAGACTCAGTTTCAGTCTAATAACCTTCAAGACCCAAATCTAAGTCTGAAGACAGTTCGCGATTTGTACAGGCTGGCCACAGGTTATTCTTATGGCTAAGGAAAGTAAGATATTGGATCTCATATTTCCTAATCTTAACCATGGAATATCTCTGGCTGTGATCGAGAGCTTGGAAGATTTACTCTTCGGATTTTATCCGTTGAAGATCAAGTTTATTCTTGGAAGAATCTAATTTTGGGAACTCAAGATCCTGATTGTATGGGCGAACAAGATTGACGAGCTACTGTCTACTTACGTTTTCGGTGACAAGGAGATCACTTAAATTAATTCAGTCCAACGGGTTGATTGGATGAATTTTTGGTAAGTGCCAACGGGTATGAAGGCACGGAGGTTATTTAAAGTGGATCGATGTTGCTTGGAAATAAGGAGAGACTGGGTAGAAAATTCTCGATGTTAGAATCTCCAAAATCACTTGTTCTCTAAAATCTTTCATGTTTAAATTGTATATCGAAGAGAGTGAGATATAGTGCGAAAGCAGCAGGAAGCTGTAGGAGAGACTGTCTACTGAAGAAGCCTAGTCCGTATACTGTAACAGCTCTCGTTTGCTACATAGTGATTACAGCCAGTTGGCTGCCAGCGTGGAGAGTGGACGTAGGCTTGGACTAAGCCGAACCACTATAATTCTTGTGTTAATTTTCTCTTACCCTACTCTATTTACTTTATGAATACGTGCTTTATTTATTTTTGATATATCTTTGATATCAACGTATTCTACTGCAAAAGATTCCAAAAGAATTGCGCAACAACCTATTCACCCCCCTCTAGGTTGATTCACTAGCCTATTTCAATTGGTATTAGAGCAGGTTGCTTACTCATTAGAAGTGTTATTACTTCTGAAGCTAAAGATCTATGGTTAGTGTTTTGGCTCCAGGATTAATTGAAGGACAAAGCAATACTAGACTTCCCTACTTCGATGGCAAGGATTACAACGTATGGAAAAACAAGATGAAGGCATTCCTAAGATCCAAGGATCCTATGGAGTGGGATGTAGTGGAGAATGGAATTACTCCTAAAGCTGTATCTATTACAAGGAAAGAATTACCTGATGGATTGGGAACAACGCACACCGATGTCTCAAAGAGACAAGCCCTTGATGCAAAGGCTATCTACTCTCTATATTATGCATTATCTCTTACTGAATATAATATAATTTCATCTTGTGAAACAGCCAAAGAAGTTTGGGACAGATTGCACGTCACCTATGAAGGAACAGATCGAGTCAAAGAAACCAAGATCAATATCCTTCTTGGTCAATATGAAGCCTTCAAAATGAAGCCAGGAGAAACCATCACGGATATGTTCAGTCGATTTACAGAAATTGTAAACGGCTTGGCATACCAAGGACAGCCAATCTCAGGACCTATGAAGGTCAATAAATTGTTGAGAGGGCTTTCCAAAGATTGGAATCACGTCAAAACATCTATAAGAGAAACACAAAGGATCATGCCTCTTTCTGTAGATGAATTGGTCGGCACACTTCAGTGATGGACCTAAGAAGATCTGGGTACCAAAGAAGACATGAGTCTTTCTTTTAAATGCAGGTTACCTTTAAGAAGAAAGTCAAGTGGTATTTGGACAGTGGATGTTCACGACACATGACAAGAGACTCTAGTGGTTTTACAAAACTCTCTTATATAAAAGGAGGAAATGTTTCTTTTGGTGGTAACAACAAGGGAAAGATTGTTGGTCAAGGAATTGTGATGATTGGAAATCTCACAATCAACAATGTCTCTCTTGTTGAAGGATCGAACTACAATTTATTGAGTATTAGTCAATTATGCGATTCTGGATACAAAATCAACTTTCAAGAAGATACATGTTTTGGATTAAGCAAGGATCTCTCACAATCCTTTACTAGACGAAGACATGGAAATATTTATTTGCTAGACGTAAGGTCTGACAGTCCTCAATGCTTGATATCGATTTAAGATGAAGTCATTCTCTGGCATAGGAAGCTTGGACATGTCAACTTGAAGCAAATCGCAAAAGTGTCATCCAAAAAGCTTGTTCACGGACTTCCTAACCTCAAGTATCAAAAGCATGAATTATGCACTCCCTGTGTACTTGGAAAACAGGTTAGAAATTCCTTTAAATCTTTAAATCAAGTATCCACTAATCGTGTTTTGCAGCTATTACACATGGATTTATTTGGGCCAACAAGAGTTCAAAGTATTGGAGGTAAAAGATATTGCTTGGTTATAGTTGATGATTATTCTCGTTTTACGTGAGTTTTCTTTCTTGCAAATAAATCTGATGCATTGATTCATTTTACTAAGTTTACAAAGAAAATTCAAATTGAAAAAGGATATGCGATTTCAAGTATTAAAACTGACCATGGTGGAGAATTTGAAAATCATGAATTTGCCAAATACTGTGATGACAATGGTATTCAACATAATTTTTCATCCCCATACACTCCACAACAAAATGGAGTTGTAGAAAGGAAAAATCGTTCTTTGCAAGAAATGGCAAGAACTCTTTTGATCGAAAGTAATATTTCACCTCATTATTGGGCTGAAGCTACTTCTACCGCTTGCTATATTATAAATAGAATTTTTCTAAGACCTATATTGGAAAAGACACCTTATGAACTGCTCAAAGGTAAGAAACCAATTGTTTCATATTTTCATGTATTCGGTTGCAAATGTTTTATCCTAAAGAATTCCAGTGATCGAATTGGTAAGTTTGAAGAAAAATCAGATGAAGGAATTTTCCTTGGCTACTCCATGACAAGCAAAGCCTTTGAGTCTTCAACAAACGCACTCAAACTGTGAAAGAATCCATGAATGTGAAGTTTGAAGACTCAGTACAAAATCAGACTTAACCTAAAGATTTTGAGTCTGGCCAAGTGTCTACAAATTCTCTTGAAGAAAATCAAGCCCTAGACACTGAGCCTCAAAGAAATTCAGAAATTCCAAGCGAAGAAGAGCTTCACCAACCGACAAACCAACTACAAGTTGGAAGCAAAAGTCAAGTCATCCTCCAGACCTCATAATTGGCAATATTGATGAAGGAGTTCGTACAAGATCTAAAAGACGTGAAGCTTCTAGTGCTCTTGCACTCATTTCTGAGATCGAACCGAAAAACATAGAAGATGCATTGAAAGATGAAAGCTGGATCGAAGCAATGCAAGAACTTAATCAATTTAAAATCAACGACGTTTGGGAGCTAGTTCCTAAACCAAAAGGTAAATCAATCATTGGTACCAAATGGGTTTTCAGGAACAAGCTTGATCAACAAGGAAAAGTGGTAAGGAATAAAGCAAAACTTGTGGCAAAAGGCTACACACAAGAAGAAGGCATCGACTATGATGAAACCTATGCTCCGGTGGCAAGGTTGGAAGCTATAAGATTACTTCTTGCTTTTGCTTGCTTTAAAAATTTCAGGTTATTCCAAATGGACGTAAAAAGTACATTCCTAAATGGAATTATTCAAGAAGAAGTCTATGTGGAACAACCACCAGGATTTGAAGATCCTAAAAGACCAAACCTTGTATTCAAGCTGAAGAAAGCCTTATATGGTTTAAAACAAGCACTCCGAGCATGGTATGAAAGGTTAAGCAACTTTTTAATTCAAAATGGCTTCTCTAAAGGTAAAGTAGATACTACCTTATTTATAAAAAGGGAAGGCAATGATTTCATACTTGTTCAAATTTATGTTGATGACATTATTTTTGGTTCTTCTAATGAGAAACTTTGTAAGAATTTTTCAAAGGATATGCAGAATGAATTTGAGATGAGCATGATGGGAGAACTAAACTTCTTTTTGGGACTTTAAGTCAAACAATCAAGTGAAGGAACTTTCATCCATCAAGAGAAGTATGCAAAAGACCTTATCAAGAAGTTGGAATGGAGAATTGCAAGAAAACAAAAACTCCTATGTCAAGCTCATCAAAGCTGGATAAAGATGAAGAAGGAAAGAGTGTAGACCAAAAACTATACAGAAGTATAATCGGGTCACTTCTTTACCTTACAGCTTCTAGACACGACATTTTGTTTAGTGTTTGCATATGTGCTAGATTTCAATCTAACCCTAAAGAATCTCATATGACTGCTGTTAAGCGTATCATTAAATATGTTGCAACTACATCTAAGCTAGGTCTGTGGTATTCTAAGCAAGGAGATTTTACTCTCCTAGGATATTCTGATGCTGACCTTGCTGGTTGTAGAGTGGATAGAAAAAGTACTACAGGTACATGTCAATTATTGGGAAACAGGATGGTGTCTTGGTTCTCAAGAAAACAGGTACTTGTGGCTCTTTCAACCGTTGAAGCGAGTACATAGCTCTTGGAAGTTGCTGCTCTCAAATTCTATGGATGCAACAACAATTAAGAGACTTTGGAGTTGATGAAACACATACGGAAATCAAATGTGACAACACAAGCGCAATCAACCTCACAAAGAATCCTATACTTCATTTAAGAGCAAAGCACATTGAAATCAAGCATCATTTTATTCGAGATCATGTTCAAAATGGAGATGTGGTGATTCAGCATGTAGATTTAAAGAATCAATTAGCAGACATATTCACAAAGCCCCTAGAGAAGGCTCACTTTGAATCAATTCGCTCAAGACTGAGTATCGTGGAATTTGAAGATGATCAGACTCAAAATTAAAGTCTAAAGGTGGTTCAGACTTATCGCGAAGTCTGAAGGTGGTTCAGACTCAACGCTAGGTCTGAAGGCGGCTCAGACTCAAAGCAAGGTCTGAAAGTGTTTCAGACTCTACAAAAAATCTAATTGTGCTCAGACGCAAAGGTAAAGTCTCAAAAAGGGTTCAGACTCAGAGGTACAGTCTGAACGACAGTCACACTCTGTTTGTTTAATCTCTTTTTGTATTTTAACTCTCTCTTTATTTTACTTTTGGTAATTATTTTTCAATATTTCAAATTCGATATTTCAAAATCTCTTTTTACTCTTTTTCTGACATGTAATTATGACAGTTTATATTTTTAAAAAGGCAGTTTTCTTTTTCGATATTACGATTTATTTTTGGCAGTTTTTTACCTTTACTTTTTGGCGACGATTCGTATTCCCGTGTTATCTCTCTCACTATTTATACACTTGAACCGTCACTTTTCACTCACAGCTATTCCTTTACGATTCATCCTCACACTCTTTCGCTTTCAAAACCCTAAAAGATCCCATTTACCGTTTCTGTTCCATCCATTTCTCGTCACAAAGTTTCCATTTTTCCTCGCGTTGAAGTTGAATCCTTGCTTGCTCTCCAAGAATGTCGTCTCGCAAGTCTTCTAGAATTGCCAGCAGGGGACCATAGAGACAGCAAGAGGGTCCTACTCGAGTGGATCTAACGGAAGAAAATTCGCCTCAACAAGAAGCTGAGAGTCAACACTTTGAGGAAGTGGTTACGGAGGCAGAACCGGTAAGAACACTCAAACCTAATGTGGCTTACGATCTCTATAAAAGGCTTAAGGATGGAAAGGTTAGCCTTAAGACGATCGAGGAATATTTGAAGGAAAGAGGGTTTAAGAGCGAGTATATGTTTTTGATGGAGATGGAGAAGCTGAATGTTGTTGATAAAGGTTTGCACTGAGAGGACGCCGGAGAATATTTCAAGTAATCCACTTGAAAATACTCCTGCTGAGACCCTAGATGATGATGAGAGATTGTTCTCTCACTTTGAACCTCGTTTTGGTGTGGCTGTTAATACTGTTTGTCCTTCGGGAAGTCTATTTCAGTCAAGGGAGCATGAGCGAGTTTATGTGAAGCTGTTGAAGAGGGGAGGGGTTAATCCGAGGAGTGTGGATTTTGACTTCCTAGATTCGATAAAGATTAATTTAAGAGGGAAGTTTGCTAGATTGCAACTGGAGAATTTCTGCACGGATATGACTGTGGCCCACTACGGGCGGCGGCTTACTTTTACTTGAATCTATTTTTTTTGGATGCAAATCATTTGTCCTTTTCTTTCATGGACAAAGACTATATTTTTGATGTTGACTTGCTGGCTGACATTATTGGTGTGGAAAGAAGGAGTTTCCAACCAATCAAAGTCTCAACAGCCTATGCAACCTTGGAGATTATACGAGACAGAACTGTTGAAGGCAAGATATCCTACACTAGGATGAATGCCACGAATGTTTTGTTGCATAAAATAGTCATCAACTGCATCCGGCCAAAGACGACCTCAAAGACTGATGTTTCCAAAACAGAGGCAAAGCTGATGTTTGCCATCAATCAGGGCAGACCCTTCTCTCTCCCGCATGTCATTCTTTTCCATATGTATAGAACTGTGGTAAAGGATAAGGATCAGCTGCCTTATTCATCCATCATCACCAAACTTTTTAGGCATTTCGATATTCAAGTCCTTGCATCTTTATGCCTAACTAAGTTGAATTCGATGCTTGTTGGTGAGAAAATGGTGATGAAGATGAAATTTCCAGAACTGAATGCAGCACTGGAAAGGTTGAGGAGGGAAACACCTTCAAAAGAGATCCCCACTGCTTCGTTGAAAAGAAAGGGCAAAGAGACCATGGCTGAAAAGAAAAGAAGGAAAATCATCCTGCAAGATGAGGAGGATGAAGAAGATGCCATGACTCTGTCCACTCTCTCTAGGATGAGGAGCCCTGCTGTTTTAAGAACAGAGGCTGAAGAGAGAAGGAGAAGAGAAGCAGAGGAGAAGGAAGCCGAGAGACAGAGGAAAGCTGAAGAAGAAAGAAGAAGGGAAGAAGAAGAGGAAGAATTGAGAAGAGAAGAAGAAGAAAGGAGGAAGAAGGATGAGGAAGAAAGCAAACAGCAAGAGGATATGGCTGCAGGTTTAGAGCCATCTTTTGCTGGGGAAGAGACCGAGAAACATCCAAGTGCTGAAATGGATGTTGGCGATGAATTTTCTACTCCACCCACTGGCATTCACACAGTGGGAGTTGCTGCAGAACAGGGGACGATATCGCCACTACACTTTAGTCATGTGAGTAGATCTGGTGCAGACCTTGAGGAGGTTTATGCATCCTACTTCCCTGAACATGAAGAATCATCACCTGTCGAGAAGGAAAGGGCTGAAAGGGAAGCTCCTAGTTTCCAAACTCATTATGCTTGTCCAAGTGGAAGCAATGCCAATTCCACAGCCTTTACACAGCTGTTGGATATTATGTTGGACTTGAAAAAGCAGGTTTTTGGGATGGACTTCGAGATGAGAAATTTGAAAAAAGGCGTTGTTGAGTACTTCAGTGAACATGCAAGAACAGATTAATGCACTGAGAGCACAAATGGAATTGAATCAGACCAATGCAGAATTAGCTTCAGTGAAGGAAAACCTTGCCAAACTCGAGAAGTCAGTCCAGGAGCTTAGCAAGTTTCAACTTGTTCATTTCCCTGCAGGTCACTAAATCTTTTCAAAACTTTATCACATTCACTCTACCTCTTTGATGGGACAAAAAGGGGGAGAGTTGCGCAGATTTGATTGCAGGTTTTGAAGATTTGAAGTTTCTGAAGCTTTGAGAAAGCTTTGAGAGTTTTTATGAGTTTTTATTTTGAAGTTTTTTCTTGAAGTTTATTTTTATTGCTTAGACTGTTTTCGTTTTGGATTTCGATTGGGTTGTTTACTTGAACTTCTATGTGTTGGGGTTTCATGAATCATGTATAGATAAAATTAACAAAAGAACGCGGCGGAGACAAATATGATATATCTTATACATGACTCTCCTAAGGCGTTGTTCGTGCGTTTTAATCAAAAATCGAATATATAAAAGTGTGTTAAACGAATTACCTCTTGAAGCGCGCTTTATACGAAATGGTTCAGATGTTCCACAGTTCGAGCCCCACAAGCGTCGGACCTCTAGTTCAGACACACCAACAATGGAGTCGAACAGAAGAGAGAACTTTCGGATATCCACCACTATGATCGTGTTGGCAATCCCCTGGAGACAATCTATCTTATCCTCTATTTATTATAATCACGGCCCGGATGAGAGAAAACCTTTTTCTTTCTTGCGTCTCTCTTGGAACTCACCCACACACACGGTATCTCTTTTTATCCTTCTTGCGAAGACAATAAATAGAAAACCGCTGAATTGCTCTCGATTTTAATCCCTTTAATTGCTGCAATTATTGGACGGTTTTTCTCGGATCAACAACGGTTAATGATCATGTGAACAACAATTTAATCCCTTTAATTGCGGCAATTAGAACAGCAATTCAATCCCTTTAATTGCGGCAATTATTGGACGGTTTTTCTCGGATGCTTTAGGGCATACATCTAACAATCTCCCACTTGCACTAAAGCCATTAAAAAAAAATAATCTTTGTATGTACAAATGGAATACATTAACATGTATCCACTTTGGGCATGCAATTGCATCATATGCAAGAAGGCTCGTGACTATAATACAAATTAAATTAAATCTCATTTAATTTAATTTCAAATCGACTCAATTCGATTGTAGTTATTGCAAACACATTTGCAACAATATTTCTCTCTTGTTCCACGTCATCTTTATTGTTTATGGTATGTGACATCCCTAGGTTTCACTAAGCTGATAGTAGGACTTGTACTAACACATTAGTACTCCCAATAGAATTAATTGTCCCGATTAATCTTTGGGTCCTACAAGCCATGATTGACATCTAGCAATATGTCATGACTACCCAGATAGTGTGAATACTTTAAGAACATAATGAACCTGTCAACCTTGGCTACAGTGTAATTCAATCCCTCTGTCTTACTATGTCCCGATCAAACAAAGACCATGGAATATTTGTCAAGTCACCAATTTGATCATATGCACAAATCTAATTAACATGCATTTTATTCAAGACATAAACAATTTATTCTCGGTTACAACCCCGGCCGAGGATTTCAATGCAGTGTCACAATTAGATTGCATTGGACATCATTATTATACCTTGCATGTAACAAGGAGACAGATTCCATATTGCGCACACATGCAACGAGTCCATATGAACAAATTATGACCATCAGGTACAAAGACGGATCAACGACCCGCCATTACGTGCACCTGTGAACCATAGTTGTTTGATACACCAGTTAACATTGTGCCTCAGGTTTAAGGATTATTTACACAAGACCAAAGCATGAACAATTAGACATTGACCACGCTAAAAGCTTCCATGTTGCTAATCGTTCCATATGCATCACGTTCGGTGAACTTGTCTAATACAAACACTTGTGTTCTTAACTCGAGGCATCACAATACCTAATGACTTGTGACTCATCATTCCCTTAAGTATCCAATACTTAATGGTGAAGTTATGAACACACCGGTCTCAACAGGATTATTAATATCCACTCAATAATCCATCGACCGAGAACAATTTAAAGATTCAGTCTAACTATAAACGCGTCACAAATATTCCTGACGTCTCAAGAATAGGTCTAGTTACAACTGATCTTATGGAATCATTCATAAATATAAAATAATTTGACAAATGAATGAATACGTCATTGCCATTAATTAAATAATAATAATGAAAATACAACTAAAATCCCCAATAAGTAACTATTACATAGCAACTTTAGGGAATACATCCAACAATCTTTCACTTGCACTAAAGCCAACTTGTCTGGTACCTCAAACCCATTTTGTCAATATGTCTTTCAAAAGAAGACTGAGGTAAGGCCTTAGTGAGGGGATCTGCCACGTTTTCTATTGAGGCAATTTTCTGCAAGGTGATATCACCTCTCCCAACAATTTCTCTGATGAGATGGAAGCGTCTCGCAATGTGCTTGGACTTTTGGTGAGACATTGGTTCCTTGGCTTGAGCTATCGCTCCATTGTTGTCACAAAACAATGTAATCGGTTGCTCAGTTAAAGGAATGACTCCAAGTTAAGAAATAAACTTCTTCATCCAAGCGGCTTCCTTCGCTGCTTCAGAAGCAGCTACATACTCTGCCTCAGTGGTGGAATTAGTAGTTATGCTTTGTTTGGAACTTTTCCAACTAATTGCGCCACCATTGAATGTAAAGACAAACCCAGATGTAGACTTATAATCATTAGGATTCGATTGAAAATCGGAATCAGTATATGCTACAACTTTAAATTCTCCTTCTCCATATATCAAGAATAAATCTTTAGTCCTTCGTAAGTACTTAAGAATATTCTTGACTGCTATCCAGTGCTCTTCTCCTGGATTAGACTGATATATGCTAGTAATACTTACAGCATGCGCAATATCAGGTCTAGTACATAGCATAACATACATTATGCTTCCAATAGCGGATGCACATATGGTATCTTCGCCATCCGCTCTATTTCTTCAGGAGTATTGGGACACATCTCCTTAGAAAGATGGATCCCATGCCTAAAAGGCAATGATCCTTTCTTGGAACATTGCATGTTAAAACGTGTTAACACTTTGTCTATGTACGTAGATTGTGAGAGGCCAATCAATCGTCTTGATCTATCTCTATAGATCTTGATACCTAAAATATAGGTTGCCTCTCCTAAATCTTTCATGGAGAATTTCTGTGACAAGAATAGTTTTATCGATGATATCATCGGTACATCATTCCCAATCAAGAGTATATCATCTACATACAAAACTAGAAATGCAATTGCACTCCCACTGATCTTCTTGTATACACAAGGTTCATTCGGATTTTTTTATGAAGCCAAACGATTTGACTACCTCATCAAAACGGATGTTCCAACTTCTGGAGGCTTGTTTGAGTCCATAAATGGATCTCTTAAGCTTACACACCTTCCGATTTTCACTATTGGATTCAAAACCTCGTGACTGTTCCATATAGATGTCCTTATCAAGACAACCATTTAGAAAAGTTGTTTTGACATCCATCTGGAATATCTCATAATCAAGGTGTGCAGCTATAGCCAACATAATCCGAATGGATTTTAGCATGGCCACAGGTGAGAAAGTTTCGTCATAATCAATTCCTTCTTTCTGACGATATCCTTTCGCCACTAACTGTGCTTTGTAAGTTCCAATTTGACCTTCAGCATTCATCTTCCTCTTGAAGATCCATTTACAGCTAATTGGTATAATACCATCAGGCAGGTCAATTAAGGTCCAAACCTCATTGGAATACATTGAATCCATTTTGGATTTCATGGCTTCTAGCCATTTACCAGAATCGATGTCTGATATCGCCTCCTCATAGGTTTTAGGATCACCAGGTTGATCACTATCATTCACAATGAATAAAGGTTCAATATGATCAACCGAGTGTCTATAACGAGCAGGTGGGTGAGACGTTCTCGCACTTCTCCTAAGAGGTTGTGTATCGAAGCTCCCCCGAATCGAGAGATTGGTATCGAACTCGATTGTTTGGTACTTCATTATTTTCTTCTTGTAAGACTATTTTCCGCCCAGCACCACCTTCCTGGATGAACTAATTCTCCAGAAAAGAAGCGTGCTTGCTCACCAAAATTCTTTGGTCTAAATGAAAATAGAAATAATATCCAAGAGTTTCCTTTGGATATCCAATGAAGTGACCTTGTTTAGATCTTGCCTCCAATTTGTCCATTTTCAGCTTTTTCACGAAAGCTAGACAACCCCAAATCTTAATATGATTCAGACTAGGTTTCCTACTATGCCATATCTCATAGGGCGTAGTTGGAACAGATTTGGATGGCACTCTGTTCAGTATATATACAGCTGTCTCAAGGGCATATCCCCAAAGGGATATTGGCAAATCAGTGAACTCATCATAGATCGCACCATATCTAATAAAGTACGATTTCTTCGTTCAGATACACCATTATGTTATGGAGTTCCAGGAGGTGTCCATTGTGATAAAATGCCATTCTCTTTAAGATAATCCAGGAATTCAGTACTAAGGTATTCATCTCCTCGATTTGATCGAAGAGCCTTAATACATTTTTCTGTTTATTTCTCAACTTCAGCCTTGAATTCCTTGAACTTTTCAAAGGATTCAGATTTATACTTCATAAGGTATAAATAACCATACCGTGACTAATCATCGGTGAAGGTAATGAAGTAATTATAACCACCTCTAGCAGTTTCATTAATTAATCCATATACATTTGTATGTATTAATCCTAATATGTCAGCAGCTCGCGTACTTTGTCCCACAAATGGCGCTTTGGTCATTTTTCCTAGAAGACATGCCTCACAAGTTGAGTATGACTTAAAATTTGATAAATCAATATACCCATCATTACTCAACTTGTTAATTCTGTCTTCTCCAATATGACCTAATCGGAGATGCCAAGCATACTTTTTATTTGGACCATCTCTAGGGCGTTTATTAGTTATGGCATTTATATCAATTCTATTTTGCTTATTGACATCGGTAATCGCATTACCAGACATTGTAATGGTATAAAAATTATTGGTTAATGAGCTAGAACCAACACATCTTCTATTATGATAAATAGAACATACATCATCCGCAAAAGAAAATTCATAATTCTCTTTACCCAAACGAGGTATAGAGATGATGTTCCTAATAACATTCTTATAATGCAAACAGTTCTTTAAAACCATTACATGTCTAGAAGGCAAACATAAACGAAAAGTCCCTACAGCTAACGCAGCAACTCTTGCTCCATTGGCAAATGTCAGGACAATCTCATTTCGCCCTAGCATCCTGCTTATTTCCAGATTTTGCAAAGACATACAAATATGTGAAGTTGCAGCAGAATCTAGAACCCATAAGCTAGATTCAACACTAACCATAAGATTAGTTTCAATAAGCATAGACACCATACCTTCATAAGGTTGGTCCTTGGGCTTGACCTTCAAGCTCGCGAGCTACTTCCTACAGTTCCTCCTCCAGTGCCCCTTGACACCATAGTAATGACATTTCCCTTTATCAATCTTGGGTTTTGGTTGCACAACAGGTTTGGCAGGCCTCTTCCATTTATTTTTCTTTAAAACAGTCTTACCCTTTGAAGAAGAAGCCTTAGTCATAGCCACTACATTTGGTCTCATGTTGTGCATTTCCTTCTCATAAACTACCAACATGGTATGTAACTCAGCGAGAGTTTTCTCCATCTTATGCATGTGGAAGTTTTGGACAAAACCAGAGAAGGAATCGGGTAAAGATTGGAGGATCAAATCCACAGCTAACTCGTTGTCCATAACGAGATTCAGCCTAGCCAATTCTTCAATGTGCCAGATCATTTTCAAAGCATAATCATTAACTGATGATCCTTCAGCCATCCTCATACGGTACAATGCCTTAGATATCTCATATCTAGATGTTCGACCATTCTCATCAAAGTATTCCTTTAAGTGAAAAATGATCGACCTAGCATCTTCCATAGATTCATACTTCTTTTGTAATTCATTAGTCATCGAAGCAAGCATATATGACCTAACTTTTAAGTCATCATCACGCCACTTATCATAAGTGACACGCTCCTCTTGGGTCCCACCCTCAGGAAAGGAGGTTGGCATATTTTCATCAAGCACATACCTAATTTTTTCTGAATTGAGAACAATTCTCAAATTCCTCACCCAGTCAGTGAAATTGGTTCTAGTCAAACAATTCTTGTCAAGTATGGAAGCGAGTGGGTTTGTGGTCACCATTTTCAGAGTAATAAAATATCTGTTGCAGAAAATAAATTGTTAGACGTTGTATCTTTCATAATAACTATTTCATTTTGGCCTTTAAATGAAATAGATCCTCCCACTAAATTTATATTCGAATCCCATACTCCTTAAGATGGGAAGCGGTAATCTTTGTTTGATAAAGATTACTAGTGGGGATTGGAGTCTCACTAGCCCAAAGCCCACCTCACCTAACAGTTATTGGTGTTCTATGAACTTAGTGAGTGAACCAACTTGTTCAACGCATTATATACGAGTCTCAATCATAACTTCGGCCTCTAGACCATGAAAGCCTCACCTAACAGTTATTGGCATCATGATCATAGTTAAGTCTAGCCCATCGTCTCATGTAAGTATTGAAAACACAAACGATTTCCTCACCTGACAGTTATTAGAAATCATTTGGCTCCAACCTCACAGCATCATATGCATAATGGAGTGGTCCAATATTATGAATGGTATTTAGCCCTTATGTATCCATAACCGGTTAGTTAACCATTATAATATTGGATCAAACCACGACGATGGAAGGCCATGAGTCCGAAACCCGTTTCGACTTAATATTTATTAATAAGGAGATTTGGGTCGTTATTAATGGTCGCACTTTGCACATTAACCAATTTAACATGCATGATAACATAAACACAATAAATAAATAGATATCACATAAACATCTATCCTACGTGGTGATCATGGAATTATGGTTTAATGGGTCTCGAGCCAAAGAGACCCATTTAGCCATTTTAATGTTTTAATAATATGGACCTGCTCTTTGCTTTTTCTTCAATCTTTGAACTCTTCAAAGACCGAGCCCATAGAGCTCACCGGCTTAATGGCTCCTCCAATGGCTCCTCCTCTCTCGTAGCATTTACATCAACAATTGATATACAATACTACACTAATACATTACATGAAAAATTAAAATAAAATAAAAAAAGGAAGGACGCAGCCTCCATTTAATAATTACATCCCCAAAAATGAATACCTGTAATCATCATACATTCATCCATATAATAATCATCATGATTAGGGATTTTTCCATGATCACCACCCTTCCTTACGAGCCATAAATTCAAAATTTAAAGCTCCGGAAGACATATATAAAATTATGCATTTAATCAAATTTAAAGTCGAACAACACAAACCACGTCAAGAAATCAAAGTCGATGAAACAAATTTCATGAGCATGATTTCGAACGAAAGTTGCGTTGTTAACTTTAAATTCACAATCACAAAACATTCACATAATATAAGCACAAAGTATAACAAGTTACTGATTTTTGATTCAAAATTGATTTAGTTCTAATTTTTGCTTAGTTGATCAAATTTATCATATAAATTAATCAACTTCTATAGGCCACATGAGAGTAAGAGAACCAATTCTCTTAACAAAAACAAATTGACCATTAGAACGCAAAAACATCTTTGAACCACAAATCCCATAAATCAATTAAACGCACGAAGAACGCCTAAGGTTGGCTCTGATACCACTGTTGGGGTTTCATGAATCATGTATAGATAAAATTAACAAAAGAACGCAGCAGAGACAAATATGATATATCTTATACATGACTCTCCTAAGGCGTTGTTTGTGCGTTTTAATCAAAAATCGAATATATAAAAGTGAGTTAAACGAATTACCTCTCGAAGCGCGCTTTATACGAAATGGTTAAGATGTTCCACAGTTCGAGCCCCACAAGCATCGGACCTCTAGTTCAGACACACCAACAATGGAGTCGAACAGAAGAGAGAACTTTCGGATATCCACCACTATGATCGTGCTAGCAATCCCCTGGAGACAATCCGTCTTATCCTCTATATATTATAATCACGGCCCGGATGAGAGAAAACCCTTTTCTTTCTTGCGTCTCTCTGGAACTCACCCACACACACGGTATCTCTTTTTATCCTTCTTGCGAAGACAATAAATATAAAACCGCTGAATTGCTCTCGATTTTAATCCCTTTAATTGCTGCAATTATTGGACGGTTTTTCTCGGATCAACAACGGTTGCTGATCATGGGAACAACAATTTAATCCCTTTAATTGTGGCAATTAGAACAGCAATTCAATCCCTTTAATTGCGGCAATTATTGGACGGTTTTTCTCGGATGCTTTAGGGCATACATCTAACACTATGACCTTATGCTGATTTGATGATTTGGATCTAGACTTGTGAATTTGATTGCAGGGTTATTATATTTGTGAGGATAATTGTTATTGGACTAATACTCTGTTTTGTAGATATAATCCTCAAAATATATATGAGTTTTTCCTTGCAGGTTTTTAAATTCGCGAATCTGTCGAGGGTTTTGTCACCATCAAAAAGGGGGAGATTGTTGAAGAAAAATCCCTTGGAGTTTTGAAGTTGACAAAACAGCCTCAACAGTACGGTCTAAAGACTCCAAGACTCAGTCGGTTACGTCTAAAGTTTTCAAGGTCTAAAGGTTTTCAAAGACAGTCAGACCCAGAAGTTCGGTCTGAAGCTTTTCCGTCTGAAGTCAGTCAAGACACAGTTTCAGTCTGAAGATCTTCAAGACTCAGTTTCAGTCTAACAACCTTCAAGACCCAAATCTAAGTCGAAGACAGTTCGCGATTTTTTACAGGCTGGCCACAGGTTATTCTTATGGCTAAGGAAAGTAAGATATTGGATTTCATATTTCCTAATCTTAACCATGGAATATCTCTGGCTGTGATCGAGAGCTTGGAAGATTTACTCTTCGGATTTTATCCATTGAAGATCAAGTTTATTCTTGGAAGAATCTAATTTTGGGAACTCAAGATCCTGATTGTATGGGCGAACAGGATTGACGAGCTACTGTCTACTTACGTTTTCGGTGACAAGGAGATCACTTAAATTGATTCAGTCCAACGGGTAGATTGGATGAATTTTTGGTAAGTGCCAACGGGTATGAAGACACGGAAGTTATTTAAGGTGGATCGATGTTGCTTGGAAATAAGGAGAGACTAGGTAGAAAAATCTCGATGTTAGAATCTCCAAAATCACTTGTTCTCTAAAATCTTTCATGTTCAAATTGTGTATCGAAGAGAGTGAGATATAGTGCGAAAGTAGCAGGAAGCTGTAGGAGAGACTGTCTACTGAAGAAGTCTAGTCCGTATACTGTAACAGCTCTCGTTTGCTACATAGTGATTATAGCCAGTTGGCTGCCAGCGTGGAGAGTGGACGTAGGCTTGGACTAAGCCGAACCACTATAATCCTTGTGTTAATTTTCTCTTACCCTACTCTATTTACTTTATAAATACGTGCTTTATTTATTTTTGATATATCTTTGATATCAACGTATTCTACCGCAAAAGATTCCAAAAGAATTGCGCAACAACCTATTCACCCCCCTCTAGGTTGATTCACTAGCCTATTTCAGGACCCTCCCTCTTGCCATTATGATAATGGCGCATCTTTTGGGGTAATCCCGCATCAACCCAGACGATGGATTTCACCAGAACATACTTTAGCCCATCAGGGTGTCCATGTATCGGAATGTGGTAACTCGTTTTAGTGAACTTCTTAAGTTGTCCAAAATGTTCCGGCGAGGTTGCCATCTATGGGCCTAAAATATTATCCCACAATGGTGGGAGACAACATCTCAGCGAGTTCTACTCCTTAAGACCTGATTATGAATAAAATACACCCTAGGGGTTGTCTAAGCACAACCACGAGTTAGAGGACTTACCTTGGCCTCAGTTTCTTCTTGCAAGTCAGTTCAATTTATAATTACTGACAATCATAACATCCAATCAAATCAAATCAAATTATCAATCAATCGACTCGGTCGATTACATGTCAATAAGACCATTCCTCAGTCATCTCAATCAAAACTATCTATAAGTCTGACCATAGTCCAGGACTACTCACTTTAGTTGATATATAGATAGTATGAGTTGCCTCAAATACTTTATATAGCTCGCCAAAAGTTGCCGCAATTATTCTTGTATAGTATACTATAGCTCACCAAAAACTGCCACAATTATTCTCATATAGTATACTATAGCTCACCAGAAGCTGCCGCAATTATTGGTCTTATGATATGACCATTTCTTCATTTTTATCATACCCGATAAAAATACTCGTGTGTGGGTATACGGTCAGCCTTAGCCAAAATATCATAATTTCCTTTCCACAAATCCCACCAATTTATATGGCCCTTTTGGTGTTGTAAATTGATGCTTGATTATTTCCCAATTAATTACTAAAATCAATTCAATTTAAGAATAAATTCTTAAAACACAAATCATGTACAATCAACACAATCTAAAGCTCAATTAAATAAACTAATTACACAATTGCAATCAGCATAAAATTCCGATCTCTAGCTATCATAGCCTTGAGGTTGACTCTATGTTGAGATTGATCTGAGGTAGTAAACATCATTTTTTTTTTACCTCGAATTGTTCTATACATGTGATCTACATTTGACAAGCTTCGATTTAATAGGTTGCAGGCCCCGAACGGATGTCATTTGGTACCCGAATTATGCCTCGGAAGTTCGTCGATTTTGCTTTGTTTTGTGCATTGTTTTGATGTTCTATCTTTGAACGAATTGCTTGTTTACTATTCTTTTACTAATTTTTGCTTTTGGATTTTGGAGATGTTTTCTTCATGAAAATTGCATGAAAATATCATGGTAATATCATTTTTTATTCATAATTTTGGAATTGATTTGATTAGGCAAAACTTTGAAAAATCGTTGTTAGGTCAGTCTACCCTGTTTTAAGTTCAGCCTATGTTTCCTCTAAAATGAGGTCTTAAATGTGTCCATTAGGTCCCATCCTTCACAAGAGTTGTAGTATGCATTACAAAATTTCTAGCTAGGTATAATTTGCACCAAATGATTGTCGTTTACTATGTCGATTTTGCGTGCAAAGATGCATTAATGTCGCTGCAACTTGTGAAGGTTATTGCATGGTTCAGTTTTGTTATTTTTATGTTGGCTCATGTGAATCAAATTAGGTCTAGGTGTCTCACGAGAAATGCTCATGAAATTGCATTCTACAGATAGAACTTTTCATAGAATTTTATCATGTCGCTAAGTCATCGAAAATCACTCGTTTTGTGCTATACTTGTTGTAATTAATGTTGATCATGAACCCATGAAAACATCTTCATTGAGCTCCTTAAGAGCCAAATCAGGTCTTGAGTCTTCTAGACATGTTAAGAGCACTTTGCAAGCTTCACATTGATGTATGGCATGCCCCATTTGAATGTCATTTACTATATGAAAACTGTACATCAAGTTGGCAAATAATAACTAAAATTGCTATGCATTTTGATCTAAATGACAAGGCACCTTTTGATGTAAATGAATTCATGTGACTTTTTGCATTCCGATTTAGGGTTATTGTCTTAACCAAATTTGACCACCATATTTAGCCCTAGGTCATGTGTGAGTTTCACATTTTTTATGCATTGTTTAGGTGGTCTTATAAGTCATTAATCATGCATTACTTTTTTATTTGCTTGTGGCTGATTTGCACGCCTTTGCGATTGTCGCTGTTTGACTCTAATTGGACTCGTCACCTCTTAGAAAGTTTTAGGGTTCGTCTTAATTTTTCCGATGATACCAAATTTGAACGATTTGCATGTCATTTGACCCGTCTTCTATTTTTGTCAAGTTAGGCTAGAAATCTGTCTCAAGTGAAATTCGGAGTCCATGTTTTGCTCTTGCCAGTGTGTCCTATTTTTATTTTTGTATGATTTTCTCATTAAGGATTCTAAGGTCGAGTCCTCAATGAAGTTTGTTTGTCTTTCTCTTATCTACATTGTGGTGAAATTTCATATTTTTTAGACTTTTTTTACTAGGTCAAATCACTATTGATCTGCCATTATACCCTCTTGTCTTGTTACATTTTTTATGTGATGCCATGCTTTCTTGGATTTTTATAATTTCTTATGTAGCTCACCTTAGAAAACTTTTCTCACGAAATTGTTTCTCATGAAATTGTTCCTCATGATGTGTTTGATGTTGGGTAATTGTCTCGGAACCAATTAACCATGGATTCCTTCTCAATTGAGTTAATCTTATTTGCCCCGTTCTACCTTTTTTGTTGTAATCCACTACTGTGATTTTATTCTAGAATTTTTTCAGGACAACTTGCATACTGAATTAAGATTACATGTCTTCATGAGTTTTGGTCCTTACCTTTTGAACTTTATGCACAATAATTTTTGAAAAAAAAAAAATTTATCGTGCTTTTCAAACGCTTCGAACGTCATGAAACCATCTGAAATTTCATGTTCTTGTTGATTTGAGCTTGGTTTTAGTTCAAGCGATGCTCACGCACAAAACTTTCATGTAATGTTTTGCATTCTAAATTTTCAAATTATGCTTTTGGCTTGACATTGATCTTGTGTAAGGTTTGGAATATATTTAGAGCCTCTACGAAGCTCAATCATAGTGTACAGGATGCACCCAGTTAGCCTTGATAATTAAATGTGTTCCATAACCATGACACAACTTTGTCATGTCATTAGTGTCTTTTCTCATAACTCGCTATTAATTGTTTTTTAAATGACTTTTGAGCATCACCCGAACCCATTAATTTTTTTATGTGTTTACTTTCATTGAACGCTTGTGATTGTGCTTGATGCTTGTCGACTGAACAAGTGATCTAATGTTGGCTCACTAAAATTATTTGACTAATTGAGAACCAAGGCCCAAGGGCCTACTTGCATGTTTACTTTTCACTATGCATGTGATTTTTAGATGTATCATGAGTTTGTGGGATACCTTTAGGATACCCTTAGCACTTGTTTTAGGGGTTTCTTAGCATTGGTTGCCATGCGAGAAGACAAATGGTGACCAATAGCTATGAGCCTTAAAATATGAATTGGAATAGGTGTCCTATAGGGATTGTCACATGAATCACAAAGGTCGACCTTGAGGCCAAATTTGATCAATTTTGCATATTGTTTCAATTCCCCGATTGTTCTTGTTTGCTTTATGATTGTGATAGTTTTTGGTGATATTGATTATTTCTTTCTTATTTTATGTACCTAGTCTTAGTTTTATATTATGTTTAGAATAGGTCCCTGTAGGTGGAGGTCCTTTGAGACATGAAGAAGATGGATGGTCATTGTCCAATTCGACCTTGTTTTTGTATCATTTGATCCCCGATATATGTTTCAGGTTATCTCATATTCTATAAATGTCTGACGAGTTGCAATTTTTCATTCTTTTGGAATTATTTTTGTGTAGGATGACATGTTAGATTTACCGCTTTCTTTAAACTATTTTCTTGAGTATTTACTTACCGCACTGTCTTTAAATTTTAATTGTTTGTTTTTTTTTTCCTTCTTTTAGTAGAAATAGATTGGTATGAAATTGACTACTCCTGTCACGTCCTGATCCTCAGGCACGCGCACATTCCTTACCTTTGGTCGATTTTAAAATGCGATATCTCAGGACTATGTATTGCCGACCCTTTATTTTTTTTATAATATATGCACATGCGGAAGTAATTAAAAATCCCCAGACAATAAAATAATGGGATAGAAAAGCAGGTCACAATTTTATTTATTGAAATTCACAATTACACATAAACAGGGTTCACAAAAGAGGATAGGACCATGCTCGGGATCATCATCCCATTCCTTTTCAAGTCTTTCACCACTAGACTCATTTATCTCAAACTCTTCATCTCTTTCTTCTCGCTCATCCTCGACTTCAAATGTCGGCCAATCTTCGGGAAATCTAGGGGCCTGAAATATAATCCCACAATCGGGATGAGACTATGTTTCAGCAAGTTCTACCCCCTAAGACCCGATTAGTAAACTAATACACCTTAGGGCTGCCTATGCACAACATGAGTTAGAGGACTTACCTTGGCCTCAGATTCCACCTGCATATTAGTACAGATCAAATAGGCACCAAAGCAATCACATCACTGATCGAAGCATCGATCAGATCGACTTAGTCGATCACACGCCAACAAAACCACTCATGGTCATTCCCATTCAATCAATCAATTCACCGCGATCTGATCAAATCATTGATCAATCGAACTCGTAGATTACATGTCAAACAGACCATAAATTCCCCACAATGCATATCAAGATGTCGAGTACACGTGCATTCTCTTAAGCACTAGTTCACCAAAGTGATGCATCAAATCACCGAGCTCACGTGTCTCTTTTATGATGTCATACTTAAGTCTCTGGGCCCACGTGCCTTCTCTTACGTACTGGTTTACCAAAGTGATGCATCAAGTCACCGAGCCCACGTGCTCTTTTTACGATGCCCGGGCCCACGTGCCTTCTCTTAGGCGCCAAGTCAGCCAAAGTGATGCATCTAATCACCGAGCCCACGTGCCCTTTTTATGATGCCATGCCCTGTCACCGAGCCCACGTGCATTCTCCAGGAAGACATACCGAGTCTCCAAGCCACGTGCATTCTCTAAGGCTATCTTTTCGCAAAGGTGACAAATTCAACCACCGAACTCATGTGGATTCTCCAGGTGATATCCCAATTCACCGAGCCCAAGTACCTTCTTTCAGGTGATTACCAACTTACTTTCGATACCGACAACCAATATCCAACGATTTCTCAATCAAATAATTAACAATCAACTCAATAGGAATAAATCCTAAAAATTCATAATTAAATCAATTCCATACAAATTGAAGCTCAATTAAATAAACGGATTGTGCCACGACAATCAGCACGAAATTCTGGTCACCGGCCATCCCGGTTGAATTTCCGGAAAATAAATAATTAAATAATTAATTTTGAAATTTAAATAAATAAATGCAATAAATTCAATTTAGCATAATATAAAACTCAATTAAATAAACAGTCTGCACCACGATCATCAGAATAAAATCTCGGTCATTGACCATCCGAGTTGAATTTCCGGGAAATAATTAATTAATTAATTAATTTTCGAAAATTAATAATAAATTCCTAAAAATTCATTTTAGGCCCGAATTATTAAATTGACACCCGATAAGGATCGGGAAAAACCCTGAGATGCATTCAATAATTAATAAGATATTTCTACTTGCTAAGTGCACATTCAATTTAACTAACATGCACTAATAAGCCTCTAATTTAATTATTGTAATCTAATCTATCCACCTAATTGTAATTAAATAAATCTAAACAACCCTTAGGCATAATTAGCAAACTAAGAATGCATCAGTGAGTAAAACTCACTTAATAAACGCGAAGACCGGAAACCGCGACGGCGACGCAACGGCAGCCGAACTTGGGCTGGGTCGAGAGCTTCGCAAGCTCGAAGGAACTTGGGGCTTCTAGGTTGGACTAACTTCTTTAATCACTTGGGCTTGAAAATGCTGAAATGGGCTGGCTGAAGAAAATTAATTTGAACTGAAATTCTGCTGCGCTTCAAGTGGGCTTGATCAAAACTGAAAATGGACTGCTGAATTCACTGGCTGACTTCTTATGGGTTGAATTGCCATTCACGGGCCCGCTTCGTGGACTGGAGCTGCTTTAGTTTCAATTGCGGGGCTGATCCATGAGCTGGCGAAGGAAGAGACGAAGACACTGAAGCTGCAGGCGTTGGATTCGCTGGCGTCAATTGAGCTGCTGGGGTCTTTGAGCTGGCCGAAGTCCACTAGCTGAAGACACGGACGAACGGCTTTGTCTTCGGGTGAAGGGGTGCTGGCCGCGTGGAGTCAACAGAGAGGAGATCCCCACCGTTTGTTGACTAAAGGAGTTGCTATCTTGGACGTGTGGCAGCTGGCTTCGATGGTGGAGCAAGGGAACTGCAGGCGTGGCGCACGGAGGAGCTCCAAGGTCAACAATGAGGAGAGACAGCTTCTTCAGTTGACCGTGTGCTGGCGTCTGGCTGCAAAAGCTGGCATGAAGCTGTAATGGCTTCTTCAGGGCTTCAACGTGGGTGGACGCGTGGCCTGAGCTTCGGTCAACAAGATGGGAGAGGCAGCTGGTTTTGTTGACCCATATTGGGCAGTTCTTGGACGCGTGGGCTGCAGCAGCGATGGATTGAAGCTCCGTGAAGTGGAGACTCGGGACAAGAGTTTTCGTGCGTTGAAATGATGAAAAGGTTGGCGAGGAGCTACGAGGTTTTTGGGGCCGAGAGATGCAGAAGCTGAGGTTGGCAAATCAAGCTTGCCCGAGAAGATTTCAACGTGCGGATGAGGGGAGCCGGCTAAGAGGGAACAAAAATAAGAAATCTTAGCCAATACATTTAATGTTTTGGCCTCACAAGACCACAATTCACTCCTCTTTGTCCCCCCCCCCACAATCAATTTCAAGCTTATCAACTCACAAATAAACAAATTTTAAGTCCCAAAATTGCTGCCTCATCCAATCATACGAATTTCACCATTTGAACTTCAATTTCTCCAATAAATTCCCAAATTGAGGTCCAATTTTGATGTAGAAAAATCCCAAGAAATTTTCTATGAATCCTCGACACACAAAGGCTCGGCTTGAAATGCCCAATTTATCTAATCGAAATCGAACCCAAAAATCCGGATGTCACAACTCCTACATGATCACTTACTTAGTTTCATTAATAATAATAAAAAAAAAAAAAGAAGTGAAAAAGACACGCGTGGACACCTTAGGAAACACAACAAATCGTTAGGTGCCGAAATGACACTAATAGAAATATTAGCATAACCCAACTTCCTGAACCCTAGAATCTTTAGTTGCGTGAATATTGATGGAATGCTCATGACCCTTGATAGGGTTTTTTAGCCGACCCCCAAAAAACGAAACTAATGGCGACTCCTAACTTTAATCTAGGTTGTCTTAAACAACTCATAAATAATAAATAAATCCATCATGAGGGGTATGGGTCTTGACGAGATTCACCATAATTTGCATATCCGATGTGAAGATCTCCTAAAGGATGAAATGATGCCATCATTATGGTTGAGAGTATTATTGGGAGGGCTACTATGGTAATGATACCCATAAATATGATATACACATCCGATCTTCTTTTTCATGGTGCATCAATCGTGTGGATGCAAATAACAATATTCTCCACTATCGCGTGAGGTATGAGTTTGGGAGAGCTCATGACCATGATCGATCGAATTCACATGACCAATTCCAAAAGATGAGGTGATGACGTCTTTTGGGATACATACAGCTAGGGAACTCCCATAGTCCAGTCGTTCTAAATCCGATCTTTTCCTCTCTCTACCGAGGGAGGGCTGACGGAGTTGGGTAGCGACAGATGTACATTGAGAATAAATCCTATTGTCTGACAAATACACTCCTAAGTATTTCTTTTGGCTCGGTCCACATGGAGTGTTAGATCGCGGTGAAGTTTTATAACATCTTGATCATTTAATTGATGGAAGAGCCATTGTGATGTTGTTCAAAAGGAAGGAATCACCAATGAATGGTCACAATTTTAGTATTTCTTTTGACGACTTGCCTTAGATATAAGGTATCACATCGCTATAAATGATATCAGATGAACACCTCCTTCCATAGACACGTGGCTCAAGACGAATGAGAGCCTAGTGGCTTCGAACTAATGACTTCGTAAGTACATTAGAACTTGTACCACATGAAATGGGCCAAGCTTTTATAAACAGGATGGCAAAAGAAAAGATAAGTTCCTTGCTTAAAGATTCTAAAAACAAGGTCTTATTAAGTTGCCTGAACTTCTATTATCGATTATTTTATCTAATTTTCCTCTGTGCACCATGTACGATTCATAGATTAAAAAAAATATCCTCCTTGGAAGATTGTTATATGTATGTGTTGTATCTTGCTAATTTTTCGTTTATATATACAATACTGTCGATATAAGTAGCTAGATCTAGTAGAGATAGGTTGAACCTTATTTTCTTGATTTTTATTGTTGGACCTTTTTTTTTTTTTTTTTTTTTTTTTTTGATTGTTGGACCTAGTTCTGATGTATAAATATCAATGGAGGTATATGCTTCAAAGTGATGACAACCTTCGTCCTCATATAACAAAGTGTACATAAGAGCACTTGAAATTTTACGCATGTCATCCAATTGATGAAGCCTTACTCAATGTATATGGATAGAGCAATTAATATGAAGTCCTGGTGATCAATCGGGCTGAAAAGTTTAGATATCCTGTGTAATATTTTATTTCATGGTGGATATTAACAAGAAATTGTTTCAACTTGGTTAATTTAATTTTAAACCTTTTGAGGATTTACCAATGTAATCTTTCCAACTAAAATTGACTGGAAATTGCTGATGCGACTGATGGCCATCTTACATGGAGCATTGGCACTAGCGTGAACGATTTCTGCAATTTTATTATAAAAATTTCTGATTATATATATTTTTATATATTATTTTTCTTGTCACTATTTGCTTCTTAGAAGACGGCTGATGATCCTCACCAGCCACAGGCAAGGGTTTGCACCTGCAGTTGGCCATCGTTGAGGCCCCAATGATCCCTATCAGCCTTTGTAGGAAGTGAACAATGAATAAAATAAAAAAAAAAAGAAAGAAAAGAAAAAAAAAAAAAAAAATTGCAGAAGTCGTTCATATAGCATCACCCATCCTACGGCCATGTCGCATAGGATGACTAGTGGCCACATCAATAATTTCCAATCAATTTTGGCTAGAAGGACTATATTTGCAAATTGTCAAAATATTTATGAATAAATTGGTCAAATTGAAAAGTTTAAGACTGGATTAACAACTGTATAATAGGTTTATGACTTTTTAGACAATTATCCTAATATTAATACTAGCTTTTCAAGCGAACATGAGATCTCCTTTGCTCTTACCGAGCCTATAATACTATTTTATTCCAAACTTGCAGAAGTAAGGGTATGTTCCTTTCGTCACACCGAAAATGGAGTTCATTTGCTAATAAGATGTTCTGGCTAGATATTTGAAATGATCGGGCTAAATTCATCGTTCATTGTAGTTAATGTGATCTGATTACGGTATTAATGATCCCTATAAAAGGCAAAGGACATTCATGGAAGTCAAAATTGCAAAATCTGGCATTTATTGCTTTAGTCTGACGAGCATTTGAGGTTTGAATTTGAAATGCATAAGAGATAAGGATCAATGCATCTCCTGAGACTTCTTTACATTTGACCACTTACATCCATAAAATTTGGTAATTTCTTAAATGTTAATTCTGATTATAGTATCTCTAATCACACATCAACTGCTTAACCTAAATGATATTGCTGCTAGTTTACATTCCTAAAATTCCTTTGGCTCTCTCTCTCTCTCTCTCTCTCTCTCTCTCTCTCTCTCTGCTGCAAAAGCGCCTAAATAATTTTGAATAATTGTATTTTCCGT
Source organism: Eucalyptus erythrocorys (assembly GCA_014182555.1). Lineage (NCBI taxonomy): Eukaryota > Viridiplantae > Streptophyta > Magnoliopsida > Myrtales > Myrtaceae > Eucalyptus > Eucalyptus erythrocorys. Next base: position 22,469,384 of record CM024607.1, on the reverse strand, counting down.
AAATCAATTAAAAGTCACGAAAGTGGATATGTTTTTCCAAGTTTCACTTGCCCCAACTCATTTGAAGTTTCCTTTGTAATAAGCAATACACATAAGGTAGGTTAGTGTACCTAATTATTATATTTGGCTTTGCATTTATGAAAAAGGTTATAATTTAGTAGGGTTAGATTCAATTTAGCTTTTATGCGAATATGAGAGGCTAATTAGCTCTTTTTGTGTGCCAACTTAGGTAAATTAAATCTCATGAGATTGCATTGATGTTCATGTACTAGTGCAACATAATAAATAGGCAAAATTGTTTGGCTCTATTTAACTGCGTTCTTTGAAATATTGACCATTTTATTCTCTACATCTGCTGTCTCCTCTCTTTCAAATGGAAGACCCTAAAATGCCAACCCCACCTACCTCACCGCAAGAGCAATTCCAAGATGGATTATCTGGGGTATCATCTCCAAAGACAAGTGCAGATCAATCGAAAATGATTGAGGTATGTCTCAATTGACCTTTGTACTAGGTTATTGACCAGGTATTCGTTTTTCAAATACAAAGAAATGGACTTTTTATGAAAAATAAATCATTTATGATTGATAATATATAATAAAAAAATAATTTCTATACTCTCGAGCAACCTCATTTGGTTTATGATAGAGTTAAGATTTGATTTACAGCAACTCCATCATCTAGATCGTTGAATTGATTCTACAAACTTTACATAGATTGTAACTTCTATCAAGTTAGAATCTAATTCTATTTTTTAAGTGCATCCAAATCTAAATATTTATTTTAACAATTGATTTTTCGTTGAATTTTATTTTGGATAATTGTCCAAAAAGTCCTAAACTTATTATATGATGGTTAGTTCAATTCTAAACTTTTCAATTTTTTTCAATTTAGTCCTAAATCTTTTGAGGATTTGCAAGTCCTTCTAGCCAATTTTGGTCGAAAATTGTTTATGTGGATGATTTTTCCTTTTATTTTAAAAACTCTGATTTTATTCTGAAATTTTCCTTTGCTTTTTTGTCCTTTTTTTTTTCCTTCATTGAATTTCTGCTTGGCGGGGTTGTTAGCCACATGAAAGGGCATTGCGATCCTTGCCTATTTGACGTTGCCAGGGCCCCAGTTAGCTAATGAATGAAAAAAGAAAAGAAAAGAAAGAAAAAAAGAAAAAAAAAGAAAAATGTAGAAATTTAAAAAAAAAAAAAAAAAAAAAAAAATTGCAAGAGTTGTTTACGTCAGCATTGGTTGAACCATGTAGGATAGTGGTGTCCATGTCGGTGCTTTCCACCTAAAATTGATTGGAAAAATTACATTAGCATATTGTCAAAATGTTTCCGACTAAATTGACAAAATTTAAAGGTTTATAATTGAATTGTCAATTGGATTTGAGACTTTTTGGACAATTTTTTCAATTTTGTTATTGTATAAAATGTCTAAAAAATGCTTAAATCTTTTATTGACAAAGAACAAATTACATATATATATTTATATGTATCTATATGTTCATATGTCTTTTGTGCGTCCATATTTTTTATGAGTATGCATATTTATAAAATGCATGTATACCAGAATATGATTTTGTGGATGATAGAATTAAAATGGCCAATAGGTTGCTTTTGCTTATATACATTGGAAGGATAGATAATCTTGTTCTAGGGTTGTTGGTTTGAATGTATTACTCTTTACATAGTTCGATTTATGAATTGTTATCTGTTATTCGTTATTCGTTGGACAATAACACAAATGACAGTTATTTGAAATGCCAAATCTTTATTAAATTTTGTAATTAATCAGACCATAGAATTTGTCTTGGTAAACATTATTAATATATAAGGAATAATACTGGTTAAAGGAAATGAGTTCCGTATACATTAATAATGTCAACAGTCAAACCAGCACCTTGAACATTAGTGTCTACTCTTCTAGTGCATAGAAATTTAGTCCCATCATATAGAAAGATATCTAAATGCATAAGTACAATTACATGATAATGCTCAAATAATAAGAATCCTATATTCGGGTAATATAATGAATATAGTTCAAGATCCTATTTTGCAGCATATATTTTTTCCCGTTTCAAATCATTGGGCAGCATTTAATGATGAACATAGTTGTATATGCTTTGATAATTTTTCACTCATATCTTGTACTTTTCTGCCTCTTTCATCCTTGCAGGTTAATTGGTCAGTCTCCACTACAAACAAGTCTCGTCTTATGATTGGATCAAATGAAGCATGTGGTTCAAAGAAACTAGACATTTCGAATCAAGGAGAACGTGACCGAATGTATACATCACTTAAAGCAATAGTCAATGTAAGTTATAACTTTCTATAAAGTTATTTTTTGGATATAAATATCGTGTAAGGTTTATTTTGTTTTCGATATTTTGTGAGATAGACTATGACACAAATGCAATTTTACCATTATAGAGTATGGCTTTTTCAAGTTTTCTTTTATGAGGTTCAATACTTAGTTTTTGAATCTAGATGTCTTCACAAAAAGATTGACATAGTATAACATTGTGATGCACGTGACTCCTTCGTCTTGATTCTGGAAGTATATTTGATAAACCTGGATGTATATATGAAGTGCGCAACTAGATTTCATTTGCAAAAAGTTACAACTACATGATCTATGTATAAATATAGTACATATGTCCACAATTGTTGTCTCTAATAATAAGGTATAATACTGTTGATTTGTGATTGTAGGAAGTTGCTTCACAATTGAGAAAAAGTTCTGATGAGGTGCTTGACCCGGATCCAATATCATATTATATACCGGAACATTATGGCCGGATAAATGCCTCAAATATCAAGGTAATATTATTTCGAGGATTTTTTTATACATTGTTCACATATGCATTGGGAAAATCTGAACAACATTTTTGAGTTGGAGTGAATATTGATTGATAAATGGCATATGATTAAATCCTAGGCACAATCAAATCCATCTTCAGCTGAAGCCAAAACTCAAACTCGAGCTAAAAGCACGCTAGTTGGGGAAGAGATTATATCTTTCGTACTACCCCCGGATTATCAAATTGGGATAGAATTGAACAAGGTGACTTCTAGAATTTTTTCTCTATGTTTTTACATTGAAATTCACATCAATATCTCAATTTATATATCTATAAATCTTTAGAGTTCATTCATTTTTGTGATGCCACTATTAACTATTGGTTGCAGAATGTCCAACATCAATCTTCATTTGAAGAGAGGCTTCGAGAGTGGCATATTGAATGCAGACGACGTGCAAATGGAAAATTAGATATGGTAATTGCATATTCAAAACTTTTGTTGATTCTGCTTTCCTTAATAGTATCAAAGTTTCAAAAGAAGTATTGTATATTCGAGTGATTTGTTATCTTTTAGACATTGCAAGGAGATGAGCAAGGTATGTTGGCACAAAGGATTGAAAAAAATCTTACTTTTACTTTATCACCTATTTTATTATTAAGTGTACTCAAACTTTCTTTACACCTTTTGATGAGTAATAGCATTGCACGTAACTTTTGGGAATTTATCCGATGCTAACGAAGCTAATGAAATCTACTATCTTTGCAGTTCTTTCGTCATGGACACTCAAGTAAGATGCTTCGCTCAACTATTGAGGTTGTTGAGTTTATAATGGAGGCTTTCATTGCTAAGGAGACATCAGGGAATCATTCTGTACAAGTGAGTTATCAAAACCCTAAATAAGTAAAATTTGAACTGGCTATTTTTTATTTATGAGACTTCATTTGGGTGCCAATTCAGGAGCAAGGTCCTGGTACTGCAGCAAAAGGTTTATCAAAGAGAAATATATCTTCCCGTAAGAAAGAAGAAATTCCTCCATCAAAGTTATTTAAGATCTCTAATGCAGAGAAGTTGTCGAATGCTCAGCCTGAAACTAGCAGAAGTGTTGACTATACCAATGTTGAAAAAGCAAATTCAGGAACCGACCTTAAACGTTTTTCGGAGGAATCACCCAACAACCTCATGAACTTCTTCTGTAGTGGATCGGGGGCACAAGGTTACTCCTTTGAAGCAAATCTTACAACTTAAAAGAAAAATGAGCTCCTTATATCTACTAATTATTTTATTATTATTATTTTTTTTATAGAAAGCGAACTTGGAGGGGAGAAATCCTTGAAGTCAAGCAGTGAGAACAAAGATGATGCATTTAGTGATGAAGAGACTCCTACAAGAGGCAAATCTGCTTGAGGGGAGGATTGCTTTGATTAGTTGAGAAAGACAACCATCACTTTGCACCAGCTCATGCATCCATAATTTAAGGAAGAGCATAAAATGACATGCATTAGTTCAAATGTATCTTCACAAATATCTGATTTGGTTTATCCAATCGGTGCAACTGAGTTTATTTACATTTCATTCAGCAAACTTGTTGGATGATATCTATTCTTGAAACTTTCGTAAATTGAACTATGAATCATCAAGCCTTGTTTGTCAGCTGGAAATAGAGAAAGTGGAATGGGAATAAAGCCTATGTTTTCTTTCCATTTGTTTTTGGTGGGTTACAATCTTTACTGAGAATAAAGACTCTTCAAATTGTTGTCATCGGTATAGGAGCTGGTGAGTCGAGATAACGAAATCGAGAACGTAATGGGGGCATTTATCTCCCACTATTCACGTATCCACTGCCATATTTTCCTGGAATTGTCACATTAGAAAACAAACCATTTCTGGATTCATTTTCTGTGAATAGAGCTCGGCTAGGTGGTTAGGTTTAGTATCTCAAGTAAACAGCTTAAATTCCCATCAGGTTCTCATTTGGTACGAGACCATGCCCAATCAGAGTCGCGGACATCTCGCTAACCTTGGCATAGAGGCTTAGACCAGCATCATAGGCTATTGTTTTAGGATACTAATCAGAAGAGACAGCCATATGGATGTCAGTTATCGTGCCAAAGGCACGCTTATTGGCCATTACCAATCGAGCATCCAACATGAGGCTTAAGAAGAGGCCTAACTAGCAATATCTTTCTTCAACTATAGGCACTATTGCCAGTTATATTCACTTCTAGGTAATTAATTAGCTTTTGTAATTAATTAGATGGTTGATTCTGTAATGGTTAACATCATCAACGTACAAGGAACTTATTTCTTTTAATTGGTATTGTTACTGTTCACAGTTCACTATTTCATTATCAAATGATAAACTATAAATATCGTTATGGATATTGTTTGGTTTTTGGAATTGACATTCGTTTGGACGTCGCATGAGTCATTCTTGTTTAATACTTTCTAAAACAACTAAGAATATGCATCTGGTAATATAACTATCTTTCAAATGAATCGAGAAAGAATGATCATATCATCACTTTTTATTTATATCTTTGTATAAATAGTCAATGATTATTTTGATACATTTTATTTTTGAGTAAAATCCATGGTTTGTTTAATCCTTATGAAAACCACCAAAGAAGACCACGGAAATTAATATTATCTCCTATACATTTTTATATTCATTAAAGCAGGAGAATTTATTTTCTGTTGAGTAGTCAAAAATAGGCAAAAGCTGCTTTTTATTGGTGGACTTATCGATGAATATTTTTTCTCTTTATTCTATGCTGTTATTGTTGAGATAGACATGTAAGTTGTGTGTTAAAAAATGTCATAAATTGAAGAACTGGTGTGATGTGATCATGTCATCACATCTTATATATATCCTTTTATACAAGGTGATTTCTTCAATACCTCATAGTGTACTCGAAGCTACCAATAAGCGGAAGATTGTGTGACAAGATATATCACCCTAGAATCCTAGGAAGCCTTGGAAAATAACCATCCCGCTTGCTGAGTCGAACCGTTGAAAATTCTATGTAACACGTGAGCCATCACACTATTCTCACCCCAATCTTGCCTCTGACAATATCCATGTCCTAAAAATTTACAACATGGCACACTCGGATAGTGACCATATCCCAGAAGAAATGCTTGGGATCTCATGGTTGCAATTCCAAGCTGATCTGCGAGACACGTGCTTGGATGATTAATGAATCCCAGCCCTGGCACGGTTGGGACGCTATGGCCCGATGGCCTGGCATGAAAAGAATTCACTTGCTGTTCTAGCAGATTGACAGAAATGATGAAGGTGCAACAGCGCAGAGAGAGTACAAATCGAGCTTGCACTCTTGACAGTCGTATGAAAAGCCCATGCCTATTTTCCCGCAAACTTGGCACCTGAAAAGCACCTTCTTGGTAGACTGGCCTCTGAGTTAAAGTAAGCATGTGTATGTAACAAAGAGAGAGAATAAGAAGAATACTTCCTTCCAGAGCTGCTCATCAAGATCTCAAGAATGCAGAAAAATCTTAAGAATGATTCAAAATCAAAATCTTTGCGACACAATTTGTGTTGATACAGCAATGGGACGCCCACATGGCTTTCTCTGTAGAAGACCAGACTTTATGTCACACAATTCAATCCCTAAAAGCACATGCATCCTCAACTTTAGTCAGACAGCATCAGGACAACCTGATGCATTTGAAGATGCAAAGTAGAAAAACTTCCCGAAGACTTTGTTTTGATTCTGCTGAGCACTCGAGCAACGTTAGTGCAGCACAGAACATAATAAACGCAGAGTTAACCAATGATTACAAAGCATAATTGATCGGCTCTTCTAATGAATTCAAAGTAGATGGGGTTAGAGTTGGAGACATCCTCTTGTGTTGCTTGTTTTAATCTAGGTTTTCATTTTCCTCTTGCGTTGGCATAGTCAGATCCTATCAATTTGACGAGGTTGATGCGCGGATTTCTGGAGTGCCATAAGTTGACATAAAAGAATACTTAAGTGCCAAAATTTACGAAAGTGATACTTAAGTGCCAAAATCAAAGCAAAATAGATCACTTAAGTGCCAATCCGATCAAAATACTAACTTGGCAATTTTCTGACGAAGCAAGTACAAAACGGCATCGTTTTGGTGTTGACGTGGTAAAAAAAATAATATAAAATTAATTAAATTAAATTTATTTAAAATATTTTAAAATAAAAATTTTTATATTAAAAAATTTTAAAAAATAAAAAATTTTAAATTTTTTTTTTTTAAAAAAAAAAGAAAGGGTGAGGCGGCTGAGGGCTGCCCTCAGCCACCTACCCCCTTTTTTAATTTTTTTAAAATTTTTTATTAGTTATATTTGTATTTTAAAATATTTTAAATAAACTTAGTTTTAAATTAAATTTAATTAATTTTTATATTAATTCATTACCACGTAAACACCAAAACAACACCGTTTTTGTATTATTTGGTCACATCAGTATGCAAAACGGCGTTGTTTTGCACTTACTTCGTCGGAAATTGCATATGTCAGCATTTTGGCCGGAATAGCATTTAAGTGATCCATTTCTCTTCGAATGTGGCACTTAAGTGTTACTTTCGTAAATTTTAGCACTTAAGTGTCTGCTAACTTATGGCACTTGAGGCAATCTTTTGCCCATCTTACTTCCTCACCCAAAAAAGTAAAAATAAAAAATAATCACTTTGACTGTTTGAGTCGACGAATAAACATTAGCATCTTAGTAGTTAAGAACAAAACATACAAAAGTTCTATTGTATTAAATCATTTCAATCTGAGATAATTATCCTCTAATCATGAGTCGATCTTACATGTCGATAAGTCAGCTGGATAACCTGCCAACTAGGAAGCTAATTACCGTTTGAAATTGACCAAGCAGGTTAGATTATAGAACAAGTTAGCAAAGAGTCGCTTTGGCACTATTACAATTTGGGTTTATAGAATAATAGTAACTTGACAAGGTCCATCTGCAGACATACATACAAAACTATAACTAATCAGGTTTAAAAATCCGGTTGTGTGATCTGTGCAAGAGATGGTTCAGAGAGGAAATATGATCAAAATGCAGAGGAGTTGAGCAGAACTTGGATCTGGAAAGTTCCTTCCATTCTCATTTAGCTTTCTAGTTTACATCAACCATGAAAAGAACTGCTTTATGTCCGCTCGGAGTCATTCATTAACGGTGCCATTCCAAAAGAGGATTACATGAATATTTCTTCAAAATATAATTGGTCATCCCTCACCTAATTTTTCTTGACTTCACCACTTTAATTATCTTAGAAACCTCACCGGCCATGTAAAAATCTCTCAACTCTTGAAAATTGCTTCCTCAATCGGCAACTCTTAAACCTCTTGACTTCTGTTTCGTCTTTTCACCTAAGAATGTATATTACTCCTTCTGTCTAGTAGCTATTGCTAGTAGTTACCATCTTGGTATCTACTTTCAATCAAGCGACATGATTGAGGTTCAAATGCCCCATCTTAATGAAACAGGTGAGACCATTTCATCAGGGAAAATTCCTATGTAGTTCTCAATGCCCTCCAAGTGCCACCAGATGTAAGTGTAGCTTCTATCTCAAACTTGCCCGGCTGCATATTGTGCGGAGACTAATTCAAGCGATGGAATAAAAAGGGGACAGTTGAGTCACTGCACCTTAAAATTCGACCTTTGTTCTCAGTATAACTTACCGGACTGTCCTGGGTGGTGAAGATCTTGCCTTTGTTATAACCGGAGAAACGGGTCTCCAGACAACAGCAAAGGAAGATGGCTCGGCATAGTCAACTGATGCACAAACGGACACCCTTAGAACCAGGTTGCCGCTATAGAATTTGACACCCATAAGAGCTATGCAGAAGACGGTGATGACAACCACATGGCTGGATGTGAATAGCATTTTCTCGAGCAAACAAGATCCTTTGGCTAATTACAGTTTCAATATTTCAACAGCTACCTGTATAACAGCCAGAACGGAATATGACAGGAAGAATATCTCCGTGTTTTTCTCATTGAACAATGAAACAAGAGGAAACATGAAGAATCCACTTATTTCTTTCCCTTTTGATATTTCATAGTATCTCCCGCAGGATATGTGCCTAGGATCCACTTCAACCAGCAACTATACAGAGTTCAACTGCATAAGGTCATGGTTCTTTAAGGTCTCAAAATTTGACGAAAATCCTAAGCTGGTGTGGGTTTGGATTCCAGCTGCAATTGTACTTGCGTTGTGTGCTCTAATTTATCTCCTGAATAGAATAAGAAAAGGCAAAAAGGGTCTAGAGGAGGATACATTCGATAGGATAATTTGAAGGTGAATGTTTGATTCATGATTTATTATTTCATCTTGTTTTCACCTTGACAGAAATGATCACAAGACTTGCTCTTATATAGTTTTGTTACACGAATCTTACTCTTACTCTTAAATCATTCTAAATGTATCTAGCATTTTAAGAAGAAGGATTCTTGAGAATCTACAAAATATTAAACTAGACAGAGAAATACAAATAGTCTCTTGAGAGGAACACTCCAATAAAGACTCAATACGTGCACTATTCTTGGGAGCCGAACAAACACCGTCATCAAACCATGATAGAAATCGGCAACCATGTAGCCGATTGACAACCATGAAATAGACAACTTGTCCAATGAATCGACAAACTTTTTTTGAAAGAATTTAGATTAATTACAAACACCCCCCTTAAATCAAATTCTCTTTTATCAATTATTCCAAGAAAACTCTTGAACTTTCGAAAAGCATCAATTTTGAGAGGTTTCATAACAATATCTGCAACTTAATCTTCCGTCTTCACATGCGAAACTTCAATTTTGTTCGCTTTCACTTGTTCTTGAATGAAGTGATATTGAACATCGATAAGTTTAATTTGTTCATGAAAAACTAGATTTTTCACCAAAGCAATAGCATAAATATTATCAACAAAAATCTTTATTATTTTCTTTTGCTCCGTATGAATTTCTCCGAGTAGTCTTCTCAACCTTATTGCATGACAAATGCATGAGGATACTGCTACATATTCAGCTTCACATGTCGAAAGAGTAATGCTTGATTGCTTCTTTGATGGCTATGTTAAAGTAGTGTCACACAAGAGAAATGCAAAGATTAGTGTTTTTTCAATCATCAATATCTCTACCATAATCACTATCTGAATAGGCTCTAAGTTGAAAGAATTGAGACTAATAGTAGTGCAAGCAATGATCAATAGTAATTTGACGTAACAAAGTATCTTTTTTGTAGCTTTAAGATGAGATGACAAATATCTCAAGCTGCTATTGTATGTTGAATCAACATCAACACTATCATTAAACTTCAAAAGCTTGGCTCCACGCTCCATTGTGTATTGACTACTGTACAAATTTTCACATTGAATTGTTCAAGGGATGAAGTACATAAGGAATGCCAAATCTTGACACCGGTGGATATTTTAGTGCCAAAAGTTTTAAAATGTGCACTTAAGTGCCACTTTTTTTGAAAATTGAGATACTTCAGTGTGAAGTCTGATGAGAGTAGCTAGAAATTCAACAGGGCATTTTTTAAATAATAAATGTGTCTACATGGCTCATCGAAAGCCAACTCAACAATGAAGGTGCAAAGCAACATCATTTTGCTCCTAAATTTATTAATTTAATATTAATTAAAAATAAGTTAAAACTAAATTATTTAAATAAAAATAAAATAATAAAATAATGTAAAAGGGGGAACAAGTTTGGTGAGGGTCTTAACCCTTGCCATTGCCGCCCCACCATTGCTGGAAAGGCCCAGCAACGTTGGGGGATGGTCGACTGGGATCGTTGGCGGTTGGCCAAGGTCACTGGCCACTGCCTACGGGCTAGTGATCTTGGCTGAACCTCACCTTATCATCGTCAATGGCGACAAGGGCTATGCAAGCCCTTGCCAAATGCTGCTGTAGATCTTCTTCTTCTTCTTCTTCTTCTTCTTTTTTAAATTTATTTTAATTAATATTTATATAAATATTCAAATTTAGGACAACTTTGGCACCAAAACGATGTCATTTTGCATTTATCTCGCCGGAAAAATGCCATGTCAGCGAGTTTGATAAGAATTTCTCGTCATTGGCATTTAAGTGTTTAATTTTTCTTCGGTTTTGGCATTTACTTGTATCTTTTGGAATTTTGGGCACTTAAATGTCCCCCTGTACTAAGTTTTGGCACTCTAAGTGTCTACACCTCACTTTTCAAGTATGCTTTTTGGGAAATAAGAATCCCACCTGCACTTTGCTTCACTTTTATGCCAAGGAAATAATTGATGAGATCATTATCCATCATTTCAAATTCCTTCATCATGGATGCCTTCAAAACATCAAGTCATTTCATTTTCTATATTGAGGATAAAAATCTCGTTCTTTGACATCTTCGCATCTGCAATCAGTTTATTATTTTGATCTCTTAGAACAAAGCTTTCATGCGAATAGTATAGCCTTTCTCCAGTATTATTCCAAACTCGAGACATTGCTTGACATTTTTGGTACATAATAAACACTAGTACTAAACTGATGTGAACCATTCTTTAAAACGAGTCAGAATTGTACCTTTGCATTTGATAAGAATTTTGGAATTATTACCGAACAAGACTTTCTCCTTAATTGTCTCATCTAATAGTAGAAGTATACTTCGAGTGCTAAAACTTGGCATGGGCGGACACATAAGTACCAAAACTTCCAAAATATGTACTTAAGTGTCAAAATTGAAGGAAAAAGGAACATTTAAGTGCCAATGGTGAGATTTACAGAAAATCCAACGTGGCACTTTCCATGTTTCTTCATGGTGGATATTAACAATAAACTTGCTTATTAGCATTTCAAGAAATGTGCATGTTCGACGTAAGAGAAGTAAGAGTAAGTTCCTTTTCTTGAACTGAGCATTGCATTTGCATTTGACAATAAGATGTTATGGCTATCTTATATTATATTTAATGGGGATAAGAATACTACAAGGGCTATAACTATTGTATGACATTCACTTTGGTGCCATAACATAGTAATCAATTGTGTGAGAGGTACGGACACTTGGAGTGCCAAAACTTGGCATGAAGGAACACTTAAGTGCCAAAAGTTTGGAAAGTGACACTTAAGTGCCAAAATCGGAGCAAAATAGATTATTTAAGTGTCAATCTGACCAAAATCCAACCAAAATATCGATGCAGCAATATTCCGGCAAAGCAAGTGCAAAACGGCGCCGTTTTGCACGTTGACGTGGCTAGACAATACAAAAACGATGTCGTTTAAGTGTTAACATGGTAAAAAAATTAATGTAAAAATTAATAAAATTAAATTTATTTAAAAATTTAAAAATAAAATAAAAATATTAAAAACTAAAATTTAAAAAAATTAGAAAAAGGGGGAGGCGGGCAAGCGGCGAGGGATCAGCCCTCAGTTGCCTTCCCCACTCCCCCCCTCTTTTTAAATTTTAGTTTTTTAATATTTTTATTTTATTTTTAGATTTTTTAAATAAATTTAATTTTAAATTAAATTAAATTAATTTTATATTAATTTTTTTACTATGTCAGCTTACAAAATGATGTCATTTTGCACTTCCTTCATTGGAAAATTGTCATGTAAGTATTTTGGCCGGATTCTAGCCGAAGTGACACTTAAGTGATCTGTTTTGCTTTGATTTTGGCATTTAAGTGTGACTTTCCAAACTTTTGGCACTTAAGTGTTCCTTCATGCCAAGTTTTGACACTTAAGATGTACTTTGTCCATTGTGTGATTATGATGACTTTAAGAGAAAGCTCATAATGAGTTTCAAAAGTTGGATTTGCCGACACTTGAGGTGAAGGTTTTCTAAAAGTTATGATATTCAAGCGATTATTGAAAGGTAATGGAATCAAAGCGAACGTTGTACGAAAATTATAACATTTAGATCATATTTGTAGGGTCTTTATCCATAGTTAATGTGATCAAATTAAGTCTTAATAATACCTCAAAAATTGCTAATGCCATGCATCCAATTGATGGAGCTTTACTTGATGTACATGGACAGAGCACTTAATATGCACTCACAGTGATTAATTTGACCAAAAGGTTTACATATTGTGTACTATACACTCCTCCTAGGTAGATATTAGCAACATATCTACTTATTAGCATTTCAAGCAATGCATATGTTTGACCTTACAAAAGTTAAGGGTATTTTCCCTTTCTTGCCTTGAAAAAGGGGTTTTTTGCATTTTATAATAAGATGTCTTGGCTAAGTGAATGAAATAATGAAGTTAAATTGATTGTTTCAATATGGTTGATGTAATGGGATTGTATTTAATGATGCTTCAAGAAGCAAAAGCCATTCATGGAAGTCAAATGCTCAAAATTTGGCATCTAATGCTTTAGCGAAAGGAGCATTTAATTTTTGGATAGGAAATACCCAAGAGATAAAGATCAATTCATGTCCTAAAACCTCACATTTGAATGGTTACATCCATATATTTGTTAGTCTCTTGATTCTTATCCTGCTTATAGTATATCTAATCACACATCAACCTATTTGGCATATAAGTTTATTGTCCATCTAAAAACTATCGCTGCTAGCTTACATTCCTTAAATTTGATGGGTTTTCTCTATTCTTCTTCTTCTTCTTCTTCTTCTTCTTCTTCTTCTTTTTTGCTGTAAAGTAAATTTCTCTATTAATTATAGATAATTTTATATTGTCAAATCAATTAAAAGTTTTGGGGCATCCTTCCTGCATCAATTTGATTGATTAATATTGAGATAATATTTAGCAAATGTCCACTTTGTTTTTTTTTTTTTTTTTTTAATTATTCTAGCATAGTTGCAATTGACTATGAAAAGCTAAGTTAAAAAATTTTGGTATTAAGTATGCAAGTTCCATTTACATTTATTTTCTTTATTTTGTTCAATAAATAGAATGTGATAGACATTGCTTTCAAACATAGCTTAAGTTAATTTGATAAACTTCATTATCAATATTTTAGGGAAAAAAAAGTCAAAAAAGTGTATTTATATTTTCCAAATTTCACCAACTCATTCTAAGTTTCCTTTGCAATAATCAATATACTTAAGAGTTTTTTTTTTTTTTTTTTTTTTGTTAGAATATACTTAAGGTTCATGTACTCAACATTTTTGTGGACTTTTTACATTTATCAAAAAGACTATTCTAACAAAGGTAGATTCTACTTAGCTTTTACGAAAAGATGGAAGGCTAATTAGCTCGTTTGATTACCAACTTAGGTTATTCAAATACATGAGACCTGCAATAATTTATTTTTATCGATGCAGGATAATAAATGGGCAAAATTGTTTAGGTTTATTTCACTGTGTTGTTTGAACATCTACCATTTTTCCTCCCTTTATATACCATCTTTTCCATTTCAATTGGTATACCACACATCTTTTGGCTTGCGATAAGCATCGGCTTTCAAAGTGACCTTTGAAATGACAAACCCTAACCTCCCTCTCTTACTGAGAGAGCAAGTGCATGATGGATCGTCTTAACCTATGCAATCTTCTCCTTTGACAAGTGCAGGTCCTTTGAAAATGAGTGAAGTAAGTCTCGATTGACCTTCATGCAGGGTTATTAGCCATATATTTTGCGATTCAAGTATAAAGAGTTTGACCCAAAAAAAGGTACAAAGAAATGGATTTTCTATAGCTTTAAATATATATATATATATATATATTAAATATATATATATATATATATCAGAAGTGATGAATGATGAAAGACAAGATAAACATCCAATGGTCTCTAGAGTTTTTGTTTGGTTTACATTAGGGTTAAGGGTTGCAATACTGAAATGATCCATCATTTAGATCGACGTATTAATTCTACAAACGTTATAGAGAATGGAACATCTATCATGTTAAAATATATTTTTGTTATCTAAGTGAGTGTAGATCTAATTGTTTATGCACTTTGTGAAACTAATAAATTATTGTTGGTTGAATTTTACACTGTATAATATGTCTGAAATATTCTTAAATCTTTTGTCGGCAAATAACAAATTACATACATATATATATATATATATATGTATGCATGTATTTATATATGTTTACAGCTTTTTTGTATGAATATGCATGTAGAATAATAAATGTATGTGTACAAGAATATTATTTCAAGGATGACAAAATTGAAATTGCTAATAAGTTTCTAATATACATTGGAAATAGAGATAATATTGTTCAAGGGTTGAGGGTTTGGATGTATTTCTTTTTACATGGATCATTGCATGAATAGTTATTCGTTGGACAATAAAACTAACGGCGGTTGTATGAAATGATAAAATTGTTATTAACTTTTATAAGTAATTAGACCATTAATGTTATTATGAAGCACTATCAATATGTATGAAATGTTCATTTCTTTGATATCGCGAATATAGTTGAAGATCCTATTTCGTGGCATACATGTTTTCCCTTTTTCTAAGTGGTTGGAAGCATTTAATGATGAATATAATCGTATATGCATAATTATTTTCCTTACTCATATCTTTTCTTCTCTCTCTCTCTTTCATCCTTGTATGTCAATAGGTCACCCTCAACTCCAGACAACTCTCATGTTTTAACGGTAGTGAATGAACCATGTTGGTAAAGTTCATACCACAACACACTCATCTAAATTGATATGCAATTAATGGGTTGATTGCATTCCCAGTATAAGGAAAGATTACAAAACCAATGGACACTTAGATGAAGACTCTAGATTATTGAGTGGATAAATATTATTATTGGATTTTGGAATTTCCATCTGACCGATTTTAATTCTCAAAAACTCGTATAATACAATTGTAGTTTCTAAATTGATGAGAAGCCTAACAAATTTAGGGATTTTTGATGCAGAAATTAACTTTTAACTGACTTTTAAATTTCAAAATTGATATATAATGTGGACAAATTGACATATGATTTGTCTAATGGACTGGTCCAAATGCTTGCATCTCCTCCATTTAAACGCCCACAAGAAGTACATAAGCAATTTTTTTTTTTTTTTTCCATTTTTCTTTCTTATGCTTTTTTTTTTCTCCTTTTCTCCTTTCTTATTCTTCTTTTCCCTTTTCCCCGCACGACTCCACCATCGCTATCTGCACAAGCTCACATCCTTCACCACTCAACATCCCACAATGAATGCTCGTGCTCCATCGCCTCGCTATCCTTGCCACCGTGGTCGACCCGCCACTCACCTAGACCATATTGCACGATCTGGCCTCCTCTCTCTCTCTCTCTCTCTCTCTCTCTCTCTCTGTGCAACTCGAACTTGGGACGGTGAGGGTTCGATTTGAGGTGTGTGGCCTCGTAGTAGAGTTGGCTATCTCCGGTTTGTTACCACGGCAACCTCAGGGGTGAAGTCGTGGCCGCCACGACCTTAAATCTAGGGCCGTGTTGTCTCAACAGCCTAAAACCTGGGGCCTGTGGACACCATAGTTAGAGTCTTAGAGAGGCGTGATGGACAAGGCGGTATGGCGGGAATGGATCAACGCGGGTTTATGCAAATTCCTTAAAATGGCATGGATCTATGCGGGTTTCGAAGACTCCTTAAAATGGCATGTTTCCGAAGTGAAAATTCAGCACATGAATTGGTCCATGGTGCGGTGTAGCTAAATATGCATTAACCATACTAAAATTTGGGCCAAGATAATTTAGGATGACTATGCCACAATAAATAAATAAATAAATCAACTCCACCCGTTTTTTAAGCTCGGATTTTATGCGAGGGGAGTCTTAGATTGAATCACAAAAAATATATACATTCATGTCCTACAAAGGTCAAGTATAAGTGGGAACCCTAATGGAACGGCCCGTCAACACCCTTAGACTAATTAAAGCAATGTGATACACGGATTGGCATACGAGTTATTGGATTTCCCAAGTATCTAACTAGATGAATAAGATTGTTTTGTAAAAAGTTGAAGATTATTTATTCAATCCCCAAAGAGTGATTGAATTGTTAAGCTCTTGATTTAGATATGACAAATCCCGCATTTAGATCATAAGGTCTCATACGTAAAGTAACTTTGGGTGCTACATATGTCATTCAATTGATGGAACCTTACCTGACGTGCATGGATATGGTGATTAGCAAACATTTGTAGTAATTAATTTGACTGAAAATCTCCATATAACAATCTATTTGTTCCTCCTGGGTACATATTAACAGCATGCCTACTTATTAGCATTTCTAGATATGTACATGCCAGATCTTGCAGAAGCAAGCGCCTGTTCCTTTTCTTGCGCTACAGAAGGAGTTATTTGCATTTTATTATAAGATGTTATGGCTAAGTGAATGAAATAATCAAGCTAAATAGATAATTCAATATGGTTAATGTAATCAGGTTGTGTTAAATGATGCCTCAAAAGAAACAAAACCCAATCATGGTAGTCTAATACTCAAAATCTGGCATTTAATGCTATAGGGTAATGAGCATTTAATTTTTGGATTAGATTTACCTAAGAGATGAGGATCAATTCATTTCCTGAAACCCATTTATATTTCAATAGGTATATCTATAAAATTGCTAATCCCTTGATTGTTATCCTGTTTATAGTATTTCTAATCACACATCATCCTATTTGACATATAAGTTGTCCGCCTAAATCGTATTGGTGCTACCTAACATTCCTTAAGTTTGATTGGAATTTATTATTTTCCTTTTTTAGTATAAAGGCAGAATTCTCTACTAGTTTTAGGTGATTGTATATTGCGCAAGTCAATTAAAAGTTTCTGTGCATCGTTACTGCATCATAACTTGAACGCTCAATATTGAGACGATATTTAGCAAATGTCCATTTTCTTTTTTTTAATTCTGGCTTTGTTACAATGGATTACGATAAGCTATGGCATTAAGTATTAAGTTCTATATACAATAATTTTATTTAATTTCTTCGATAAATAGATTGTGGATCCATGTTGCTTCCAAACCCAGCCGAATTGAATATTATTGACTTCATTATCAATACTTTAGAAGAAGAAAAAGGCACAAAAGTGCATCATTTGTTTTTCTAAATTTCACTTGCCACAACTTATTTCAAGTTTCCTTTGTAATATTAACATACCTAAGGTTCAGTACTCAATGATTTTATGGGCTTCTTACATTTATGGAAAAAATATATATTCTAATTGTGCTAGATTCTTTTTAGCTTTTAAAAAAAAATGGAAGGCTAATTAACTCTTTTCATTACCTACCTAGGTTATTAAAATACAAGAGACTTGCAATGATGTACACGTATCGGTCCACGACAATAAATGGGCAAAATAATTTGGCTTTATTTCACCGTGTTGTTTCAATTTCTTCTCTTTAGACACCATCTTCTCTCTTTCAATTGACATACCACATATCTTTCGGCTTGTAATAAGCGTAAGCTCTCGAAGGGATCTTCGAAGTGGCAAACCCTATGATGCAAACTCTTCCTCCCTCTCCAAAAGAGAAATCGCAGGACGAATCTTCTCAACTTGTGCTGACATCTCCTTCAACAGGTGCTTCTCCCCCAAATTTGAGTGAGGTAAGTCTCGATCAACCTTCTTGCTGGGTTATTGGCCATATATTTTGTGCTTCAACCACAAAGAAATGGATTTTTTTCAAAGACATTTTTTTGCAATAAGAAATCAAAAGTGACAAATGGTGAAAGATAAGAATTCCAATGCTCTCTAGAGTTCTCATTTGGTTTACATTGCGGTTAAGAGTCGAGTTGGTACAAATGATCTATCATCCAGATCTGTACATTGATTCAACAAATTTTATATAGATTAGGACATCTGTCATGTTAAAATCTAATTTTCTTGTCTAAGGCGTGCAAATCTAATTGTTTGTACACTTAGTGAAACTAATGAGTAATTGTTGGTTGAATTTTACCATGTAAAATGTCAAAATTATTCTTAAATATTTTGTTGACAAAGAACAAATTACGTATATAATTATTTCAATATATATGTTTACATCTTTTTATTTTGTATCCAGATCTGTTTTATGGGTATACATATTGCATATGTATGTGTACAAGAATATGATTTTTAAGGATGACAAAATTGAAATTGCCAATAGGTTTTTCTAATATATGTTGGACGAATAGATAATATATTCGTGGCATGAAGGTTTGGGTGCATTGCATTTTACATTGATCCATGCATGAATCGTTATTCGTTACACAATAAAACGAATAACAGTTGTTTGAAATGGCTAAACCGTTATTAGCTTTTGTAAGTAATCATACCGTTAGTGCTATAATGGTAAACATCATCAATACATACAGGACTCATTTCCCTTAATTGATATTCATACTATGCGGAGTTCGCCGCTATATTGAAAGTTGATAAGCAATGAATATCGTAGCTGAGACCAAGGAATTGATTGTGAACTTGCACATTCTTTTAAGATCAATGATTAAGAAAATCTACCATCATTTGGCATCAAAGAATAATGTGTATCTAAAGTATAACTACTTAGAGAATGAACAACTTTTCCAAATCGAACAAGAGAAGAAGGTGATAAGCTTTTACATATAAAGTGAAATGAGTTTCCACCGTTTAAAAACATTTGTTATGCATTGAAACAGTGGCTCCTTCATATATATCCCCTTTTCTTTGTGCCTGTCATTCTGGAGATGTTTCTCTTCATTTTATGCCACTGTTGTTATTTCTTGAATGAGTTATAGGTACTTGATATTCTCTCTCTCTCTTCTTCCTCTCGAAACTTGGAGGTTCTATGGAATCATTTTGGACAAAATCATGCTTTCCACATAATATGGTTTGATATTCTTTTTCTTTCAGAATATGGCACTATATCTTTCTACTCATCTAGTCCTTTCTTATTTTTACCGTATCTAATGAGTTTGAATTCTTGATAGAAGGAGCGGGTTCTTAAACTTTATCGAATGTGGCTGGTTTAGTGGTTTTACTTTTATTATTGAACTGTCAAGCATGAGTTGCTTAACATCTTGATAATAGTTTAACAAATGTTTGATTTCTTTGACATAATGAATATGGTTGAAGATCCTATTTCATGACATATATGTTTTCCCACTTTGAACTGTTAGGCTGCTTTTAATGCTCAATATAATTTTATATGTTTATTTATTTGCTTTACTCATGCCTTGTCTTTCTCTATCTTTCTCATCCGTGTAGGTCAATAGGTCACTCTCAGCTCCGGATAACTCTCCTATTTCAAAGGGATCGAATGAATCACGTGGTTCGGAAAAGCTAGACATTCCTAATCAAGGACCAAGAGATCAACCATATGCATCACTTAAGGCACTAGTCAATGTAAGTTAACTTTCTATTGAGTTTCTTAACATACAGATATTCAGTGCGAGTTTTATAATGTCCTTTGAAACTTTCTGATGTAGTCCATGACATAAACTCAATTATACAATTATATAGAATGGTTTACATTAGTAACAATGATAGTGGATGTAATGTAAATTAACTTTTTATTAAGTCTTTTTGGATACAAGTAGTAGATGTAATTGTTTTGTGATATTTCGGGAGATAGACCACAACATAAACACAATTTTACAATTAAAGAGTATGGTGTTTTCCAATTCACTTTTATGAGGTTCAACACTTAGCTTTCCAATGCCAACATCTTCATGAAAAGATTGATAGAACACATGAGATAGAATGATCCACAAAATACACTGCAAGGCACTCAAAATTTCTTCATCTTGATTCTTGAAGCATATTTGATAAGCTTGATATAGTTGTGAAGGACATTCAAAAGCTTCATTTGTAAAAAGTTATAGCTACACAAGTTATGTATGAATAGAATACATATATTCTCAATTATTTTATTTAGACAATAATTCAAAATTGTCCATGCCTTAATGATAAGATATACTAGCATTAATAATTTGTGATTGCAGAAAGTTGTTGCTCAATTCAGAAGAAGTATTTTAGATCATTTGCTCAACACAAATCCAATATCGTATCCATTATCTCAAGATAACATGGGGATGTATGTCTCCACCTTTAAGGTAATATTATTTCGATGATTTCTTTGTACATTGTTCGCATATGCATTCTTGAAGATCTGAACAAACATTTCTTGAGTTCGAGTGCATGGTGATCAATAATCAATATATCATCTTTTATTGATATTAATGCACAATTTTTATTTGTAAGAATTTGTAACCAATGCTCACAACAAATGACAAATGATCATATCCTAAACACAGACAAATCCATCATCATCGGAGAAACTAAACACTCGAGGCAAAAGCACACTAGTAGGGGAAGAGACAGTATCTTTCTTACTCCCTCCGGATTGTCTAATTGGCACAGAATTTGACAAGGTGGCTACTTGAACTTCTTCTTTATCGTTTTGCGTAAATGCATCCATATATCTAATTGTCTAAATATTTTCATTTTTATGATGCAATTATTATTTATTGATTGTAGAACATCCAACATCGGTCTTCATTTGAAGATAGGCTTCAAGGTTGGCATATTGCATGCAGACAACGGGCAGATGGAAAATTAGACATGGTAATTATATATTAATAAAAATTCATTGTTACCACTTTCCTTAATGAATTGATGATTAAAAAGAAGTAACGTGCATTTGATTGATTTATATGTTAGCCAAAAGGATTAATAAAGAGTTAGTTTTTACGTTATCGTGTATTTTATTATTGAGTGTGTTGAAATCTTTTCACTACCTCTGATGAGTAATAGCTTTGCACACGCCCATCTTGAAATTTTTGATGGTAATCAAGATATCTTAAATCTATTATCTTTGTAGAGCTATCGTCATGGACAATCAAAAAGATTGTTCCGCTCAACTGTCGAGGTTGTCCGGTATATAATGGAAGCAATGACAGATAAGAAGACGCCAGGGAGTAATTCTCTACAGGTGAGTTACAGAAAGCCTGAATAAATAAAATGCAAAATAAAGTTATATTTACTTAACACTTAGGGTGTGACTTCATTTGGGTGACAATTTAGGAGCAAGGTCTTGCCACTACAGCGAAAGGTTTATTGAAGAAAAAGAGATCTTCCGGTGAGAAAGTAAAAAGTCCTCCATCCAAGTCCTCGAAGATCTCTGGTGCAATGAAAATCACTGTTGAGCCTTCTTCAGAGGAATTGGACAACAACCTAAAGAACATTTGCAGTAGCAGTTCGGAGGAAACAGGTTTCTCCCTTTGAAGCAAATCTTACAGCATAAAAATAAACATGAGTTCCTTATATCTGCTTATTTATTTGATTGTCTTTATAGTGAGCGAAGAATGGAAGACATATTTGAAGTTAAGCAGTGATAACGAGGATGATGCATCTAGTGATGGAAAGACTCAGTGAAAGCATCTAAATGACATCCACAAGTTCAGATGTTTCCTTTCAAAGATCTGATTTGATTTCATGTAAAAAATCGGAGAAAGCATACTGAGTTTATTTTCGTTCATTTCATCTTAATCGCTGGGCAATTTCAAAACTTTTGTCGTTTGAACTATGAAACATCAAGCCTCTTTTTTTTTTTTTTTTTTTTTTTTTTTTTTGGGTCGAACATCAAGGCTTGTTTGCCTGCCGGGAATGGAGATAGTGGAATGGTACTGGAGCCTCCATTTTCTTTACTTTTGTTACTGGTGACTTTTAATAGGGATTGAGAATAATTACCAGGCACGGTAATCAACGTAGGAGGAGGTGAGTCTAACTAAAAATGAATTTATATGATTTAAATGTAGTGATATTATAACTGAAGGGTATAAAAGGTTCGTGTTTTGCAGAAGCTTTCCAACCACGCTCGATTTTTCGAAATTGGATGGCTTGATTGCTGGATATTGTGCCTTTTAACCATCCGACCTTTAGGGTGTCAAGAAAATTGTGATTTTCTTGGATCAAGCGATAAAATCACTGAGATGTAGTCACAAGCTTTTTTGGGTGCCTTCAGAAACGTATGATAGAGTTTTAACAAGGAAGATATTGCAACTTTTCACATCAACTATTCGTTGGCTCCAATTTTAGGGTAGCGGCAATCCCAACACATGTATTGAAAATCAGAGTGCAATTTAATAAAGTTCAATTCACGAGCATTTGCAATGATTTAAGGTCATTTTTCAATTATTCTCCATTTTTAAGTTCATAGCCTTCACAATAGCTTTATCAATGTCACTCACCAGATAAACGCTTGTTCAAGAAGACTATCTAAGTTCTCTGGAAATGATAAATTTAAACCCTCTAATTGTTTGTGCTAGATCAACATACGAGAATACATGTGTTAAGAATGGTGACAGGCCCTGGAAGCATTCCACTTCTTATTTGCCAACCATCGCACGACCGCTGCCTGCCATCGCACGACTGCCGACCGCTGCTATAAGACCACCGGCAGTAGCTCACCGGCCACCGCCCCCTCCCACGGCCGGTGAGCTATGGGTGGCAATCTTATGGCGGCGGTCAACAGTCGTGGAACGGTCGTGCGGCCGTCGTCCGGCCGTCGTGCATCGGTCGTGCGGCGGTCATATCCATAGAAATGTTGCCATGCTTACCCTAGACAATAATTCAAAATTGTCCATGCCTTAATGATAAGATATACTAGCATTAATAATTTGTGATTGCATAAAGTTGTTGCTCAATTCAGAAGAAGTATTTTAGATCATTTGCTCAACACAAATCCAATATCATATCCATTATCTCAAGATAACATGGGGATGAATGTCTCAACCTTTAAGGTAATATTATTTCAATAATTTCTTTGTATGTTGTTCCCATATGCATTCTTGAAGATCTGAACAAACATTTCTTGAGTTCGAGTGCATGGTGATCAATAATCAATATATCATCTTTTATTCATATTAATGCACACTTTTTGTTTGTAAGAATTTGTAACCAATGCTCACAACAAATGACAAATGATCATATCCTAAACACAGACAAATCCATCATCATCGGAGAAAGTAAAAACTCGAGGCAAAAGCACACTAGTTGGGGAAGAGACAGTATCTTTCTTACAACCTCTGGATTGTCTAATTGGCACAGAATTGGACAAGGTGGCTACTTGAACTTCTTCTTTATGTTTTTGCGTAACTGCATCCATATATCTAATTGTCTAACTATTTTCATTTTTATAATGCAGTTATTATTTATTGATTGTAGAACATCCAACATCGGTCTTCATTTGAAGAGAGGCTTCAAGGTTGGCATATTGCATGCAGACAACGAGTAGATGGAAAATTAGACATGGTAATTATATATTAATAAAAATTCATGGTTGCAGCTTTCCTTAATGAATTGATGATTAAAAAGAAGTAACGTGCATTTGATTGATTTATATGTTCGCCAAAAGGATTAACAAAGAGTTAGTTTTTACGTTATCGTGTATTTTATTATTGAGTGTGTTGAAATCTTTTCACTACCTCCGATGAGTAATAGCTTTGCACACGACCATCTTGAAATTTCTGATGGTAATCAAGATATCTTAATTCTATTATCTTTGTAGAGCTATCGTCATGGACAATCAAAAAGATTGTTCCGCTCAACTGTCGAGGTTGTCCGGTATATAAGGGAAGCAATGACAGAAAAGAAGACGCCAGGGAGTAATTCTTTGCAGGTGAGTTACAGAAAGCCTGAATAAATAAATGCAAAATAAAGTTATATTTCATAATACTTAGGGTGTGACTTCATTTGGGTGACAATTTAGGAGCAAGGTCTTGCCACTACAACGAAAGGTTTATTGAAGAAAAAGAGATCTTCCGGTGAGAAAGTAAAAGGTCCTCCATCCAAGTCATCGAAGATCTCTGGTGCAATGAAAATCACTATTGAGCCTTCTTCAGAGGAATTGGACAACAACCTAAAGAACATCTGCAGTAGCAGTTCAGAGGAAACAAGTTTCTCCCTTTGAAGCAAATCTTACAGCATAAAAATAAACATGAGTCCCATATGTTGACACCTAAATTTTGACAGTCCGATCATTTATTTATTGCATAAAAAATTAAGGGTTAATTTTATCCTAAAAAAAATTTCAATTAATTGCATAACACATAGGTTTAGGTGCATTTATTTTAACTCTTTACATTTTATTGGGCCGGTGGGGGAATGGTTTAAATTTACATTTTTTTAGCCTTAGTTCGGCAGGCCGAGCTAGGCCCACGGAATGAGGAATTTAGCCCAAGCCCGTTGTTTTTTTTTAATAAATTAATTCATGGGAAAATTGAGATTTGAGGCGATATCACGGCGGTTTGTGGGATTTTGAAAAATCAAATAGGCAATCACAATAAGATAAGACTTATCTTTATTTATAGATAAAATCAGTTGAAATGAGTTGAAAATATTTAACAGATAAGGAGAATAAAATATTTTTTGTGATTAAGAGGTTATTGACAATCTTTTCGTTGGATGAAATATCGATAAAAGATTACATTTGGTTTTGGTTTATAAATAGGACGTACGGCTTCACTAGATGAGGGGGCTCTTCTTCTCAGTTTTATTTTCGAAGTCAAAATCCACACAAGGGGGGCTTCTTTTCGTAAAAAAAAAAATGCAGAAAAGGAGAAAAGAATACAAGAAGTGAAAAGAAAGAAGAAAAGTGAGGAGAGTTTCTCTTGGTAAAAAGAAAGGAAAAGGTCTTCGGAGAGGAAAAAGTGAGAGGACAGAAATAGGGGTTGCAGAGGAGAAAAGTACAAGAAAACAGAGGGAGGGAGACGTGAGGGAGACGTGCAGCAGGCCAGCAGGAAAAAAAAAGAAAAGGGGGGGTTTTTTTTCGGGCTTTAGGGGAACTTCTCTTGGTCTTGAAAAAAAAAAAAAAAAAAAAAAGAAAGGCAGAAGTAGACAGGGCTCAACAGCAGAAGAGGGGCTGCGTTTCTTTGGGAAAAGAAAAAAGTAAAAAGAGGGTTGGCAGAAAAAGCAGAAAAGTGACGTAAGGAAGGGAGAAAAAAAAAAGAAAAAAGGGGAGAAAGTCCTGTTCATCTTCTTCCCCGGGGGATCCGCAGACGTTTGGCCCCCAGCAGCTATTCGAGGTTCTTGCTGCGCCGGTCGCCACGCGGCGTCGTCCGTGAGTCGTCGCCCCCTCGCCTGCGTTGCTGCCACCCGATCTACACCGCCGATTTGCTTCTGCAACGCTCACCCGCCACCTCTCACACCGCTGTCTCTGGGCTCCGACGCTGCTCGCCCGTCGCTGAATCGTCACAGTAGCCTGCGACTACCGCGTGATCGTGTCACCAGAGACGTCCCTCAGCAACCGCGTCTCTGCCCACGGTGCCCTGCTCCAGCCGCGACTGGCGCCATCCGAGCCCCAGTTCCTCCGCCCGAACGGCCGCCCGCACTCGCCCACCTCCGCATCACCGCACCTCAGCCTCTGCAATCCGTGCCCAGCAAGCCGGTGGTTCGCCTCCCTCAGCCAACACCACTACACCACCGCCCAACGTCCGCGACGCCGCCTCCACTATTGCTGTCCCGATCTCATCGCTCGGCTGCCCCGACGCTGGCAGATCTGAACCTAACTTCCATCGCGACACCCGCACTTGGAGTCTTCCGCCCGCGATGCCATTAGGACCAGCCACCGTCGCGCCGCCTTTGCTCCACCGACGAAGCCGCTCCGGTGCTGATTTGAACCACCGCCGTGTCACCTCTTCGCCGCTCGCTCACCGCCGGCTGTCCTTCACCGGAGCTCGACACCCTCCGACGATCGGAACCCTCTACCCGGAGATCAGCCGCACGAGCATGTGACTAGAAGGAAAAAAGAAGAAAAAGATAAAAGAAAAAAGAAAAGTACATTAGGTGTTTTTATTTATTTATTTTGTTTTGTTTATATTTTTAGTTTATTTATTTGAGTTGCAATATTGAATGCTAATATTTGTGAGTTTTGTAGGCATTATCCACATGAGTTTTGTCCGAAATTATCTTAATTATTAATTTGCCCAAGAGACATCGAGTCATTTTTCTAATTATTTTAATTTTGGGGTTTGTTGATAGTATTGCAATCAATATAATTATTAATTTGATCCGTAAGATTTCGGATCAGATTTTTAATTATTTTGAATATCTTTGTCGTGATAATTAGGGTTAGAATAATCGCTAATTTGACATGTGAGACAACAGGTTATTTTTTCGATTATTTTAATCCTTTATTTGTTGAATATCTTGATTGTTTAGATTTAATGTTTAGTTGATAATTGCTTGTTTTGGAAAACCACTAAGAAAAATCCAAAAAATATTTAAATTATGATTCAGTTTGTTTTGGAATATTTTTTGGTTATCTTGCATATCTAGAATAGGGATTTTTCATTTCGAATTTAGAAAAAATATAAAAACAAAAAGTGCATTCATTGTTCCATTCATCTTTTTAGATAAATTGCATTTTAGATTAAGATAATGTTTAGTTTAAGTTAGGATTTAATATGACTTAATCCTTAGCTTAAATTAGATAGAATCTTAATCTAGCTAAATCATTTTTGCATTTTTCCTTAAATTTCGAATTTCATGAATAAAAAATGAAAAATAAAATCTTGTCTCTGCATAAATTAGACTCAATTGTTAGAATAGATTGCATTTTAATAATAGAGATACCAAATGCATATCGTTTAGTTGTTATTAAGTTCATTGAATTAGAAATTGCCCGTCATTAGAATTAGGCCATTTTTGTTAATTTAAATTGCATATTTAATCATTGCATGTTCATTAAAAAATGATTATTTTTTTTTTATCATTCATATAGTTTAAGACATTTTGCCATGCCATAACATTTCATGTTAGATTAGATGCATCGCATGATTTTCATTAAATAAAGTGAGCCCAAAAATTGAGTGATTGCTTGTTAATTAGAAATCAAATCTAGGATTGCTAATGTGAATTCTAATTTAACAATGCAGATAATTTCATTGCTATGAGATAGGTGTTTCATTTTTTTTTATTTGCTTTCTTGAGTGTTAAATTGGTGGTTTGTACACCCGCCTAATCACCTCACATGTTAAGAAAGTAAATTAAAATCAATTCAAGCTGTCTGCAAAACATTTTTTCAAAATTAAAGAGAAAGGTACCGAAAGGGCGTTAGAGAAATTTAACGTAACCAAGTCCCCGTACCCTTAGTCTCTGGTTCATAGGAGTAAAATAATTCTCCCTTTATTTTACTTAGGTGTCTAATCGACCTACAGCAAACCGATTAGTGCGACTCCTTTTTGCATGTTAGATATTTGAAATTAAGTCGCGAATTGGTATGGGCTTGGGAGAGCCCGAGCTGAGTCTAGGCTTAGTAATCCATTAACCTAATTTTAGGTGGGGTACCCCGAAATTTAGGTCATGACAACTTGGCGACTCCACTGGGGACTAGAGTTGAAACTCTTAGTGGACTTAGGCCAATTTTTATTTTCATTTGAAAAATATTTTTGTTTGGTAACAAGGATCCCAAGTACGTCCCTAATTCTAAGGTGTTAAATGTTTTTGCAGATGGGAGGTATAAGGAGAGTAGTCTTTGCTAACATTTGTCTTGCAGGTTGAAGTTATGGATGATTGTTTAAATTTAAACTATAGAAGTGTTGTTTGCATTTAAACTGTTGTGCATGATTTTCAAATTTTTTAGCACTACAATTGCACACACAACCTGCCGTCGGACCTGGACCACATTTAAGGATTCTAGGATGGTGTTGAGAAATGGATCAACCTTGAACGCGAGACCGCGATGTAGAGGTTGCCTTTCTCAACCCCGAAAATTTTTCATGGTGTCAAATGTGTTTGTCCATATCCGCGAGATTGCGTGATTATTGGACATTCCATTCGACTGAGCCGGGGTTGGGGGAACCTGACACGTTAATGCGAGACTGCAATGGTCAGATCATCCTCTTAGCTCCACTTTGTTAAGCCATCTAGATAGAAATCGAACCCCACATTTCATGTGTGTGTCTATGTGATTGCCATTCATTTTCTTGGTGAAGTAAGTCTTTTATCTCTATATCTTGCAATTCATTTTGTCATGCTTTTGGTCGGTCCAAGACAATCTAGGTTAGTCATTTTGATTTAATTTGTTTGTCAATTAGGAATGAGATGAAGAAATTGTCATGTAACATGTCATTTGGAAAATAAAAAGTAGAGAATTTGTTTTCAATTCATGTCTAGGAAATTCGATCTTGCTAGGGCATCCATTTTTCTAGCTTTATTTAGGAAATTCCATTCTTCAAAAATAAAATAAAAAAAGAAAAAAGAAAAATTGATTAGATCACTGTCATGAATTGGTTCTTTATTAGCACCTCATGCTGACCTATTTTCATTCATATACATTAGGTGATAACGAATCATCTACAAGAGCAAAGATGGCTGACCAGACTGAAATGTATAATCGTGTGGAAGACCAACTCCAACAGTTGCTCATCTCTATGCAACTCTTGACAATTGAAATCCAATCCCTTCGAGAAGATTTAAATCTTGCACCGCTTTTTCCCGAGATAGTAGGACGAAGATAGGAAGGGCAGAACCCGACACAAGGGAGGTAAGACTCACTACCCCCAAACATGCTTGAGACATTCCTTGGTCCTCCGATGAGGACGCAAGATGAGGCGGAAGTGATAGACACTTTGGGGCAGCCAAGCGGCAAATTTGACTATCTAGTGAAGTATTCAGCTCCTCCCAGCTTTTACAACGACCCTTGTAGCATAGTCCCAGATGGATGGGGTGGCATGGATGATCCGACACCCCTGGAGACAGAGAACCCTGATTGTGCATTGGAAGGAATCACAAGCCTGTTTGATGACGCATTCATAGGAGCTACTGACGAAGGACCTTTGGAAGACATAGGCCCGCAAGAGTAACCTTACTTTTGCATATTCCCTCGTGCGGGAATTTTCATCGCTTTCTAGGATTTCTTATTGCTTTTTAGGAATCGTTTTCACTTGCTAGGAGTTGTTTTTGATTTCTTCTTTTACTCTTTTTTAGGGATTAGGAATCACAATTTCAATTCCAATAATGTAATTCATTTGATTTTGTTCAATGAAATTACACATTTTATTTCCAATTTTGAGGACATGACGGGTATACCAAACCAGTCCAATGACGATATCCAACCATGGAAAAATCATACACGGAGAAATCCTGAGGATTGGACTTTCATGCTTCCTCCCAAAAGTTCTTTTTCGAAAACAAAGGCATTTCATTGTTAAAAGTTTTTCTCAAACTTGCAACAGATTAAACTTGTTTGTTTGTCTGACTCATTTACTTCTTGTCTCAGAGTATAGTTTCAACTTGCTATGACAAGAGAAATCTGAAAATAGCATATCAAGATTCAATGATCATAAACTTGGATTGCAATCAACAGGTTTAGAAAGCGCTTGCAATGTAAATTTGGAGCAAGTAAAAGAGGGCCATCATTCTCCGACAAAAGATTCTGGGGGCAAGTTTGCTCCAAATTATAACTCATATGTGGTAAGGAAGGTACTCTCTGAAGGTACCATCCTAGCATAAATGAATGGTCGTGAGTTTCCCACTCCAATAAATTCTGATGCAATCAAGAGTATTATCCATTATTGAATTTGTTGTATCATATTTTGAACTGTAAGCATTGCCTCATTAAGCCGCAAATTCAATCGTCGAAATGTGTTATAAATCTTGCATGTTTTCCTTGATGAATTATGTGAGATCAATTGAATGTGTCAAATGAGATACTTTGGAATGACGAAAGGCAAGCCTTATTCCATACACTAATCTCCAGAGAGTTGGGTGAGAAATTCCATGCTCATAAGGAAAAGGACGATCTCGCAAAGGGTACGTCAACCAAGATGATGAAAGGCAATTTTTTCTACCCAAAACACTATAGGTATACCCATTGTGTACCCCTTTGAGCCCACACACATGAAAAGCTTTTTAAATTATCCATGTCAAGAATCATCTCGCATTGAGACCAAATTTGAAGTGAATGATAGGAATTTTCTTACTTACACTTGCATCAATCTTCGAATATTGCTTTTGCAGTGTAACTTATATGATAATTGAAGTGCCTTAGGATGACGAAGAGCATTTTTTTCTCTATCCTACACACTTTTATCCATTGCTTAGCCCCTTTGAGCCTATAAATTCATTTCACATTAAACCCAGTTAGTGATCATCCCCCACACTGGGGCAAGACAAAAAAAAATCATTCAAGAAGCATGACTTACAATGCTGATGAAAAATGAAAGCTATGTGAGTTCAAAGAAAGTGAGTGCAAAAAAAAGGGGCATGAAAAAGCAGTGTGCCTGGTAAAAGCAAGGCCAATGCCCACACAAAAAAAAAAAAAAAAAATCAAACATTGGTTGAAGTTGTACCCTCCAATCATGTGGTACTAAAAAATACTCAAATGCCGAGATGTTGCAATCAGTGGAATTGTGATATGAAAAAATTCTCGATGATGGAGAAGAAGAAAATTGGTGAAAGTGTCAAGATGATCACCAACTTTGACCCCCTAAACACTTTTTGAGCCTAACGATCCTTTCGTTTCTCAACCCATGAACCAAGCCTACGTTACGTCCCTTGCAAAGTCTCTTCAGATTAGGGCACTTGAATTAACGTAAAAGTTCATATGTGTGAAAGCATCGTTCGAAGAAGTGCGAGTAAGATAGTTCCTGCTTCATTTCATATGATTCTTGATTTGTAAACCCCAAGACAAATGTGAAATATCATTTTTTTCAATAACCTTGACTCAAAGAGTCTCCTTTGTTAAGCCATTCATCAGGCTCACATTACAATCCTTGTTCAAAGACCTCTCTGATTGGTAAGGGCGTACAATTTGCGAGATTGCTCAGACCCTTGTTTGGCATGATGACAGCAAGATAGAGCGACTGTTAATAGAATCCTGCATCAAAGGTCAGGATGAAATGGCCATTTTGGATGAGGATGAGTGAAAAGTCCTTTGAGACTGAGGAATCTCTCATTTGACACATCCATGACACTCATATGTTCAGATTGGAATCATTCCCAATGGAAATTAAGTAATGCAAGAATGATGGAATTTATCACGCATGAACCTCACTTGAGTTAATGCATGTCTGTGAATGCATGTTACTTCTCCTATGACCATGTTTTGCAGGAGACATATCCCCCAAGATCAGAGATGTTACCAGGTAAATATATCTCTATCCATACTTTAGATACTTGTCACTGCACAGGTATTCCCTTTTGAATATACTGACATTCGATTGAATTGTCCTCTAAAGATTTTTCTCCAGATCCAGTTTGATTAAGGCGACCGAAGAATGGTTTGGGTCCTGGTCAACTAATCTCTGTTGCAAAGCTAGGCGACCGTAGAATGGTACGGGTCCTAACCAAACAAAACCCCAGTTTAGGCGACCGTAAAATGGTACGAGTCCTAGACAATATTTATTTCCCTATTTAGGCGACCGTAGAATAGTACGGGTCCTAGAAGGTAAATCCCAATTTAGGCGACCGTAGAATGGAATGTCCTAGACAACATTTATTTCCCTATTTAGGGTCCTAGAATGGTATGGGTCCTAGAAAATAAATCCCCGTTTAGGCGACCGTAGAATGGTACGAGTCTTGGGAAAGGATTCTCTTGTAAAGTCATGTTACTATTCTGGACGACCGTAGAATGGTATGGGTCCTGGACTTGTAACACAAATCTATATTGAGTTACTCCGACCTCATTGAAGGTAAGTTATTCCAGGTAGATTCCTCTTGACATCTCAGTCTGGATGTCTTAATTCTTTTGTTAAGCATTTCACTATGGATGTGAGTGTTTTTCTTAATAAGGGAAGATTTATCACGTACCTCAACATGCTCTACCACACTGATTGGTAAGTAATTGTAGGTATGTTCTTTCCTTTTGCATCACGCATTTGCATTGGCATTTTCCTGCATCATGAAAATTGCATTTCCATGCATCATGTAAATTGCATTTTAAAATGGAATTCATTCAAAAAAATCAAAATCAAAAATTGGTAAAGTCGTACTGCTTGCAAGAAAATTCGAACTCTTGTCAACAAAATGATGACAAGATGGATGTGATGTATTCCCACTTCAATGGTCGGGACAAATGACCCCTCCTAAATGAGAGCGAGTGAAAAGCCTTTTCACACCAAAAGTGTCTCATTTAGCATGTTCAAGAGATTCACATTAGTGAAAATTGTCCTAATGATAATTTTTCCAGTGGAAGTTTAAAAAAGAGCCATCATGCATGGACCTTCATTGAATTAAAAATGATGAAATGAATTTTTCCTCAAAGACCAAAGGATTTGTCTTTGAAACCCATTTATAAAATGTTTTCAAATGTCTTGAATACTTGATGAGAATTCCAAGTACCTATTTATAAAATGTTTTCAAATGTCTAGTGTGAATTCCAGATATTTGAATCTTTAAATGCTTGATGTGACTTCCAAGTATTTGTCTTTTCCAACATCTGATGTAATTTCCAGATGTTTAGTCAAATGTCTAGTGTGAATGCCGAATATTTGAACCTTTAAACATTTGATGTGACTTCCAAGTGTTTCTCTTTTCAAACATCTGATGTGATTTCCAGATGTTCAATGTTTTCAAATGTCTGACATAAGAATCAGATCTTTGAAATTTCAAGTACTTGATGTGATTTCCAAGTGCTTTGAATCTGATGAGAGTTCCAGATTCTTCAAGATTTTGAGCCTTTTAATTATCTGAAGGGAGTTCCAGATGATTGTCGGGTCTCATAGGAATCATTTTACACCAAAGTCCACAAACAGGTACGAGGTACATGTTCTTCTTTGCATTTGCATTTTATTGGACATAAACACGTGGAAATCTATGTTCATGACCAAATCATTGCATTCTTTATTGCATAGTACATGTTCTTCTTTGCATTTGCATTTCATTGGTCATAGACACGTGGAAATCTATGTTCATGACCAAATCATTGCATTTACATGGCATTTCTTTATTGCACGACATTGCATTTATTAGAGTCCATTTAAAAAAAAAAATTCAATGCATGCATATGATCAAAATTTAGGTCTCAATTTATCTTTAAAGGCAACCTCTACGAGCTCACCTTCAAAGAGGGGCAGCTGTTGACACCTAAATTTTGGCAGTCCGATCATTTATTTATTGCATAAAAAATTAAGGGTTAATTTTATCCTTAAAAAAAATTTTAATTAGTTGCATAACACATAGGTTTAGGTGCATTTATTTTAACTCTTTACATTTTATTGGGCCTGTGGGGGAATGGTTTAAATTTACATTTTTTGAGCTTTAGTTCGGCAGGCCGAGCTAGGCCCACGGAATGAGGAATTTAGCCCAAGCCCATTGTTTTTTTTAATAAATTAATTCATGGGAAAATTGAGATTTGAGGCGATATCACGGTGGTTTGTGGGATTTTGAAAAATCAAATAGGCAATCACAATAAGATAAGCCTTATCTTTATTTATAGATAAAATCAGTTGAAATGAGTTGAAAATATTTAACAGATAAGGAGAATAAAATATTTTTTGTGATTAAGAGGTTATTGACAATCTTTTCGTCGGATGAAATATCGATAAAAGATTACATTTGGTTTTGATTTATAAATAGGAGGTACAGTTTCGCTAGATGAGGGGGCTCTTCTTCTCAGTTTTATTTTCGAAGTCAAAATTCACACAAGGGGGGCTTCTTTTCGTAAAAAAAAAAAATGCAGAAAAGGAGAAAAGAATACAGGAAGTGAAAAGAAAGAAGAAAAGTGAGGAGAGTTTCTCTTGGTAAAAAGAAAGGAAAAGGTCTTCGGAGAGGAAAAAGTGAGAGGACAGAAATAGGGGTCTTGAGAAAAGTACAAGAAAACGAGAGAGGGAAATAAAAAGCCAAAAAAAAAAAAAAAAGAAAAGGGGGGGGCTTTGAAGGGGAACTTCTCTTGGTCTTAAAAAAAATAATAAAAGAAAGGACAAAGAAAAGAAGTCAAAAAGGGGACGTTTCTTTGGGAAAAAAAAAAGTAAAAAGAGGGTTAGAGAAAAAGCAGAAAAGTGACATAAGGAAGGGAGAAAAAAAAAAAAAAAGGGGAGAAAGTCTTGTTCATCTTCTTCCCTGGGATCCGTAGACGTTTGGCCCTGCCCTCGAGGTTCTTGCGCCGGTCGCCGCGCGGCGTCGTCCGTGAGTCGTCGCCCCCCGCCGCGCCACCACCCGACCGCACCGCCACCGCTCGCAACGCTCACCCGCCGCCTCCGAGACCCGCCCGGCGACCCATCACCTCCGGCATCGAACCGTCGAGTTCCCGCGACACGCAATGCGTCATTGTGTCACCAGCGACGTCCCTCAACAACCGCGTCTCTGCCCACGGTGCCTTGCTCCAGCCGCGACTGGCGCCATCCGAGCCCTAGTTCCTCTACCCGAACGGCCGTCTGCACTCACCCACCTCCGCATCACCGCGCCTGAGATCTACAGTCCGTGCCAAAGAAACCGGTGGTTCATCCCCTCGCCACGCCCGTGGCGCCACCGCTCGATGTCCGCGACGCCGCCTCCACTATTGCTGTCCCGATCTCATCGCCGGCTGCCCGACGCCGCGCGCATTTCGAACCTACCTTCCATCGCGACACCCGCACTTGGAGTCTTCCGCCCGCGACGCCATCGTGGACCAGCCACCGTCGCGCCGCCTTTGCTCCACCGACGAAGCCGCTCGCCATAGCCCGATTTGAACCACCGCCGTGTCACCTCTTCGCCGCTCGCCGCACCACCGCCCGTCCTTCGCCGGAGCTCGACACCCTCCGACGATCGGAACCCTCTACCCGGGAGAAAGTCCGCACGAGCATGTGACTAGAAGGAAAAAAAAGAAAAAAAGATAAAAGAAAAAAAAAAAGTACATTAGGTAGTTTTTATTTATTTATTTTGTTTTGTTTATATTTTTTAGTTTATTTATTTGAGTTGCACTATTGAATGCTAATATTTGTGAGTTTTGTAGGCATTATCCACATGAGTTTTGTCCGGAATTATCTTAATTATTAATTTGACCCGAGAGACATCGGGTCATTTTTCTAATTATTTTAATTTTGGGGTTTGTTGATAGTATTGCAATCAATATAATTATTAATTTGATCCGTAAGATTTCGGATCAGATTTTTAATTATTTTGAATATCTTTGTCGTGATAATTAGGGTTAGAATAATCGTTAATTTTCTAACCCTAATTTGATCTGTGAGACAACAGGTTATTTTTTTGATTATTTTAATCCTTTATTTGTTGAATATCTTGATTGTTTAGATTTAATGTTTAATTGATAATTGCTTGTTTTGGAAAACCACTAAGAAAAATCCAAAAAATATTTAAATTATGATTAAGTTTGTTTTGGAATATTTTTTGGTTATCTTGCATATCTAGAATAGGGATTTTATTTCGAATTTAGAAAAAATATAAAAACAAAAAGTGCATTCATTCAGGTCATCTTTTTAGATAAATTGCATTTTAGATTAAGATAATGTTTAGTTTAAGTTAGGATTTAATATGACTTAATCCTTAGCTTAAATTAGATAGAATCTTAATCTAGCTAGATCATTTTTGCATTTTTCCTTAAATTTCGAATTTCATGAATAAAAAATGAAAAATAAAATCTTGTCTCTGCATAAATTAGACTCAATTGTTAGAATATGTTGCATTTTAATAATAGAGATACCAAATGCATATCATTTAATTGTTATTAAGTTCATTAAATTAGAAATTGCCTGTCATTAGAATTAGGCCATTTTTGTTAATTTAAATTGCAGATTTAATCATTGCATGTTCATTAAAAAATGATTATTTTTTTTTATCATTCATATAGTTTAAGACATTTTGCCATGCCATAACATTTCATGTTAGATTAGATGCACTGCATGATTTTCATTAAATAAAGTGAGCTCAAAAATTGAGTGATTGCTTGTTAATTAGAAATCAAATCTAGGATTGTTGATGTGAATTTTAATTTAACAATGCAAATAATTTCATTGCTATGAGATAGGTGTTTCATTTTTTTTATTTGCTTTCTTGAGTGTTAAATTGGTGGTTTGTACACCCGCCTGATCACCTCACATCTTAGAAAAGTGAATTAAAATCAATTCAAGCTGTCTGCAAAATATTTTTTCAAAATTAAAGAGAAAGGTACCGAAAGGGCATTAGAGAAATTTAACGTAATCAAGTCCCCCTACCCTTAGTCTTTGGTTCATAGGAGTAAAATAATTCTCCCTTTATTTTACTTAGGTGTCTAATCGACCTACCGCAAACCAATTAGTGGCGACTCCTTTTTGCATGTTAGATATTTGAAATTAAGTCGCGTATTGGTATGGGCTTGGGAGAGCCCGAGCTGAGTCTAGGCTTAGTAATCCATTAACCTAATTTTAGGTGGCGTACCCCGAAATTTAGGTCGCGACACCATATATCTGCTTATTTATTTGATTGTCTTTATAGTGAGCGAACAATGGAAGACATATTTGAAGTTAAGCAGTGATAACGAGGATGATGCATCCAGTGATGGAAAGACTCAGTGAAAGCATCTAAATGACATCCACAAGTTCAGATGTTTCCTTTCGAAGATCTGATTTGATTTCATGTTAAAAATCGGAGAAAGCATATTGAGTTTATTTTCGTTCATTTCATCTTCAACGCCGCCTGCCATCGCACGACTGCCGTCCGCTGCTATGAGACCGCCGGCTGTAGCTCACCGGCCACCGCCCCCTCCCGCGCCCTGTGAGCTATGGGTGGCAATCTTATGGCGGCGGTCAACAGTCGTGTGGCCGTCGTTCGGCCGTCGTGCGTCGGTTGTGCGGCGGTCGTATCCATAGAAACGTTGCCATGCTTACCCTAGACAATAATTCAAAATTGTCCATGCCTTAATGATAAGACATACTAGCATTAATAATCTGTGATTGCAGAAAGTTATTGCTCAATTCAGAAGAAGTATTTTAGAACATTTGCTTAACACAAATCCAATATCGTATCCATTATCACAAGATAACATGGGTATGAATGTCTCAACCTTTAAGGTAATATTATTTCGATGATTTCTTTGTACGTTATTCCCATGTGCATTCTTGAAGATCTGAACAAACATTTCTTGAGTTCGAGTGCATGGCGATCAATAATCAATATATCATCTTTTATTCATATTAATGCACACTTTTTATTTGTAAGAATTTGTAACCTATGCTCACAACAAATGAGAAATGATCATATCCTAAACACAGACAAATCCATCATCATCGGAGAAACTAAAAACTCGAGGCAAAAGCACACTAGTAGGGAAGAGACAGTATCTTTCTCACTCCCTCCGGATTGTCTAATTGGCACAGAATTGGACAAGGTGGCTACTTGAACTTCTTCTTTATGTTTTTGCGTAAATGCATCCATATATCTAATTGTCTAACTATTTTCATTTTTATGATGCAGTTATTATTTATTGATTGTAGAACATCCAACATCGGTCTTCATTTGAAGATAGGCTCCAAGGTTGGCATATTGCATGCAGACAACGGGCAGATGGAAAATTAGACATGGTAATTATATATTAATAAAAATTCATGGTTACAGCTTTCCTTAATGAATTGATGATTAAAAAGAAGTAACGTGCATTTGATTGATTTATATGTTCGCCAAAAGGATTAATAAAGAGCTAGTTTTTACGTTATCGTGTATTTTATTATTGAGTGTGTTGAAATCTTTTCACTACCTCCGATGAGTAATAGCTTTGCACATGACCATCTTGAAATTTCCGATGGTAATCAAGATATCTTAAATCTATTATCTTTGTAGAGCTATCGTCATGGACAATCAAAAAGATTGTTCCGCTCAACTGTGGAGGTTGTCCGGTATATACTGGAAGCAATGATAGATAAGAAGACGCCAGGGAGTAATTCTCTGCAGGTGAGTTACAGAAAGACTGAATAAATAAAATGCAAAATAAAGTTATATTTTCTTAACACTTAGGGTGTGACTTCATTTGGGTGACAATTTAGGAGCAAGGTCTTGCCACTACAGCGAAAGGTTTATTGAAGAAAAAGAGATCTTCCTATGAGAAAGTAAAAAGTCCTCCACCCAAGTCATCAAAGATCTCTGGTGCAATGAAAATCACTATTGAGCCTTCTTCGGAGAAATTGGACAACAACCTAAAGAACATTTGCAGTAGCAGCTCGAAGGAAACAGGTTTCTCCCTTTGATCTTACAACATAAAAATAAACAAGAGTCCCTTATATCCGCTTATTTATTTGATTGTCTTTATAGTGAGTGAAGAATGGAAGACATATTTGAAGTTAAGCAGTGATAACGAGGATGATGCATCCAGTGGTGGAAAGACTCAGTGAAAGCATCTAAATGACATCCACAAGTTCAGATGTTTCCTTTCGAAGATCTGATTTGATTTCATGTTAAAAATCGGAGAAAGCATATTGAGTTTATTTTTGTTCATTTCATCTTCAACGTTGCCTGCCATCGAATGACTACCGTCCGCTACTATAAGACCGCCGGCCGTAGCTCACCGGCCACCGCCCCCTCCCGCGGCCGGTGAGATATGGGTAGCAATCTTATGGCGGCGGTCAATGGTTGTGCGGCCGTCGTGCGACCGTCATGCATCGATCGTGCGGTTGTAACGACTCGGGTCCCACTGTATAATATTGTCCGTTTTGGACACTGAGTCCTCACGGCTTTAAAACGCGTTATACAGATTAGAGTGACCCAAGCTATTATAAACTGGCCCAGGACTCCCTCCCTAGGCGATGTGGGATAGAGACCTCTTCCTTGCGTACGTCCCGGGACTGAGGCGCAGACGCACTGCCATCCCTCTTCCCCGTGCACCGCCGCTCGGGCTGTCACACTCTCCCTTCCTTGGGAGCAGAGCGCCCTCGCTGTGGCCCCACACGCGGTCTGGAGTCGGCTCTGATACCATTTGTAACGACCCAGGTCCCACTATATAATATTGTCCGCTTTGGACACTGAGTGTAAGTTGTCTCCTAAACTTAGATTAGGGGCTGAGTACATTCTTTAGGGATTTTTGTGTAGAGGAACCATGTAGATGAAGCTATATGTGGATGAATATTTCTTAGGGATGTTATAATGGCCATAGAAAAGTTTAGATAGGATTT
Organism: Eucalyptus erythrocorys; assembly: GCA_014182555.1. Taxonomy (NCBI): domain Eukaryota; kingdom Viridiplantae; phylum Streptophyta; class Magnoliopsida; order Myrtales; family Myrtaceae; genus Eucalyptus; species Eucalyptus erythrocorys. The sequence goes on along the minus strand of CM024607.1, from coordinate 22,429,675 downwards.
ATGGAGCAAAACAAAAGTCGTGGAGGGAGATTCGGAATAGAACAGAGACTATTTTCTGAAACAGTTTCCAAGACATGTATGTTTTGCTAATTTCGTGGACAACTTTGTGATGTGATTTTGAAGAAATTTCCTTCTGAAGAAACGCTTTGGACATCTTAAATAATAACATATATTTTTCTCAGAATTTTTAGAAATTAAAAAGGTGACGATTTTAATGACGTCATCCTCGGAACAGTATTTCGGACGGTTCTGTAACCCGTGACCTGCCATGATTCCAAGGGTTGTTAAATGGCATCAGAGCCATTAAAAATCTGATCACAAAGCCTCTTTTCACCAGTTAACAAGACTCTTACGGCAATCTTCACGGCCTGTATCCACTTCTTCATCTTCTCATCCAAATCCTTCCACTCAACCTTCTGCACGTCCTCAATACTTAACTTCTCAATTCCTAAGATCACCAAACACTCATCCAAGGCCTCTCGCCTCACGCTAGTATAAGCTCGACAGCACTCCTTCTCATACGTGGCCCTAATCATCCTATCAGCGATCTCCCTCAATTCCACCACGGCATCCGGATTGATCAAGTCCACAAACAAATCATCACCTATGCTCACCTCCCGGTCGTGAAAACAACCGCTGCTATCGTAATCAACCTCACCGAAACTCTTGAATTCATCATCGATCACACCATCGTTCGAAACGAAGGAAAGCGAAACCCTACGGATGGATCCATAGAGACGATCAGAATCCCGGAGGCACCGTGTTGCGGATCGGCATGTGCGAACTCCTCCTCCAATCGCGACATGGCGATGCGGATCGCGGTATCGGCGCGGTCCACAAAGTCCTTGTCGTCCTCGACGGTCAAGTTCTCGCACAGCTACAGAATCTCATCGAGCGCGAACAGGACTCGCCGGAGGAGGCCAGCGAGTACCTGTCCGCACTCGATGAGATTCTGCAGCTGTGCGAGAACTTGACCGTCGAGGACGACAAGGACTTTGTGGACCGCGCCGATACCACGATCCAGATCGCCATGTCGCGATTGGAGGAGTTCCGGCACATGCTGATCCGCAACACGGTGCCTCTGGATTCCGATCGTCTCTACGGATCCATCCGTAGGGTTTCGCTTTCCTTCGTTTCGAACGATGGTGTGATCGATGATGAATTCAAGAGTTTCGGTGAGGTTGATAATGATAGCAGCGGTTGTTTTCACGACCGGGGGGCGAGCATAGGTGATGATTTGTTTGTGGACTTGATCAATCCGGATGCCGTGGTGGAATTGAGGGAGATCGCCGATAGGATGATTAGGGCCACGTATGAGAAGGAGTGCTGTCAAGCTTATACTAGCGTGATCTTAGGAGTTGAGAAGTTAAGTATTGAGGACGTACAGAAGGTTGAGTGGAAGGATTTGTTGGGTGCAGATTATGCACAACCCAAGATCTCCATAATCAGAACAAGAAGAAGCAATTGTAAATAGAAGGATTGACGCACCTGATTTAGGATCCATTGTTCTTGAGCAGAAGCGGAAACACAATGTTCCTCGTGCAAATCCTTCTCCTCTATTACCCTCCGAATCAATGGCTCAATGAGGCTGCCTCTCACAATTGACGTTAGAGCAACGTCCCTTAGGTGAGAATATGTGAGATTAGTGCTAGAGAAGAGACTTGAGCACTATTTATAGAGTTTCCAGCCAGTCCCCCTCATTGCGGGTGAGGCTCAACTCGGCCCACACTAGCCAGTCCCATATTAGACTAATTAAGAAACCTTCTATCTCACCTAAGACCAAACCCCGTAAAACGGTAAACATTAAACGGTAAATAACAAAGTCAATTAATTTAGTCCACATATTAGGAAAATTCTAACATTCTCCCACTTGGACTATATTAATTGAAATTGTATTGTATGTGCGCACATTGGTCTAGAGATAATTCTTAATAGTCAATCATATCTCATAAAGCCTCCAACACCGAATCATGGTGGTAACTGCATGTGTACACACAGAGCCTTCCATGGTCACAAGTGTTTTCAACTTTATTGATATGGATCCAATATGGTAGTGTGGCAAATGGCTAACATCTATCATAGAGAGATCCATTTGTCAGTCACCATTCTCTTACTTAGGCGACACAAAAGTTTGTGCCACAAGAGAATGAAATCACGGTTCTAATGAACCCACATATGATTCTCTTACTTAGGCGACACAAAAGTTTGTGTCACAAGAGAATGAAATTATGGTTCTAATGAACCTTTGTCAATCATCATTCTCTTACTTAGGCGACACAAAAAGCTTGTGTCACAAGAGAATGAAGTTATGGTTCAAATGAACCCACATATGTCTTGTCCTTATGGTTAACCTTTTACAAGAACATATGGACAAGGCTAATAACCGGATGCCCCTAGCCTTCACTCAAGGTAATACCTTGAGACTTTATCAATATGTATTCAACATGATAATAACACATTCAAAATTATTTTATTGAATGCAAAAGTTGATACATATCAAACCATTACTAAATGTAACGAACCACAGATGTGAACTTTATCAGAGTAAAGCCAAAGTAGCTCCCACTAAACAACAATATCCGAAAATACTCCTAGGCTCATGCTAATGACATGTCACTCAAATACACATGGGCGTAGGCCTTTAGTTAGTGGATCTGCAATCACATCATCTGTGAAAATATGTTAACGTCACTTTTCTGTACCGTTTCTTTATGCTCAAAAAAATATTTGACCGCCATATATTTAGACCCCTTGAAACATTTGTTATTAATAAACAACAAATTTATTATCTCAATTCAACCGTATGGGTCTATCAATAAAGTCAAAACGGTCAACTCCTTCATAATGTTTCAAAGCATAATAGCTTAATTAACAGCCTAAAATAAAGTTACAAACTCTACTTACATAGTAGATATAGAACTTTATTTACTGCACTGCACTTCCTGCTAACATGAATAATATATATATATATATATATATATATATCATGTACATAGAATATGAGAAAAATAAATTTCCTCCCACTAACCTTGCAGTATATTGAATTACTTTGTTCCTAATTGAACAAAATAACAACACTATGAAACTTTATTAATATTGTCTGGAAACTTATATAAAATAATTAATATGACTTTTCAGTCTACACACAAGTTTACTTAAATCTGTTGCAATTTGACGTAACTCCAAACCAAAATAAATGCCACATTCACTCTGAAAGAATCTTTTAAAGAAATAATTATTTCTTCACTATTAACTATCCACCCCTCTTTCAGAGTGGAAACTTTAACTACTAGTTTGGCTTTAAATTCCACAATCTTTCTTTGAAAACTTTTAGTTTTGTACGCCAATTTGCAACTAATAAACTTGTGATCTTTAGACAAGTCAGTAAGTTTCCAAACATGTTTCATAGATTGCATATTGCCTTTTATGGCATCTAATCATACTTATCACCATGTATATTATGGTGCAATTATGCCTTTCAGCCAAATTTGTTGTCAGGATTCACAGGTAATAAAGTTACCACCCCAGAATCTACCAAGTAGTATTTGACAAATGACTCTTTAAGCTACTTCGCATTGTCATACTTGCCGAAATACTCACGGCCACTATTAAGCCTGACAACCTTTTAACCATATACTTGATGTATATGTCATTAGGACTTAAACGCAATTTTTTTTTGCAGATGTGTCCTAATTTCGATATTAGACAAGACATAATTTCAAGCCAAGGCTTCCATCATCTTTTAGCAGTGCAGTCAGTAGGCAATTCAAATTTCAAGTGTTCCAAAATGAAACGCTTCATGGACAGTAAGCACATTTTATTGCTCTATTCTCAAGCAATAAATCATATGTCCACAACTTAAAATTTGAAACAGTAAAAACCTCTATAATAGTGGAGTTATTAATTACAGAAAGGTGACTGAAAAACAAGCAATGTATATAATTAGCATCATGTGAGCATCGTGTAACTTGATATCCAAGTACACATCCAAAGAGTTACACGCATAATCATATAATCACCTTTGGGCAGAATACATGACATGCAGTTGTACACTCCCCACATGATAGCGGTTAGGAGAATATATTCCAATCTTCGTGAATTCATCACCTTTGGGCAGAAGAACCACTAAGACTAGACAATCCTCCACCACATCATCATGTATCCCTCCATGAACTAATACACAATCACCTCCTTGGGAGTATGACCACGCGTTAGACCAGGAGACATCCCAGACAACATACGAGACCGAAATTTCTCAAACCTAATCAAGCGTGCCACTTTGGCGGTCACTACTCAATTGAATCCTTGAAACTCTCTCATATCAAGGATATATTTATACCTCACATAAACCATATACATGTGATTCGAACTTCAGTGATAGGGGCACATATCACTCAAATCACATATCATACTAATTACATTGCCTTATTCATTAATCATACATATATATGAATATATATATATATATATATATAGAATCTAAAAAATAGATTCCAATGAGATCACCAATCATAGAAACACAGGAAACTTCTCTTGTGCACTAAAATTACATATTCAAATTATTCTTCTTAATGTTGATATAGAGAATCTATCACCAATCAACATCAATAGTAATACATGGCACACCAGATCGAGAAGCCTGACAGCTAATCTATTATAGCTCATGAATTTCATAAGGCAAAACATGACTCCAAGGCCAACAACTAATTAATTAGCCAATTTTAAGTAACAAAAAACATTACTTCAACCAGTGACCTTTAATTGAGTCATACCACAAAACCAAATATCTAAACTATAACAGTAGATACTATTGCTCTGCACAAATATTGCCATACTCCTTAACCATAAAAATATTCAATTTGATGGATATTAACTAGTGACCAGATGATTTTCTTTAGTACAATGCACAACAACTTAACTGACATGCATTATCCACATTCGGCAGATGCGTAAATTAGTATAATCAATTTGGTCACAGATTCTTAGGGCATCCATCATTCAAAGGTTAAAAGGAATATGCATGAGCAATAAAAGTTTTTCTCATTATCTCAAGATATAGTGCAATAACTATTTCATAATGATTGTATCTCATCAAGCCAGCTTCAATTCATAATAAAGCTTGATTTTTATTGACGAATCACACTTTTATAATGATTATGTGATAATATACCCATAACCCAACGGTTGTATTTTCAAAATAACATAAAATAAAATAAAAATACGCAAAAAATACACGTATTTAGGGCTAAATATGCAATTTTCACATCAATAAAATCATCAAACATATAAAATAAATATGCCACAAGATAGGAAATCTTCATACGAATCCAACGCCACCAGCCACTCGCCAAAAGGAGTCCCCACGCGCCCGCACGCGCCGCCTGAGTGCGCGGCGCGCAGGGCTCACGCACCAGACGTACAACCGGCTTGGAGCTGGTCCGACCGGTAGCGGTTCGACTGGTTACCCGGGCCGACCGTCCGGTCCCACCGCCCGGTCCGACCGGCTGACCGGACCGGTCAACCGTTGACCGGGTCGGGTCAGATCTCGGGTCGGGTCGATCGCCAGTTCGGGTCAGTCATCGGCCGGGTCGGGTCGGGTCGGCATACGGGTCGAGTCGAACCCCGGGTCAGGTCGGGTCGGGTCGGGTGACGTCATCGGGCGGTGCGCTGACGTCATCGGGTCAGTCACCAGGTCAGGTCGACCCGGGTTGCTGACGTCAACGTCACGTGCGACGCACGCATCGGGTCAGACCCGGGTCGCTGACGTCACGCTGACGTCAGCGGCCGCGTGCGACGCACACCCCGCGTGTGGCGACGCGTGCTCGACACCCCCAGCGGTGCGTGGCCGCGCGTGGGGGCGCATGCGGCGTCCCACGGAGACGCGCCGTCGATAGTTTTCACCGTCTCGTCGAGCCGAGTCCCAATTTGCAATTTAATTTGATTTTTATTGAACTTTAAATCTCGAAAATCGCAAATTAGGGCAAGAATTATACTAATTAGGGCAAATCAGTATAATTTAGGGCAAATTCGCACAGATTAGGGTAAAACCAATTGCATTCATGTTCTAGGGTTATGGAGGCTCTGATAGCACATGTTGGGTGCAGATTATGCACAATCCAAGATCTCCATAATCGAACAAGAAGAAGCAATTGTAAATAGAAGGATTGACGCCTCCGATTTAGGATCCATTGTTCTTGAGCGGAAGCGGAAACACAATGTTCCTCGCGCATATCCTTCTCCTCTATTACCCTCCGAATCACTGGCTCAATGAGGCTGCCTCTCACAATTGACGTTAGAGCAACGTCCCTTAGGTAAGAGTATGTGAGATTAGGGCTAGATGAGAGACTTGAGCACTATTTATAGAGTTTCCAGCCAGTCCCCCTCATTATGGGCCAGGTTCAACTCGGCCCACACTAGCCAGTCCCATATTAGACTAATTAAGAAATCTTCTATCTCACCTAAGACCAAACCCCGTAAAACGGTAAACATTAAACGGTAAATAACAAAGTCAATTAATTTAGTCCACATATTAGGAAAATTCTAATAGGATTTGGATGAGAAGATGAAAAAGTGGATACAGGCCGTCAAGATTGCCGTAAGAATCTTGTTAACTGGCGAAAAGAGGCTTTGTGATTAGATTTTTAATGGCACCGATACCATTGCCCCACAGTGGGCCCCTCATGGGTTTGTTTTCATCCGATAATATTGGAACGATACAGAGAAGATTAGCATGGCCCCTGCGCAAGGATGACACGCACAAATCGAGAAATGGCTTCGCGCAATCCCATCCAAACAGGACAATATCGGTTTGGGCAAAGGAATGGCTGAGTGCAACCTTGTCCCCAGGTGACGCGTTCTAAAGCCGTGAGGACTCAGTGTCCAAAGCGGACAATATCACACAGTGGGGCCTGGGTCGTTACAGCGGCGGTTGTATCCATAGAAATGTTGCCATGCTTAGCCTAGACAATAATTCAAAATTGTCCATGCCTTAATGATAAGATATACAAGCAATAATAATTTGTGATTGCAGAAAGTTGTTGCTCAATTCAGAAGAAGTATTTTAGATCATTTGCTCAACACAAATCCAATATCGTATCCATTATCTCAAGATAACATCGGGATGAATGTCTCAACCTTTAAGGTAATATTATTTCGATGATTTCTTTGTACGTTGTTCCCATATGCATTCTTGAAGATCTAAACAAACATTTCTTGAGTTCGAGTGCATGGTCAATAATCAATCTATCATCTTTTATTCATATTAATGCACACTTTTTATTTGTAAGAATTTGTAACCAATGCTCACAACAAATGAGAAATGATCGTATCCTAAACACAGACAAATCCATCATCATCGGAGAAACTAAAAACTCGAGGCAAAAGCACACTAGTAGGGGAAGAGACAGTATCTTTCTCACTCCCTCCGGATTGTCTAATTGGCACAGAATTGGACAAGGTGGCTACTTGAACTTCTTCTTTATGTTTTTGCGTAAATGCATCCATATATCTAATTGTCTAACTATTTTCATTTTTATGATGCAGTTATTATTTATTGATCGTAGAACATCCAACATCGGTCTTCATTTGAAGATAGGCTTCAAGGTTGGCATATTGCATGCAGACCACGGGCAAATGGAAAATTAGACATGGTAATTATATATTAATAAAAATTCATGGTTACAGCTTTCCTTAAAGAATTGATGATTAAAAAGAAGTAGCGTGCATTTGATTGATTAATATGTTAGCCAAAAGGATTAATAAAGAGCTAGTTTTTACGTTATCGTGTATTTTATTATTGAGTGTGTTGAAATCTTTTCACTACCTCCGATGAGTAATAGCTTTGCATACCACCATCTTGAAATTTCTGATGGTAATCAAGATATCTTAAATCTATTATCTTTGTAGAGCTATCGTCATGGACAATCAAAAAGATTGTTTCGCTCAACTGTCGAGGTCGTCCGGTATATACTGGAAGCAATGACAGATAAGAAGACGCCAGGGAGTAAGTCTCTACAGGTGAGTTACAAAATGCCTAAATAAATAAAATGCAAGATAAAGTTATATTTACTTAACACTTAGGGTGTGACTTCATTTGGGTGACAATTTAGGAGCAAGGTCTTGCCACTATGGCGAAAGGTTTATTGGAGAAAAAGAGATCTTCCCGTGAGAAAGTAAAAAGTCCTCCATCCAAGTCATGGAAGATCTCTGGTGCAATGAAAATCACTATTGAGCCTTCTTTGGAGGAATTGGACAACAACCTAAAGAACATTTGTAGTAGCAGTTCGGAGGAAACAGTTTTCTCCCTTTGAAGCAAATCTTATAGCATAAAAATAAACATGAGTCCCTTACATCCACTTATTTATTTGATTGTCTTTATAATGAGCGAAGAATGGAAGACATATTTGAAGTTAAGCAGTGATAACAAGGATGATGCATCAAGTGATGGAAAGACTCAGTGAAAGCATCTAAATGACATCCACAAGTTCAGATGTTTCCTTTCGAAAGTCTGATTTGATTTCATGTTAAAAATCGGAGAAAACATATTGAGTTTATTTTCATTCATTTCATCTTCAACGCCGCCTACCATCGCTCGACTGCCGTCCACTGCTATAAGACCGCCAGCTGTAGCTCACCGGCCACCGCCCACTCCCGCGGCCGGTGAGCTATGGGTGGCAATCTTATGGCGGCGGTCAACGGTCGTGCGGCGGTCGTGCGGCGGTCGTATCCATAGAAACGTTGCCTTACCCTAGACAATAATTCAAAATTGTCCATGCCTTAATGATAAGATATACTAGCATTAATAACTTGTGATTGCAGAAAGTTGTTGCTCAATTCAGAAGAAGTATTTTAGATCATTTGCTTAACACAAATCCAATATCGTATCCATTATCTCAAGATAACACCGGGATGAATGCCTCAACCTTTAAGGAAATATTATTTCGATGATTTCTTTGTAATTTTTTCCCATATGCATTCTTGAATATCGGAACAAACATTTCTTGACTTCGAGTGCATGGTGATCAATAATCAATATATCATCTTTTATGCATATTAATGCACACTTTTTATTTGTAAGAATTTGTAACCAATGCTCACAACAAATGAGAAATGATCATATCCTAAACACAGACAAATCCATCATCATCGGAGAAACTAAAAACTCGAGGCAAAAGCACACTAGTAGGGGAAGAGACAAGTATCTTTCTCACTCCCTTCGGATTGTCTAATTGGCACGAATTGGACAAGGTGGCTACTTGAACTTCTTCTTTATGTTTTTGCATAAATGCATCCATATATCTAATTGTCTAACTATTTTCATTTTTATGATGCAGTTATTATTTATTGATTGTAGAACATCCATCATCGGTCTTCATTTGAATATAGGCTTCAAGGTTGGCATATTGCATGCTGACAACGAGCAGATGGAAAATTAGACATGGTAATTATATATTAATAAAAATTCATTGTTACCGCTTTCCTTAATGAATTGATGATTAAAAAGAAGTAACGTTCATTTGATTGATTTATATGTTAGCCAAAAGGATTAATAGAGAGTTAGTTTTTACGTTATTGTGTATTTATTATTGAGTGTGTTGAAATCTTTTCACTACCTCCGATGAGTAATAGCTTTGCACACAACCATCTTGAAATTTCTAATGGTAGTCAAGATATGTTAAATCTATTATCGTTGTAGAGCTATCGTCGTGGACAATCAAAAAGATTGTTCCGCTCAACTGTTGAGGTTGTCCGGTATATAATGGAAGCAATGACAGATAAGAAGACAGCAGGGTGCAATTCTCTGCAGGTGAGTTACAGAAAGCCTGAACAAATAAAATGGAAAATAAAGTTATATTTACTTAACACTTAGGGTGTGACTTCATTTGGGTGACAATTTAGGAGCAAGCTCTTGCCACTACAGCGAAAGGTTTATTGAAGAAAAAGATATCTTCCGGCGAGAAAGTAAAAAGTCCTCCATCCAAGTCATCGAAGACCTCTGGTACAATGAAAATCTCTGTTGAGCCTTCTTCGGAGGAATTGGACAACAACCTAAAGAACATCTGCAGTAGCAGTTCGGAGGAAACAGGTTTCTCCCTTTGAAGCAAATCTTACAGCATAAAAATAAACATGAGTCCCTTATATCTGCTTATTTATTTGATTGTCTTTATAATGAGCGAAGAATGGAAGACAAATTTGAAGTTAAGCAGTGATAACGAGGATGATGCATCTAGTGATGGAAAGACTCAGTGAAAGCATCTAAATGACATCCACAAGTTCAGATGTTTCCTTTCAAAAATCTGATTTGATTTCATGTTAAAAATCGGAGAAAGCATATTGAGTTTACTTTCGTTCATTTCATCTTCAACGCTGCCAGCCATCGCACGACTGTCGTCCGCTGCTATAAGACCGCCGTCCGTAGCTCACCGGCCACTGGCCCCTCCCGCGGCCCGTGAGCTATGGGTGGCAATCTTATGGCGGCGGTCAACGGTCGTGCGGCCGTCGTGCGGCCATCGTGCGTCGGTCGTGCGGCGGTCGTATCCATAGAAACGTTGCCATGCTTACCCTAGACAATAATTCAAAATTGTCCGTGCCTTAATGATAAGATATACTAGCATTAATAATTTGTGATTGCATAAATTTGTTGCTCAATTCAAAAGAGGTATTTTAGATCATTTGCTCGATACAAATCCAATATCGTATCCATTATCTCAAGATAACATCGGGATGAATGTCTCAACCTTTAAGGTAATATTATTTGGATGATTTCTTTGTACGTTGTTCCCATATGCATTCTTGAAGATCTGAACAAACATTTCTTGAGTTCGAGTGCATGGTGATCGATAATCAATATATCTTCTTTTATTGATATTAATGCGCACTTTTTATTTGTAAGAATTTGCAACCAATGCTCACAACAAATGACAAATGATCATATCCTAAACACGGACAAATCCATCATCATCGGAGAAAGTATAAGCTCGAGGAAAAAGCACACTTGTAGGGGAAGAGATAGTATCTTTCTTACTCCCTCCGGATTGTCTAATTGGCACAAAATTGGACAAGGTGGCTACTTGAACTTCTTCTTTATGTTTTTGCGTAAATGCATCCATATATCTAATTGTCTAACTATTTTCATTTTTATGATGCAGTTATTATTTATTGATTGTAGAACATCCAACATCGGTCTTCATTTGAAGATAGGCTTCAAGGTTGGCATATTGCATGCAGACAAGGAGCAGATGGAAAATTGGACATGGTAATTATATATTAATAAAAATTCATTGTTACCGCTTTCCTCAATGAATTGATGATTAAAAAGAAGTAACGTTCATTTGATTGATTTATATGTTAGCCAAAACGATTAATAAAGAGTTAGTTTTTACGTTATCGTGTATTTTATTATTGAGTGTGTTGAAATCTTTTCACTACCTCCGATGAGTAATAGCTTTGTGCACAACCATCTTGAAATTTCTGATGGTAATCAAGATATCTTAAATCTATTATCTTTGTAGAGCTATCGTCGTGGACAATCAAAAGGATTGTTCCACTCAACTGTCGAGGTTGTCCGATATATAATGGAAGCAATGACAAATAAGAAGACGGCGGGGGGTAATTCTCTACAGGTGAGTTACACAAAGCCTAAATAAATAAAATGCAAAATAAAGTTATATTTACTTAAGACTTATGGTGTGACTTCATTTGGGTGACAATTTAGGAGCAAGGTCTTGCCACTACAGCGAACGGTTTATTGAAGAAAAAGAGATCTTCCGGTGAGAAAGTAAAAAGTCCTCCATCCAAGTCCTCGAAGATCTCTGGTGCAATGAAAATCACTGTTGAGCCTTCTTCGGAGGAATTGGACAACAACCTAGAGAACATCTACAGTAGTAGTTTGGAGGAAACAGGTTTCTCCCTTTGAAGCAAATCTTACAGCATAAAAATAAACATGAGTCCCTTATATCTGCTTATTTATTTGATTGTCTTTATAGTGAGAAAAGAATGGAAGACATATTTGAAGTTAAGCAGTGATAACGAGGATGATGCATCTAGTGATGGAAAGACTCAGTGAAAGCATCTAAATGACATCCACAAGTTCAGATGTTTCCTTTTGATGATCTGATTTGATTTCATGTTAAAAATCAGAGAAAGCATATTGAGTTTATTTTCGTTCATTTCATCTTCAACGCTGCCTGCCATTGCACGACTGCCGTCCGCTGCTAAATGGATTAAATTGAATTTTGTTGGGAGACAGATAGGTCCCATACCAGAAGAGGAAGTACCATTCATCGTCCTTGAGTAGGCCTTTGGGGCAGGGATTGCTGATCCCGAGGGCAGTGGTGTGGTTGACACTAGTGATCCTGCATTGGCAGGTGAACTTACCTCTTCTGTGCACTCCAGAGGTGATGCCAATCAGAATGGAGGAGAACCAGTGATTCCAGATCAGGAGGCAGAAGGTCTAGCGGGAGATGAAGACTGGGAAGTGGATGAGGAGTGGGAGGAGAATGAGGAGGTGCTTGCTAAGGAGGAATCGGTGGAAGAAGAGCCGGTAGATAAGGAGTTCGATGAGGATGAGCCAGACGAGGAAGAACCAGAAGGGGATTAGGATGACCCTGATTATGACCCCGATGAGGACTGAAAGTTTATCCTCCTTTTTGTGAACCCCATCTAGGTGTAAATAAAGTGAGACTTTCAGAATGTAAATAGTTTGTGAAATACTTGGCCTTTGCTATGTATAAAAGTTTGGTTATGCATTTTCAAAATGAAAATATGGCCTTGCTTTTCTATCCTATTGTTTTATTGTCTGGGGATTTTATAACTGCTTCCGCATGTGCTTAATTAATGAATGGGTCGGCGATACTTAGTCCTAGGATATCGCATTCTAAAATCGACCAAGTGGAAGGGATGTGTGCGTGCCCGAGGATTGGGGCATGACATCCCTTTTTTGTGGTATCAGAGCGAAGTTTAGATATTAGAGTGATAAGGAGCGTTGACCATGGGATAGTTGGTAGGAAAGGCCTTTAAATTCACAGCTAATGCATGTCTGTGGTAGTTGAGTGCTAGAATTGCTTGTTGTTTGAGTCACTCAGTTTCTAATTCATTGTGAATTGGGAGCAGGTCAGTTTTAAGCTGAGCCATGAGTGACCAGGAGCCGAGGACTCCTGTAAAGAGGACCAGTAGGGCCGTTATTCGGGGTAGAGCTCCGACTCGTGTCGGGATCCGAGGTGGACGTGGTCGAGCGCTGGCACAGGCTAGCGCGAGTGGAGTGAATCCACCAGTTGTAGATGTCGGGGTAGCAGCCCCTAATGATCCCAAGGTGGATGGGATCTTGCGTGTCTTGGAAGCTTTGGGAACCAGAATGGATCAGCAAGCTGCAACAGTTGAAGCCGCTGCTCAGGCCGCCGCTAATGCCGCAGCTGCCGCCGCTGCTCAGGCCGCTCCTACTGCCGCACCTGCAGTTGCACCTACCGTAATTCCACCTGCAGTGAATGTTGAAGGACAGCCAGGGATAGTGGTCGCGGAAAGACCAATGCATAAACTGGTAGAGCAATTCCTAAAGTTAAACAAACCGCTGTTCACTGGGACAAGAGATCCCGAAGCTGCATCTTCATGGGTTCAGAAACTCGAGAAAGCATTTGCACTGCTGATGTGCAACGAGACTGAGAAGGTAGTGTTAGCAACTTACCAGTTGGAAGGAGTTGCAAACACTTGGTGGATGACCACCCGAGAGACGATCTTCCTAGAAGGCACTGTTCAGAATTGGAATACTTTCCTTGAAGCCTTCAATGATAAGTATTTCTCAGAGACTACAAGAGAAGTAAAGATGGCTGAATTCCAACGTCTTCGCCAGGGTTCTCTAACCATTGATGAGTATGAAGCGAAATTCGCTGAACTTTCGCGATATGCTCCCGAGTTAATTGAAAACCCAGTAAACCGAGTCAGATGGTTTAGGGATGGGTTCAGACCAGACCTAAGGAGTATATTGGTCTCTCTAGATCTGAAGACTTATAACGACATATACTGGAGAGCCCAGAAAATTGAGAAAGACCAGAACGACAGAGCTGCCTCATCTGGATCGAGGTTTAGCTCCCATAGGGAAAATATCCATCAAGGGAAAAGACCCATGCCTGGAGGTAAATCCCGTGCTCCGCCATTCAAGAGAGGTGGATTTAATAGGCAGGCACCTAATAGCATGGGAATGTGTCGCTTGTGTGGAAGGCGACACGAGTCAGCTCCATGCCCACCAAGGTCAGGGGCATGTCTCGAATGTGACCAGCAGGGTCACCTTGCAAGGAATTGTCCAAAGAAGCAGAAGGGACAACCTCAGTTGCCGCCACCACCACCAGTAAGACAAATAGGAGGGTATGCCCCTTAGAATGCACAACAGGGAGGACAGCCGAGGCCTCTAGCTTAGGGTACAATCATGCAATCACACAAGGTCAGGCGAAGGCTGTGCCTGACGTAATTACAGGTATGGTTTCGCTCAACGACCAACCTGCCTATGCTTTATTTGATTCAGGAGCAAGTTATTCTTTCATTGCCGAGCAGTATGTTAAGATGTTAGGTTTGAAACCTATATTGTTGGAATCGACAATTTGCATATCTACACCATTGAAAGATAAAGTTATTGCTGCTTTGGGATGTTCGGGGTGCAAGTTAGAGATTGGTGAGCGAGTGGGGAAAATTGACTTGTTAGTCCTAGCCATGTATGACTTTGATTTAATTATTGGCATGGACTGGCTCACCAAGCAAAGAGCTAAAATGGACTGCTATCGCAAAGCAATTTAGTTCGACCCATTAGGGGGCAAAAGTTTTGAGTTTCTCGGGAATCGAGGACGACCCACGATTTCCTTAATCTCGTCACCCGAGGCAACTCGTCTGTTAGACGAGGGTTGTCAACGTTACCTGGCAACTCTCGTGGATACGACAGTTGAGGAGTTGAAAGTGGAATACATTCCAGTGGTTCAAGAGTTTCCAGATGTCTTTCCAAAGGAATTGCTAGGTCTATCGCCAAAAAGAGAGATTGAATTTGTGATTGAACTAGCACCGGGGATAGAGCCGATCTCAAAAGCACCATACAAAATGGCATTGACAGAATTGAAAGAACTGAAAGTACATATGCAGGAATTGTTGGACAAAGGATTTATTCGCCCTAGTGCATCGCCCTGGGGAGCGCCAGTTCTGTTTGTAAAGAAAAAGGATGGCTCGTTGCGTCTATGCATCGATTATAGACAACTCAATCAAGTGACAATTAAGAATAAGTATCCACCCCCGAGAATTGATGACTTGTTTGATCAATTACAAGGAGCATCAATATTCTCAAAGATTTATTTAAGGATGGGATATCATCAGCTGAGAATTAGGAAGGAGGACATTCCTAAGTCAGCATTTCGTACTCGATATGG
This sequence comes from Eucalyptus erythrocorys, assembly GCA_014182555.1. NCBI lineage: Eukaryota > Viridiplantae > Streptophyta > Magnoliopsida > Myrtales > Myrtaceae > Eucalyptus > Eucalyptus erythrocorys. The sequence continues at coordinate 22,414,277 of CM024607.1, read as the reverse complement.
TCATTACGAGTTCACAGTGATGCCATTCGGGTTGACGAATGCCCCAGCTGTCTTCATGGATTTGATTAACAGAGTGTTTAAGGAATTCTTGGATCAGTTTGTGATCGTGTTCATCGATGATATCTTGGTCTATTTGAGAAGTGATGAAGAGCACGAAAATCATTTGAGATTAGTGCTCCAGACCTTAAGATCTCATCAATTATATGCTAAGTTTAGCAAATGCGAGTTTTGGTTGACTCGTGTTGCTTTCTTAGGTCATGTGATTTCCGGAGAAGGAATCTCTGTCGACCCAAGCAAGATAGAAGCTGTGATCAAATGGCCAAGACCAACTACGGTGACAGAGATCAGAAGTTTTCTGGGATTGGCTGGGTATTACAGACGGTTTGTGGAAGGGTTCTCATCGTTAGCATCGCCTTTGACTAGACTCTTAAAGAAAGAAGAAAAATTTGTATGGTCAGACAAGTGCGAGTATAGTTTTCAAGAGCTGAAAGAAAGGCTGACAACCGCACCTGTACTGACCATTCCATCTGGTCTTGGAGGATTCGAGATCTATAGTGATGCATCATTTAAGGGGTTAGGTTGCGTGTTGATGCAACATGGAAGGGTTGTTGCATACGCTTCCCGTCAGTTGAGACCTCATGAGCAGAATTATCCGACGCATGACTTAGAGCTCGCAGCCATTATCTTCGCCCTGAAGATTTGGAGACACTACTTATGTGGAGAAAAGTTCCAGATCTTCACAGACCATCAGAGTCTCAAGTATTTGTTCTCTCAGAAGGAATTGAACATGAGACAGCGCAGATGGATGGAATTGCTGAAAGACTACGACTGTGATATTCTATATCACCCAGGAAAGGCGAATAAGGTCGCTGATGCTTTGAGTCGAAAATCTTCAGTAGCTCATATATTGATAAAGGAGTGGAACCTCATCGAAAGAGCACGAGATTCGGTATTCAAGTCTTATGGCCACCCTCAGAATTGAACCGGATATTCAGGTTAGAATCAAGAATCTCCAAGCAACAGACCCTGATGTGCAGAGGATTCTTCAAGAGAACATCGAGAAAAGAAAGATCAACTTTCAGGTTTATGATGATGGAATATTAAGATTCCAAGGGCATTTGGTGGTACCTAACGATATCGAGCTTAGAAAAGAAATTCTATCTGAAGCACATCGTAGTAATTACAGCGTTCACCCTGGAAGTACTAGAATGTATGAAAGCGGACATCGCCAAGCATGTGGCCAAGTGTTTGACTTGTCAACAAGTAAAAGCTCAGCACTGCAAACCAGGAGAACTTCTGTAACCCTTAGCGATCCCAGAATGGAAATGGGAACATATCACGATGGACTTTGTGACTGGACTACCGAGGAGTCAAAAAGGAAATGATTCAATCTGGGTGGTAGTCGATAGACTGACAAAGTCGACTCACTTCATTGCAGATCAAAAAGACCTCAGTTTAGATAGGCACGCAGACCTATATGTGCGCCAAGTGGTTCGAATGCATGGAGTGCCGGTTACGATAACATCTGATAGAGACCCAAGATTTACTGCTGCGTTTTGGAAGAGCTTGCAGAGTGCTCTTGGTACTAAACTTCAGTACAGTACGGCATATCATCCTCAGACGAATGGCCAGTCTAAGAGGACAATTCAAACTCTTGAGGACATGCTGAGAGCATGTGTTATAGACATCAAAGGAAGTTGGGAGGATCAGCTCCATCTGGTAGAATTTGCCTACAACAACAGTTATCAGTAGAGTATTCAGATGGCTCCTTTTGAAGCATTGTATGGCAGAGCGTGCAGAACTCCAGTATGTTGGGATGAAGTCAGGGAAAGAAAGATTACAGGTCCAGAGTTGGTTTAGCAGTCAATAGATACCGTGGCAGTGATCAGAAACAGAGTGAAAACAGCGCAAAGCAGGCAGAAAAGTTATGCAGACAAGCGTCGGAGATTGCTAGAATTTCAAGTTGGTGACCATGTCTTTTTAAAGGTGTCACCAATGAGAGGAACTTCGCATTTTGGCAAGTAAGGAAAACTGAGTCCGAGGTATGTAGGTCCCTTTGAAATTTTGGAAAGAATAGGGACTCCAGCGTATCCTCTTGCACTGCCGCCGAGGTTGGCACAGGTGCATGACGTCTTTCACATGTCGATGTTGAGAAAGTATGAGCCTGACCCGACCCACGTGCTCAATTTTGAGGAATTGGACGTGGACGACTGTGTGTCGTACGTTGACAACCCGGTTCAGATAGTGGATCGCAAAGAGCAAGTTCTAAGGACAAAGACTATTCCATTAGTCAAAGTGGTCTGGCAACACCACAGTATAGAAGAAGCAACTTGGGAGATTGAAGAGTCGATGAGACAGTTGTACCCCAACCTTTTTGAACAGAGTGTGTAAGGTTTAAATTTTGAGGACGAAATTTTTATAAGAGGGGAAGAGTTGTGACATCCAGAATTTCCAATGCTGTTTTCTATTAAATTAATCGGGCATTTCATTGATGCGTCTATGGGGTTGTTCTCAGAGCTGATCACTCTTGAGATAACTAGACCAGCTGGGTAAGCCATTAAAGAATTTTAAGGCAATAGACTTGAGAATTCGACTAGGAATCGACTTCTCGACCGTGTTCATCTTTAGAGGTCATTGCGGCACAATTAACAATCGAATTGAGGTCAAAGATAGGTTGGTTTGACTGAGATGTGTGGCCGATCGTGGGTGACTCCACTAAATTGGAAAATTCTCGTCGACCGGCACTAATTTGATTTTTCTATCGTTTTGGTAACCTGTGTCTGTAATTGAGCCCTCGAGATTTTCACGACAATCGAGAGCCGCCAATATGTCGAGTGGTTTCATTGTGACTCGAAGAAAATCGACCACGAGTCAATTGCCTTGAAAAGTTCTGAAAACTACCTGGTAGTCTAGGTCACGCTAAAAGCTTGCTGGAATGAAATTAACCGCCAATTTGAGTCAGATTTCAGAAATTGAAAGTTCTATGGTGTCACGAGCTATTTTAGGAACATCGACTCAGTCTCAGAAGATTTTTCAGAGGTTCCGAGATTTTTACGGAAATTGGGTGCGGACATCGCGGAATTCTGGCAGAAATTCAGATTGGCGAAATTGATGGGAAATTGGACTTCTAGGCCAAGCCTTTGTGCATCAGGGATTTATAGAAAATCATTTGAGATTTTCTACATCGAAATTGGACCTCAATTTGAAAAATTGAGTGAGGAATTGAAGCTAAATTAAGTGAAATTCGGATTGGTACATGGGTAGCAAAAATTTGGCTTCAATTTAAATTAGTTATGGAAATTAATTTAGTATATGTTATTGGAAAGTAATGGGGAGACAAGGCCTTAAATGGAAGAGATAAGAATTGCTTATTTGGGGCCCCCCTTGGACAGCCTTCACGTGCACTCTTCCCCCTCCGTTCCTATCCATCTTCGTGCAACACTTTCGGCTTTTGTTCTCTCCTTTGCCGCGTGCATTTTTCCTCAGTCCGCTACCCCATCTCGCACACCACCGAAGCCAGCGAGTTCACCAATAGAAGCCACGCATCCCCTGCTTCTCTTGGTCAACAAACCAGCGCCCCTCCCTACCTATTGTTGACCAAGCTGTTGCCAGACGCTGCCACGTTGAGCCAGCGGAGTGACGTCGAACGAAAACATTCGCAAGCCAGTCGACACCAGCTCCGTCTTCAACCGAACTTGCTGCCCACGCGTCCACGAAGTCCACTGAGCTGCCTCCACCGAATCTCCTCACCAAGCTGCCACGGAGACAGCAGCTCGTCTCTCTCTTCCGCGTGATCCTCCTAGCACGAAGACAGAAGCAGCAACAGCGCCACACGTCAGTCTTCATCACTCCTTCAGTTCAACCTTGTGGCCGTGTGAAACCCCACCGAAGAAACCAAGAGTCCCAGCGAAGCAGCAGCATCGTCGAAGCCAACGAAACCCCAGCAACCAGTGTCTCCACGTTGCTTCCTCCGCGGGTCTCTTCCAACAGCAACCTAGCGAATTCTAGCCCAATGTTCGTGCACCTCAGTCCGTGAAATCCAGCAACCCCATTGGACCCAATTCAGCAAGTTTGGCCCAAATTGATTAAAGTCCAGTACATGTGATTAATTGGCCAGCAATTTCAGTCTTCAAGCCCACAGATTTGACAAGTTCGGCCCAACTTGTAAAGGTCAGCTCATCCAAAGGCAAGTCTAGACTTTGAAGCCCAGCAAGTTAAGCCCAAGATTCTGACCCAAGCCCAAGCCTAAGCCCAGAAGTTTCTAAGGACTTGCGAAGTTCTTCGCCCGGCCCAAGTTCGGCCGCCATTGCGTCGTCGTCGCAATGTCCCGGTCATCGTGTTGTGCAAGTGAGTTTTACTCACTAATGCTTTCTTAGTGATCTAATTATGCCTAAGGGTTGATTAGATTTATTTAATTGCAATTAGGTGGATAGATTAGATTACAATAATTAAATTAGAGACTTATTAGTGCATGTTAATTAATTGATTGTGCATTTAATTAGTAGACATGTCCTAGTAATTATTGGATCCTTCTTGGGATTTTTCCCGTCCCTTATCGGGTGTTAATTTAATAATTCGGGCCTAAAATGAATTTTTTGGAATTAAATATTAATTTTCGAAATTAATTAAATTAATTAATTATTTCCCGGAATTTCAACTAGGATGGCCAGTGACCGGGATTTTATGCTGATGATCGTGGTGCAGCCCGTTTATTTAATTGAGCTCTATATTGTGCTAAATTGAATTTATTGTATTTATTTATTTAAATTTCGAAATTAATTATTTAATTATTTATTTTTCCGGAAATTCACCCGGGATGGCCGGTGACCGGAATTTCATGCTAATTGTCGTAGTGCAATCTGTTTATTTAATTGAACTTTATTTCATGCTAATTTGATTACTGAGAAAAAGGTCGAGTGGGACCATAAAGTTATTTGAGTATCGAGAAAAGGTTGAGTGGGACCATAAAGCCATTTGAGTATCGAGAAAAGGTCGAGTGGGACCATAAAGCCATTTATATATTGAAAAATGTTGAGTGGGACCATAAAGCCATTTATATATTGAAAAGGGTCGAGTGGGACCGTAAAGCCATTGAGTACTGAGATATGCTTGGTGGAGTTGTAATTCCCACCTGTTATAAGCTGTGCCCTAAGGACCGTGAATTGTATCTGTGAATTTATTGCTGTTTGTTGCAATATATGAGGCATATGTGCTTAACCTTGAGTTGCAGGTTGGGACTGATGCCCAAGTACGCCTTCTGACTCATGTTGTGCTCTTAGGCAACCTTGTGGCATATTGGTTCCCTAATCGAGTCTTAGAGGGTAGAACTCGCTGAAATATAGTCTCATTAGTTGATATAAACCATTCCAGGCCCTTAGATGGCAGCACCAGGACCTCCTCCTATCCCTCCTCCTGAAGAATCAGGCATCCTAGAAAACATCGCCGAGAAGACCACTCACTTTCACATTCACCCTGACCCTGAAGGATTAGAATATGTGTTGGTCGAGACTACTGTTTGGGTTGATAAGGGCAGGGATGATCTGGTGCCCTATGAGTATAGAGCTTGGTATCGCCATTATTTTGATGGGAGATAGATAGGTCCCATACCAGAAGAGGAAGTACCATTCATCGTCCATGAGGAGGCCTTTGGGGCAGGGATTGCTGATCCCGAGGGCAGTGGTGTGGTTGACACTAGTGATCCTGCATTGGCGGGTGAACTTACCTCTTTTGTGCACTCCAGAGGTGATGCCAATCAGAATGGAGGAGAACCAATGATTCTAGATCAGGAGGCAGAAGGTCCAGCGGGAGATGAAGACTGGGAAGTGGATGAGGAGTGGGAGGAGAATGACGAGGTGCCTACTGAGGAGGAACCGGTGGAAGAGGAGCCGGTAGATAAGGAGTTCGATGAGGATGAGCCAGACAAGGAAGAACCAGAAGGGGATCAGGATGACCCTAATTATGACCCTGATGAGGACTGAAAGTTTATCCTCCTTTTTGTGAACCCAATCAAGGTGTAAATAAAGTGAGACTTTGAGAATGTAAATAGTTTGTGAAATACTTGGCTTTTGCTATGTATAAAAGTTTGGTTATGCATTTTCAAAATGAAAATATGGCCTTGCTTTTCTCTCCCATTGTTTTATTGTCTGGGGATTTTATAACTGATCCCGCATGTGCTTAATTAATAAATGGGCCGGCGATACTTAGTCCTGGGATATCGCATTCTAAAATCCACCAAGTGGAAGGATGTGTGCGTGCCCGAGGATCGAGGCGTGACACAATATATCATCTTTTATTCATATTAATGCACACTTTTTATTTGTAAGAATTTGTAACCAATGCTCCCAACAAATGAGAAATGATCATACATATCCTAAACACAGACAAATCCATCATCATCAGAGAAAGTAAAAACTCGAGGCAAAAGCACACTAGTAGGGGAAGAGACAGTATCTTTCTTACTCCCTCCAGATTGCCTAATTGGCACAGAATTGGACAAGGTGGCTACTTGAACTTCTTCTTTATGTTTTTGCGTAAATGCATCCATATATCTAATTGTCTAACTATTTTCATTTTTATGATGCAGATATTAGTTATTGATTGTAGAACATCCAATATCGGTCTTCATTTGAAGATAGGCTTCAAGGTTGGCATATTGCATGCAGACAACGAGCAAATGGAAAAGTAGACATGGTAATTATATGTTAATAAAAATTCATGGTTACCGCTTCCCTTAATGAATTGATGATTAAAAAGAAGTAATGTGCATTTGATTGATTTATATGTTAGCCAAAAGGATTAATAACAAGTTAGTTGTTACGTTATCGTGTATTTTATTATTGAGTGTGTTGAAATCTTTTCACTACCTCCGATGAGTAATAGCTTTGCACACGACCATCTTGAAATTTCTGATGGTAATCAAGATATCTTAAATCTATTATCCTTGTAGAGCTATCGTGATGGACAATCAAAAAGATTGTTCCGCTCAACAGTCGAGGTTGTCCGGTATATAATGGAAGCAATGACAGATAAGAAGACGCCAGGGAGTAATTATCTGCAGGTGACTTATAGAAAGCCTGAATAAATAAAATGCAAAATAAAGTTATATTTACTTAACACTTAGGGTGTGACTTCATTTGGGTGACAATTTAGGAGCAAGGTCCTGCCACTATAGTGAAAGGTTTATTGAAGAAAAAGAGATCTTCCGGTGAGAAAGTAAAAAGTCCTCCATCCAAGTTATCGAAGATCTCTGGTGCAATGAAAATCACTGTTGAGCCTTCTTCGGAGGAATTGGACAACAACCTAAAGAACATCTGCAGTAGCAGTTCGGAGGAAACAGGGGTTTCTCCCTTTGAAGCAAATCTCACAGCATAAAAATAAACATGAGTCCCTTATATCTTCTTATTTATTTGATTGTCTTTATAGTGAGCGAAGAATGGAAGACATGTTTGAAGTTAAGCAATGATAACGAGGATGATGCATCTAGTGATGGAAAGACTTAGTGAAAGCATCTAAATGACATCCACAAGTTCAGATGTTTCCTTTCGAAGATCTGATTTGATTTCATGTTAAAAATCAGAGAAAGCATATTGAGTTTATTTTTGTTCATTTCATCTTCAACGCTGCCTGCCATCGCACAACTACCGTCCGCATCGGCCACCGCCCACTCCCGTGCCCGGTGAGCTATCGGTGGTAATCTTATGGCGGCGGGCAACGGTCATGCGGCCGTCGTGCGATCGTCATGCGTCGGTCATGCGGTGATCGTATCCATAGAAACGTTGCCATGCTTACCCTAGACAATAATTCAAAATTGTCCATGCCTTAATGATAAGATATACTAGCATTAATAATATGTGATTGCAAAAAGTTGCTGCTCAATTCCGAAGAAATATTTTAGATCATTTGCTCAACACAAATCCAATATCGCATCCATTATCTCAAGATAACATGGGGATGAATGTCTCAACCTTTAAGGTAATATTATTTCGATGATTTCTTTGTATGTTGTTCCCATATGCATTCTTGAAGATCTGAACAAACATTTCTTGAGTTCGAGTGCATGGCGATCAATAATCAATATATCATCTTTTATTCATATTAATGCACACTTTTTATTTGTAAGAATTTGTAACCAATGCTCACAACAAATGACAAATGATCGTATCCTAAACATAGACAAATCCATCATCATCGGAGAAAGTAAAAACTCGAGGCAAAAGCACACTAGGAGGGGAAGAGACAATAACTCTCTTACTCTCTCCAGATTGTCTAATTGGCACAGAATTGGACAAGGTGGCTACTTGAACTTCTTCTTTATGTTTTTGCGTAAATGCATCCATATATCTAATTGTCTAACTATTTTCAGTTTTATGGTGCAGTTATTATTTATTGATTGTAGAACATCCAACATCGGTCTTCATTTGAAGATGGGCTTCAAGGTTGGCATGTTGCATGCAGACAACAGGCAGATGGAAAATTAGACATGGTAATTATATATTAATAAAAATTCTTGGTTACCGCTTTCCTTAATGATTTGATGATTAAAAAGAAGTAACGTGCATTTGATTGATTTATATGTTAGCCAAAAGGATTAATAAAGAGTTAGTTTTCACGTTATCGTGTATTTTATTATTGAGTGTGTTGAAATCTTTTCACTACCTCCGATGAGTAATAGCTTTGCACACGACCATCTTGAAATTTCTGATGGTAATCAAGATATCTTAAATCTATTATCTTTGTAGAGCTATCGTCATGGACAATCAAAAAGATTGTTCCGGTCAACTGTCGAGGTTGTCCGGTATATAATGGAAGCAATGACAGATAAGAAGACGCCAGGATGTAATTCTCTATAGGTGAGTTACAGAAAGCATGGATAAATAAAATGCAAAATAAAGTTATATTTACTTAACATTTAGGGTGTGACATCATTTGGGTGACAATTTAGGAGCAAGGTCTTGCCACTACAGCGAAAGGTTTATTGAAGAAAAAGAGATCTTCCGGTGATAAAGTAAAAAGTCCTCCATCCAAGTCATTGAAGATCTCTGGAGCAATGAAAATGACTATTGAGCCTTCTTCGGAGGAATTGGACAACAACCTAAAGAATATTTGCAGTAGCAGTTCGTAGGAAACAGGTTTCTCCCTTTGAAGCAAATCTTACAGCATAAAAATAAACATGAGTTCCTTATATCTGCTTATTTATTTGATTGTCTTTATAGTGAGCGAAGAATGGAAGACATATTTGAAGTTAAGCAGTGATAACAAGGATGATGCATCTAGTGATGGAAAGACTCAGTGAAAGCTTCTAAATGACATCCACAAGTTCAGATGTTTCCTTTCAAAGATCTGATTTGATTTCATGTTAAAAATCGGAGAAAGCATACTGAGTTTATTTTCGTTCATTTCATCTTAGTCAGTGGGCGATTTCGAAACTTTTGTCGTTTGAACTATGAAACATCAAGCCTCTTTTCTTTTTTCTTTTTTGTTTCGAACATCAAGGCTTGTTTGCCTGCCAAGAATGGAGACAGTGGAATGGTACTAGAGCCTTTATTTTCTTTACTTTTGTTATTGGCGACTTTTAATAGGTATTGAGAATAATTACTAGGCACGGTAATCAACGCAGGAGGAGGTGAGTCTAACTAAAAAAGAATTTATATGATTTAAATTTAGTGATATTATAACCGACGAGTATAAAAGGTTCACGTTTTGCATAAGCTTTCCAGCCACGCTCGATTTTTGGAAATTGAATGGCCTGATTGCTGGATATTGTGCCTTTTAACCATCCAACCTTTAGCGCGTCAAGAAAATTGTGATTTTCTTGGATCAAGCAATAAAATCACTGAGATGTAGTCACAAGCTTTTTGGGTGCCTTCAGAAACGTATCCATAGAGTTTTAACAAGGAAGATATTGCAACTTTTCACATCAACTGTTCGTTGGCCCCAATTTTAGGGTAGCGGCGATCCCAACATATCTATTGAAAATCAGAGTGCATTTTAATAAAGTTCAATTCACGAGCATTTGCAATGATTTAAGGTCATTTTTCAATTATTCTCCATTTTTAAGTTCATAGCCTTCACAATAGCTTTATCAATGTCACTCACCAGATAAACACTCGTTCAAGAAGACTACCTAAGTTTTCGGGAAATGATAAATTTAAACCCTCTATTTATTTATGCTAGATCAACATACGAGAATACATGTGTTGAGAATGGTGATAGGCCCTAGAAGCATTCCACCTCTTATTTGCCAACAATCGCACAATCGCTGCCTGCCATCGCATGACTGCCGTCCGCTACTATAAGACCGCCGACGATATCTCACCGGCCACCACCCATTCCCGCGGTTGGTGAGCTATGGTTGGCAATCTTATGGCGACGGTCAGTGGTCGTGCAACGGTCGTGCGGCCGTCGTGCGGCCCTCGTGCGTCGGTCGTGCGGCAGTCGTATCCATAGAAACTTTGCCATGCTTACCCTAGACATTAATTCAAAATTGTCCATGCCTTGATGATAAGATATACTAGCATTAGTAATTTGTGATTGCAGAAAGTTGTTGCTCAATTCAGAAGAAGTATTTTAGATCATTTGCTCAACACAAATCTAGTATCATATCCATTATCTCAAGATAACATGGGGATGAATGTCTCAACCTTTAAGGTAATATTATTTCGATGATTTCTTTGTACGTTGTTCCCATATGCATTCTTGAAGATCTGAACAAATATTTCTTGAGTTTGAGTGCATGGTGATCAATAATCAATATATCATCTTTTATTCATATTAATGCACACCTTTTATTTGTAAGAATTTGTAACCAATGCTCACAACAAATGAGAAATGATCATATCCTAAACACAGACAAATCCATCATCATCAAGGAAAGTAAAAACTCGAGGCAAAAGCACACTAGTAGGGGAAGAGACAGTATTTTTCTTACTCCCTCCGGATTGTCTAATTGGCACAGAATTGGACAAGTTGGCTACTTGAACTTCTTCTTTATGTTTTTGCGTAAATGCATCCATATATCTAATTGTCTAACTATTTTCATTTTTATGATGCAGTTATTATTTATTGATTGTAGAACATCCAACATCAGTCTTCATTTGAAGATAGGCTTCAAGGTTGGCATATTGCATGCAGACAGCGGGCAGATGGAAAATTAGACATGGTAATTTTATATTAATAAAAATTCATGGTTACCGCTTTCCTTAATGAATTGATGATTAAAAAGAAGTATCGTGCATTGGATTGATTTATATGTTAGCCAAAAGGATTAACAAAGAGTTAGTTTATACGTTATCTTGTATTTTTTTATTGAGTGTGTTGAAATCTTTTCACTACCTCCGATGAGTAATAGCTTTGCACACGACCATCTTGAAATTTCTGATGGTAATCAAGATATCTTAAATCTATTATCTTTGTAGAAATATCGTCATGGACAATCAAAAAGATTGTTCCGCTCAACAGTCGAGGTTGTCCGGTATATAATGGAAGCAATGACAGATAAGAAGACGCCAGGGAGTACTTACCTACAGGTGAGTTACAGAAAGCCTGAATAAATAAAATGCAAAATAAAGTTATATTTACTTAACACTTAGGGTGTGACTTCATTTGGGTGACAATTTAGGAGCAAGGTCTTGCCACTACAACGAAAGGTTTATTGAAGAAAAGAGATCTTCCGGTGAGAAAGTAAAAAGTCCTCCATCCAAGTCATCGAAGATCTCGGTGCAATGAAAATCACTGTTGAGCCTTCTTCAGAGGGATTGGACAACAACCTAAAGAACATCTGCAGTAGCAGTTCGGAGGAAACAGGTTTCTCCCTTTTTAGCAAATCTTACAGCATAAAAATAAACATGAGTTCCTTATATCTACTTATTTATTTGATTGTCTTTATAGTGAGCGAAGAATGAAAGACATAATTGAAGTTAAGCAGTGATAACGAGGATCATGCATTTGGTGATGGAAAGACTCAGTGAAAGCATCTAAATGACATCCACAAGTTTAGATGTTTCCTTTCAAAGATCTCATTTGATTTCATGTTAAAAGTCGGAGAAAGCATACTGAGTTTATTTTCATTCATTTCGTCTTGATCGCTAGGCGATTTCGAAACTTTTGTCGTTTGAACTATGAAACATCAAGCCTCTTTTCGTTTTTTTGGGATCGAACATCAAGGCTTGTTTGCCTGCCGGGAATGGAGACAGTGGAATGGTACTGGAGCCTTTATTTTCTTTACTTTTGTTTCTGGCGACTTTTAATAGGTATTCAGAATAATTACCAGGTGCAGTAATCAACGCAGGAGGAGGTGAGTCTAACTAAAAATGAATTTATATGATTTAAATATAGTAATATTATAATCGAAGGGTATGAAACGTTCGTGTTTTGCAGAAGCTTTCCAGCCACGCTCGATTTTTCGAAATTGAATGGCTTGATTGCTGGGTATTGTGCCTTTTAACCATCCGACCTTTAGGGTGTCAAGAAAATTGTCATTTTCTTGGATCAAGCGATAAAATCACTGAGATGTAGTCACAAGCTTTTTTGGGTGCCTTTAGAAATGTATCGATAGACTTTTAACAAGGAAGATATTGCAACTTTTCACATCAACTGTTCGTTGGCCCCAATTTTAGGGTAGCGGCAATCCCAACACATGTATTGAAAATCAGAGTGCATTTTAATAAAGTTCAATTCACAAGCATTTGCAATGATTTAAGGTCATTTTTCAATTATTCTCCATTTTTAAGTTCATAGCCTTCACAATAGCTTTATCAATGTCACTCACCAAATAAACGCTCGTTCAAGAAGACTATCTAAGTTTTCGGGAAATGATAAATATAAACCCTCTAATGTTTTATGCTAGATCAACATACAGGAATACATGTGTTGAGAATGGTGATAGGCCCTGGAAGCATTCCACTTCTTATTTGCCAACCATTGCACGACCGCAGCCTGCCATCGCACGACTGCCGACCGCTGCTATAAGACCGTCGGCCGTAGCTCACCGGCCACCGCCCCCTCCCGCGGCCGGTGAGCTATGGGTGGCAATCTTATGGTGGCGGTCAACGGTTGTACGACGATCGTGCGGCCGTCGTGCAGCCCTCATGTGTCGGTCATGCGTCAGTCGTATCCATAGAAGCTTTGCCATGCTTACCCTAGACATTAATTCAAAATTGTCCATGCCTTGATGATAAGATATACTAGCATTAGTAATTTGTGATTGCAGAAAGTTGTTGCTAAATTCAGAAGAAGTATTTTAGATCATTTGCTCAACACAAATCCAATATCGTATCCATTATCTCAAGATAACATCGGGATGAATGTCTTAACCTTTAAGGTAATATTATTTTGATCTTTGTACATTGTTCCCATATGCATTCTAGAAGATCTGAACAAACATTTCATGAGTTAAAGTGCATGGTGATCAATAATCAATATATCATCTTTTATTCATATTAATGCACACTTTTTATTTGTAAGAATTTGTAACCAATGCTCACAACAAATGAGAAATGATCATATCCTGAACACGGACAAATCCATCATCATCGGAGAAAGTAAAAACTCAAGGCAAAAGCACACTAGTAGGGAAAGAGACAGTATCTTTCTTGCTCCCTCCGGATTGTCTAATTGGCACAGAATTGGACAAGGTGGCTACTTGAACTTCTTCTTTATGTTTTTGCGTAAATGCATTCATATATCTAATTGTCTAACTATTTTTATTTTTATGATGCAGTTATTATTTATTGATTGTAGAACATCCAACATCGGTCTTCATTTGAAGATAGGCTTCAAGGTTGGCATATTGCACGCAGACAACGAGCATATGGGAAATTAGACATGGTAATTATATATTAATAAAAATTCATTGTTACCGCTTTCCTTAGTGAATTGATGATTAAAAAGAAGTAACGTGTACTTGATTGATTTATATGTTAGCCAAAAGGATTAATAAAGAGTTAGTTTTTACGTTATAGGGTATTTTATTATTAAGTGTGTTGAAATCTTTTCACTACCTCCGATGAGTAATAGCTTTGCACACCACCATCTTGAAATTTCTGATGGTAATCAAGATATCTTAAATCTATTATCTTTGTAGAGCTATCGTCATGGACAATCAAAAAGATTGTTCCGCTCAACTGTCGAGGTTGCCCGGTATATAATGGAAGCAATGACAGATAAGAAGATGCCAGGGAGTAATTCTCTACAGGTGAGTTACAGAAAGCCTGAATAAATAAAATGCAAAATAAAGTTATATTTATTTAACACTTAGGGTGTGACTTCATTTGGGTGACAATTTAGGAGCAAGGTCTTGCCACAATAGCGAAAGGTTTATTGAAGAAAAAGAGATCTTCCGGTGAGAAAGTAAAGAGTCCTCCATCCAAGTCATCAAAGATCTCTGGTGCAATGAAAATCACTGTTGAGCCTTCTTCGGAGGAATTGGACAACAACCTAAAGAATATCTGTAGTAGCAGTTCGTAGGAAACAAGTTTCTCCCTTTGAAGCAAATCTTACAGCATAAAAATAAATATGAGTTCCTTATATATGCTTATTTATTTGATTGCCTTTATAGTGAGCGAAGAATGGAAGACATATTTGAAGTTAAGTAGTGATAACGAGGATGATGCATCTAGTGATGGAAAGACTCAGTGAAAGCATGTAAATGACATCCACAAGTTCAGATGTTTCCTTTAGAAGATCTGATTTGATTTCATGTTAAAAATCGGAGAAGGCATACTGAGTTTATTTTCGTTCATTTCATCTTAATCGCTGGGCAATTTCGAAACTTTTGTCGTTTGAACTATGAAACATCAAGCCTCTTTTCTTTTTCTTTTTTTGGGTCGAACATCGAGGCTTGTTTGCCTGCCAGGAATGGAGATAGTGGAATGGTACTGGAGCCTTTATTTTCTTTACTTTTGTTACTGGCGACTTTTAATAGGTATTGAGAATAATTACCAGGCACGGTAATCAACGCAGGAGGAGGTGAGTCTAACTAAAAATGAATTTATATGATTTAAATATAGTGATATTATAACTGAAGGGTATAAAAGGTTCGTGTTTTGCATAAGCTTTCCAACCACGCTCGATTTTTCAAAATTGAATGGCTCAATTGCTAGATATTGTGCCTTTTAACCATCCGTGTGGCATCCTAAAATTTCTTGTCAATCTTTAGAAATGCTATACTTCATGTTTTGTATTGAGATTTTGGCGAAGCTTTTGGTGGGTAATTATTAGATGGGAAAATTCTATTTTTGATCATGTGAATTATGGTTTGGAATTGATTAAATTAGGTCACAAAGATTTGTGATTTATAAATTTCAATTACGTGTTTAAAAAATTGAGGTTTAAGGTGGATTATTAGGATGAGGATGGGCTGGATGTTTAAAGGCCAAACCAGCCCATAGCCCCCCCCAAACTCAACTGGCCCACGAAGCCCAGGGAGGAAGAGCTGCCGTCGGCCCATGGCTGGCCCAAGCCCACCACATGTAACATCCCGGGCCCCACTATGTGTTATTGTTCGCTTTGGACACTAAGTCCTCACGGCTTTAAAACGCGTCACTCGGGGACAAAGTTGCACTCGGCCATTCCTTTCCCCAAACTGATATTGTCCTCTTTGGATGGGATTGCACGAAGCCATTTCCCTTTCTCAAGGCTTTGTTTTCAGGACATGTATGTTTTACTAATCTCGTGGAGGTAGATTCGGAATAGAACAGAGACCGTTCTCTGAAACAGTTTCCAGGACAATATTATACAGTAGGACCCGGGTCGTTACAAATGGTATCAGAGCCGACTCCCGACCGCGTGTGGAGCCATAGCGAGGGCGCTGTGCTCCCAAGGAGGGGAGAGTGTGACGGCCCAAGCGGCGGTGCGTGGGGAGGAAGGATGGCGGTGCGTCCGCGCCTCGATCCCCGGACGTGCGCAAGGAAGGAGTCCCTATCTCACATTGCCTAGGGAGGGAGTCTTGGGCCAGTTTATAATGGCTTGGGTCCCTCTAACCTGTATAACGCGTTTTAAAGCCGTGAGGACTCAATGTCCAAAGCGGACAATATTATACAGTCGGACCCGAGTCGTTACAAATGGTATCAGAGCCGACTCCCGACCACATGTGGGGCCACAACGAGGGCGCTATGCTCCCAAGGAGGGGAGAGTGTGACGGCCCAAGCGACGGTGCGCGGGGAGGAGGGATGGCGGTGCGTCCGCGCCTCGGTCCCCAGACGTGCGCAAGGAAGGGGTCCCTGTCCCACATCACCTAGGGAGGGAGTCTTGGGCCAGTTTATAATGGCTTGAGCCCCTCTAACCTGTGTGACGCGTTTTAAAACCGTGAGGACTTAGTGTCCAAAGCGGACAATATCACACAGTGGGGCCCAGGATGTTACACCACATGAGGCCCATCATGTGCATGGGAGAATTGACAAGTGTCAATCCCCAAAGACCAAGTGTCCTCCATGCAAGGTTCAATCATTGCTAATCATGATGGGAGAAGAAATAAAAGAGAGGGTGGCCGGTTTTTTTGGGGGGGGAGAGTGTGTCGATAGAGAGAGAGGAGAGAAAGAGAGAAAGGAAAAGAAGAAAAGGGAAGAAGAGAAGGAGGGAAGGAGGAAGGGAGAAGCTGTGCGTCGCCCGTAGCCGTCGAGTCCACCCCGCCTTTCCGTTCGTTTTTGCTCAATTTAGAGGAAAGTTAGATCCTTGATCTACTCTTACATGTTGTGTCTAGAATATGTTATTGAATGGTGATGAATTTTCGGGTGTCTAGGTTGTGAAAAACCGAAGTTTCATGAGTGTTTTCTTGAAGTAGTAAACTGTTTTCGAGTAAACAGCTTGACCCAGAATGTTGTGGTTGCTTGCATGCGATGTTTGAGTCATATTTTCACTTCGACCTCTCATGAAAGTTGTAGATAACATCTTAAAGTATAACATTCTAAAATTTAAGGCAAAATGGATGAGTTTTGAGGGGTGAAACCCTCCCTCTACGAAAATGTTAGATCTGGAACGACTTTGTTGACCTCTTGGTGATTTTATGCGTTGCATATAACTTTTTATTGAGAATTTCACTTTGACCTCTTCATGAAAGTTGTAGAGAACACCTTGAATACTAACATACTCAAATTTGAGGTGAAACTAACAAGTATAGCCCAGTGAAAAGATTTTTCTTTTAAAAACGTTAGATCTGGAAATGCTGTGCTGAACTCCAGTGACTTCGTGGATTATAAAGTGACTTTTCTTTAAAAATCTCACCTTGACCTCTTAATGAAAGTTGTAGTGAACTTCTTAACATAAAACATATCAAAAATTCAGAGGAAAAGAAGAAGAATAAGTAGGTGAAAACGTTTTTCTTTTGAGAAAATGGAATCTCGAGAATATTTCTTCGACCCGGCAAGACTCTATGATTTTTATAAAATTATCTAGTTAAAATTTGAGAATATGTTCTTAATAAGAGTTGTAGGTAGCATTCTGAGGAATAACATACTGAAAAATTAGAAGAAATGAACACGTATAAGTTAGAGAAATGAATTTCTTGGAATAATGATAATCTAGAAAAGGCCGAACCCGGAAACAGAAAAATAAATGGGTTTTAACTTTTAACCCAGGACGAATTGGACTTCGACTTCTTCATGAAAATTGTAGCTCGAGATCTTAACTACAACATGTCCAAATTTCATAATTTTTAAAGGTCATATGGGTGTTTAATTGGGAGTATTCCAAAAAAATCGTGCAATCTGATATGTTTGAATTTTGTAAATTGTAATGCATGGACTATATCTTTTTGTGTGAGGTTTCGTTGGAAATGTGTTCTTCATGAAGTTTCTGCCTTTATGTCTTGACTATCACGTGTTCAAATTTCATAATTTTTAAGACTATTTGGGTATTTAATTTATATGTTTTCTAAAATTGTGCAAGCTGGATTTTGTAAATTTCAAAAGCTGTGATGTGTGGATTATCCTAAGTTGCATGAATCCCATGAATTATGAATCTTGCTGCTTATGTGATGATGTCTGACATTGCATATAAGTATCAAAAGCTGAAATTGACCTTGTTACCATCATATCATATGCCATGTGGATATTGAGACATAAATGTGAATGTGAATTATGATAAATGAGGATGCCGTTGGAGGGGTGAGCCGACGATGCCCCGGGAGTATCGAGATGCCCAGCTAGGGAGTGTATGCCGGATGCCCGGTGGCCCAGTGGCGTAATTCCGGATGTCCTCGGGAGTTTCGAGATGCCCGGTGGTATACGGTACGTAATTCGTGGGGGAAATGCCTGGTGGTATGTCGGTACGTAATTCCGGAAGCCCCGGAGGTGTGTGTCGGGGGGATTCCTCGTGATGCCAATTGAGGTACGAGATGCCTGGCCAGGGAGTGTAAATGCCGAAAGCCCGAAGGTGTGTGCCCGGGGATACCTCGTGATGCCAATTGGGATACGAGATGCCCGGAATGTGGGGGTGCCGGATGCCCGGTTATATTTTGAATACATGCCCGAAGGTTTCTCACAACACTAGGTTGGGTGCCAGTGATAAATGTGGAACGCAATTACTGGTCCCGAGAAAGAAAAATGTGATGATCCAATTGGAAGATAAAAATTTAGAAATTGAAATTGAATCATGCATGGTATGATGACATGTATGTTGGATGCTTGATGATGAGTGCATGGATGTATATGCACCTATGGCATGATGGTATGTGCATGGATGTATATGCACCTATGGCATGATGGTATGTGCATGGATGCTTGATGATGAGTGCATGATGGAGTATGCATATATGGCATGATGATGTATGCATGACTACAAGGTAAGTAATGTTTGGATGCATGAATGATATGTACTATACCATGATGTCTTGATTGTTTTGTATGATGCATGAGTAGCTATATGGATCTTTTACCTGCTGAGTGGTTGTACTCACCCCTTTTGGGGATTAACATTTCAGATTAGTAGATGGATTGAGTGGTTGGATATGACCGCGAGGAGGAGGATAGCAAAGGAGGGAACTTTTGGACGCTGACACTAATCGATGGACCTTAAGTATACGATTGTGGGAAAAGATGTCGGTCATCTTTTGAAGTATAGCCGAGCGTAGAAGACCTTGGCATTTTGATGTACCGATTAAAGATGTCCATCTGCTTTATGTAAATAAAAGTGTTCGGCTTCAACCTATAAAAGTTTTAGATGGTGTGCATCGCTTTAATTTTAAGACGGGGAGTAGTTGGTTATGCTTCTACTATACGAACTACGCTGGGACCGTTTTTTTTTTTTTTAAAAAAGGAACTAAAAAGAGGAGAAGAATTTTGTTAGTCAACCCCTATAGTTCCTCTTTAATTGAAATGCCTTTAGACTGACTTGCAATAAGTTAAGTGGTAAGTACCTGTGGTGACCCTACGGGTGTCGGGGTGCCACAATCTGACCTTTAGGGTGTCAAGAAAATTGTGATTTTCTTGGATCAAGCGATAAAATCACAGAGATGTAGTCATAAGCTTTTTTGCGTGCCTTTAGAAACATATCAATAAAGCTTCAACAAGGAAGATATTGCAACTTTTCACATCAACTATTCGTTGGCCCCAATTTTAGGGTAGCGGCGACGCCAACACATGTACTGAAAATAAGAGTGCATTTTAATAAAGTTCAATTCACGAGCATTTGCAATGATTTAAGGTCATTTTTCAATTATTCTCCATTTTTAAATTCATAGCCTTCACAATAGCTGTATCAATGTCACTGGCTAGATAAACACTCGTTCAAGAAGACTATCTAAGTTTTCGGGAAATGATAAATTTAAACCCTCTAGTTGTTTATGCTAGATCAACATACGAGAATACATGTGTTGAGAATGGTGACAGGCCCTGGAAGCATTCCACTTCTGATTTGCCAACCATCGCACGACCGCTGCCTACCATCGCACGAATGCCGACCGCTGCTATAAGACCGCCAGCCATAGCTCACCTGTCACGCCCCGATCCTCAGGCACGTGCACATCCCTCATCTTTGGTCGATTTTAAAATGCGATATCCCAGAACTATATATCGCCGACCCTTTCATGTATATATGCACATGCGGAAGTATTTAAAAATCCCCAGACAATAAAACAATGGGATAGAAAAGCAGGCCACAATTTCATTTATTGAAATTCACAACTACGCAAGTACAGGGTTTACAAAAGAGGATAGGACCATGCTCGGGATCATCATCCCAGTCCTCCTCAAGTCTTTCACTACTATACTCAATTTCTTCAAACTCTTCATCTCCTTCTTCTTGCTCATCTTTGACTTCAAATGCCAGCTCATCTTCGGGAAATCTAGGGGCCTGAAATATAATCCCACAATTGAGATGAGACTATGTCTCAGCGAGTTCTACCTCCCTAAGACCCAATTAGTAAACTAATACACCTTAGGACTGCCTATGCACAACATGAGTCAGAGGACTTACCTTGGCCTCAGATTCCACCTGCATGTTAGCACATATCAAATAGGCACCCAAGCAATCACATCACAGATCAAAGTATCGATCCAATCGACTTAGTCGATCACACACCAACAAGACCACTCACGGTCATTTCCATTCGATCAATCAGTTCGCACAGTAGATCAAGGCAATGAATCACATCAAATCACACTCAGATCGAATCATCGATCAATCGACCTAGTCGATTACATATCCAACAAACCAAGCAATTCCCACAATGCATATCAAGATGTCGAGCACACGTGCATTCTCTTAGGCATTAGTTCGCCAAAGTGATGCATCAAATCACCAAACCCACGTGTCTCTTTTACGATACCCAAGCCCACGTGCCTTCTCCAAAGTGATGCATCAAGTCACCGAGCCCACGTGCCCTTTTTACGATGCCATACTCTGTTACCGAGATTCAATGGCTTTATGGTCCCACTCGACCTTTTCAAGATTCAATGGCTTTACGGTCCCACTCGACCACTTTCAAGATTCAATGGCTTTACGGTCCCACTCGACCTTTTCAAGATTCAATGGCTTTATGGTCCCACTCGACCAATTTCAACTGCAGCCAATGATATTGCACTTCATAAATAAATTTCTCAATTTCATAATACCTTGGCCCAATTCTTTGGAAATAGAGATACCCAATAAAATATCGTGCGTGGGTACACGACCGGCCTTAGCCAAAATATCATATTTTGCTTTTAGAACTTCCCACCATTTTCAACAGCCCATAAAACATAATTTTGACTCTATGAACCGATGCCCGATAATTACCAATCAATTACCACAATTCAAATCATTTAGGAATAAATCCTAAAAATACATAATTAAATCAATTCAGCACGAATTAAAGCTCAAATAAATAAACGGACAGAGCCACGACGATCAGCACGAGATTTCGATCGTCGGCCATCTCAACCTTAATTTCCAAAAAAAATAATTAATTAATTAATTAATTTCGAAAATTAAATAATTAATATTAAAATTCCATTTAACTCAAAATAAAGCCCGATTAAATAAACGGACTTCACGACGGTCATCAGCATAATATTTCGATCACTGGCTATCCCAATTAAATTTTCGGGAAATAAATAATTAATTAATTAATTTCGAGAATTAAATAAATAAATACAATAAATTCAATTCAGCACAATATAAAGCTCAATTAAATAAACGGTCTGCAGCACTATCATCAGCATAAAATCCCGGTTGCTGGCCATCCAAGTTAAATTTTCAGAAAATAAATAATTAATTAATTTAATTCCGAAAATTAATATTTAAATACCAAAAATTCCACTTAGGCCCGATTTATTAAATTGAAGCCCGATAAAGGGTCGGAAAAATCCCGGGCTACCCTCGATAAATAGTAGACCATGTCTACTTGCTAAATACACATTCAATTTGCCTAATTTGCATCACATTTGTCTAATAATCACTAATCCATGGTAATCTAACCCCCTAATTGCATTTAATTAAACATAATCAACCCCTAAGCATAATTAGCAAACTAAGCAGAGATTAGTGAGGTTACTCACCGGAATCGTGCGCAAAACACATCAATCCGACGGGGATGACGCGAGGAACGATAAACTCCAAAGCATGGCTAGGGTTCGGGGCCCGGAAACGGCCCAAAAGCGGGCCCGAAGAGGGCTGGAGACCCACTCGCTGGGTTGCTGCTCAATGCTGGCCGAGACTGGTTTGGTGGCCAAAACGGCGAGGGGAGGCTGGCGAAGGGTTAGGGGAACTCCGGCGGGTCTGAACGGCGGTCGGACGGAGCTGGGCGGCGGCCGGAAGTGGCTGGACGAGCTGGGTGGAGGCGGAGCAGGGGCTGGGTGGCGCACGGCAGGGACGGCAAGCACGGGCGGGGGAGCGATGGAGCGCGCGGCATGCGCGAGCGCTGGCGCGCGGGTGGTCTGGCTCTAGTGCGGCGGCGACGGGCGGCTGGCCCAATCTTGGTGAGCTGCTGCTTCTGTTTTCGTCCCCTGGTTCGCACGCAGAAGAAGGAAGAAGAAAAAGAAGAAGAAGGGGGCTCGGTCACATGGGGGGAAAAAGGGAGAAGAGAGAGGAGAGAGAAGAAGGGATAAGAGAGAGAAGAGATAAGGATGTTTGAAAAGTCAAAAAGGGAGAGAGGGAGAGGCAAAATTGAAATTGGCAAGGGGAGGTGTTCGATGGGGGTTTCACGCACGAGGGAAAAGAGGGAAGGAGAGAGAAGAGAGAGAAAAAGAAAGGGAGAGAGAAAAAGGGAGAAAAAGAAATAGAAAAAGGAGATAGAACAAGAATAAGAGACTCACCTTATTCTTAAAATTACTATTATTTTCCATTTCTCTTTCCTTTTTAATTTCTTCCGGTCTTCAATTGCACATCAGTTATCCCTTAATTTAATCTCAATCGAATCTCATAAAATCCATCGATGCTTCAATGCCTCAATTGCTATTTTTCCCATCCAATAACCCACCTCGTACCTCAATTTCACAATTCCTGGCTTCAATTGAACGAAAACGGCTTTATTCACCCAGTCGAGATCAAAGCCCAAAAATCCGGATGTCACATCACCGGCCACCGCCCCCTCCCACGGCCGGTAAGCTATGGGTGGCAATCTTATGGCGGTGGTCAACGGTCGTGCGACGGTCGTGTGGCGGTCGTGCGGCAGTCGTGCGGCCGTCATGCGATGGTCGTGCGTCGGTCGTGCGGCGGTCGTATCCATAGAAACGTTGCCATGCTTACCTTAGACGATAATTCAAAATTGTCCATGCCTTAATGATAAGATATACTAGCATTAATAATTTGTGATTGCAGAAAGTTGCTCAATTCGGAAGAAGTATTTTTGATCATTTGCTCAACACAAATCCAATATCGTATCCATTATCTCAAGATAACATCGGGATGAATGTCTCAACCTTTAAGGTAATATTATCGTGATGATTTCTTTGTACATTGTTCGCATATGCATTCTTGAAGATCTGAACAAACATTTCTTGAGTTCGAGTGCATGGTCATCAATAATCAATATATCATCTTTTATTCATATTAATGCCACTTTTTATTTGTAAGAATTTGTAACCAATGCTCACAACAAATGAGAAATGATCATATCCTAAACATAAACAAATCCATCATCATCGGAGAAAGTAAAAACTCGAGGCAAAAGCACACTAGTAGGGGAAGAGACAGTATCTTTCTTACTCCCTCCGGATTGTCTAATTGGCATAGAATTGGACAAGGTGGCTACTTGAACTTCTTCTTTATGTTTTTGCATAAATGCATCCATATATCTAATTGTCTAACTATTTTCATTTTTATGATGCAGTTATTATTTATTGATTGTAGAACATCCAACATTGGTCTTCATTTGAAGATAGGCTTCAAGGTTAGCATATTGCACGTAGACAACGAGCAGATGGAAAATTAGACATGGTAATTATATATTAATAAAAATTCATTGTTACCACTTTCCTTAATGAATTGATGATTAAAAAGAAGTAACGTGTATTTGATTGATTTATATGTTAGCCTATAGGATTAATAAAGAGTTAGTTTTTACGTTATCGTGTATTTTATTATTGAATGTGTTGAAATCTTTTCACTACCTCCGATGAGTAATAGCTTTGCACATGACCATCTTGAAATTTCTGATGGTAATCAAGATATCTAAAATCTATTATCTTTGTAGAGCTATCGTCATGGACAATCAAAAAAGATTGTTCCGCTCAACTGTCGAGTTTGTCCGGTATATAATGGAAGCAATGACAGATAAGAAGACGCCAGGGAGTAATTCTCTATAGGTGAGTTACAAAAAGCCTGAATAAATAAAATGCAAAATAAAATTATATTTACTTAACACTTAGGGTGTGACTTCATTTGGGTGACAATTTAGGGGCAAGGTCTTGCCACTACAGCGAAAGGTTTATTGGAGAAAAAGAGATCTTCCGGTGAGAAAGTAAAAAGTCCTCCATCCAAGTCATCGAAGATCTCTGGTGCAATGTGATAAAGGCTAGTAAATACACCTAGAGGGGGGGTGAATAGGTGTTTATAAAATTATTTCAATTCTTTGCCCGAAATCTCCTTTGGTATGAGAATCACGTTGGAATTAAATAACTCATGCATTCATGAAGTAAATAGAGTAGGGTAAGAGAAAGATGACAAAAGGATTATAGTGATTCGGCTTATTGTAAGCCTACGTCCACTCTCCACGCTGGCAGCCAACTGGCTGTAATCACTATGTAGCAAATGAGAGCTTTTATAATTCATGAACTAGACTTCTTCAGTAGAAAGTCTCTTCTACAGCTTCTAGCTGTTTCGTACTATAAGTGACTCTCTTTGATATACAATTTTGAGCGCAAGAGATTTTGAGAACAAGAGATTTCAGAGGTTCTAACTTCGAAATTTTTCTATTGGTTCTCTCATACATTCGAACAACTCCGACCCTCCTTAAATATCCTTCGTGCCACAATAGCCGTTGGCACTTTCCAAGAATTCATCCAATCAACCCGTTGGACTGAATCAATTTAAGTGATCTTCACGTTGTCAAATATATAAGTAGAAAATAGCTCGTCAATCCTGCTCGCCCATACAATCAGGATCTTGAGTTTCCAAAATTAGATCCTTCCAAAAATTCACTTGATCTTCAACGGATAAAATCCCAAGAAAAAAAATCTTCCGAGCTCACAATCACAGCTAGAGATATTCCATGGATAAGTTAGGAAATATAATATTCAAATCTTAATTTCCTTAACCATAAAGATAACCTGCTGTCAGCCTGGAAAAATCACAAAATGTCTTCAAACTTAGATTTGGGTCTGGAGATCTTCAAACCGTAACTCTAGGTCTGACTGTCTTCAGACAGAAAACTTCAGACCGTAACTTTGGGTCTGACAGTCTTTAGACGGAAACGCTTGGGTCTTGAACTCTTCAGACTTAACCGACTGAGTCTTGGAATCTTCAGACTTTATTGACGAGGCTGTTTTGTTAACTTCAAAACATACAAGGGATTTTTCTTCAACAATCTCCCCCTTTTTTATGGTGACAAAACATCTCGGCAGATTTGCAAATTTATAACCTGCAAAGGAAACTCATATATATATTTTGAGGATTACTTCTGCAAAACAGAGAAATGTTAGTCCAATAACAATTATCCTCACAAATATAATGATCCTGCAAATTCACAAGTCTAAGGATCCAAACATCAAATCAGCATAAAGTCATAGAGGGTCAAATAGACAACTCAAACCAAATCCAAACCAAAAGTTCAAAATCATAAATGAAAACAGTCTAAACAAACGAAATAAAAGTTCAAAATAAAAACGAGTTCAAATCTACATAACTCTCCCCCTTTTTGTCCCATCAAAGGAGATAGAGTGGATAAGAGAGAGTGTGAAAAAGATTTAGGGCTCTTCAGGGATGCGAACAAAATGAAATTTGCTGAGCGTCTGCACGGTCTTCTCAAGATTTGCAAGAGCTTCCTTCACTGAAATCAACTCAGCACTCTTCTCATTTGATTCCACTTGAACTCTGAGTGCATTGATTTGATCTTGCATGGACACGGAAGTACTCAGCATCGCCTTCTTAAGATCCCTCAGCTCATAATCCATTCCAAAAACCTACTTCTTGAGGTCCAGCATAACATCCAACAGTTGTGAAAATGCTGTTGAGTTAGCGTTACCTGTACTTGGACCAACAAAGTTAGTTCTTGGAGTTTGAAAACTTGGCACATCCTTTTCAGCCCTTTCCCTTCCTGATGGAGAGGATTCTTTAATTTCTGGGAAATGAGATGCATAGATATCCTTAGCATCTGCACCTGACCTACTCACATCACTATAATGTAATGGCGGTATTGTTCCCTGATCAGCAGCAACTCCTCCTGTTTTGTTGCCAGTGGGAGGAGTCGAATATTCTTCGCCAAACTCCATTTCGGCACTTTGATGCATTTCGGTCTCTTTCCCAGAGTGAGCAAATAATGGCTCAAATCCTGCAGCCATATCCTCTTGAGCTTTGCTCTCCTCTTCATCTCTCTTTCTTCTCTCTTCCTCTTCTCTTCTCACCTCTTCTTCTTCTCTTCTTCGTGCTTCCTCTTCTTCTTTCCTCTGTCTCTCCTCTTCTTCTCTCTGTTCCTCTTCTTCTCTCCTCTGTTCCTCTTCTCTCCTCTGTCTTTCTTCTTCTTCTTCTTTCCTCTTCCTTTCCTCTTCTTTCTTCCTCTGTTTTTCCTCTTCTTTCCTCACTCTCTCAACTTCTTCTTTTTCCTCTGCTTCTCTCCTTGCCCTCTCTCCAACATCAGTTCTCAAGCTAACTGTGCTCCTCAATTTTGAGAGAGCAGACAAAGTCATGGCGTCATCAAAATCTTCTTCATCCTCCTCGTCCTGTAGGGTGACTTTCCTTCGCTTTTTCTCAGTGACAGCCATGGGCTCTTTGCCCTTTCTTTTTGTAGAAGCAGTGGCAATCTCCTTTGAGGGTGTCTTCTCCTTCAACCCTTCCAGTGTAGTGTTGAGCTCTGGAATCTTCATCTTCATCACCATCTTGTATCCCACAAGCATCAAACTTAAATTGGTCAGGCATAAGGGTGCAGGGATCTAAATTTCGAAATGCTTGAACAACTTGGTGATGATAGACAAATAAGGCAGTTCGCTCTTATCCTTAACCACAGTTCGTTACATGTGGAAAAGAATAACATAAGGGAGTGAAAAGGGCTTGCCTTGGTTGAGAGCAAACGTCAGCTTGGCTTCAGTATTGGAGACATCGATTTTTGAGGTTGTCTTGGGCCTGAGACAGTTAATGATGATCTTGTGCAGCAACACGTTTGAGGCATTCATCCTTGTGTAGGATATTTTGCCTTCCACTTTTCTATCACGCACAATTTCAAGAGTTGCGTAGGCTGTGGACACTTTTATTGGTTGGAAACTCCTTCTTTCCACTCCTATAACATCAGCTAGTGTGTCAACATCAACCATATAAGTAAAGGACAACCTATTTGCATCTAGAAACGACAAATTCAAATAAAAATATGCCGTAAGTTCAGGGTAGGCATTTGTCGTGTCTGTGCAAAATTTCTCCAACTGCAGCCTTGCAAATTTCTCTCTAAGATTTACCTTCAGTGAATCAAGGAAATCGAAGTCCACACTCTTTAGATTTACAACACCTCTCTTCAGCAACTTGGTGTACATCCGTTCATGTTCTCTAAACCGAAAAAGACTACCTTGAGGATAAACTGAGTTCACAACCACACCCATTAGTGGCTGGAATTGAGAGAAAAGTCTCTCATCATCATCCAAAGTCTGGTTTGCAGTACTATAAAGCGGATTACTCGAAATATTCTCAAGAGTTCTTTGAGCAATCCCTTTTTCAATAATTCCTAAACCCTCCATCTCTTGCAAGAAGATATATTCACTCTTATATCCTCTTTCTTTCATAAAATCCTCAATCATCTTTAGGCTTGTACCCCCAACCCTTCAGCCTATTATAGAGATCAAACGCAAGTTTTGGTCTTAGGGTTCTTACCGGTGCTACTTCAGTAATCTCTTCCTCAAAATGCTGACTTTGAGTCTCCCTTTGTGGAGATTCTTCGCCTGTGAGGTCCACCCTTGTAGGACCCTCTTGCTGCCTTTGTGGTCCCCTACCAGCGAATCTTGAAGATTTTCGAGACGACATTCTTGGATCGCAAGCAAAAGCTCAACTTGTTCGCAAACAAAAGATGGAATTTTTTGCCGAGTAAAGTAATGGAACAGGAACAGTAATGGAGCTTTTTAGGGTTTTGAAAGCAAGAATAAAAGAGATGGATTTCAAAAGTGTTGTAACGGATGAAAATAACGATTTGAAAGTATAAATAGTAAGAAAAGATAAAAAGGAGATACTGAACTGTCGCCAAAAGAGAAAAGATAAAAACTACCAATTTTGAAAAAGCAAATTGCAATTTTGAAAAAGTAAATTGCCATAAATACATGTCAGACTTCAAATAAAAAGAGATTTCGAAATTTCAAAAAGCAATTAATAGAAAATTTAATGCATAGAATACGAAACATTAAAATACGTAAACAGACTTTAAGTTAGAGTCTGAGAGTGTTCAGACTTTACCTCGAGTCCGAACTCTTTTAGACCTTACCTTTGAGTCTGAGCACCATCAGATCTTACGTTGAGTCTGAATACCTTCAGACCTTACGTTGAGTCTAAACACCTTCAGACCTTACGTTTGAGTTTGAACTTTTCAAGACTCTATTTTTGAGTATGAATCTCTTCAAGTCTTGCGATATTCAGTCTTGAGTGGATTGATTCAAAGTGAGCCTTTTCTAGGGGCTTTGTGAATATGTCTGTCAATTGATTCTTTGAATCAATGAACTGAATCACCACTTCATCATTTTGAACATGATCTCTAATGAAATTATGCTTGATTTCAATGTGCTTTGCTCTCGAATGAAGTATTGGATTCTTTGTGAGGTTGATTGCGCTTGTGTTGTCGCATTTGATTTCTGTGCACGATTCCTCAACTCCAAAATCTCTCAATTGTTGTTGTATCCATAGAATTTGAGAACAGCAACTCCCAAGAGCTATGTATTCTGCTCAGCGGTTGAGAGAGCTACGGCACCCTGTTTTCTTGAGAACCAAGATACCAACCTGTTTTCCAATAGTTGACAAGTACCTATAGTGCTTTTTATATCCACTCTACAGCCAGCAAGGTCAACATCAGAATATCCAAAGAGAGTAAAGTCTCATTCTTTGGAATACCACAGACCTAGCTTAGATGTAGTTGCAACATATTTAATGATACGCTTCACAGCAATCATGTGAGATTCTTTAGGATCATATTGAAATCTAGCACAAATATAAACACTAAATAAAATATCAGGTCTAGATGCTGTAAGGTAAAGAAGTGAACCGATTATACTCCTGTATAGCTTTTGGTCTACACTCTTTCCTTCTTCATCTTTATCCAACTTTGATGAACTTGACATAGGAGTTTCTGTTTTCTTGCAATTCTCCATTCCAAACTTCTTGATGAGGTCTTTTGCATACTTTTCTTGGTGGATAAAAGTTCCTTCTCTTGATTGTTTGACTTGAAGTTCCAAAAAGAAGTTCAATTCACCAATCATGCTCATTCATTTTGCATACAACTTGAAAAATTCTTGCAAAGATTTTCATTAGAAGAACCAAATATTATATCATCAACATAAATATGAACAAGTATGAAATCTTTACCTTCTCTTTTAATAAATAGGGTAGTATCTACTTTACCTTTTGAGAAACCACTTTGAATTAAGAAATTACTTAACCTCTCATACCAAGCTCAAGGTGCTTGTTTTAAGCCATACAAAGCTTTCTTCAGCTTGAAAACAAAGTTTGGTTTTCTTGGATCTTCAAATCCTGGTGGTTGTTCCACATAGACTTCTTCTTGGATAATTCCATTTAGGAATGCACTTTTCACGTCCATTTGGAATAACCTGAAATTTTTAAAGCAAGCAAAAGCAAGAAGTAATCTTATAGCTTCTAACCTTGCTACCGGAGCATAAGTTTCATCATAGTCGATTCTTTCTTCTTGTGTGTAACTTTTTGCAACAAGTCTTGCTTTGTTCCTCACCACTTTTCCTTATTGATCAAGCTTGTTCCTGAAAACCCATTCGGTGCCAATAATTGATTTACCTTTTGGTTTAGGAACAAGTTCCCAAACATTGTTGATTTTGAATTGATTCAATTCTTCTTGCATAACTTCAATCTAGCTTTCATCTTTCAATGCATCTTCTACAGTCTTGGATTCAATCTCGGAAACAAGTACTAGAGCACTAGATTCTTCACGCCTTTTAGATCTTGTATGAACTCCTTCATCAATGTTCCCAATGATGAGTTCAGCAGGGTGACTGGATTTATGCTTCTAATTTGTAATTGGTTTGTCACTTTGATAAGATTCTGTTTCAGTTGAAGTTGCTGAATTGGCTTGCGGCTGAGTGTCTGAAATTTCATTTTCTTCAAGAAAATTCATAGATGCTTGGCCAGACTCATACTCTTCAGGTTGAGTCTGAATTTGAACTGAATCTTCAAACTTCACATTCATGGATTCTTCCACAGTCTGAGTACGTTTGTTGAAAACTCTGAAGGTTTTACTTGTCATTGAATAACTAAGGAAAATTCCTTCATCTGATTTTTCTTCAAACTTGCCAATTTGATCACTAGAATTCTTTAAAATAAAGCATTTACAACCAAATACATGAAAATAAGAGACAATAGGTTTCTTACCTTTGAACAGTTCATAAAGTGTTTTCTCTAAAATAGGTCTTAGAAAAACTCTGTTTATAATGTAGCAAGCAGTTGAAGTAGCTTCAGCCCAAAAATAAGGAGAAATATTACTTTCAATCAAAAAAGTTCTTGCCATTTCTTGCAAAGAACGATTTTTCCTCTCTACAACTCCATTTTGTTATGGAGTGTAAGGGGATGAAAAATTATGTTGAATACCATAGTCATCACAATATTTAGCAAAATCATGATTCTCAAATTCACCACCATGGTCAGTTCGAATACTTGAAATTGCATATCCTTTCTCAATTTGAATTTTCTTTGCAAATTTAGTAAAATAAGATAAAGCTTCAGATTTATTTGCAAGAAAGAATACCCAAGTAAAACGTGAATAATCATCTACTATTACCAAACACTATCTTTTACCTCCAATGCTTTGAGTTCTTGTTGGACCGAACAAATCCATGTGTAATAGCTGCAAAACACGTTTAGTGGATACCTAATTTATAGATTTATAAGAATTTCTAACATGTTTTCCAAGTACACAAGGGGTGCATAATTCATGCTTTTTATACTACAGGTTAGGAAGTCCCCGAACAAGCTTTTTGGATGAAACTTTTGCAATTTGCTTTAAGTTGACATGTCCAAGCTTTCTATGCCAAAGAATGGCTTCATCTTGAATTGATATCAAGCATTGAGAACTGTCAGACCTTATATCCAG
Organism: Eucalyptus erythrocorys; assembly: GCA_014182555.1. NCBI lineage: Eukaryota > Viridiplantae > Streptophyta > Magnoliopsida > Myrtales > Myrtaceae > Eucalyptus > Eucalyptus erythrocorys. The sequence goes on along the minus strand of CM024607.1, from coordinate 22,382,914 downwards.
CAAATAAATGTTTCCATGTCTTCGTCCAGTAAAAGATTATGAGAGGTCTTTGCTTGTTCCAGAACAAGTATCTTCTTGAAAGTTAATCTTGTATCCAGTGTCGCATAGTTGACTGATACTTAGAAGATTGTAATTCAATCCTTCAACCAAAGAAACATTGTTGATTGTGAGGTTTCCAATCTTCACGGTTCCTCGACCAACAATTTTTCCTTTGTTGTTGCCACCGAAGGAGACATTTCCTCCTTTTACATGAAAGAGTTTTGTGAAACAATTTGAGTCTCCCGTCATGTGTCTTGAGCAGCCACTATCCAAATACCACTTGATTTTCTTCTTGATAGTGACCTGTATTTAAATAAAACACTCAAGTTTTCTTTGATACCCAAACCTTCTTGGGTCCATCATTGTTAGTACTATAAACAGTTTTTGCCCAACTCTTCGTAACAGGTCTTCAAACTTTGGGACAATCCTTCTCAAAATGTTCTAAACTTTTGCACTTTAAACATTTAAGAGCATTTCTTCCAATAGGCTTTACAAAGACTTTTTGAAAATGATCCTTGTAAAAAGATTTTGTAGGCCTATTCTTGATCATTTCTCTTACCTTTGGAAAATCAATCAAAAGAATGGTTTCATGTGTCATTCCTAGACCAGATTTATTAAAATAAGGTCTTTGAATTGAAAGAATTTTATCCAATTTTTCTGAACCCATTGAAAATTTCTTTGTGACTTTCAACAAATCTTCTTTCAAGCAGGCATTTTCTTTTGAAACAGCAAGACTTTTATCTAGATATTCAACTTTTTCAACCAAAGTCTTTTCTTGTTATCTCAATTTGGAGTTCTCCCTTTTTAGTTCAGAGATCCTTTTAAGAGAGCTTTTAAGATTGAGGCAAAGTTCATCAATGTAATTCGACACTTTGGTAGGAATTTTTGAATTTCTAACCTTAACATCGCTATTTGAGTCTGAGTCTAAGTCTGAGTCTGAGCTTGAGTCTGAGTCTGAGTCTGAGTCTGAATCAGCCATAAGACAAATATTTGCATACTCTTCTTCACTTTCTTTACATTCAACGTCGCTCCATGTTTATACTTTAAGTGCTTTCTTGAACTTTTCTGGTTTTCCTTTCTTTTTCTTTAATAGGGGACAATTGGGTCTGATGTGTCCCTTCTTCTTGCATTCAAAACAAACAACATCCTTATTGGTGTATTCTTCTTCATTTGACTTCTTTTGAAATCTTTGATTATTTTGTCTCTTTCCATTGAACCTTCTTCCTTTTCTATTTAACCTTCTGAACTTTCTAATCAAAAGTGTCAATTCCTCATCATCCAAGTCTTCTTCTGAATCTGTAGCATCAAAATCATCATTGTCAAAGTCCTCATTAAATTGTTCGACTTCATATGATTGAAGTGTGCCGACCAACTCATCTACTGAAAGAGGCATAATCCTTTGTGTTTCTCTAATGGATGTCTTGACGTGATTCCAATCTTTGGAGAGTCCTCTCAACAGTTTATTGACCTTCATTTGTCCTGAGATTGGCTGTCCTTGGTATGCTAAGCCATTTACAATTTCTGTAAATCGACCAAACATATCCGTGATGGATTCTCCTGGCTTCATTTTGAAGGCTTCATATTGTCCAAGAAGGATATTGATCTTGGTTTCTTTGACTCGATCTATTCCTTCATAAGTAACATGCAATCTGTCCCAAACTTCTTTGGCTGTTTCACAAGATGAAATTCTATTATACTCAGTAGGAGATAATGCACAATATAGATAATAGATAGCTTTTGCATCAAGAGCTTGTCTCTTTGATATTTCGATTTGTGGCAATCTCACTCCATCAGCTAATTCTTTCCCTGTGGTTGATGCAACTTTAGGAATAATTCCTTTCTCCACTGCATCCAATTCCTGAGGATCTTTGGATCTTTGGAATGCCTTCATCTTGTTTTTCCAAACATTGTATTCATTTCCATCGAAGTAAGGAGGTCTGGTATTGCTTTGGCATTCAATCAAACCTAGAGCCAAAATACTAGCCATAGATCTTTAGCTTTAGAAATAATAAATACACTTCCAATAAATAAGCAACATTGCTCTAATACCAATTGATAAAGGCTAGTAAATACACCTAGAGGGGGGTGAATAGGTGTTTATAAAATTCCTTCAATTCTTTGCCCAAAATCTCCTTTGGTATGAGAATCACGTTGGAATTAAATAACTCATGCATTCATGAAGTAAATAGAGTAGGATAAGAGAAAGATGACAAAAGGATTATAGTGGTTCGGCTTATTATAAGCCTACGTCCACTCTCCACGCTGGCAGCCAACTGGCTGTAATCACTATGTAGCAAATGAGAGCTTTTACAATTCACGAACTAGACTTCTTCAGTAGAAAGTCTCTTCTACAGCTTCTAGCTGTTTCGCACTATAAGCGACTCTCTTTGATACACAATTTTGAGCACAAGAGATTTTGAGAACAAGAGATTTCAAGGTTCCAACTTCGAAATTTTTCTATCGGTTCTCTCATACATTCGAACAACTCCGACCCTCCTTAAACATCCTTCGTGCCACAATAGTCGTTGGCACTTTCCAAGAATTCATCCAATCAACTCGTTGGACTGAATCAATTTAAGTGATCGTCACATTGTCGAATATATAAGTAGAAAATAGCTCATCAATCCTGCTCGCCCATACAATCAGGTACTTCAGTTTCCAAAATTAGACCCTTCCAAAAATTCGCTTGATCTTCAACGGATAAAATCCCAAGAAAAAAAATCTTCCGAGCTCACAATCACAGCCAGGGATATTCTATGGATAAGTTAGGAAATGTAATATTCAAATCTTAATTTCCTTAACCATAAAGATAACCTGCTGTCAGCCTGGAAAAATCGCAAAATGTCTTCAAACTTAGATTTGGGTCTGGAGATCTTCAGACCGTAACTCTAGGTCTGACTATCTTCAAACGGAAAACTTCAGACCGTAACTTTAGGTCTGACTGTCTTCAGACGGAAACGCTTGGGTCTTGAACTCTTTAGACTTAACCGACTGAGTCTTGGAATCTTCAGACTTTACTGACAAGGCTGTTTTGTTAACTTCAAAACATACAAGGGATTTTTCTTCAACACAATGAAAATCACTGTTCAGCCTTCTTCGGAGGAATTGGACAACAACCTAAAGAACATCTGCAGTAGCAGATCGGAGGAAACAGGTTTCTCCCTTTGAAGCAAATCTTACAGCATAAAAATAAACATGAGTTCCTTATATATGCTTATTTATTTGATTGTCTTTATAGTGAGCGAAGAATGGAAGACATATTTGAAGTTAAGCAGTGATAACGAGGATGATGCATCTAGTGATGGAAAGACTCAGTGAAAGCATCTAAATGACATCCACAAGTTCATATGTTTCCTTTCGAAGATCTGATTTGATTTCATGTTAAAAATCGGAGAAAGCATAATGAGTTTATTTTTGTGCATTTCATCTTAATCGTTGGGCGATTTCGAAACTTTTGTCCTTTCAACTATGAAACATCAAGCCTCTTTTTATTTTCTTTGGTCGAACATCAAGGCTTGTTTGCCTGCCGGGAATGAAGACAGTGGAATGGTACTGGAGCCTTTATTTTCTTTACTTTTGTTCCTGGCGACTTTTAATAGATATTCAGAATAATTATTAGGCATGGTAATCAACCTAGGAGGAGGTGAGTCTAACTAAAAATGAATTTATATGATTTCAATATAGTCATATTATAACCGAAGGGTAAAAAAGGTTCGTGTTTTGCAGAAACTTTCCAGCCACGCTCGATTTTTCGAAATTGAATGGCTCGATTGCTGGATATTGTGCCTTTTAACCATCCGACCTTTAGGGTGTCAAGAAAATTGTGATTTTCTTGGATCAAGCGATAAAATCACTGAGATGTAGTCACAAGCTTTTTTGGGTGCCTTCAGAAACATATCGATAGAGTTTCAACAAGGAAGATATTGCAACTTTTCACATCAACTGTTCGTTGGCCCCAATTTTAGGGTAGCGGCAATCCCAACACATGTATTGAAAATCAAAGTGCATTTTAATAAAGTTCAATTCACCAGCATTTGCAATGATTTAAGGTCATTTTTCAATTATTCTCCATTTTTAAGTTCATAGCCTTCACAATAGCTTTATCAATGTCACTCACCAGATAAATGCTCGTTCAAAAAGACTACCTAAGTTTTCGGGAAATGATAAATTTAAACCCTCTAATTGTTTATGCTAGATCAACATACGAGAATACATGTGTTGAGAATGGTGACAGGCCCTGGAAGCATTCCACTTCTGATTTGCCAACCATCGCACGACCGCTGCCTGCCATCACACAACTGCCGACCGCTGCTATAAGACCGCCGGCCGTAGCTCACCGGCCACCACCCCCTCCCGCGGCCAGTGAGCTATGGGTGGCAATCTTATGGCGGTGGTCAACGTTCGTGCGACGCTCGTGCGGCGGTTGTGCGGCCGTCGTGCGATGGTCATGCGTCGGTCGTGCGGGGGTTGTATCCATAGACACATTGCCATGCTTACCCTAGACAATAATTCAAAATTGTCCATGCCTTAATGATAAGATATACTAGCATTAATAATTTGTGATTGCAGAAAGTTGTTGCTCAATTCAGAAGATGTATTTTAGATCATTTGTTCAACACAAATCCAATATCGTATGCATGATCTCAAGATAACATGGGGATGAATGTCTCAACCCTTTAAGGTAATATTATCGCAATGATTTCTTTGTACATTGTTCGCATATGCATTCTTCAAGATCTGAACAAACATTTCTTGAGCTCGAGTGCATGGTGATCAATAATCAATATATCATCTTTTATTCATATTAATGCACACTTTTTATTTGTAAGAATTTGTAACCAATGCTCACAACAAATGACAAATGATCATATCCTAAACACAGACAAATCCATCATCATCGGAGAAATTAAAAACTTGAGGCAAAAGCACACTAGTAGGGGAAGAGACAATATCTTTCTTGCTCCCTCCGGATTGTCTAATTGGCACAGAATTGGACAAGGTGGCTACTTGAACTTCTTCTTTATGATTTTGCGTAAATGCATCCAAATATCTAATTGTCTAACTATTTTCATTTTTATGATGCAGTTATTATTTATTGATTGTAGAACATCCAACATCGGTCTTCATTTGAAGATAGGCTTCAAGGTTGACATATTGCATGCAGACAACGAGCAGATGGAAAATTAGACATGGTAATTATATATTAATAAAAATTCATTGTTACCGCTTTCCTTAATGTATTGATGATTAAAAAGAAGTAACATGTATTTGATTGATTTATATGTTAGCCAAAAGGATTAATGAAGAGTTAGTTTTTACGTTATCGTGTATTTTATTATTGAGTGTGTTGAAATCTTTTCACTACCTCCAATGAGTAATAGCTTTGCACACGACCACCTTGAAATTTCTGATGGTAATCAAGATATCTTAAATCTATTATCTTTGTAGAGCTATCATCATGGACAATCAAAAAGATTGTTCCGCTCAACTGTCGAGGTTGTCCGGTATATAATGGAAGCAATGACAGATAAGAAGACGCCAGGGAGTAATTCTCTACAGGTGAGTTACACAAAGCCTGAATAAATAAAAGGCAAAATAAAGTTATATTTACTTAACACTTAGGGTGTGACTTCATTTGGGTGACAATTTAGGAGCAAGGTCTTGCCACTACAGCGAAAGGTTTATTGGAGAAAAAGAGATCTTGCGGTGAGAAAGTAAAAAGTCCTCCATCCAAACCATCGAAGATCTCTGCTGCAAAGAAAATCACTGTTGAGCCTTCTTCGGAGGAATTGGACAACAACCTAAAGAATATCTGTAGTAGCAGTTCGGAGGAAACAGGTTTCTCCCTTTGAAGCAAATCTTACAGCATAAAAATAAACATGAGTTCCTTATATCTGCTTATTTATTTGATTGTCTTTATAGTGAGCGAAGAATGGAAGACGAATGCTAGCACTTGAGGTGAATCTTCTCTCCAGCCAGCCTTTCTTCTCATTCAATGCTTCTTCATCTTTCGCTTTGGTAATTTCCTTTTAATTGTGAAGTTTCGCTTATTAGTTTAAGCAACCAAATCCTACAGTGAAGGAAAGGATACTGCAAAATCTCGTTCTCTTGATCATATCTGGAAAAGTATTTAAGGCTTGACCGCTCTGTACATTAATTTATGATTTTCTCATGATATTTTTTTGCAGTACTTGATAGACATTTGGAACAAATCAATAAAACTTCAGAACAGCATTAACTTTGTATTGTTGACCGTATTCTCTATCTCCTAACATTTTGCAAGCCTCCTCCAGACTTGTTAGTATATTGACCTATTTTCAGTGTTGAGTCTTTTTTCAGTCTCGAAAATGCCAATCCATTATGAATAGACTTACCTACAACTAATCAGTTTAGTCACTCCGTCAAAGAAATGCCTCCAGCCTTCTCTGCATGTTAGCTCGGAGTGACGATGTCGGCATTGAGAGTGTATTCTTCATGAATGCAGTATAGCACAGAAGGAAACCGGCTAAAGAATATGTCTCTTCTATTAGATGAACCGAAAGACATGAGTCAAGAAAATAATAGACCCTCAGTTGACCAATGAACATGCAGCTTATTGATCGGTTCTTCTAACATCAGTTTGAACTGTTTGTGATCATCAATGAACATCCAGGTTTGACAGTGTTGTGTATGCCTTGTTTCCTCACCAAATAAAATTTCACTTTGACTATATGAGTCAACGGACAAACACTAACATCTTATGAATTAAAAATAAAACGTTCAAAACAATTATTGCATTAAATCATTTCATTCTTGATCATTTTTCCATCTAATCCTGAGTCAACTTTCCATGTCTTCAAGTCAACTTGTTACCTTCCAAGTAGGAGCTAATTACTATTTTAAATTGACCCAGCAGGATAGACAATAGGACAAGTTAGCTAAGAGTCATTTTGGAATTGGGGTTTATAGACTAAAGTAACTTGACTAGGTCTTCCTACAGAAATACATACAAAAATATGCAGATAAGCATAAGAGGTTTAGAAAAATCGAAGTGTCTGATCTGTGCAGAGAAAGTTCAAAGATGAAACTATTATGAAAATGCAGACGAGTTGAACAAAGCTTGGAACGGGGAAGATCCTTCCATTCTTATCTAGCTTGCTTGCTTGTTGACATAACCATGAAAAGAACTGTTTTAAGTCCAGTTGAAGTCATTTATTAAAATTACTATTTCAGTAGAGGAAATCATGAAACTTCTTCTAAAAATTACTGGTCATCCCCCACCCAAGTTTTCTTGACTTCACCACTTTAAATATCTAAGGAACTTCAACCGCCATGTAATATCTCCGACTCACCAAAATTGGTTCCTCAATCGAAGACTCCTAACCCTCTTTTCGACTTCTTTCTCTTCTTTCCATCAAAGAATGAACATTACTCCTCCGATCAAGTCACTGCTGGTAGTAGCTACCATCGTGGCATGTACTAATGATCGAGCGATGTGCTTGAAGTTCAATTACCCCATCTTTGTAGAAGCAGATGAGAACCATTTCATCAGGAATAATTCCTATATAGTTCTCAATTCCCTCCAAGTGACACCAGATGTAATTGTAGCTTCTATCTCAAACTTGTCCGACTGCATATTATACAAAGACCCATTCAAGCTATGGAAGAAAAAGGGCAACAGTCAAGTCATCGCATCTTTCAATTCCACTTTTGTACTTAATATAACTCCACAGACTCTTCCGGGTGGAGAAGGTCTTGCCTTCCTTATAACAGGAGAAACGAGTCTTCCATACAACAGCCATGGAAGATGGCTCGGTATTGTCAACTCGACCACAGACGGACTCCATCAGAACCAAGTTGTAGCCATAGAATTCAACAGCCGGAAGAGCTATGCAGGAGATGGTGATGATAACCACGTGGGATTGAACGTGAATAGTATTTTCTCGATCAAACAAGAGCCTCTGGCTGATTACGGTGTCAATCTTTGGACAGCTACTGATATAACAGCCAGAGTGGAATATGACGGGAAGAATATCTCGTTGTTTGTCTTCTTGAGCAATGAAACAGGAGAAAACATGCACAATCCAATTATTTCTGTCCCTCTCAGTCTTTCCGAGTATCTCCTGCAGGATGTGTTCCTAGGATTCTCTGCTCCAACAAGCAACTACACAGAGTTGAACTGCATAAGGTCATGATTCTTTGAGGGTTCAAACTTAGATGAAGATCCTCTGACTAAAATAAAAGAAACAAACTCGGACGAAGATCCTAAACTGTTGTGGGGTTGGGTTGCAGTTCCAACTGTACTTGTGTTGTGTGCTCTAATTTATCTCCTGAATAGGATAAGAACAGGCAAAAAGGGTCTATTGGAAGGCACTTACCCGACAATAGAAGATCAGACCGAGGGCTCATCCACGCTCCACAGAAGTTCCAGTTCAAGGATCTCAAGAAAGCACAGGCAACTTCAAGAACAAGCTAGGACCGTGGGGGCTTTGGAACTGTTTATAAAGGACACATAATGGTAAAAGGGTTTCTCAGGATTCACGTCAAGGCAAGCAAGAATTCCTAGCTGAAATCACGACCATTGGCAGCCTTTACCACCGGAATCTAGTGAAATTAATTGGATGGTGCTACGAGAGCCACGAGCTCCTCCTCGTGTATAAGTACATGCTGAATAGTAGCCTAGACAAGTACATATACTGCCATGAGAACTTAGTAGCTGGTGGACCAGAATTGGCAGAGAAGGTACATCATAATATATGGAGTACTAAAGCACTTGATTATCTCCACGAGTTGCGAGAAAAGGGTGCTTCACTGGGATGTCAATGCAAGCAACATCATGTTGGATTTGGAGCTCAATGCTCGGCCTGGGGACTTCGGGCTGGTGCGCACCATCCAACAGACTGAACAGATGCACCACTCAACCAAAGAAATTGCTGGAACCTGGGGTTACATGGCTCCCGAAAGCTTTCTAACAGGAAGGGCAACCGTGGAAACAGACATTTACACATTTGGCATCCTCATGCTTGAAGTTTTCTGCAGAAGTAAACTGGGCAATCATTGTGTCCTGGGTATGGGAATCGCATGGGAGGGGAAGGATCTTGAGTGCAGCCGATTCCCGGATGAGCGGAGACTTTGGAGACAGAGAAATGGAGGACATGTTTGTTCTGGGGTTGGCCTGTTGCCACCCGAATCTGAACTGTAGGCCCTCAATGAGAAGTGTGTTGCAGGTGCTTACTGGGGAAGTAGCTCTGCCGATTGTGCCGCTGGAAAGGCCACTTTCATCTGGCCGTCAATGCCTCCATCCTTTAGAGAGGATTTAGATTGCTCCATTGCCAAAGGTCAAATGACTCCCATAACAGAAGTTTACAGGAGATAATTGCGCAAAGGGGTAGAACCTGCAAATCTGTGCTTTTCATCAGCTCCTCTTTGCCAATTTAGTGCCTGAATCTGAATCGTCTTATAGTATATTCAAGATATTTGCATACTAGAGGTTTTTCTTCTTCTTTTTTCCTCTCTTTTTTCTAAGATGACCGAGGAGGAAACCGCCATCCTTGCTTATGCTGGTTGCTGCGGGTAAACTCCCCACGGACATAATGAAGTTAGTTTTCTTTAATTGATAATAGTACGTCCTGCTAAAGCCAAGCACAAAGAAAAGGGGAATAAGCAAGAGCATTTTGTGTTTTTAGAAGGAATGACATCAGGTCTAGCGATATGATTACTTTAGTGTGGACTCTAGCGTGACAAGGCGCTGAGTGCAAACATTGAAACCCAGCTATTACATTATAAGACTGCCACCAACTCCTCTACAGTCTGCTGCTTAGTAGACATCACAGTCAACCAATAGAACATCCATTGCCAAGGTGAGCGGCTGCTGCTTGCATTCCGTTAGTACCATAACAAATTCTGAGCATGGGAAAAACCAAGAGAACAGCCTCCTTTTCCATAGGCTATTTGATAATAAATGCAAGAAACAACAGTAGTTCACATGAGCAATTTGACAAAGCAAAATATTATTAACCCTGACAAGAAAAGTGGCTCCAACCAGAGGAGACCTACAAAAGAATAAGGATCTTTGGTTTTTCAGCGGAAATTCCTGGTTTTACTACTAAAATTCTGTAAACTGAGCGACAAGTAACCAGTAGTCTCTATTTCTCACTCCACATGCAGTTCCACGATCGATGTGACACAGAAAAACAAGCTTGACAGTATCGTCAGTTTCCTTGCTCTTACTTGCTGAAAGAGAAACAGACAGATTTTCTCTTTTCTTCTTTAGACTTGCAAAAGTTCTTGTTGATTTCAAACGGCTATCCCAATAACAATATTCTCTCATTGAACGCACAGTATCTCCAGTTAAAGCAAATGCAATCAGGGCCTTTCCTGATATTCGCTGGGCAAGTAAGCATCCCTCCATCTAAATTCTCCGAAATCTCTTTACTGCACACTAGCAGGGAGACAAATAAAGATGAGACCCGTGTCTGACTGATGCATCTTTTTCATTGCCGTAGTTCAAGACTGTGACACCAATACTGAAACAACAGACAGATAAACAAATGAACACACACCTCAAGCATGATGAACAAAAGCAGGCACTATATTGAAAAGAGCGCATGCAACAACTTTTCTCTGTTTTCTTTGTATCCTAGTCAAGTAATGTCCAGGCTAAGCTTTCACACACCAAATCGAATCATCATCCTCAATACCACATAACATCCATGTCAAAAAATAAGACGAAAAATTAACTTTTTCCGCTTGATCTAGACCCAAAAGATTACGGTGAACTTAAATCAAACCTCAAACCTCACATTTTTTACGGGCAAAATCACAAGCCTCTGACTTGCTCTATTAACCCACTAGAGTGTTTGCATATAGAGGTAACAATGCCACAGGTCTCTGAACCATTTCTCATTGCACAGCATAGTGCCTGAACCTTTTTTCCAATGTAAACATTACACTTTTCAAGATCAACGCAATGCCATCCTTCCGATAAACAGACTGCTAATATTTACTAATGTGGCATTAAACGTCGTTAATTGACCTTTAAGTGTCCAAATTTACATCTGATCTGTCCAATCGACTAGTCCAAATGCTTTCATCTCCTCCATTGAAGGGCCCACAAGAAGTACATCAGAAATGTATTTTTCCTTCTTTTCCTTTCTTTTTCTTCTTTTCCCTAATTACTCCTTCCTTCCCACTTCCCCACAGTACTCCACCATCACCATCTGCACTTGCACACATCCTTCACCACACATCATCCCATCATGAACATTTGTGCTCCATCACCTCAAGAAGAAGAAGAAAGGAAAAAAAGAGACGTATTTTCTGCTGATTTGGATTAAAAAAACATGGGGCTGTTTATATTATTTCTTGGATCCCTTCATTGCTGATATGGACTGCCACATTAGCAAAAAAGTGCATGACTTGGCACTAGAGCTAACAGAAGGAGCACAATTCTGAAAAGTTCATGGACTACAATGAACAAAGAAAAAACTTCAGAACCACATTGAACAGTGAGTAAAAGTTCAGAGATTTGTGGCGTCATTACCGCTTATATCTATTATTGAGAGCCATCGAAGAATATGAAACACAAATTATTTCTCTCCTTGTTCTGACCACTAAAACTCGTGTGTTCCACGAAACACTAACTGAATGGGCTATATCCAACTATAAATAACATATGAGATGAAAGCACAAATGAACTTTTAACTTCCAGACCTTTTAAGAGATACTATCACCAAGATTAAACTATACAACTACTATTCAGTAATTAGTTCCACAAGATTATCCTCACCAAAGAGATGAACCATCACAGCTTTGATCAGGACTGCATATGATAGTCCAGAGTATAGGCACGAATATCAGAAGGGCTTGATCCAGGCCTGCCATGATACATTGAACTGGCTTTAGAAACTTCTTACATGTACAGAAGATAATAAGAAACCAAAAATACTTCACATTGTGCTTAGAACTAAAAGCAGTTGCATTAAGGCAAATACCTTTTATTGATGGTACCATAGTGGAACCTTGGCCTTCCATTCTTAACATCTTGAACATACTGCAATCAAGAATATGTGTCTTAATTACATTAACATCATTGGAGATCATCGATATAGGATATACTACATCATAGCATCATAGTCAAGACTTTTACCAATTTCAAGGTGACCAAGATGGATGAAAATGCCAAGGAATCAAAAGGTATATCATCAAGGGCAAAGAGCTGGCAATCTGATGATTCAGGACCAGGTGAGAAGTGAGGGTTCCGCAGCTTAGCTAAGAAAATTATATAGGTCTGCCCACACAAAAGAGCATATGCTTCAAAGTTTGTAGGCAACACACAATAATTAAAGAGATAGATAGAGATATGGATTTTCCTCACTTGACCAATACGAGGTATGTCCAGCTGAGCAAAAGGTGAAAGAACCTCCACTTCCGCACATGCTTCTTCCCAAGTTTCTCTGATCGCCCCTTCCGCAGCTGACTCCCCAATTTCCATGTAACCAGCGGGAAGA